>CM069138.1:78415889-79015889 GCA_035221665.1 Okamejei kenojei | reverse complement strand
TGTGTGCAAGATTACCTATAAAAGGCATGTTAGAAACATAGAAACATAGAAATTAGGTGCAGGAGCAGGCCATTCAGCCCTTCGAGCCTGCACCGCCATTCAATATGATCATGGCTGATCATCCAACTCAATATCCTGGACCAGACTTTTCTCCAGACCCCCTGATCCCTTCAGCCACAAGGGCCACATCCAACTCCCTCTTAAATATGGCCAACGGACTGGCCTCAACTAGCAGAGAATTCCACAGATTCACCACTCTCTGTGTGAAAAACGAGTTTCTCATCTCGGTCATAAAATACTTCCTCCTTATCCTTAAACTGTGACCCCTTGTCCTGGACTTCCCCAACATCGGGAACAATCTTCCTGCATCTAGCCTGTCCAACCCCTTAAGAATTTTGTAGGTTTCTGTGAGATCCCCCCTCAATCTTCTAAATTCCAGCGAATACAAGCCAAGTCTATCCAGTCTTTCTTTACATGGAAGTCCTGCCATCCCAGGAATCAGTCTGGTGAACCTTCTCTGTACTCCCTCTATGGCAAGAATGTCTTTCCTCAGATTAGGAGACCAAAACTGTACACAATATCCCAGGTCTGGCCTCACCAAGACCCTGTACAACTGCAGTAAAACCTCCCTGCTCTTGTACTCAAATATTTTGCTATGAATGCCAACATACCATTCGCTTTCTACAGCCTGCTGCACCTGCATGCCTACTTTCAATGACTGGTGTACCATGACTCCCAGGTCTCGTTGCATCTCCCCTTTATCTAATTGATCACTATTCAAATAATAGTCTACTTTCCTGTTTTTGCCACCAAAGTGTATACCAAAGTGTCACATTTATCCACATTATACTGCATCTGCCATGCATTTGCCCACTCACCCAGTCTATCCAAGTCATCTTGCAGCCTCCTAGCATCCTCCTCACAGCTAACACTGCCCCCCAGCTTCGTGTCATCCATAAACTTTGAGATGTTGCATTTAATTCCATCGTCCAAATCATTAATATATATTGTAAATAGCTGGGGTCCCAGCACTGAGCCTTGCGGCACCCCACTAGTCACTACCTGCCATCCTGAAAAGGATCCATTTACTCCTACTCTTTGCTTCCTGTCTGCCAGCCAGTTCTCCACATCAATACTGAATCGCCAATACCTCGTGCTTTAAGTTTGTATACTAATCTCTTGTGTGGGGCTTTGTCGAAAGCCTTCTGAAAGTCCAGATATAACACATCCACTGCTTCTCCCTTATCCACTCTACTAGTTACATCCTCAAAAAATTCAACAAGATTCGTCAGACATGATTTACCTTTCGTAAATCCATGCTGAATTTGTCCAATGATTTCACCACTTTCCAAATGCGCTGCTATCCCATCTTTAATAACTGACTCTAGCAGTTTCCCCACTACCGATGTTAGACTAAGTGGTCTGTAATTCCCCGTTTTCTCTTTCCCTCCCATTTTAAAAAGTGGGGTTACATTAGCTACCCTCCGATCCTCAGGAACTACTACAGAATCTAAAGAGTTTTGAAAAATTATCACTAAGGCATCCGCTATTTCTGGGGCTACTTCCTTAAGTACCCTGGGATGCAGCCTATCTGGCCCTGGGGATTTATCGGCTTTTAACCCATTCAATTTACCTAACACCACTTTCCGGCTAACCTGGATTTCACTCAGTTTCTCCATATCATTTGACCCGCGATCCCCTGCTATTTCCGGCAAATTATTTATGTCTTCCTTAGTGAAGACAGAACCAAAGTAGTTATTCAATTGGTCTGCCATGTCCTTGTTCCCCATGATCAATTCACCTGTTTCTGACCGCAAGAGACCTACATTTGTTTTAACTAATCTTTCTCGCTTCACATATCGATAAAAACTTTTGCAGTCAGTTTTTATGTTTCCTGCCAGTCTTTCCTAATTAAGCCCTTTGTCCTCCTCTGTTGGTCTCTGAATTTCTCCCAGTCCTCTGGTAGGCTGCTTTTTTGTAATAATATTTTTATTAGAAGTAATCCATCATAACAACGGTATAACAACTTTTCAAATACACAACCAACTTATTTCAATAAGTATATGAATGTTACGAATAATTCTTATAAACTTCTATTTTTTTAGAAAGTAGAAAAAGAAAAGAATAGATTTTAATCAATAAGAATAGTGATTAAATAATAATTTTGATTATATATAGAGAGAAAGAGAAGAGAGAAAAAAAAATATGTATATATTCTTGTTATATATATTTAATTAAAACAAAGTATTATATATATATATATATATATATATATAAGAGATTATAGTATACATCTTAATAGTGAATAACACAATTTCAAATAGCGATATCAATAGAGACATGTATACAAATAAAAAAAAACAGAGAGTTATTTTCATCTAATCCTGCCGGGTACCCATTGAGTTGTGATGCCAAGAACAGCTACCCCTTCAAATATTCTGTATATGGAGACCATATCTGTTCAAAGAGTTCGTATTTGTCCATTAGGACAAATCTGATTCTTTCCAAATGCAACAGTTTCCCCCACTGTCCACATTTTAATTGTGGAGGATAATGTTCCCTTCCAAAATTTCAATATTAAATATTTCCCTATTATCACACAGTAATCCAAGAAATTTCTTTGGTTTACTGTTAATATTAGATTTGAATCCGGAACTCCTAATATTATTAATTTTGGATCTGGGTCCAGTTTAATTTTAAGAACTTCAGAGATAAACTCTAAAGATTGCTGTCCAATAATAGTTCTGTTTTATACATGTTACAAAACTATGCGTTAAGATAGCTTCCAAGTTCTGACATTTATCACAAATAGAAGAAATGTTAGGATAAATTCTATTTATTTTCGTTTTTGAATAATGTAATCTGTGTAATACCTTAAATTGTATCAATATATGTCTAGCATTTAATGAGCAACGATGTATACATTGTAGGCTTTCTTCCCAAGTTTCCTTCGTTATTGATAAACTTATTTCATTTTCCCATGTTTGTCGATATATTTCCGAAGTTGGGATTTCGCTATCCAAAATAGTATTGTATATATACGCTATTAATTTTTCTGTATTTGGGTGTTTATTAAACAATTCATCTAATAATCCTGGTTTTCTATTTTTATAGTCTTGCGTATTTGACTCAATATAGTTTCTAATTTGTAAATACCTAAATATGTTATTTGACTGCAATCCATAGATATCCTGTAACTCTTGAAATGAAAGAAATTTCCTTTCCTTGTAAAGGTGTTCTCTCCTTTTAATTCCTAAATCATTCCAATGTCTAAACCCCTTGTCCAATACAGAGGGCCTAAACAAAGGATTATTCATAATTGGCAAACAAAGTGACACAATTATCCATATGTAGGGTCTTAACTATTTGTTTCCAAATACGTCTATTGCTATGAATTATAGGGTTGTCACCATACATTTTTTTTTGTACTTCCCTTGGTGTAAAAAGAATCGAATCTACATCAAAAGGCAAACAGTCTTCCTTTTCCATCTTTAGCCAGCTTGGTTCATGATCTAAATTTACCAACCAAAAATTCATATTCTTAATCTGAACTGCCCAGAAATAATATAAGAAACTTGGTAATGCTGGTCCACCATTTATTTTAGATTTACATAGATGTTTTTTACTTATTCGATGATTGTTATAGTCCCAAATAAAACTATTAACCAAAGTATCTATTTTTTTTAAAAAAAAACATTTTAGGGAGATATAAAGGGATGGCTTGAAATAAATATAACAATTGTGGCAAAAAAATCATTTTTATAACATTTATTCTATCGATCATTGATATAGGTAATGTTTTCCAATATAAAATATTTTTTTTAGTTTATTTAATAATTGAGGGTAATTATATTTAAATAGACAGTTATAAGACTTAGATACATTAATTCCTAGATATTTGAGTTTGTCCGTGACTATTTTAAGTGGGAATTGTTCTTATATATTTAATTTTATTCCAGTTATAGGCATAATTTCACTTTTATTCCAATTAATTCTATACCCAGAAAATGTACTAAACTTAGTTATAACATTAAATAGATTGGGAATACTAATCTCCGGTTTTGTGATATAAATTAAGATGTCATCTGCGTATAGAGATATTTTATTCGTTGTAGTTTTAGTATTATATCCATATATTTCTGGTTCTGATCTAATCATTTCGGCTAATGGTTCTATTACCAGAGCAAATAGTAATGGTGATAACGGGCATCCTTGTCTACAACCCCTAAAGAGATTAAATTTTGCTGATAACATTTGTTTTTTTAATATTCTTGCAGTTGGATTCGAGTATATGATTTTTACCCATTTGGAAAATCTATCCCCCAGTTGAAATTTCTGCATTATTTTAAATAAATATGGCCATCAACCTGGTCAAATGCTTTTTCCGCATCTAAGGATATGACAGCTAGTTTAATATCATTCACTCTTTTTGAGTACATGACATTGAATAGACGACTCAGATTATAGGATGAATAGCGTTTTGGAATAAAACCTGTTTGGTCATGATGTATTAAGTTATTAATCACTAAACTTAGTTTCCGAGATAAAATTTTAGTTAGTATTTTTTGATCAGTATTTAAAAGAGCTGTTGCTCTGTATGATCCAGGGTCTTCCAAATCTTTATCAGCTTGAGGGATAAGTGTAATTGTAGATTCATTTAATGATTCTGGTAACTTTCCTTGTTCATAAGCATATTTATATATTTGTATGTAAGCGTGGAAAGATCAGATCATAAAACTTCTTATAAAATTCAACACTTAAGCCATCAGGGCTTACGGCTTTTCCGTTATTTAATGATCCAATTGATTCTTCAATATCTTTTACTGATATATCAGCATTTAACAAGTCTCTACCTTCCTGATCTAAACTGTTAATATGACATTCTTGTCGGAATGTTTCCATTCCATCTGATTGTCCTGCTAGTTTAGATGAGTAAAGATTTTGATAATATTGTAAAAATGTATCATTGATATCTTTTGGCAAAGTCAATATTTCCCCTTGTTCAGATCTAATTTTATGTATCATTTTCTCCTCATCTAATTTTCTAAGCTGGCGTGCCAGTAATTTTTGTGGTTTATCCCCAAATTCAAAGTGTACTTGTTTAGTCTGTTGAAAAAGTTTAATAATCTGATTTGAGTACATTTTATTTAGCTTATATTTTAATGATGCAATTTTATTACTTAGCCCCTTAGAAGGGGATATTGCATTTTCAATATCTAATTGTTTTATTTAATTTTCCAACTTTTGTTGAGTCTTTCAATTTTCCTTATTAAAGTATGCTTGTGCTGTTATTATCGCACCACGCATAAATACTTTAAATGTATCCCAAAGCAGTGATGGTGAAATTCCAGGTTTGTCATTAGTTTCAAAAAATAATTTAATCTGTTTTACCAAGTAATCATGACAATCCCTATCATTTAATATTTGGGGGTTGAGTCTCCAGTTAGAGGTTTTAATAGTTATGTCTTTTAACTTTATCTTAAATGTTAGTGGAGCGTGATCCGAGATAATAATATTATGATATTTTGAGTCATATGTAAATGGAATTAGTTTTGAATCTATTAAAAAATAGTCTACCTTGAGTAGGTTCCAAATACAGAGGAAAAGAATGAATATTCTCGACCAGATGGGTTATCTGTTCTCCAGATATCCGTAACGTTTGCTGTGTTAATAAAATAATTTATAAGTGTACTTGACTTAGAAGTGGTTTTCCTTTTCGTTGATGACCTATCTAAATAATTATCTAAGGTACAATTAAAATCACCGCCAATTATTAGATTATGTTGAGTGGATATAGGGATATTGTTAAATATTTTCTTGAAGAATAATGGATTATCAAAATTAGGACCATATATATTCATAAGGATTACTTTTTTAGAATATAATTCACCTGCAATTATTATATATCTACCCTCAACATCTTCTATTATTGAGCTTTGTTTAAAAGGTATATTTACGAATAATTATTGCTACCCCTCTAGACTTATGTGTAAATGAAGATTGATATACTTTGGAAATCCATTTTGCTGTTAATCTATACTGCGCGTCTTTTTTAAGGTGTGTCTCTTGGAGAAAAATAACATCAGATTTCTATTTAATTGAGCTAAAACCTTACCTCTTTTAATTGGTTCGTTAATTCCCTTAGTATTCCAACTACAGAAGGTGATTGCATCACCCCCAATCCTAGTGTGTATGTCATACATTTTATTATTAAGGTGGTTTATAATGGAGTAGATGTCTCAGCTCATCTAACCCAATCCTATACCCAAACATCAGATCGATGAAATTTAATATCTGTGACATTGTCTTATACACACGTCTCCTTGAACTAACTATATAATACCAATCATACTTAAATCCATATAGTATATAATATGAAATAAAATACATAATATAAAAATAATAATTAAAAATGTGATAAAGTAAGTGATGTTAATAAAGTGTAAGGGGAAAAAAAGTGACTACAACTATAGTTAGTGCAGTTAGTATTGGTGTAAGCCACACTAGCGTGGCTACTAATCTACGGACTTCCGTGAAAAAAAAAAGATGTTAATAATTCCAGCTCCGTTTTTGCTATATATGTCGGGGTGGGGTATTAAATTTATATACTTAATAATTAATAATACTACTAATATCAAATATAGTTAGTGTCATAGCACTATATTAGGAGAGCTAACATACATTTTTGAGGGGCAGTTAATACAAAACTATATTTATTAATAATCCATCCATCCCTCCTTGACCCCAAGATAGAGTCCATGTCCATTGTTCCTCCTCCTTCCCTGCGGATCCTCCTTCAGTGTGAATCCTCCTTTTTATGGGTGGGCAGTATCATCAGGTAAGTAATCAATAATATTCAGTGTCCTTCATCTTCATCTGCTTCTTCCTCTACTTATTCCTCTTCCAGTTTCTTCTGAATGTTTCGAGCAAATTCAAGAGCTTCTGTATATTTGGTGAAGCGGTGATCCTTGTTATCATAAGTTACCCTTAATGTTGCCGGGTACATCAGGCCATATCTCAGATTCTTTATGTTCCTCAGGATACCTCTTGTTTCTGTAAATAAAGATCTTCTCTTGGCCACTTCCGCAGGGTAATCTCTGAAGATACTGATGTTGTCTCCCTCATATTTGAGATTTTTCTTACGTATTATTATCTTCATCATATCTTCAAAAACATGATCGTAAGTCACCTTCACAATCATCTGTCTTGGGGGAGCATCCTTCCTAGGGGTACGTCTCAATGCCCTGTGTGCTCGGCCCAGCAGAGGTTCTTGGTCCAAGTTCAGAATATCTTTTAGGAGTTTTACAGCAAATTCTCGAGGGTCTTGATTTCCCTCTCGGCCTTCACTCAACCCAACAATACACAGATTCTGACGCCTTTGACGTCCCTCCAAGTCAATGCACTTCTCAGTTATTTTGTGTAATAATTCTGATAAACGCTTGTTCTCGGCAAGACGCTTCTCGGCTGATTCAGTCAGTTCTTTTATTGCGTCATTTTGTTGGTTAAGTGAAGTTATAATAGGTTCTAACTTGGTATCCAGCAGCACCTCCATCTCACCAGTTTTACGGTTTACATCATCCAACTGTTGTTGCAAATCAGTACCCGCTTTATCTTTCCATTCGTCCATCATAGTCTTTACAGCGGCTATAACTTCCTTTTTGGACCCTTCTTTCAAATTCTCGTGATACACCAAATTATCAGCTCCTAAAGTTTTTATTTCCTCTTTATATTCTTTTTTCATATCCTTAAGCATTTAACACTCCTCCTAACTCCCTAAATTCTCCTTTCAGGATCTCGTCTCTTTTTCTACCTATGTCATTGGTACATACATGTAGCACGACCTCTGGCTCCTCTCCCTCCCATTTCAGGATAACTTGGACACGTTCAGTCACATCCCGGACCCTGGCACCAGGGAGGCAAACTACCATCCGGGTCTCCTGACTGCGTCCACGTAATCGTCTATCTGACCCCCTAACTACAGAGTCCTCTATTACTGCTGCCCTCCTCTTCTTTTCCTTACCCTTCTGAGCAACAGGGCCGGTCTTTGTACCGGAGGCCCGGTCGCTGTTGCTACCCCCAGGTAGGCTGTGCCCCCCAACAGTACTCAAACAGGAGTACTTATTGCCAAGGTGTACAGCCACCGGGGTACTCTCTAGTCCCTGCTTCTGCCCCTTGCCTCTCCTAACCGTGACCCACTTTTCTGCCTCCTGTGGTTTTGGAGCGACCACCTGTCTGTAACTCCTCTCTATGGCGTCCTCACTCTCCCTGACCAGGCGGAGGTCATCGAGCTGCTGCTCCAGGTACCGAATACGGTCCCTCTGGAGCGCCATCTTGACGCACCTGGCGCAGATGTGGACGTCTGGAGAGCTATCTGACTGCATGACCTCCAGCAGAAGTGGTGGAGGCAGGATCGATTTTAACATTTAAGATTAAAGTGGATAGGTATATGGACGTGAAGGGAATGGAGGGGTATGGTCTGAGTGCAGGTAGATGGGACTAGGGGAAAACAAATGGTCGGCACGGACTGGAAGGGCCGAGAGGTCCTGTTTCCGTGCTGTAATTGTTATATGGTTATATGGTTATATGGTTATATGGTTATATCTGACATCCAGAACAGTAAACTGCCCTGGCACTCATCCTCCCCCTTACCCTGGATACAACACAATACAATACAATACAATGCAAGGATTTTAGCTGAAAGAAATCAGCAGGGATCTGACTGCCAATCAGCTGCTCCCTCGAGTCCTCTTCCACCAATCAGCGGCTTCCTCAAGCCCACTTGTTTTGAACTGCGAGCTGCGAATGGAGCGTTACGGATTTAGATTCCTCCCACTGCAACCGCTCTTGGGCCTCTGTGTTCTATTGCACATAGCATTTTGAATGTTGGTATTATAGAATATTGCTGCTGAGGAACCATGCCCAAAAATGGTGTTCTTTGTCAGAAATTTAGGCCTTTGCATTTTGCTATTTTTAGCCGTACGGTTGCTCAACATCGACTTGCAGTCTCGTGATCTGTGTTGTGCTGCACGTCATCAGTTCTCTTCAAAACATTAGGGAATTGTTTCTTGATCGAATCAATATGCACATTTGCTGATTATTTGTCTTGCTTTGAGGAAGAATAGGAATTGAATTGGTTTAACTGAACCTGCAGCGTGCAGCAGCATTGATGAAATGTGGTGATTTTCCCTGATAACTTCCAACCTTAACACACAGGGACCATTTAAAAAAATTGTAAAGTGACATGGTGTTGTCATTGCTGAGAACGTCTGAATGTTGGCTGCCGCTGCGAGTTATAGCATCAAAATATTGATGCTATAACCCCCCCCCCCCCCCCCCTTCTTCAAAATGCACAGAAAGAACGAGCGTTCTGCAGATCGGGAGATCACCGGAGGTCACAGCAGGTTACAGCCGGTCACTGGAGGCCACCCGCTTGTTTCTGAATCCTCTCCGTCTCCCCCGCCCGATGGTAGGACATGGCGGCGGCCGTTATCGTCGTGCGGGGCACGCGATGAGAAGGTGGCCCAGGCGGCCATTACTCCCTCTGGGAAACCCGGCGCAGCGAGTGAAGTCACACCCCTCCCTTCCTCCCGCTGCAAACCCAACACGCTGCCAGTCCCGCCGCTCGCAAGTCCTTTGAAAAAAACCTTGCGACCTCCCCCCTCTCTGTCTCTCTCGTCCCCTCTCTCTCTCTCCCCCCCTCTCCCCCTCTCTCTCCGTCCCCCTCACTCTCTCTCTCCCCGTCCCTCTCTCTCTCCCCCCTCCCTCTCTCTCTCTCCCCCCCTCCCTCTCTCTCTCCCCCCTCCCTCTCTCTCCCACTTTCTCTCACCCAACCTCCCTGCCCTCCCCACCCTCCCTCCCCTAAACCCCCTTAACCCGTCCCCTAAACCCCCCCTCTCCTCCACCCTTCCCCTCCCCCTCCCCCTCCCCCTTCCCCTCCCCCTCCCCCTCCCCCTCCCCCTCCCCCTCCCCCTTCCCCTCCCCCCCCCTCCCCCCCCCCCCCCCCCTTCCCCTCCCCCTCCCCCTCCCCCTTCCCCTCCCCCTCCCCCTTCCCCTCCCCCTCCCCCTTCCCCTCCCCCTTCCCTCCCCCTCCCCCCCCCTCCCCCCCCCCCCCTCCCCCTCCCCTTCCCTCCCCCCTCCCCTACCCCTTCCCTCCACCCCTTCCCTCCACCCCCTCCCCCCCCCTCCCCCTCCCTTCCCCCCCACCTCTTCCCCTCCCTTCCTCCCCACCTCTTCCCCTCCACCTCTTCCCCCCCCACCTCTTCCCCTCCCTTCCCCCCCACCTCTTCCCCTCCCTTCCCCCCCACCTCTTCCCCTCCCTTCCCCCCCACCTCTTCCCCTCCCTTCCCCCCCACCTCTTCCCCTCCCTTTCCCCCCCCACCTCTTCCCCTCCCTTCCCCCCTTCTCAGCCTCCCTTTCTCTCCTCCCCTCTCTCTCTCTTAATTGATATGTGTACTAAGTGTCCTGTTACAGACCACCATGGTAAATCAATTGGCTTGACGATGTAAAGCTTGATCTCTTTCTTAAATACATTGATTATTTTGGAAAAGTTCATTGCTGCAGGATAATAGTCCATAAAAGCCACATTTTTTAAATTGTAGAGATTGAGGTTGAATTTCCATTGGTAACAAATGGTGCTCTCTCATAAATTTTGTAATCAGTAATACTTAGATAATATTGAAAATTGTATTTCTTGAAGTCTTGTCACCTGATATGTTAACACGTCTTTATTTATCTTGCGTCTATTTGATTCTTAAAACAATTCTTAAGCACTTCTAAATACTTAGGGACACTCGGAAGCACTAAAAAACTTGATAATTTGAGAAGCAGCGAAGCTAGGGTAGGTTTTTGCCTTGAGCCAAAGTTTTTTTCTTAATCCTTTCATGAATGAAGCTTATGCTGGGGTTTGGGTGAGAATCACAGGTTTCTTCTAATGATTCCTGGATGTTTTTCATTCTCATGGAATTGAATCGGCCAAGGTGAGTACCTGTCTGAAGAAAAATCCAGACCCAAAACATTCCCTGTCCATGTTCTCCAGGGACGCTGCCTGACCCGCTGAGTTACTCCAGCACTTTTTGTCTTTAAATTATGTATAAATTTGTTTTCAGCACATTTTAGGCCTATGTTTTGTTTTTACATTTGCTAACAGATCAGTTAGAATTTCAGGACTTATTTTTACTGCTGATATTTAGTTATTCAACATATTTAAGATATATAAATATTATAAACTCTTCATTTCTAAACTAATTCTATACAATGACGAATATTGAGGCATTTAAAAATGTGCTCAATGTGCAAAATACCTTGGTTGAGGATTGGCCTCCTTTTCCATCACAACAATTTGGCTAATTGGCATAGAGTTTGTAGGATATTTTAGCTTTACACTAGTAGAATTTTTACAGTGCTTTACAGCTCAACATTTTCATTGTGCCTCAACTGTTTTAAGGTGGCATGTCATGGACAGAGCAGCAGGTTTTAGTGGGACAAGGATTATATCTATTTATTCAATAAAAGGTATGCATTTAAAAATAAACAGAATAATGACTGACCGTTGTAATTACTGAAAAGGATGGTGAATCAAATGTCCAACCCGGTATCAAGGAGAAAGGAAGAAGGATAGGATTAGACTGAGGTAGAAAGGATCAGGAAGAAACAAAATGTCCTAAGAAGCGTCTCGACCCAAAACGTCACCCACTCATTCTATCCAGAGATGCTGCGTGTCCCACTGAGTTACTCCAGCATTTTGTGTCAATCTTCGGTGTAAACCAGCATCTGCTGTTCCTTCCAACACAATGTTTAAGATGCTTCAGCAATAATTCACTTCTGAAAAAACAAGACTCCTTTATTTCAATTGTTCTATTTTCTTTATCAGAGAGATTAATGGCAGTTGTCAACCATCAGCACAATATTAAAAGGCTATTTGCACCATTAATTACTAAACTTAACTTCCCATTCCATTTAATGAGAGGTATCCATGGAAATCCGGCACATTCTAAAAATAACAAGGAGACTAAGGATGAAATGTGTTTGTGTGAGGTGAACGGGCTGTGTCAACTCTCAGTCTCATGAGACAACCAAACCATGACGTTTCTCACTGTTCAGTCAACCTGCTCGTTGATTTTCACCTTGCCAATTCTGGTAGTTCTAGTAACAAAATTTTACTGGACGTTTACGCCCACTATTAGATTTTCATGTCTTGTGTGAAAATAAAAATTATTTAAACATTGTCTACACTTTATAGGATTTTAGGACACGACAAAAGCAGTCTGTTCTTTTGCAGCAGCTGGAAATTCGTTAATTTCTCAATACTCTTGAATCCTATCATTTTGGTCTCCTTTCTTTTACTCTCTTTCTTTCTGTCTCCCTCCCGTGTCCGCTCTCATTGTGAATTTGCTGACTATGCAGATAGTTAATCACGAATACAAAGGCATAGGCAAGTGAGAGTTAGTGACACAATAATTCTAAAAATTACATTCACATCCACTTTTGCACCTACTGATTTTCATAGCATTTCTAGTGGGAGTCCCTGCTGATTTTTTTCTTGTTTACTTGTAAGTGGAGTATTTCTATAATTTCTGTTACATTGTTATTCCTAGCAAGTTTTGGGGGGATGAGGGGTTGGGAGGGAAACATAAGTAATTTTAAGAATGAAAGTCCAGGTATTGATTTGCTTTATAGAACATTGATTCTGTATTCTTCATTTTTCTTTCTTCCCGATTTGCCAAGATACCAAGAATTGGCCATTAAGTAATTTTCTTCCCAACCTCAGGATATTATTGGTTTTCAATAGGGGTCCTTTCCTTCCGGGAAAAAAAGAGGGTAACCAGTCAGAAGAGTGAAAATGTGTGCGACCATTGCTTCTGACCCAACGGGTAGGCACATGGGCGGCAGGGTGGCGCAGCGGTAGAGTTGCTGCCTTTAAGCCCCTGTCCCACTTAAGAAACCTGAACGGAAACCTCTGGAGACTTTCGGTAAAAAATAGGTAATTTTTTTAGTCGAAGCCGGTTGCGATGCTAGTTGAAGGTGGTTGCCGGAGGGCAGAAACCTCCGGGAACCACACGGAAACCTTGGGTGGGGTGCAAAGTCTCCAGAGGTTTCCGTTCAGGTTTCCTAAGTGGGACAGGGGCAATACAGCGCCAGAGACCCAGGTTCGATCCCGACTACGGGTGCTGTCTGTACGGACATTGTACGTTCTCCCCGTGACATGCGTGGGTTTTTTCTGAGAACTTCGGTTTCCTCCCACACTCCAAACATGTACAGGTTTGTAGGTTAATTGAGTATAAATGCAAAAATTGTCCCTCATGTAGGATAATGCCAATGTGTGGGGATCGCTGGTCAGTGCAGACTCGATGGGCTGGGGCCTGTTTCTGTGCTGTATCTCTGAAACTAAGCACAATAAAAGGAGACAAGAGGGACAGATATCATTATTTACATATAAATCGTCAGTACTGGGAACATACGGAGGATAACTTCAGCTATAAAGAACATGTTGATGCAGCAAACCTATTCTTGACCTGCTGTATCTACAGCAACAGAAATCTCACACAAATGAAAGAAGACGATAAACAGGGGATGCCAAATTGTGTTTGTGTTGAACTTGGAGGAGGGGGATAAAAGGCAGAAATGGTTGGCAGAATTTTAAGAAATCAATCCATTCAGCTATTCAGAAGATATTTTATTAAATTTAAATTATCTTTCATTTTCACGTTGTGCTTCAGTAAAATTAAAATTAAAAAAATAAAACGTAGTACTTTTTGGATTTGAAAGGAATTTGATCCTTTCCAGGAACCTAAAGATTGTATGTACCATGTATTTTAAGAGGATAGATTCTATGCACTGCATTGCATTTAGATGAGACCTCTTGAGCTACCTTGTAAGGTTGTCATGGTAACAATATAGTACTGCCTGGTGCATTCAATTGTCTTGGTAATACTCGTCAATGAAGTCAAGACTGCAGATTCATTTAATCTAAGCCATTTTTTACTCACCAAAGAATTAACACTGCGTGTTTTACACTGCTCGCTGCGTGTTAGTTGAATTTGATAAATTTATTTTTACATTATAGGGTGTGTGGGAGCATAAAAAACACAATTTTAAGCACACATAATCCATCAATAGCTTCTTATTAGGATATGAATGCATTAATTAATTCATTAGTTTTCATTGAACTAAGTAAAAATGTTATAAGATATATACATTTGTTGATGAACATCTGCAGATTTGAGGATTCAAGCATGTTGTCAAAAACTAAGGAAGAGAAGCTATTTATTTTCCTGTTCAATTAGTAACTGGTTCAAAGGAAGATGGGAAACAATATAATTAGAACATGAAGGTACCTGGTATATTTAATTATGCTTTCATACACTAATGAAAAACCAAAGAAAATCCAGGTTTTCTGAACAGAAAAATGATTACAATTTTTGTTTTGTCTTGGAATTTTTTTTTACAGCATCTAAAGAGACTGATGTAATGTTATTGAAACATAACGTGGAATATTAATAATTTGTTCATGTATCAGTTACCTGGTTCTGTTGTAGTGATAGTATTTACATAGCAACATGATTAGAAAGAGGATACTCTAGTTTTAACTAATTTATATACAGCAATCAAACTGATATCAAATACACACCAATAAGGAAGGTCTTTTAAAAAATATATCCAGAAAGATATTGCTCATCTTGTTTTCCTTCAAGTAATTAAGGATGATTCTTGACCTTTATTGTGAAAAACTGTCTTACCTCTAATGTTGGAGGAGCATTGATGGTAGTCTATTATTATAAAGTAAACCTATTTGAGATAGTTAAGATAGACAGAGATAGTTAAGATAGACACAAAATGTGGAGTAAATCAGGGCTCAGGCAACATCACTGGAGAAAAGGAATAAGCGACATTTCAGGTCGGAACCCTTCTTCAAACATAGAAACATAGAAAATAGGTGCAGGAGTAGGCCATTCGGCCCTTCGAGCCTGCACCGCCATTCAATATGATCATGGCTGATCATCCAACTCAGTATCCTGTACCTGCCTTCTCTCCATACCCCCTGATCCCTTTAGCCACAAGGGCCACATCTAACTCCCTCTTAAATATAGCCAATGAACTAGCCTCAACTATTTTCTGTGGCAGAGAATTCCAGAGATTCACCACTCTCTGTGTTATTCTCATCTCGGTCCTAAAAGACTTCCCACTTATCCTTAAACTGTGACCCCTTGTTCTGGACTTCCCCAACATCGGGAACAATCTTCCTGCATCTAACCTGTCCAACCCCTTAAGAATTTTGTAAGTTTCTATAAGATCCCCCCTCCATCTTCTAAATTCTAGCGAGTACAAGCCGAGTCTATCCAGTCTTTTTTCATATGAAAGTCCTGCCATCGCAGGAATCAGTCTGGTGAACCTTCTCTGTACTCCCTCTATGGCAAGAATGTCTTTCCTCAGATTAGGAGACCAAAACTGTACGCAATACTCCAGGTGTGGTCTCACCAAGACCCTGTACAACTGAAGTAGAAACTCCCTGCTCCTATACTCAAATCCTTTTGCTATGAATGATAACATACCATTCCCTTTCTTCACTGCCTGCTGCACCTGCATGCCTACTTTCAATGACTGGTGTACCATGACACCCAGGTCTCGTTGCATCTCCCCTTTTCCTAATTGGCCACCATTCAGATAATAAACATGGGTTGTAAGCTGTCCAAGCAAAATATGAAGTGCATTTCATCCAATTTGCATGTGGCATCATCCTGACAGTGGTGGAGGTCCCGGACAGAATGGTCAGAATGGGAAGGGGTGCTAAAATGTTTGGCAACCAGGAAATAGCATAGGCCAAGGCATACTTCTCACACTTGAGTGTTCGGTGAAACAATCACCAAGTCAATGCATGGTGTTGCTGATATATAGGAGCTCACACCAGAAGCACTGGATACAATAGATGAGGTTGGAGACTGAAAGACCTCTCGGTGTCCCTAGGTATTGCATCTCCTGTGGTTGCTGGGGTCAGTTCCTGAGAAGGCGATGGTTTGGATTGGAAGGGATAAATGAAGCAGGGAATTGCACAGGGATCGGTTTCTGCAGAAAACAAAAAGGGGTGGAGAAAATAGATGATGTGGCTAGTGGTGGGATCCCGTTGGAGGTGACAAAAATATTGGAGGATGATGTGTTGTATGCGATGGCTGATGGGGTGAAAGCTGAGAACTAGGGGGACACTGTTCCAGTTATGACTGTGGGGGGGGGGGGGGGGGGCAAGAGCAGTACGGCATAAGACAGAGGTGATGTCTGTGAGGGCCTCATCCATGACAGAAGAGGGGAACCCTTGTTCCCTAAAGAATGAGGACATCTTGGATGTCCTAGTTTGGAACAGGTCATCTTGGAGGGTGAGACAGAGGAATTGGGAGGAGGGGGATAGAGTCTTTGCAGGAGGTATATTGGGAAGAAGCATAGTCCAGATAGCTAAGGGAGTCAGTAAGTTTGAAATAAATGTCAGTCGTTAGTCTAACTAACCCCCGTGATGGAGATGGTGAGATTAAGAAAAGGGAAGGAGACTTCCGAGATAGTCCAGGTAAATTTGAGGACAGGGAGGAAATTAGTGATGAATACGCTAAATTAATAGTCCTTGAGTCCTGCATGAGTGCTATTGCCAATTCCCATTCTTATTGCTGCTTGACCAGAAGCTCTGGAATTCACTTCATAAGCCGTCTTCCATTCAATTTGTTTTTACCCACCAATCTTTTGTTGATCTGTCCAAATATCTGCTCAGGTATTTTGTATCTATTTTGTTTGAGAACAACGTATCAGTGAAGTGCCGTGGAATATTTCATGACATTCACTGTGCTATATGATTATAGATTATGCATTTGTTTAGTCAACCTTTGAGAGGCCACAGAGTAATTTCTTAAAATTTCTAACTGTTTAGTTCAAAATAAAATGCACTTTTAATACCTGTTGCAAAGTTGTGCATGGGTTGTGCTGAATTGATGGTGCACAAAATGGCCGCACATAGAGAACATAGTGACGCAGCGGTAGAGTTGCTGCCTTACAGCACCAGAGACCCGGGTTCAAACCTGACCACTGGTGCTGCCTGTATAGACTGTGTACGTTCTCCCTGTGGCTGCGTGCATTTTCCCCGGGTGCTCTGATTTCCTCCAATGCTTCAAAGATGTACAGGTTTGTACTTCATTTGGCTTTGGTAAAACAATTGTAAAAAGCCTGTCCCACTTGGCCGTCATTTGTGGGTCACGCAGATGGCGAGCGAAGATTTTGTACATCACAAAATCCTGCGCGGCCGCGCGCGTCACTGCCTATGTCATCGCGCACCATGCATGCGTAATGCGCACCATGAGCGCATCAGAAGCGTGTCGGAAATTATGTTGCGTAATTTACCGCAAATGACGGCCAAGTGGGACAAGCCCTTTACAATGTTTTTGCCGCTTATATTGTCCCAAATATGCAGGACCGTGCTACTGCACTGGGTGATTGTTCGTCAGCGTGAACCCAATGAGCCTAAGGACATGTTTACATGCAGTGTCCCAAATGTCTAAATAAAGTCTAAAATCAGTGACACTCTGCATAATGCAGAAACTTAGAATCTTTGAAATGTCACATTGTTCTCCACTCGTTTACCATAAAAAATTAATGTAATGTAGCTAGCTTATTTGAATTTAGTGCGTTAGTGATCTCATTTTAAGCAATGGCATAAAAGTATACCAAACGATGTTGCAAATTCCCCAGTTCCAGCGAAGGGATAGATCTATCAGGTGGGATAGAGTCTGGTGGCTGATGGGTGGTAAAATGGGGAGTGGATGATGGGATAATTGAACCAGTGGGGAGAAGGATGGTGAACTAAAGGCAAGGATCTGAAAGCAAATGCCCAATTATGCCACTAATTCAGTTGCTTCCACTTCCAACATGGTCCACTTTACATGTGCACATTGATATTTTCATTTGTACATTGATCATGTACATTCTCAAATATTTCTTCATTCTCCTGGCTGATCCATTCTGTATCCCCTTGCAGTTTCCCTTTGCCATATCCCGGCAGTTGTTAGCCATGATTTTGGCATTCTGTTGATTCTTTTCTTTAGATTTACCTCTTTACTAGTAGTGTACTCTTCTTATTCTTAGTTGTTGTGAAACACCTTGCCCTGTTTTTTGACATTAAATGTTAATGGTTGTACATTGTTATCTGTTTTGCAAGAATGATCTTTAAGTATAAAATGTAATCATTACTGCTTGACAAGCTACATAATGATTTGTCTTATAGCATGTATACGAGTATTAGTATTACATATGTAATATGAGTACAGTATTATAATGGATTTGACAACCCATGTATTTTGCTCAAACAATGAAGAAAATATTATATTTTTTAAATTGGCACTTTGATTCCTAGCGAATAAATGCAGGAAAAAACATTTAATCAGATATTATTTATTTATGGCTGCAATTTGTATATATTTTTTAACAAAGCAGGGATTGTATTTTGAGGTGCAGTAAAGAGTTGAGATTTGTGTTCTAAAATACAGCCAGTGACAGGGAAAAGCTAAGAAATTTAACTTTGCCAGCTTTTGCAGGAGTATGTCCCTAACTTTATGGTGTGATTGCATGAGCATAACCGCTAAATTGGGGAGATGTCTTCCATTCTTGATTATGTTAGTGGCCTTGCTGAAGCAGAATGAAGTGTAGATGGAGGTTGGCTTGTGTGATGGTCTGTACTGTGTCTACAATTCTTTGCAATTTCTTGCAGTCTTGGATGGAGCTGCTCCCAAACCGTGCTGTGATGCATCCCGATAAAATGATTTCTACGGTGCGCATGTAGAAGTTGGTGCCACTTTGCTTCCTGAAGTCAATCACTATCTCCTTTGTCTTACTGGCATTGAGATAAAGGTTGCTGTATTGACAATTTATCAAACTCCATCCTGTACTCTGTCTCACAATTATTTGATATCTGGGCCATTACGGTGGTGTAATTTGTGAATTTGTAAATTGAGTTAGATTTATATTTGGTTGTACATTCATGGGTGTACTAGGATTAAAGAAGACAGCTGCAAAAAACATCCTTGCAAAGGATCAGTGTTGAGTATAATTGTAGAGGATGATTTGTCACCTATCCTCATTGTGGTCTGTTGGTCAGGATGTCAAGAATCCAGTTACAGATATCAATGCTGACTCCTAGTTCCTTGTGTTTGGAGGTGAGCTTGGATGGGATAATGGTATTGAAAACAGAGCTGTCATCTATGAATAGAAATCTGATGTAGGTGTTTCTCCTATCCAGGTGTTTCAGGGTTGAGTGTAGGGCCAGGCGAACTGCAGTGGGTCAAGATTGCATGGTAGACTGGATTTAATGCATTCAATAACCAGCCTCTCAAAGCACTGGTAGATCTGAGAAAGTCCTGAAATCCATCAAAGTATGATAAGTCACCTGTCACTTTCAGTCCATCAACCTGAATGCAATCACCTCCTACAAGGCTAAACCAGGAGGCAGCTCGAATGTCAGCGATACATCACTCCCTGATGAGCTCAATGTGTTTTACTCAAGCTTCCAGAGCCCCCATTCGCTGTGATTCAAAAAACATCTGGACCTGATGGTATACCTGGTCGTGCTCTGAAAACCTGTGCGGGCCAACTGGCTGGAGTTTTTACAGACATTTTCAACCTCTCACTTCTGAGGTCTGAGGTTTCCACCTGCTTCAAAAGGGCATCAATAATACCGGTGCCCAAGAAGAGCAAGGTGACGTGCCTCAATGACTATTGACCAGTGGCACTAACGCCTGTGGTGATGAAGTGCTTCGAGAGGTTGATCCTGGCGAAAATCAACTCCTACCTCGACAAAAACCTGGACCCACTGCAGTTCGCTTACCGCCACAACAGATCAACAGTGGATGTGATCTTGCTGGCTCTCCACTCTGCTCTGGACCACTTGGACAACAAAAACTCATATGTCAGGCTGTTATTCATTGATTACAGCTCGGCATTTAATACTATCATCCCCTCTAAGCTGGTTACCAAACTCGCAGAACTGGGTCTCTGCGCAACCCTCTGCAATTGGATCCTCGACTTCCTCATTCACAGACCACAGTCTGTTCGTATTGGTGGTAATGTGTCAGACTCAATAACAATCAGCACGGGAGCACCTCAAGGCTGCGTGCTCAGCCCCCTGTTGTACTCACTCTATACTCATGACTGTGTAGCCGGTCAGAGTGCGAACTCCATCATCAAGTTCGCTGACGACACCACTGTTGTGGGATGTATCACTGATGGGGATGAGTCAGAGTATAGAAGAGAGATAGAGCGACTGTCCATATGGTGCCAGCACAATAACCTGGCCCTCAACACCAGCAAAACCAAGGAACTGATTTTGGACTTTGGAAGGAGTAGGATGGGGACCCACAGTCCTGTTTATATCAACGGGATGGTTGAAAGGGTCAAGAGCTTCAAATTCCTGGGCGTGCACATCTCTGAATATCTTTCCTGGTCCGAGAACACTGATGCAATTATTAAGAAAGCTCATCAGCGCCTCTACTTCCTGAGAAGATTATGGAGAGTTGGTCTGTCAAGGAGGACTCTCTCTAACTTCTACAGGTGCACCGTAGAGAGCATGCTGACCAGTTGCATCGTGGCTTGGTTCGGCAACTTGAGCGTGCTGGAGAGGAAAAGACCATAAAAAGTATTTTTGAAGTCTGGTAGAAGGTGCAGGAGCCTGTGGACTGCAATGACCAGGTTCAGGAATAGCTACTTCCTTACAGCCATCAGGCTATTAAACTTGGCTCCAACAAAACTCTGAACATTAATACCCCTTTATCTGTTATTTGCACTTTATCAATTTATTCATTCATGTGTGTATTTACGTATATAATGGTATATGGACACACTGATCTGTTTTGTAGTCAATGCCTACTATGTTCTGTCGTACTAAGCAAAGAAATAATTTAATTGTCCTGTCAGGGACACATGACAATAAACTCTTTTGATTTTGACAATCTAGAAATTCATCACATATATATATATATCATCTTGTGCCTTCACAATTTGCTCTGGTGTTTGAAAAGGGGGAAGCAGACTAAAGGCGACACACCACGCATCCTAAACCTTCAATTACTTACATTGTGTAAGGGAAAATTGGGTCAATTATAAGTGCATACATAATTGCTTAAAAGCCATGTGAATACACATTCACTACTAAAAAAATCAAAATGCTGCCAAAAACATTATCCATCTATTGATAAAAGCTGGGATGAAGATTGATGTCAATAATAATTTCAGAACATCTAAGTTACTAAAATGCAGCAGCTGCTGAAAAGTAAAATGCAGTATTGATATTAGTTTATTATTATCATCAGGCGTACTGAGATACAGTGTAGTTTTTGTTTGCATACTATACAGTTAAATCCAGCATGAGTATAATCAAGCTATACAGAAGTACAATAAATAGTGCAAAGAGGAAATAAATTGTAGTGCAGATGAAAGTGTTACAGCTGCAGAGAAAGTGTAAATGAAAATAAATGCATTGGCCACAATGCAATGAGATAAGGATTATACCCTGAGTTTATGGTAGGCCCATTCAGTATTCTAGTGCCACCTGAGAATCTAGTGGAATGTGCTTGATTTTTGTATCTTCTGCCTGAGGGGGGAGGAGAGCAGAGGGAATGACTGGGGCGAAAGTGGTCCATGAATGTGTTGGCTACTTTCCCGAGGCATTGTGAACTGTGGATGGAGTCGATAGGCGGGAGGCTGTTTGTGTGATGGACTGGGCTACATCCACAACTCTCTGCCATTATTTTAGGAAGCTGGATTCTTACGAAATTTCATCAAGCCATGTATGTTAAACCTGTTGCGTTCTGCTAACCTGTAGAATATTGCCAGCATTTACCGTTTACATATCATTAGTATTAATAACACATACTTGGCTTTGTCGCTGTTGACACAGTAGATGTAAGCGATAAGACAGAGAAATGTTTACTGATGTTGCACCTAATCAGAGGCCTTGTGACACTTAGCAGCATTGCTTAAACCTGCTTGGGAATGATAAAGTGCCTTCTGAGACGGACAATGATTATATTTTGATAACGTTAAGCCATTTGAGTTTGACTCAAGTTTCTTAAAACTATTGCTTGGAAAATATTGACTGTCTAGATACATGATTGAAGTGTGTTTGAGGATCAGCGTCTTATTTCACTGAGAGAGTTCATAATGGAAGACAATAGACAATGGTAAATAGGACTTCTTAATGAAATATTGTGTACAAAGGGCCAGAATTGAGCACATCATCCATGCAGTGACGATAACCTGATCCAGACATGGAAGACTAACTTACAGTAATATCTGAGTGCCTCTCTGCAAAGCAAGGTTTGGCAGGAACATTGGCTGGAGATATTCTCTGGCCCTACTCTTGCAGTATATTGGGAGCACACTCCTGCCAAAGGAGTTCTGAAGAAACATGTTGGTTTTCATATTCAACGTCGCTTTAATTAATTCTAGATATCTATATTACTAAAAGTAAGATCTTGACCACTTTTGGCTCACTGCGATGTGATTTCCGAGAGAACGCCGCCACTTACGGCCATCATTTTTGGCCACCTCGCACAGAGCCCCCCTCCGCCGGACTGCAAATGGCTGTTTGGGGGGTTTGGGTGGAAGTAAAAAGGCACTGCAAATGGCTGTTTGGCAGATTTGGGTGGAGGTAAAAAGACACTGCAAATGGCTGTTTGGCAGATTTGGGTGGAGGTAAAAAGACACTGCAAATGGCTGTTTGGGGGGCTTGGGTGGAGGTAAAAAGGCACTGCATAGGGTTGTTTGGTGGGTTTGGGTGGAGGTAAAAAGGCACTGCAAAGGGTTGTTTGGGGGTTTTGGGTGGAGGTAAAAAGCAACTGCAAAGGGTTGTTTGGGGGGTTTGGGTGGAAGTAAAAAGGCACTGCAAAGGGTTGTTAGGGGGTTTTGGGTTGAAGTAAAAGGCACTGCAAAGGGTTGTTTGTCTAAACCTGACAACTTCCTGTTTGCACTATATTGATTTTAGATAAAACGCTACCGCTTACGGCTGTGATTTTTGGCCATCTTACTCAGTCCCCCTCCGCTCATCAGGTGCAGAGGATTCTTCCCATCAATGAAAATAAAGGTGTTATCAGGGTTATAAAATGTTGAGAATCTCTCTCCTGTCAATCACGCCATGAAGGCCACACCTTTTCCAGTGGGAGGGGGAGGGGTTATAAAAGCCGGAAGTGTGGGTGTGGCTCAGTCTCTGCATGATGGGGGAGGGAGAGGTCACGACTCTGTCTGAGCTGTGAATCAACTGAACACGCTGAATGTTTACTGAACTGTGAGTGTCATGTTTTGAGTGGTTTTATGGTGGTTTCACCCTGCTTGAAATGGTATGAAACTGTATTTGAATGTGGTGGCCTTGCACCCTACATGAAATGGTATGAAACTGCATTTGAATGTGATGTTGTTGCACCCTGCATGAAATGGTATGAAACTGCATTTGAATTTAGTGGCTTTGCACCCTGCTTGAAGTGGTTGGAAACTGCACTTGAATTCGGTGGCCTTGCACTCTGCTTGAAGTGGTAGGAAACTGAACCTGAATTTGGTGGCCTTGCACCCTGCTTGAAATGGTAGGTAAATGGATTTGAATTTGGTGGCCTTGCACTCTGCTTGAAATGGATTTTCAAGGAAAACCCGTGAGTCAACTGCCAGCCCACCAGCCGTGAGTGAGCTGCCACCACATCATGCATGAGGGCAGAGGGCAGCTGCCACCCCAAGAATCCATTTGACCCACAATGTCCATACTAGCCCTCTGGAGAGCAGTAGTTCCTGCAGCCAACAACACCCATACCAGCGCTCCAGAAAGCCTCCCCCCCCCCCCCCCCCCCCCCCCCCCCCACTGAATTTGTGGAGAGGTGGAATATTGCATTGGGGGACCAGCCCTCCCGTGTGAACATGGGACCCAATGCGTCCCACTTAGTCTAGTTTATTTTATAAAAGATGTGGTTGCTGAAAGGGTTTTCAATTCTCAGGGTCAACATTACTTTTGAAATTCACAGTAATGGGAATTACTTTGGTTGTTGTTCAAAGGGTAAAGCAGAAACTGGATACAAATTGCATACTAAACTGCACTAATTCCTCTCTTTGGCAAGTTAGTGCTTTTAGCTGGAGCACAATGTTGGTAAAAACACTGGCTGTTAATTGGTCTTAGTCTCATTGTTTTGAGAACAAGTTATCATCCAGATCCACCATTATCTGAGGAGCAATGCAAGATTACTTAGTCATCTTCAGATTCTTTATATCGCAGAAATGAAAGAGCACCTCTGGAATGGCAAATGCGTACATATCTATGCAGTCTCTGGTATGGTCTTTGAGTACTAGAAGGTCATGCAGCATCTCTGGAGGACATGGAAAGGTCATGTTTCAGGTCGGGTGATGCTAAATAAGGTTTCTGGCATGAAACCTCACCTATCCATATTTACAGAAATGTATCTTGACCCGCTGAGTTACTCCATCACTTTGTGCCTTTTTTTGTAAACCAGCATCTCCGTTTCCTCGTGTCTACCAATATGTTGGAAATGGAAATAATTTATCTGCAGCAGATATGTTATGTAATGTTATTTGAGCTACTATTTTTTTTATCATGCTGTGATTTTTTTAAAAACATTTAAAAAACATACTTCAGCTACTTCTGAAGCTTAGGTTTTAGCCGAAGATGGAGACATCAGGGTAAGAGTGGGGCAGCCATTTGAAGTGACTGGGAAGTGGCGGGTCAAGGTCACACTTGTGGACTGAACAGAGGTGTTCTGTAAAGTGGCTAGCCAATTTGTATTGGGGCCCTACAATGTAGAGGAGACAATGATGTAAGTATTAAATTGGAAGAAAGTAAGTGAATTGAGTGAAGGATGGTTGGGTCCGTGGGAAGGAAGGACATAAAATGAAGTGTTGCAATTCATGGTCTCATGGGAAAGTGTCATGAAAAGGGGAGTGATCGGTTGAGATGGAAGCATATGTAAGGTTTATGGAAATCATATCAGACAGAGCTCTGAAGAATAACATGCAGGAAAGAACTTAAGCAGTTTATTAGAAGGGCCAAAAGGTGTCTTGAAATGTCATTGGTATATGTGTCTTGAAAACAAGCATAAGTAGGGCGAAGATTGGCTCGAGGATGAAGGAGGGAATTCAGAGGATATAGGCAAAGTGCTAACTGAGAATTGTGTTACTCTGTATTCGTAAAGGGTATGGGCCTATAAGATAGCGAGATCAGTGTGGGATAAAAATATTTTTATCTCCCTGAACATAAGCCATATCCCCCCATTCCCTGCATAACTATGTGCCTATTCAAAAGTTTATTTAATGGCACTATCATATTTGCCTCCAGCAGAGCATTTAAGGGGCTCACCATCCTCTGTGTGAAAATAAAACTTGCCACACATGTCTCCTTTAAACCTTGCCCTTCTTTCCTTAAACCTATGCCCTCCATTATTTCCATCCTGGTGAAATAATAACTTCTCAGTGTCAACCCTTTCTATGCATCTTATAATTTTACATACTTCTCTCAGGACTCCCTTAAACCTCTGATGTTCGAGACAAAGCAATGCAAGTTTGTCTAACCTCCTTGTAGCTAATGCCCCCAATCCAAGCGGCATCGTGGTAAATCTCCTCTGCACCCTTTCCAAAACGTCCATGTTCTTCCTGTAATGGTACACAACATGCACATGATACTCCAAATGTGGCCTAACCAAAGACTTATAAAGCTGCATCATGACTTCCAGACTTATACAATGCAATGTTCAGGGAATTATGGACCTGCACCCCATGATCTCTCTGTACATCAGTGCTGTTATGAGTCTTGTCATTAATTTTATATTTATACTAGACAAAGTGTGACCCATTGGGTCCCATTCTCACACGGGAGGGCTGGTCCCCCAAAACAATATTCCACCTCTCCAATAATTCCAATATTGGTGGCCAGTGCACTCACAATTCACTCACTCATGGCTGGTGGATTTGCAGTTGACTCGCTCACGGCTGGTGGGCTGGCAGTTCCCTCACTCACTCACTGCTGGTGGGCACACACATACACATACACACACACACATCATCCATCACAAACACACGCACACCCTCCATCACATACATACACACACACACACTCGCCATCACACACACACACACACACACCCTCCATCTGACACACACACACACCCTCTATCACACACACCCCCCATATCTCACACACTCACACAGACACACACAAAGCCACCCTCCATCTCAAACACATCCTCCATCTCACACACACCTACCCTCCATCTCTCTCACACACACACCCTCCATCTCACACATGCGCACACACTCTCTCTCTCTCTCTCTCACACACACACACACACACACACACACACACACACACACACACACACACACACACACACACACACACACACACACACACACACACACACACACACACATATCAAGGACTTATGACAGTAAAACGCTCTTGAATCTACTCACACCCGACTTCTGGACTGAGCGCGGCCTTGGACTCAGGTCGGACCTCCGCAGTGAGCGCGACTTCTGGAGTGAGCGCAACTTCCAGAGTGAAAGTGACTTTCAGAGTGAGTGCGACTTCCGGAGTGAGCCATGGCTTGTAGATTCACATTCACTCAGCACGGCTTGTATACTTTCAGTTCAGTCAGCACAACTGGAGCACTCACAGTTCTGGACTCATCTCTCACTCACGGTCTTCCGGGCTGACTGACTCATGACCGGCCTCTGGGGCTTTATTCTCCTGGTCCCTGTAAGGGACGTTACCTTCATGGTGAATGACAGGCGAGAAGACCAATCTGCTGATCTCACGATTATTCAAACCTTCATAACTTTTTTATTATTTCACCGATCGGAACAAATCTTGGGGCACTTGGAGCAGAAGAGAATGAGCCCTCTTTAGTCACAGCCAAAACTGGCCGTGACTAAAAATAGGTTGCCATTTTAAAAATCAGTAATTTTTTAGTCGAAGCCGGTTGTGATGCTAGTTGAAGGTGGTTGCCGGAGGTTGCAGGTAGTGGAAGGTAAGACCTTTTTTTCACCCAGTTTTATTTCACCAGGGAGGTCTTACCTTCCACTACCTGCAACCCCCGTTGCAGGTAGTGGAAGGTAAAAGTGGAGACTTTTGAGATGGTGCTGATGTGGTTTACCAGAATCCTGTCTGGATTAGAGGGTATTGGCTAAAAGGAAAGATTGGACAAACTTGGATTGTTTCTTCTGCAGCATTTGAGGTAGAAAGAGACCAAGTAGAAAATTATAAAATTTTCTAAGTACAGGCTCAGAAAGGGTAGATGGTCAGAATCTCTACTTTCCCAACGTGGAAATATCAACATCGAGATGGCATAGCTTTAAGAGGGAAAAGTTTAAAGGAGATGTGTGGGGCACGTTTTTTTACATGGAGAATGGTGGGTGCCTGGGATGGCTCTGGAAACAGGCATAATTTGTCTTTATGATAGGCATACACATATGCAGGGAATGGAGGGATATAGATCACATGCAGGCAGAGGAAATGAGTTTAACTTGGCATTAGGTTTGGCACTGGAATTATAGGCTGATGAGCCAGTTCTTATGCTACAATGTTCTATGATTTATGGAGAAGTGGATTATGGGGTCAGTGAGAGAAGTGTCACCAAAATGCTGCTAAAGGAAGGGGAGGGAAGATGTAGATGAATCCCAATGAAAATGATAAAAAATATACCACTCCTTTTTTTAAATGTTCTCTGTATGGATGTGGCTATGTCTTTCTATTTCAATGTTTTTTTTTAAATTTTCTATCCCCAACTGCTCATTTTTAAAGTAATTTTTACGATGACAATTTTCATCTGTATGCTAGCATAGATAAAGCCTCCCCCCCCTCTTGACACTTTAGACATTCTGTCGTTTTTTGAGTTCTGATGAAGGGTCCTTGAGTCAAATGTTTCCCGCCCCAAAAATGCTATTTGATCTGAGAAATTCTTCAAGCGTTTTGTATTTGTGCTGTGAATCTCCCCAAATCTGCTGTTCTGTTCCAATATAGGAAACATACATTATTCTCTGGTTTATTGAACACACTTATTTCTCCCATTCAGGACTGTTACTTTATTCGTTTTATTTTCAATTTTAGAAAGAATCATAGAGACACTGGTAAACCATAGCATTTGTTATTATCTGCTATCTTTTACATAATTTACTAGTTTCTGGAGATTGCAGTGTCAGTATTTTGTCAACATTCAGGAGAAGACTTATGTTCTGCTCAAAGATGGAATTCAACAGCAAAAAACAATGCACATTCTCTACAAAATGCACTTGCCAATAGTCGGAGAAATGTAAATTGCTGTTGTTTTCAATCCTTGCGTTTGCATATCCACCTACTTTAACAAGTCGCCAGTCTTGGCAGACTTAATTTTCCAAGTTAAAAATTC
Source organism: Okamejei kenojei (assembly GCA_035221665.1). NCBI lineage: Eukaryota > Metazoa > Chordata > Chondrichthyes > Rajiformes > Rajidae > Okamejei > Okamejei kenojei. The sequence goes on along the minus strand of CM069138.1, from coordinate 78,987,480 downwards.
TTATTTAGAATCATAAATTATCGTGAATTTTTGTGGAGGGTCCAACATTCAGCAATTATCTTGCAGAGCAAATAAGCCAAATCAAGAACATTTATTACAATTGTGGAGTACAGAGGCAAATAAATAAATGATGGCTCTTTGTCCCAAACATTGCGGAGAGCACTGTAGTCACACATTCTTTGACTTCCTGTCCTTGTGGAGAAAGCTATCTGTATTTATCTCATTTTCATCCCAAGATAAGTTCCTCTCACTGTACTTGGAAGTGTATGGTAGCCATGGAATATTGCTCATTTGGCTGTTTTGTTGGAGCTGCAATCTGTGACTCTTGTCTGTGCCATCTTTGAGTTATAGTTTTCCTGGTGCTCCCAAGCCCCTTGTCCACCTGCAGGTGTTCTAACCTTCATGGCATTGAATTAGTACTAGCTTATCTGTCTTCCATTAAATATATATAAAAAATACTGCAAACAATTAAACACATTGCTAATCATCATGAAAAACAATGGGATTAAGTGTGACCCATTGTGTTTGGGCAATTTTAGTATTGAGTCCTGATCAAAGTATGCTGTTTTTATATATTTTCTTTTCTCATAACAAACCTCAGTTATAAAGATAACCGGTTATCTTTGGTTCAGCTATTCACAATAGCAATTTTCTGTGGGATAAATCTTTGAATGAACGTGCAATAAAGAGGCAATCCAGATGAATTGAGAGAGTACATTGTATTACTAACCTGACAGTTGCAGTTAAATGCTACCAAATAAGTACTAATCTCTTCCCCATTCACTCTAAATTTCTGCATAAAGATCTTGTTAACTTTATTCATTTAAAAAAAATATTCCAATGCTCTTTTATCCTCTTAACCAGAAAAAAAAAAATCACCTTTTTATCCCATTCAATCATTGGAGACCTTAAATTGTTAGTGGAATATATTACATTTTGGTTTCATCTTCTCTGCTTGTGAAAAATAAACTAATTCTCTACAATTAGTCTTGCTCATTTTGGCAATACAAAACTAATCAGATCTGCACTGCCTCCATATCTCATCTTCTCTCTCTAAATGTGTGCACATGTTTGTCCATTTTAATGCTGATATTACAATGGGTTGGGAATTGTGCAGCAATAGTTGAGAATACTGAACAGCCCGATATTAGGTGTGGAAAGATAATGAGTGGTGGGTATTAATGGATGAAAGAAAATTACATTTGGCTGAGAATTTACGCAGTACCTATTTTTCTTTCTTGTTCAAAGGGGTGATTTTATACCAAGAGTGATTTGTCCTTGCCCATCATCAATAACAGGTTCCACATTAATGTGCTTACAAATGTGTAAGTAAGGACTGCCTGATGAACTGAAGGCTAATGACCATATTATATTCCTTTCAGAAATTTGGTTGATGCCATAATAGTAATGCAGGTATTAAATTTGGAATGCATTACTCAGTTGAGGGCAGAAACGTGTGTATAGGCACAGATTAATTAGGGAGAGTCTGCATGGCTTTGTCCATGAGAAATCGGGTCTTCCAAATCTTTTTGAAGAGGTAACCACTAGGATTGATGAGGGCAAAGGAGTGGATTTTTTTTAAAATGTGAACTTTAGTGAGGTGAGCTAGACAATTGGATTGAAATTGGCGAAGGAAAAAGTCAAACGGTAGTTGTGGAGGGTTGCTCTTCTGATTGGAGGCTTGTGACCAGGGGAGTGTCGCAGAGGTCGGTGCTGGGTTTCCTATTGTTTGTTATTTATGTTAACATTTTGGATGATAATGTAGATAAAATTGTGAGTAATGTTGCAGATTACACCAAAACCAGTGGCCGTGTTTATCGTTGCTTTATTAATTATTGGCTATTGTTTATTGGTTTGTTATTGAAAATATACAGGGATAAAGAGAAAAGCTTAGTTGAGTGCTCTCCAGTAAAACCATATAATACAGTACAATCAGTTTTCCTCAAGTACAACAGGTAGTGCACAGAGAAAAATACAAGAACACAGAATATAGTGTTGTCGTACTATAGTGTTACAATAGAGAAAAAAAGTTCAATGTCCGCAGTGAATTAGGTTGGAAGATTGGGACTACATCCTAGCTTCTTGTGTATGGCATGCACAGCCTAAAGTTGTAAGACAACTTGTTCTGTTTGATTTTCTGTTTGTCCACGCCAGGTTGATTGCATTTGTTGACACAGGGTGGACTACGTGAAGGTTGCAATCTTCCACCCAACATCCTAGCTTATGGGAAGACAGTACAGTGGTAATCTGATAGTAGAGGGAATGAAGCTGTTCCTGAGTCTGTGCATTCAACCTCTTGTACATTTTGCCTGACGGGAGAGTGGAGAAGAGGGAATGGCCGGGGTGAGAAGGGTTTTTGGATATGTTGGCTGCTTTCTCAGAGCAGCGTGGTGTAGAGTGTGGGTGGGAGCTGCTTTGGGTGATCGATTGTGATATATCCACAACTCTGCAATTTGTCATTGTCTTGGGCAGAGCTGTTGCCAAACCAAGCATGATGCTTTCTGTGGCGCATCTGTAGCATTAGCAAGAGGCATTGGAGACATGCTGATGATTCTTGTTCCGCAACGCATTGTTGGTCACAGCATCAATGAGGTTGGTCCAGGGCATATTGTTGGTGATATTTACACTTGAGAACTTAAGTCACTTGACCATCCACATTTCAGCACCATACTTGCTGACTGGAGGCATGTTCTCCTTTTCAGTTCCTGGTCAAATAACCAGCTCCTCTCTTGCTCACACTGAGGAATAGGTTTTTGTCTTTTTTTGTTCTTCAATTTCCACTTCAATTTCCCCCCTTAAATTCCCCCCTTTGGAAGATAATGGCCCGAATGCAACAAAAAAAAAAATCACCAAATTAACATTCAGAATCCTATTTATACATCCAGCATGACAAAAACCAAACAAGCATTCTGCTGGAGCTGTTTTCTTGGTGCCTGTGGCTGTACTGGCGTCCCTTGACAGTGCTCTTCCTCTGGCTGCAGCATAGCTAGTGAATATTAAGCTGACTTACAGTGGGGAGTCTGTGGGTGGTATTGGTAGGATGATGTCAAGTGGCTAAGATCTGAAAGTAATGCAGTATTTCTAACGTAGTGACAACAGAGTTGTATGGAACAAACCGCCAGAGGAGATTGTTAAGGCTGGGACTATCCCAATGTTTTAGAAACAGTTAGACAGGTACACGGATAGGTTAGGTTTGGAGGGATATGGTGGGACGAGTGTAGCTGGGACGTGTTGCCCGGTGAGGGCAAGTTGGGCCGAAGGGCCTGTTTCCACACTGTATCACTATGACTCGATAACAGTTGGTTTGGTTAGTTGATATCATTAATATCAGTGGTGCCAACAGTAAGGATGTAGTGGGATTAAAAGTGTCGTAATGCTAAAATAGGACACCTAATTTATGCCACATAACCTAACCTTGAGATATTGTATCAGCAATCTTGCTGAATTTTGACTTTTGAATACTATGATGGGAGCAGTTTGAGTTTCCACTGTAGCATGCGTGTGCTTTCTACTTGAAATGGTAACTGAGGCACTGGGCAGCAAAGGGAAAGGGATGGGCAGCAAACACAAAATGCTGGACTAAGTCAGAGGGTCAGGCAGAACATGTATCGGTGATGCCCGATCTGAAATGTCACTTATCCATTATCTCCAGGGATACAGCTTGACCCGTCAAGTTACAAAAGCATTTTGTGGCTTTACTTGGTAAACCAGTATTTGCGTTTCCTTGTTTCTAAACTTCAGTCAAAGATATGTATGTATCAGAGTATTGTGTTATGCATAACTATCAGCCATAATTCAATGGGCAATCTCATCTAAGTCCATCTCTGATGCTTCTTTGGCAGAAGTTGGGCAAAATCAAATAACAAACTTTGTTACCATAACCAGAGTGCAGGGCATTCATGCTGATTGCTATTAAGCTGTTATTCAGAATGGATTTTTTTTTTGGGGGGGGGGGGGAGGGATATCTGTAGCCCATTTAACTTCAAAAACTATATTAGAAGGATAGATACGAAAACATGCCATCTTTGTGGTAATACTGCTGAACCAAGATTCACATGCCCCGGACTGAATGCACTGTGGGTGTGAGTGTACTATTAAGCATGAATTTTAACTTTTTTAACAATGCATTGCCCAAAATTATTTTAATTAACATGCAAATTCTTGAGTCAGAACTGCAGCAGTAGAAGGTGTGTCATGTTCTCTGGAGATGCTGCCTGGCCCGCTGAGTTACTCCAGCACTTTGTGTCTTTTTCTTTGGAGCAACACAAGTGTTGAAGGAGCATTCTCCAAAGGTTGGAGGTTCTTTTCAACATTTACAATACACTCCATGGTATAAAACAGAGAATGATCAGATTTATGAAGCAATGATATCTTAAATATTCTTATGTGCGCTCTCCATTGATCTCATATCTTGTCATGCTTTGACTGCAATTACTTCACTGTCACGTTGTGTTGCTTGGATGAGAGTAAAGCAGCAACAAATTAGAACACAAGGGGTTTGTATCAAGAGTAATGAAAGCGGCTAGAAAGCTGACAACAGACTTCTGAAAACAATCATCTTTTAATTAACAGTTTTGGTAACTCACCAAAAGGAATAGGGTGAATTCATCAAATCATGCAAAATCCTTGAGAAACAAATTAATTTGCTATTTTTGTTAAGGATCAAATGATTTAGTTTTTTTTTTTAATGAAGGATTTCATGTTCTGTGCATATATGTAGCAATGTTACAAAATTTTGAGATTTAAAAAAATCAAGTCTGCAATTTATCCCATCAGATAAAGCATAAAAAGAAGTTTAATTTGACACCTAATTCACTTTCATATCTTCAGTATTAAAACAAATATGGCCATTTTCATACTCGGAAATTAGCATCCAGTTCCCTATTGCTTTTCCATTGACTTAACTCAAAAGATGAGATCAAGGACAGTCAAAAGCCCATAACTTTCTTAAAAATTAAGATAACAATGAAATTCAGTTATTATAGATTGAAGCATTCTGAAACAAATATGAAACAATCTTACTTGGATGACCTGAAATTAAAGCATATAATTAGTTAGTTACCTAATTGTAGCTATTACAAAATTCAATTACTAGATCTAAACATCTATCCATTTCTTAAGAAAAGGTTAACATTTTTAAATAGCCTAAGTGTCCAAATAACATTCACACAAGAATTCACAATATAACATGATTTTTAAATCTCATTGTCATGAACTTATAGGCCAAATGGAAGGAATTTAATGTTTAATTCCCGTAAATTAATGCCCATTTTAATCATCTTGCGAGTGGGTTTTTGTGGAACGCATCCGATTGGAACGTTGCATTTGCGGTGAATTTGAACCTCATATCGGCAGGAAAAACACTGCCAGTTCGTATGGGGCCAACATCACATTTTCGCCAAGGAAATTTTGATTAAAGTCATCCTAAGAAGCAAGTTTATATGTAAAATACGCAACTTATATTTTGTTTTGTCCCTTACATGAGATCCGTCCCGTTGTAGGTGTTGACGGCGTTAGAAGTAGCTTTTTATTTTACTCCAGTGATAAAATTGTCCCGACATTTTTTTTTTTAAACTTCCGAAAACGGAAGTCGGAACGATTTTTCTGCAGCAGCTTAATAGTCTGAGGAAGTTTGCCTCCGACAGGCAGGAGAAACGGCATTTTAATCACGCCGCCCCCCCCCCCCCCTCAAAGGCGCCAAAGTCGCGCACACGGCCAGTGGCAGAACTGCAGCGCCGCTGAAGGTAACTATTGTAACATCGCTAATGTATGTGTATTTTAATTTCTGTTCTTGAAAATGAATGGGGTGATTGAACTAAAATGAGATTTTAGGCACCAAAAAAATCATCAAACTGAAAGGGAAATGCACTGTGATTGAAAGTGTAGAGGAATCTTTTGATTTTTCTTCTGTTACTCTGTGCTGGAAATTCCACATTCTGCTCCCAACCTTTCCACAGCCCAGGAATTCCATACAATGCAAAATTCTTCATTCGTCCTTGATGCTATTTCTCTTTGTTGCCTTCTCAAAGTTTCAAGAATTCGGGACTTCCTACCTTGGATGATTTCTACCAAAGATCTGTCAATTGAAAGACTAAACTCAGCAGTGCTGTCAACACCTCATATATCTATTTATTCCTCCAATATTAAAGGTCCCCGAACTGATCAACACCAATAAACATTTCCTCTACCTCCAATTTATTGACCCATGGATTGGAAATGACCTTGGAAATGAGATTGAAATTGGTATATGATAATCATCAAGACCATTCATCAATAATTTTACTGCGACAGAGAAGCAGCCTTACGGCAAGTTTAAAAATCAACAAATTCAAGTTTAATGCTGCTAAATATTTATAGAAGAGAAGTCAATCAAAATAATATTCTTCTTGGGTATTGAACTGGAATTCTAAATCAGGAATGATAGCACAGAATTTTAAAGTAATTTTGTACATTTTATTCAAGGAAAAACATGTTTTATTTGAAGTATACTTGATAGCCCACCCCTAACCCTTTCCCATTTGTGACTAAGGATCTTTGATCTGAAATACTTTTTTCTTTTCACAAATGTTACCTGACCTGCTGAACGTCTCCGACATTTTATGTTTATATTTCGGATTCTCAACTCGCATGGAGTGAGTCCATTGCTTCCCTTCAGAATAGAGCAACCAGATAATGTGGTTTGTTGGTTCTTCCTATTGTGCTATATCAATCATATTAGTGCTGCACTTATTTCTTGATTCGTGCAGGTGTCGGGGTTATGGAGGGAAGGCAGGAGAATGGGATTAGGAGGGAGAGATAGATCAGGCATGATTGAATGGCAGAGTAGACATGATGGGGCGAATGGTCTAATTCTGCTCCTATCACATGATTTTATCAGCAGAGTATACAGAGAGCTGATTTTCAGGAAAGAGTTTGATAGGGTGTTTAATTTATAGGGTTTGCTTTGCAGTTATAATAAGTACATTAAGTAATTTTAATCATTGGATTGCTGAAAATGATGGAATAGTCAGAAGCCATCAAAAACTGTACTCATTATACTTTCTTCATCTTGATGTATAGCCCTGTAGACCATGTCAAACCAGGTATCACTGAAATCTTATTGGTGTTTCTTTTCCAGCACCTTTTAAGGCAGTGAGTTCCAGACACTTGATTATACGAAAAATCCTTTTTACTTTCTGATCCCTTTTAATGCTTTATGCTTATGTCCTCTAATTACTGGCTTCATTTCTAAGGAAAATAATACCTATTTCATATTTCATATTTCACCATATTTCAGCCACTAACAATTTTATATATTCCCATTAAATGACCGTTAAGTGTCTTGATGATAAGCTTAAGCAATCAATCCTCATTGCTAAAATTTCCAGAATTTCCAGACTCCAGAATGTTGTGTCTAACTTGGGTTTAAACTGCACTTCCTCCCTACGCATTCCAACTATCATTTGAAGGCTCTCTCAAATGTTACCAAATCCACTGTGTAATCGGGTGACCAGAATGATTCTCTCTAGCTATGGGTGAACTAGTGTTTTACATGACCTTTTTACATTTATATTCAACGATAGACACAAAAAGCTGGAGTAACTCAGCTCTACAGGCAGCATCTCTGGAGAGAAGGAATGGGTGACGTTTCGGGTCGAGACCCTTCTTCAGTCTCGACCCGAAACATCATCCATTCCTTCTCTCCAGAGATGTTGCCTGTCCAGCTGAGTTACTGTAGCTTTTTGTGTCTATCTGCAGTGTAAACCAGCATCTGCAGTTCCTTATTGCATTTATATTCCATTCATTATCCAGTCTAAACAAGTGTTGTATATGCTTTCTTAAACATATGTTACACCAGCAAATTAACTTCAGGGATCTGTAAACATCTTTTCCTGTTGCATTTTAAAATGCAAAAAATAAACTCCATGATTAAAATTAGTAATAATTATGAGGTGTCTTTCTTTTGTTTTTAAGACTCAATACATTGAGCCAATTGTCACCCTTGTCAGAAACAAGCTGTAAATTCCTCAGAATAAAGACTCTATAAGATTTTTTTATTGTGTACTTGACAAAGGGTGAATTGAAACTCAGGCATAGAATTTATTAGCACCCATAAAATACACCATAAGTTTTTTTATTCTTTGTCGCTAAGACCTTTTGTCGTTTGACAAAGTACCACACAATCGGCTGGTCTGTAAGGTTAGATCACATGGGATCAGCAACAGACTGGTTCCACCACCATGCAGTACGGAACGCCACAGGATATCTATTATACTGTACAACTTCACCCCCTTCTGTCATGGGGTAGACTGACTGAGCCCCCCCCCCCCCCCCCAATCTTTGCACATCCCCAATCCTTACCATTCATCACTTTAATTTCATGTGTCATGTATTTTGTGTTTTATGACTGTTGGCAATCAATTTATCTCCTGGAATAAATCTATCATATATTGTATCATATCCAGGGTGAGCTAGCTAACTGGATACAACATTGGCTTAAAGGAAGGACAGAGAATGGTGGTAGTGGATTGTTTATCACACTGAAGGCCTGTAAAGAGCAGTGTGCCACAGGGATCAGTGTAGGGTCCAATGATGTTCATCATCTTAACAATTCAGATGAGAATGTAATTTGGCATGGTGGGTTAATTTTGCAGACATCAGCAACATAGTTGATATACCACAGACAATGAAGAACGTTACCACAAATTACAGCATGATCAAATGAGCCATGGCATAGCAAATGGAGTAAATGTGAGGTTTTGCATTCTGGTTAGATAAACCAAGGCAAGACCTGCACAGTAAATGGTAGGGGACTGAGTGGTGTGGTAAAACAGTGAAACCTAGTGTTGCAGTACATTGTTCCATTAAAGGCAACATAGGTAGACTGTGATGAAGAAGGTGTTTGGCATGCTTGACTTTGTCGGTCAGGACACTGAGTACAGCAGTTGGAACATGGAAAATAGGTGCAGGACTCAGCCATTCAGCCCTTCGAGCCAGCAATGCCATTCAATATGATCATGGCTGATCATCCAAAATCAGTACCCCATTCCTGCTTTTTTTCCCCCATATCCCTTGATTCTGTTAACCCTGAGAGCTAAATCTATCTCTCTTGAAAACATCCAGTGAATTGGCCTTCTGTGGCAGAGAACTCCACAGATTCACAACTCTCTGGGTGAAAAAGTTTTTCCTCATCTCAGTCCTAAGTGGTCTACATTTGGTTACAGCTGTACAAGACCTTTGTAAGGCCACATTTGGAGTACTGTGTATGTTTCTGGTCCGCCTGAATGTGGAGGAAGGAATTGCAGAGAACTGGGAAGGGGGAGGGGATGGAGAGAGAGAGGGAAAGCAAGGGCTATTTGAAGTTAGAGAAGTCAATGTTCATACCGCTGGGGTGTAAACTACCCAAGCGAACTATGAGGTGCTGTTCCTCCAATTTGCACTGGGCCTTACTCTGACAATGGAGGAGGCCTAGAACAGAAAGGTCAGTTTGGGAATGGGAGGGGGGTTAAAGTCCTGAGCAACCGGGAGATCAGGTAGGTTAAGGCGGACTGAGTGGAGGTGTTCAGCAAAACGATCGACGAGCCTGCGCTTGGACTCGCCGATGTACAGGAGTTGACACCTGGATGAGTTTGGAGGAGGTGCAAGTGAACCTCTGCCTCACCTGGAAAGCCTATCGGGGTCCTTGGATGGAGTCGAGGAGGAAGGTAAAGGGACAGGTGTTGCATCTGGTCAAGTACCTGGGGAGGGCGTGTAGTTCTTTCCTGCAAGGAACTGCAAATGCTGGTTTCAACCGAAGATAGACACAAAATGCTGGAGTAACTCAGCAGGGCAGGCAGCATCGCTGGAGAGAAGGAATGGGTGACGTTTCTGGTCAAAAGCCTTCTTCAGACTTTCTGATTTCCGATTGGGAATTTAATCTTTCTGGATTGGTTATCATTATGATAGTGTTCAAAATTAGTGCATGGTTACTGACTGGCTGCAGCTAGAAGAGCCAACTTTAAATTTTCTAAAATAAGGTAGAAAATGATATATTTGAATTATAATCACAGGTTTTCAGTGATCAATTTCAAGAAAACACTGTCAGAATCTGTGGCCGATTAGGAAAAGTGGAGATGCAACGAGACCTGGGTGTCATGGTACACTAGTCATTGAAAGTAGGCATGCAGGTGCAGCAGGCAGTGAAGAAAGCAAATGGTATGTTAGCATTCATAGCAAAAGGATTTGAGTATAGGAGCAGGGAGGTTCTACTGCAGTTGAACAGGGCCTTGGTGAGACCACACCTGGAGTATTGTGTACAGTTTTGGTCTCCTAATGTGAGGAAAGACATTCTTGCCATAGAGGAAGTACAGAGAAGGTTCACCAGACTGATTCCTGGGATGGCAGAACTTTCATATGAAGAAAGACTGGATAGACTCGGCTTGTACTCGCTAGAATTTAGAAGATTGAGGGGGGATCTTATAGAAACTTACAAAATTCTTAAGGGGTTGGACAGGAAGTTTGTTCCCAATGTTGGGGAAGTCCAGAACAAGGGGTCACAGTTTAAGGATAAGGATTAAGGATTTAGGGAAATCTTTTAGGACCCAGATGAGAAAAACAATTTTCACACAGAGTGGTGAATCTGTGGAATTATCTGCCACAGAAGGTAGTTGAGGCCAGTTCATTGGCTATATTTAAGAGGGAGTTAGATGTGGCCCTTGTGGCTAAAGGGATCAAGGGGAATGGAGAGAAGGCAGGTACAGGATACTGAGTTGGATGATCAGCCATGATCATATTGAATGGCGGTGCAGGCTCGAAGTGCCGAATGGCCTCCTCCTGCACCTATTTTCTATGTTTCTTTGTTTCTAAAATGCAAGAAGGAAATAAAGCATTTTTTTTAAACATCTTTCCTGTGAATTGCAATCAAGGCTTCAAAAAGACCGTTAGTTATAATTTTAAAATTGATATATGCTAATTAAAGTAGCGTAAAGTAGATCTTTTAATATACCAGAATGGTTTTGCTGGGTATTTAATATGGAAACAATTAAAATAACAAAATCATGAAATTGAATTTTATATCCCAAATTGGAAGTGCAAAATTTTAAAGTATAGTTTGTTCTGGTGCAATAATTTAATTTCAACAGAGTTGTTATAATTTCAAAAAAACACATGGCTAGATTTTGTAGTCAGCAGCAGAATGATAAAGCTCACCACCAACCATTATGAAAGCTGGCTGAAAAGATCCTTCCAACTCTGCATTAGAACAAAAAATTGAATTTTGCAGCCAGGTACAGCCAGGTGCGCACAATTTCAGCCAATCACTTAGGAAAAATTCTCACAGTTGGCAATCTAGAAAGTAAAAATGGGAGTTTGAAGAATGCTCCGCACTCGATATGTCTCCTGTCCATCCCCTCCACAGATGCTGCTTGTCCTGATCAATTCTACCAATTCTTAGGTCTTTATTCTTTGGAGCGCAGAAGGTTAAGGAGGGACTTGATTGAGGTCTTTAAAATGATGAAAGGGATAGACAGAGTTAACGTGGATACGTTTTTCCCATTGAGGGTAGGGATAATTCAAACAAGAGGGCATGACATGAGAATTAAGGGACAGAAGTTTCGGGGTAACGTAAGGGGGAACTTCTTTACTCAGAGGGTGGTGGCTGTGTGGAATGAGCTTCCAGCAGAAGTGGTGGAGGCAGGATCGATTTTAACATTTAAGAGTAAAGTGGATAGGTATATAGACGTGAAGGGAATGGAGGGGTATGGTCTGAGTGCAGGTAGATGGGACTAGGGGAAAACAAATGGTCGGCACGGACTGGAAGGGCCGAGAGGGCCTGTTTCCGTGCTGTAATTGTTACATGGTTATATGGTTATTATATGGTTACCAGCGCTTTGTGTTTTTCTCCAGATTCCAGCATCAACATTTCCTTGTGTCTTCAAGTAAAAAAAAAACCCAAATGTGTAATGTAGCTTTTAATCATTTTACAGACCAAAATTAAGAACATATTATTTACTTCATAGTATAATAGAAGATAAAATATTTTAAAAACATTTAAGAAGCTTCTTTTTTAATAAGAGGTTGAAATAGAAATACACGTGAATGGCAGTTGACACATTTAAATTCTGCTTGGGACACAATGCAGTTGTTAAACTTAAGCATTCAATTACTCACACCTATCCAATGGTGTAATATGTTCAGATTCAGATTAGTTTACTGTCATGTACATCAGATTGCAGTGACGTTCCTTGTTTGCATGAAACTCAAAGAGCACATAATATGCCTGGTATACCAATATACCCCAAGATACAATAAAGGGACTGCGGCGACTTAATTGGCGAGTTTAGGAGAGTTTGAAAAAGTGTCATGTTGAAGACCTCCTTCGACTATGTAGAAGACCTCCTTCGACTATGCTGAAGACTAGCTTCAACTAGCTTCGGGAAAATTGGACACCGAATAGTGGAGAGTGAAGATGGCTTCCTTCGATCACCTTCGACCTCCCTTCAACTATGTTGAAGACTATCTACGACTACCTTTGACTACCTTCGATTACCTTTGATTACCCTCGATTACCTATGAATAACATGCCGACCTACTATGACCTACTTCGACTAAACCTACGAGTAAAAAAAAGCTTTTTTTTTCAGTTGCGACCTTTATTTACTCGCGGGCATTTTTCAGCGTGTTGAAAAATACGCCGCGACCTAGCTGAGGCCTCAAGTATGCGGGGACTACTCCCGAGCATGAAGGAGAGTTACAAAGACATCCTAGGACCTCGCGTCAAACATGCTGCGAGTGTGAGTCGAGGGCAAACTCTTCTAAACTCACCAATTAAGTCGCTGCAGTGGGACAGCCCCTGAAATTAACCAATGAATGGAAAACAACAGAATAGTCGAAAGATTTGAGTGCAATCTGAAGTATTGCAAAAGAAAAAAATAAAGTGTAAAAATAGAATAACCAAATGAGTTAGTTAAGAGTAGGAGTATGTGGCAGCACATTTGAAAAAGGGGTGTGAAAGAGATGATTAGTTCAGGAGTCCAATAACATCGGAGAATAAGATATTCTGCTTATGGCCGTCTAAGTTTCTCAGCTCCAGTGTTTTCCCACAGAAGGCAGAAGAGTGAAGAGGAAATGGCCAGGGTAATAGGCATCTTGGCAATATTTCTAGTGCACTGTCATGGTGTCAATTCTTGTGCAATGCTGTTTTGATATCAGTACTGCAAGATTCAATGATACAGCTAATGCCATATGTCAGCACTGACAGCAATGCCTGGATGGCATTCTGTCAATTCTATAATTAATTCTTGGGGTATATTGGTATACCAGGTATCTTGGGGTATATTGGTATACCAGGTATATTATGTGCTTTGGATCGACTGGATGAAAGGAAGCTTGTACAAGCTTGTACTAGATTGTTGTGTGTTCACCACTCTTGGCACCCTGAGATGGCCAAGAGCGGAGCAGTTGCCATTCCAAGCTGAGAAACATCCCATCAGAATACTTTTTACAGCGCACCTGCAGAGGTTCGAGAGAATCCTCGTGGGCACATCAAGTCATCTTGGATGGCTAAGAGAGTAAATACACTAATGCACTGTCTTGATCTCGATATCAGTATGAAGGGATCGGGTTAGGTTTCTGATAAGCTCATCAGGTCGAGAGAGATCATTGCCCGGGATTCCTCTATGATGCCGTGCCATGTCAGAAGGCTACGAGGATGCATCACGGAGATTGGCAAAGGAAGACCTGGTGGGATACCCATGGCCACATACAATGGCAGGTCTGGCTTGCCGCCATGAAGAAAGACCCGGCAGGCAGTGGCCGCAGGGAGGTGGCTCGGAAGCTGCCGGGCTCACCCCTGAAAGAGCGGAAAGTCGAAAAGAAGAAAGCCAGTGGCCCAAATGGGACAGGACGCATGCTAATGATGTGTTTATTTGCACTGAGAATAATTTAATAATATCTGAAGTTATTGCCAGTTCACTGATCACAAAGGAGAAGGCTATCATAGCATATCTAATGGAGGAGCAGTATTTCTTTGATCGTACCTGCTAATCCAGAAGTATCACCAGTTTCTTGCATTATAACCGTTAGTGGTGGTAGAACAACTACAGGACTGTTTGGTGTCTGTAGACTAGGCAATGTTCAAGGACTCGGCAACGGACTTGAATGAATACGCCACAGTCGTTACAGACTTCATTAAGAAATGTGTGGAGGACGGCATCCCAATAAAAACCTTCCGAGTGTTTCCCAATCAGAAACCTTGGATGAACTGTGATAACCGCACTCTTCTGAAGACCAGATACCGGGCATTCATGTCTGATGATACAGTGGTCTACACGAAGTCCAGATATGACCTTGGTAAGGCCATCAAAAAGGCCAAAAGGGACTTCTGCTCCAAACTGGAGGATGAGACAGATGTTCGGCAGCTATGGCAGGGACTGAATGCAATCAACTCCTACAAGGCGAAACCAGGAGGCAGCTTGGATGTCGGCGATACATCACTCCCTGATGAGCTCAATGCATTTTACGCACGCTTTGATAGGCAGAACACCAATGTGCCTTCCCGAGCCCCATTCGCTGTGATGGTATTTCAGACTCAGTCACAGAGGCCGACGTCAGGAAATCCTTCAGAGGGGTGAACCCTCGAAAAGCGTCTGGACCTGATGGCAAACCTGGTCGTGTTCTAAAAACCTGTGCGGACCAACTGGCTGGAGTTTTTACAGGCATTTTCAACCTGTCACTTCTGAGGTCTGAGGTTCCCACCTGCCTCAAAAGGGCATCAATAATACCGGTGCCCAAGAAGAGCAAGGTGACGTACCTCAATGACTATCGACCTGTGCTACTAACGCCTTTGGTGGTGAAGTGCTTTGAGAGGTTTATCATGGAGCAAATCAACTCCTTCCTTGACAAAAACCTGGACCCACTTTAGTTCACTTACCTCCACAACAGATCAACGGTGGACGCGATCTCGCTGGCCCTCCACTCCGCTCTGGACCACTTGGACAACAAAAACTCATATGTCAGGCTGTTATTCATTGAATACAGCTCGGCATTTAACACAATCATCCCCTCCAAGCTGGTTACCAAACTCGCAGAACTGGGTCTCTGCGCATCCCTCTGCAATTAGATCCTCGACTTCCTCATTCACAGACCACAGTCTGTTCGTATTGGTGGAAATGTGTTAGACTCGATAACAATCAGCACGGGAGCACCTCAAGGCTGCGTGCTCAGCCCCGCTGCTGTACTCACTCTATACTCATGACTGCGTGATGTATCACTGATGGGGATGAGTCGGAGTACAGAAGAGAGATCGAACAACTGTCCATATGGTGCCAGCACAATAACCTGGCCCTCAACACCAGCAAAACTAAGGAACTAATTTTGGACTTTGGAAGGAGTAGGATGGGGACCCACGGTCCTGTTTATATCAACGGGTCGATGGTTGAAATGGTCAAGAGCTTCAAATTCACGGGCGTGCACATCCTGGTCCGAGAACACAGTTGCAATTATTAAGAAAGCTCATCAGCGCCTCTACTTCCTGAGAAGATTACGGAGAGTCGGTCTGTCAAGGAGAACTCTCTCTAACTTCTACAGGTGCACAGTACAGAGCTTCTGACCGGTTGCATCATGGCTTGGTTCGGCAACTTGAGTGCCCTGGAGAGGAAAAGACTACAAAAAGTAGTAAACACTGCCCAGTCCGTCATCGGCTCTGACCTTCCTTCCATCGAGGGGATCTACCACAGTCGCTGCCTCAAAAAGGCTGGCAGCATCATCAAGGACCCACGCCACCCTGGTCACACACTCATCTCCCTGCTACCTTTGGGTAGAAGGTACAGGAGCCTGAGAACTGCAATGACCCGGTTCAGGAATAGCTACTTCCCCACAGCCATCAGGCTATTAAACCTGGCTCAGACAAAACTCTGAACATTAATACCCCTCCATCTGTTGTTTGCTTTTGCACTTCATTAATTTATTAATTAATGTGTGTATTTAAGTATATAATTGTAGTCAATGCATACTGTGTTCTGTTGTGCTATGCAAAGAAAGAATTTCATTTTCCTGTCAGGGACACATGACAATAAACTCTTTTGACTTTTTGACTTTGAGTCTCATCATAAACATCACAATGTCAAACGGCTACTAAAATGACTGCTGACGGGGAAAACATTGTCTGTCTCTTAAACGATGCAGGTGCACAAATTGGGACAATTCCACAATATTCATTAACTCTTTGGCAATCAGTAGTTTTAATTATAGAATTGTGCAGCATGAAAATAAGCAGTTCAGTCCCTCTCAATGGAATTAAACATGTTATGTGTAGAACTAGTTTCCATGCTGGTTATGGTCAAGCCAACTT
Source organism: Okamejei kenojei (assembly GCA_035221665.1). Classification (NCBI taxonomy): domain Eukaryota; kingdom Metazoa; phylum Chordata; class Chondrichthyes; order Rajiformes; family Rajidae; genus Okamejei; species Okamejei kenojei. The sequence continues at coordinate 78,971,174 of CM069138.1, read as the reverse complement.
TCTCAGGGTATCTCAAACACTAACATTTGTTTCAGGTGTAGGCCGAGGAGATTTTTCTTTGAATACCTCACGCCTGATCATGTATCTCCTACCTGACATTGGAAATAAATATTCCTGTTTTGTGATTGGGAATGAAATGTATTGTCACAAAATATTTTAGCCATCTGTCTCCACCTCAGAATGCCCCAGTTGTCTCTGATGGACCCTACCTTTCCCCTGGGTATTGTTTTGGTCTTAATATACCAAAAAATGTATTTTATTTACCAATGTTTTTTTCAGCCATAATCCTCTTTCTCGTCTTAATTGATTTTTATATGCCCCCCCCCCTCACTTTTATATAATTGTCAGACCTCTCCTGTCATCAGTTCATTGTGCCTGTCATATGCTTCCTTTTATCTCTTTATCTAACCGTCAATTAATCTGAACATTCAGTGTTCTCTATGGATATGTAATCTGTGCTGTTCAGAGGCTACCCAATATTGGACATTGCCAGGGCAGTAATAAACCAGAGTCCAGGTTGGGACCCCATGAAGGAAAATCCCATTCCTTACCTCCTTGTATCCTGTTGGGCTCTGCCCAGAACTTTAGATAGGCCCTCAATGTCCAAAACCACCCACTCCCTAGCGTCTGCCCTATTCGTTTCTCAAGGTCTTTATTTTCCAGCATAGTCTTCTCCCATCTCTTTCAACCCCTCAGGCTCAAGCGTACATTGACCATTCTTGGTGCACGCAGTATATGAATGGTGGCTGATTAGGAAAAGGGGAGATGCAAGGAGACGTGGGTGTCATGGTACACCAGTCATTGAAAGTAGGCATGCGGGTGCAGCAGGCAGTGAAGAAAGCAAATGGTATGTTAGCATTCATAGCAAAAGGATTTGAGTATAGGAGCAGGGAGGTTCTACTGCAGTTGTACAGTACCTTGGTGAGACCACATCTGGAGTATTGCCCACAGTTTTGGTCTCCTAATCTGAGGAAAGACATTCTTGCCATAGAGGGAGTACAGAGAAGGTTCACCAGACTGATTCCTGGGATGGCAGGACTTTCATATGAAGAAAGACTGGATAGACTCGGCTTGTACTTGCTAGAATTTAGAAGATTGAGGGGGGATCATAGAAACTTACAACATTCTTAAGGGGTTGGACAGGCTAGATGCAAGAAGATTGTTCCCGATGTTGGGGAAGTCCAGAACAAGGGGTCACAGTTTAAGGATAAGGGCGAAGTCTTTTAAGACCGAGATGAGAATTTTTTTTTCACACAGAGAGTGGTAAATCTATGGAATTCTCTGCCACAGAAGGTAGTTGAGGCCAGTTCATTGGCTATATTTAAGAGGGAGTTAGATGTGGCCCTTGTGGCTAGAGGGATCAGGGGGTATGGAGAGAAGGCAGGTACAGGATACTGAGTTGGATGATCAGCTATGATCATATTGAATGGCGGTGCAGGCTCGAAGGGCCGAATGGCCTACTCCTGCACCTATTTTCTATGTTTCTAAGTGACTTTTACAGAGATTCTGTGCATTGATCCAATTTATTCCTCTCATGATTTTATACACAATCTGCTTGCAAATGTCTTAATTCTGTGTAAAGTGAAGAATGTTGCAATCAAGAAGTCTGCAGGCACTTGCTCTTAAATCAGTTACATGATTTTATTTCAAATCAGGCAGAAAATCTCTCGGCTGAATTGAATGGGACTGCAAGGTTGGATGTGGTTGACGGAAAACTATAATATAGAACTTCCAATGATCGAAGAAATAGCATTTTTTATTTTATGGAATGGCTACCTGTAGCTAATGTCAAACTGAGTCCCTGTATCTCTCAATGAACAGTTGAAAGAATATTGTTTTTTTTATTCCAACCACTGAAATAAAAATAAAGTAACGCTGAAAGTCTGAGAATAACCTGGAGCAAAGCGTCCAAACTAGAAATATAATTGTTTATAGAGTGCCCAAAAAATGGTGATGGTAGGGTAAGTAGAGATGATAGTGGCGATGGAAATTCACTTTCATAAATAGTGTACAGTTGGTGTTTGACAGTTCGCTGGTTGTAAATTTCTATACAGCAGGTTTTTTTTCTGGAATAATGATTTGCAGTTATTTTTCATAGCTGTACAACAAAGAGTACTCTGCCAGTGGCAAAATGAGCGGAAGGTTTTTCTTCAAAGCATAAGTGAAATCATAGGAGAGTCTAAATTAAATCATTTTGGATAATTTGCAATGGCTGGTTCATAAAAGCTATAGCCAAAGGCCGAGGAAAAAAAAAATATTGTGTCCTTTGACTTATGTTAGTTTAAGAAGGATGAATGATGAGAAATAAGTGAATTGTAATACTTACATGTTCGTGGAATTGATAAGGTTGAATAAATTTTACATGCCTCGTCAAAGATCTTTTTTTTCCAAAATTACAAGTTGCCTCATCATCATTGACATAATATCTTAAGATAATTCCTGAACAATATAGTACACAATTGAGTTAAAACTAGAAAGATAGTCAAATTAGATTTGTTTTAAAGCCTCATTTTATAGACAAATATAAACATCCCTTTTTTAAAATAATTAATACTTTGATATTTTCAACAACATAGGAAAAATAATTGGTACAATAGTCACAAAGAAGATTGAACAAATATACTCATCTTTATCTAATATCCAACTTTTGTTGCAACTGGTATTTTTTCCCCATTTTTGCTGAATGGTGTATAAATTATGGTGTAAATCTTATAAATCAGCATTAGTTACTGCAAACCTATTGGATTCTCAAAACATAAACCTTAATGCCCCTGTCCCACTTTGGAAACCTGAACGGAAACATCTGGAGACTTTGCGCCCCACCCAAGATTTCCGTGCGGTTCCCGGAGGTTTTGTCTCCCTAATGGTCGAAAGTAGTTTCCACTTCTTCTATGTTCCGGCGATTATTTCAAAAAATTCAAAACCGGCCGCGACTAAAAATAGGTTGCCGTTTTAAAAATCGGTAATTTTTTAGTCGAAGCCGGTTGCGATGCTAGTTGAAGGTAGTGGAAGGTAAGACCTCCCTGGTGGAATAAAACTGTGTGAATAAAAGGTCTTACCTTCCACTACCTGCAACCTCCGGCAACGACCTTCAACTAGCATCGCAACCGGCTTCGACTAAAAAATGACCGATTTTTAAAACGGCAACCTATTTTTAGTCGTGGCCTGTTTTGAATTTTTTGAAATAATCGCCGGAACATAGAAGAAGCGGAAACCACTTTCGACCATTAGGGAGACTGATAAAAACCTCCGGGAACCGCACGGAAACCTTGGTTGGGGCGCAAAGTCTCCAGAGGTTTCCGTTCAGGTTTCCTAATTGGAACAGCAGCATTAGGGTTTCTTAAGGGTTTGACACAGGTGGTACAAAACAGAGATGAAACAAAGTGCAGAATATAATGTTGCAGCTACAGAGAAAGTGTAGGTAACAAAAGTGAAGGAGGCCACAGCAGGATAGATAGGGAGATCAGCAATCCATCCTAAGCAAATGAGATCTGTTCTTTAATCCAGTAGTATACTTTCGAGATTTTGTATCTTTTGCCAATGGGAAACGGGACGAGGAAATGACCAGGGTGTGAGCTGTCCTTGATTTTGTTGGCTGCTCTCCCGTTGATGGTGATCAAGGGAGGAGGCTAGCTTCCATAATCAACTGGGCTGCATTAACAAGTCTGTGCAATTTCTTGCGTAGTAGACCGAAACAGTTGCCAAACCAAGCTGCAATGCATCCAGTTAGGATACTTTCTACAGTGCACCTGCAGAAATTGGTAAGAGTCAATGGAGATGTGCTGAATTTCCTTAGCTTTTTAAAGAAAAAGATGCAGTGATGTTTTTTTCTTAGCCTTAATGTCCATGTGGTTGGATTTATGCCTGTGACGTTTCCTAACCTATAATGAAAATAGAACATGTTGAAACAGTTAGCAAGTCAAACAGCATCTCTGGAAAGAGAAACATAGATAATGTTTCAGTTTGAAGATAGAACCTAATAGTCACCCAATTTGCCCAGCTAATCAAGTCATTGTTTCTGTTAAGTGGGACACATTGCAGCTGAGGTTATGCTGTGATGTTGAATCTTTAATAACATGAATCAGTACGGCATTGTTGTCATTTTTAAGAAACCGGACACTATCTGTTACTGGATCTATTTCCTGCTAACTTGTGTGAAGTGTGTTTGATTTATATTTCAATTCCCACTAATTTGTGTAACTGGTTATTCCAGAAGAGTTTTTGACAGCATTCAACAAAGTAAGACTTGAGGCTGGATTAAAAGAGTAATCCACTTATGTTTGAATTGCCTGATAAATGTTAACATAATAACAATATAATCAGCTCATTGCAGGTTACTTATTCAAGGAGAAAATATAGTTTATGTTGCAAAATGAAATTCAGTTAACTGAATGAAATAGCTTTTGCTTTGAATTACATTTGTAACTAAAAGAACAAATTGCAATTTAGCAGAATTTACAATATCATTTAATGTTGCTTTAAAATGTATTCCTTGATGAATTTGTGAGGGTCCCTTAGAATATTACAATTAGTGAGGGTCCCTTAGCAACTGAAAACAGAATTTTCATCAGAATATCTGAACTACCGCAAGTGAATAGCTTAATTATAATAGCTGAAATAGCTATCAAAGAAAATGTTGCTATTTTTATTGTGGCACATTCATTTTTAAAATTATTTAGAACAAATCTTTCAATGTTCAAAAGAACCAATTGAATGTAATTTCATTTTTCAGCCTTTTTAAAGGCAGACAGATAACTGCAATTTGTAGAAATTTAATGCGGAGACTTGTTCAATTGCATCGCAGTAATCATTGAATTATTTAAAAACTGCCACTTTGGTTGTGGTAGTCATTATTCCACTTAGCTCTCAGATTTTCTGAAGCCCAGAAATTCTGGGTGACCATTGTTGGAAAGCAGGTTCAATCTGTGCTAAGAACATTCATTAAAGTTTTCATGGGGTAGGTTGCAAAGAATGGTTTATTTGCCCACTCTCATGTAGTGCCTCACGCAATATTGGATTGAGGTAGACTGGTTTTAGATTTGAGAATTTTAAACGAGTACTTTTCTATCAAATTTTGGAGGGTTAAAATTACCCACAAAGAGACTGATGTTCACATCCTCTACAGTCTGTGATCGTAATTAAGAAAGAGAATGAAACAAATATTGCCCACGAAAACCTGATGAAATAAGCGCATAAGAAATAGGAAGAGGAGAAATACATCCATGTCCTTGAACCTGCAGGAATGCATATTATTTATTCATTGGAAATGACAGCTGAGCAACTTAACAAACTGTACTTTAAATGGTCCTACATAGACTCTCCCATTAGTTATTTTCTTGTAAATATTTTTTGTGGTGTCAAGTGATCTTTAATTTGGCTCGCCTTCAAGCACATTACTTTCCATAAGCTTTGTACAGAAGGCAGGTTGCATGTAATGTCCACCAAATTCTCTTTCAATTGGTGAACCAGATGCGTCATCATTGAGAGAATAGGAACGAAAGGCAATTATGACAATTGTAAAGGCAGCAGGATAATTCTGTCGAATGATGGAAGGATTGACACTAAAAGACATCCAAATAAAAATAAAACAAACCAATATACTCTTATTTGGTGCTTTTTCGTGATATCAGGAAATCCCAAAACTACAACCAACTATATAATTTTGAAGTTACTGTTGCAATGTGATGCACAATCTCCCCATAACACATCTCTGCAGTAATGGAGCATAACTAGAATTGTAGTTTTGTAATGTTGGTTATGGAGAAACTGATGGACATTGAGGAAAGGTTTGCTGGCCTTTAAAAAATTGAAATGGGATTCTAAACGTGCACCTGAAGAAGCAAAGGAACCCTGGTTAAACATCTTATTGTTAAATCAGTGTTATTGATAGTCCAACACTTAAGTTTAACTTTGTTGCTCAATTAAAGTGATTGGAACGTGAATCCACAATCTTCTGATTAGGAGGTGCAAATAATACCACTAAACCAAGCCTGACAACTAATGCATATGTGCACAGCTTACAGCCCAGTGGTATAAATATTGATTTATCTATCTTCGTTATCCCTGCATTCCTTCTCTCTCCATGTCCCCCCCACCAGCTTCTTGTTCTCACCTAGCAAGCAGCTAACAATGGCCTGTTTCCTTTATCATCGTTAATCTTTTGCACATCTTTCATTAATTTGTTCAATATCTCACCTTCTATATCTCTCGTTTCCCATTCCCCGGACTCCAGTCTGAAGAAGGGTCTTGACCCGAAACGTCACCCATTCCTTCTCTCACGAGATACTGCCTGTCCCACTGACTTACTCCAGCATCTTGTGTCTATCTGCATAGGTAGGGGTCTGCTTATCAGTGAATCGCATCAGTATGTCTTGGAAAAGGTTAATTCATATTTGATTTTATAATTTAGAGAATTATGCACACAAATAATTTTTGCAATGTTTAATTATTGAAAGTGTTTGTTATCCATGTAAATCTTGAATGCAAGACACTAAAGGGCTCCATTCAAACAACCACCCACAGAGCTTTGTGATAGAATCTTTGTGGTTCACTAGAAAATGGAACGTGATTATGATTTCAATTTGATTAGCTAAATGTTTCATTTGTGTCTTGCATTTTGTTATTTTGTAGGACTTTACTCAACATTATAATGCGATTTCCACTTAGAATTTTTTTTTTTTTTTTTTTTGCAGTGTGTTTAATGTGATATGGGATTTTGGTAGGTTTAATTACTCATTAAATGCTGTAGAAATCTTACAGAATAAACACAAATGTAAAAGTGAAGTTCTGATTCTGAAATGTTGCTTAGTTCTGTTTGAATGTTAAACTGAAAATGGTGTATAAGAATGATTCAGTTGATCTCAGTTTTTTTTTTCGATTATTGAAATCATATACTGGTGCATACAAGTTCTCCGTAACAAACGGAATTAAATTTATTTCAAAATAAACAGTACATCATTGCTTTGTAATAAAATAATGTGCATGAAGTATATCTAAGCCAATTAAATGGTCAGTTGTTTACATATATTGAATCACATTTGCAGGTAAAACGAAACATACTACTGTATTTCTTGGTGAATGTTATCAAATACAGTGGCTTGCAAAAGTATTCATACCCCTTGAACTTTTCCACATTTTGTCACGTTACAACCACAAACGTAAATGTATTTTATTGGGATTGTGTGTGATAGACCAACACAAAGTGGCACATAATTGTGAAGTGGAAGGATAATGATACGTGGTTTTCAAATTTTTTTACAAATAAAAAACGGAGAAGTGTGGCATGCAAAAGTATTCAGCCCCCTTTACTCTTACACCCATAAATAAATCCAGTGCAACCAATTGCCTTTAGAAGTCACCTAATTAGTAAATAGAGTCCACTTGTGTGTAATCTAATCTCAGTATAAATACAGCTGTTCTGTGAAGGCCTCAGAGGTTTGTTAGAGAACATTAGTGAACAAACAGCATCATGAAGCCCAAGGAACACACCAGACAGGTCAGCGATAAAGTTGTGGAGAAGTTTAAAGCAGGTGAGGTTATAAAAAAAATCCCAAGCTTTGAACATCTCACGGAGCACCGTTCAATCCATCATCCGAAAATGGAAAGAGTATGGCACAACTGCAAACCTACCAAGACATGGCCGTCCACCTAAACTGACAGGCTGGGCAAGGAGAGCATTGATCAGAGAAGCAGCCAAGAGGCCCATGGTAACTCTGGAGGAGCTGCAGAGATCCACAGCTCAGGTGGGAGAATCTGTCCACAGGACAAATATTAGTCGTGCACTCCACAAATCAGGCCTTTATGGAAGAGTGGCAAGAAGAAAGCCATTGCTGAAACAAAGCCATAAGAAGTCCCGTTTGCAGTTTGCCACAAGCCATGTGGGGGACACAGCAAACATGTGGAGGAATGTGCTCTGTTCTGATGAGACCAAAATTGAGGTTTTTGGCCTAAATGCAAAACGCTATGTGTGGCGGAAAACTAACACTGCACATCACCCTGAACACACCATCCCCACTGTGAAACATGGTGGTGGCAGCATCATGCTGTGGGGATGCTTTTCTTCAGCAGGGACAGGGAAGCTGGTCAGAGTTGATGGGAAGATGGAGCCAAATACAAGGCAATCTTGGAAGAAAACCTGTTAGAGTCTGCAAAGGACTTGAGACTGGGGCGGAGGTTCACCTTCCAGCAGGACAACAACCCTAAACATACAGCCAGAGCTACAATGGAATGGTTTAGATCAAAGCATATTCATGTGTTAGAATGGCCCAGTCAAAGTCCAGACCTAACTCAAATTGAGAATCTCTGGCAAGACTTGAAAATTGCTGTTCACAGACGCTCTCCATCCAATCTGACTGAGCTTGAGCTATTTTGCAAAGAAAATGGGCAAAATTTCATTCTCTAGATGTGTAAAGCTGGTAGAGACATACCCCAAAAGACTTGCAGCTGTAATTGCAGCGAAAGGTGGTTCTGCAAAGTATTGACTCAGGGGGGCTGAATACTTTTGCACGCCACATTTTTCAGTTTTTTATTTGTAATAAGATTTGGAAACCATGTATCATTTTCCTTCCACTTCACGATTATACACCACTTTGTGTTGGTCTATCACATAAAATCCCAATAAAATACATTTACGTTTGTGGTTGTAACATGACAAAATGTGGAAAAGTTCAAGGGGTATGAATACTTTTGCAAGCCACTGTACATCAATTTATTTACATTGATATGTATTCATAAATCACTATAACATTATAAACATTAAAGGCTCTGTGAGCCATTAAGAGAGAATCTGATGAGAATGTCATTAAATAAATACATAAAATAGAGAATAATTTAATAGATAGTTTTAATAACCAGTAGAAATAAGTAGGAATTGCACCAACTGCATGTTTATGGGTAATTCTCTATTAATTAGTACTTTTAATTTAGGTGAACTGTTCATCCATTTAAAAAGTACCTTCCCTTCCAAGGTAACTTTCAATTTGACGATGTAAATTTGAGGGGCATTTGTTATGGATCTGAAAAATAGTTGGTGAATGAAATACATTATTTTTGCTGCATGCATCGTGTACTGAATAAATTGCAGTGTTGAATGAATACCGAAGGGTCAGCGTCAATACGTGTGAAATGATATGCTGTGCAGAAGTAGAAGCAATTATACTTTGTCCAGGAACTAAGGAAGTTTCACAAGATATGGGATCAGCATATTTTTCAATTTCGCTGCTTGAATGGTAATTTGGAACTGATTTAAAAGAAGTATTTAAAATTTACAAAGGTATAGCAGAGACCATTTTGAAGCTTGTGAAACGAGTACGAGAGGAACATGGATCTAGAGTTGAGTAGCAAAGATTTAGAACTGCAAATAGGAAAAACTGTTTTGCAAAATTGAATATACTTTCCCAGAACTGTGCATCAGAAATTGCAATTTGTATTATGATGCAAATAATTGTGTTGCATCTACCAGCCAGAGAAGTAACCTATAAATCATTAAAATTAAATTTGAAATTGAAGAATCTTATAAATAAAGTATTGTTTTAAATAATTTAGGACCAGTGATATAAGAAATAAATATATCGGTTATTTCACACTGTTGGTTCCTCGGAAAATATAATTTTCATGATTATGATAATGTATTCTTTTTGATTTTCCATGATAATGTTAGTGTTAACCCTAAAATTATGTTTTTGTCTTTATTACTTTAAAATTTAGAACGGTTGCTTGAACCTCACATACATTAGGATCTTTCTTGTTATAGACTAGACAGATTCAGAATGGTATTTCTGAATTTGAAAGCAGCAAGGTCTGTGGAATGGAATATAGACCTATTCCATGAGGTTTATATGATATAGCATGATCCATAATTCCAGTGCACCTTGTTAAAAATATTGTTTGTCTGCCCTGAATATTCTTATGGCTGATGTAACCATTAAAAAATCCCACGTGATATTTCACTAGGTGCACCTATATTGTGTATCGCTCAATTCAAATTGTATAAAACAAAGGAAGGTTACTGTTTAAAACAAAAATTAAAAATTCTGATAACATTGTCATTTCCCAGGGCAAAAATCTAAAACATCATGAGGAACTTCTAAAATGAAACCATTGTTTTCCCACAATATGCAGCTGAAAGTTGTGCCTTTCAAATAAATTATATTCCAGTGTTATTAAGCATTGGATTCAAACTCATCATTCCAAGCTTCGTCACTCCAAAACTCCACCACTCTGAAATGCTATAGAAATAGTTATTGGAGACTATAATGACCTGAAGTAACATTGCACTCTTTTTCACCTACCTTCTGTGGTGTGATATTGGGCACACTTAAACCCCTCTATTGAGTCTCACTGTGCGAGTTGGCCCACGAGTGACCCCGAGTTTTCACTCGTGGTGATCACGTAGCGGGAACGTCGGAACTCGCACGAGCAACTTATCGACTCGTGGCGCTAACGGCAGATACTCGGGAAACTTGTTAACTCGTGAAAAAAATCAAACATGTTTGATTTTTTCCACGAGTCAAATTAACTGTTCAAGTTAAAAATGGAAACATTTAAACTCGTTGTAATAAACGTAGTGGCCTCGTGCGTTTATCTTAGTGTCTCGTGAGTCTACCGTGGGAACTTTAATAATCTGTTCTTTTGCTCAAGTAAAGACTGAACCAAAGATAGACACAAAATGCTGGACCGAAGGGCAAGTCTGGGTGGTGGGTGGGATGTGTCCACTTGTGTGATGCTCCATCCACCCCCGGGGCCGAGAGTGTGGGATTGGGAAGGAACTGCAGATGCTGGTTCACACCGGAGATAGACACACACAATGCTGGAGTAACTCGGCGGGACAGGCTGCATCTCTGGAGCGAAGGAATGGGTGGCATTTCGGGTAAGTCTGAAGAAGGGTCTCGACTCTATTCCTTCTCTCCAGAGATGCTGCCTGGTCCGCTGAGTTGTGTGTGTGTGTCTCTCTCCCTCTCTGTCTATCTGTTTGTATCTGTGTGTGTGTCTGATGTCGGGTCCCGGTGGCCGCTCAAAGTCACCCGAGCTGCTTCATTCCTCTGAAGTGGTGGCCAGCTGCTGTCTGTGTGTATCTCTCTCTCTCTCTCTCTCTCTCTCTCTCTCTCTCTCTCTCTCTCTCTCTCTGTGTCTGTCTGTCTCTGTGTGTGTGTGTGTGTGTGTGTGTGTGTGTGCGCACCTGCGTCTGCGTCTGCGTCTGCGTCTGCGTCTGCGTCTGCGTCTGCGTCTGCTGTCGGGTCCCGGCGGCCGCTCAATGTCAGTCACCCGGGCTGCTTCCTTTTTTAAAATTATTTAAAATAGAGATCCATTGCAAAAAAGTATTTAAAAAACATAAAACAACAAGAAATGCTTGGTTACTGGAGGATGCGCATTTTCCCATTGTAGGTCATATCAATAGATGTCGCCGCGCTGAAATAACTCAAAACCACAGGATGGAGATGTATTTTAACATTGTTGCTTTATTAAAACATACCTTCATTCACGGTTGGCTCAAGAGTAACGGGAGAGAAACTTGCTAACTCGGGAGAGGAACTAGGAACATCGCAGCAATGACATACCCGTGGGAACTCGGTTACACACTTGATCATAAACTTGCAGTCTCGTGCACAGCCACGAGTCTGTCACTCGGGGTACCTCGTGGGTCAACTCGCACAGTGAGATAGGGCACACTTAGGAGCTTCTCTATTGAATCTCTGCAGAGCATACTGACTGTGTGCATCGTGGCCTAATCAAGAATGCCAAAGAATGAAGGAGGCTGCAGAAAGTGCTTGACACTACCCTATCTGTCACTATTATTGATCTTCCCACAACCGAAGGATTCTAAAGGAACTGTTGCTTCAAGAAGGCAGCTATTATCATCAAACTCCCACAGCACCCTGGCCATGGTCTCATCTTGCTGCTGGTACTGGGGAGCAGGAACAGAAGCCTGAGAAATGTTGCCTCCAGGGTCAAGAGACGTTTTCCCATCAAACATCAGGGTGTTTAACCACCTTGCATAATTTTAACCACAACCTATTCTACTGATGCTGAAAAAGAATGGGCAGCACAAATTGTGTTTCGCCAGTGCCACATTACAGCTTCCGATCAGTTTAGTTTTATTGTCACGTGTACCCAGGTACAGTGAAAAGCTTTCTATGGCGCATCTGTAGAAGTTGGTGAGTGTTGTAGGGGACATGCCGAACTTCATAAGCATTCCAAGGAAGTAGAATTCCATTTAAGCCTTAGACTCTCACAATGTGGAAACAGGCCAATTAAGTTGTCCTCCGAGTTAAAGTATCATCCTATCTTTCTGCATATCAATGTCAAAGCCCTGGAGTTCCTTAGTAATGGCATGTTTCTCACACATACACCAGTTTCAAGCTTGCCATCACTTGCTTCATGGCAATTATTGATCAGCAGGAAATGTTGAAATTACCTGTGAATGAATTAAAAGTTTAGTGTTGGGAGTGAGTTAATGCAATTCCAGAGTGAGAACTTGAGAAATCAAAAGGGTTTTACCAGAAAGTAAATTTCAGATGTGAATGAGGGTGAATGTATCTCCTTCCTGGTATTTTGGGTGCCAGGCACCTTTCCTTACATTTGGAGTTAGATGTAAGATAAATGTTATAGATTTACTTATTTTAATGCCACCTCCCTGGCTCTCCACTCATCTCCGGTACATCTAGATAACAAGGAAATCTATGTCATTTATTGATGTAGGTCAACTTTCAACAGCATATCCCATCCAAACTTATCTACAAACTCCTGGTAGCATTCAGCATTCCCCTCTGCAACTGATTTGACTGGATAGCATTCAAACACAAATTTATTTTCACTCTATCTCAGTACAAATGACAATAAAAAAAACAATGTACCATGTAAAACAGGCTGTCAATGATCATTATTACTTTCTGGATGTCACTCCTTTAAATGTGTCTGGGCTCGAGCAATGTACAAACAATGTTGGCAAGATGAATCTGTGAAGCTATGATTATTTGCAGCAAGTCTGAGGTGTAGAATGAGTACGGGAAGAATAGGCAACATCTGTAAAAATAACTGTAAACTGATGCAACGAGACCAAGGTGTCGTGGTGCACCAGTCATTGAAAGTAGACATGCAGGTACAGCAGGCAGTGAAGAAAGCGAATGGTATGTTAGCATTCATTGCAAAAGGATTTGAGTATTAAGAGCAGGGTGGTTCTACAGCAGTTGTACAGGGTCTTGGTGAGGCCACACCTGGAGTATTGCTTACAGTTTGGGTCTCCTAATCTGAGGAAAGACAATCTTGCCATCGAGGGAGTACAGAGAAGGCTCACCAGACTGATTCCTGGGATGTCAGGACTTTCATATGAAGAAAGACTGGATAGACATGGCTTGTACTCGCTAGAATTTAGAAGATTGAGGGGGGAATCTTATAGAAACTGACAAAATTCTTAAGGGGTTGGACAGGCTAGCTGCAGGAAGATTGTTCCCGATGTTGGGGAAGTCCAGAACAAGGGGTCACAGTTTAAGGATAAGGGGGAAATCTTTTAGGACTGAGATGAGAAAAACATTTTTCACACCGAGAGTGGTGAATCTCTGGAATTCTCTTCCACAGAAGGTAGTTGAGGCCAGTTCATTGGCTATATTTAAGAGGGAGTTAGATGTGGCCCTTGTGGCTAAAGGGATCAGGGGGTATGGAGAGAAGGCAGGTACGGGATACTGAGTTGGATGATCAGCCATGATCATATTGAATGGCGGTGCAGGCTCGAAGGGGCGAGTGGCCTACTCCTACTCCTGCACCTATTTTCTATGTTTCTATGTAAATGAAAAGGGAACCATGACAATTTGTGGAAAATAGTACAAAAAGGCAGTCCAAGCTCAGCGAAGTCACGTAGAAAATCTGATAACAAAAGGTGGGGCCTTTCCATTCACATAGATTTATACATCATTGGCTGTTCTGTCTTGGTAAGGGATTATTAAGGCTTTGGGAAGAGGCAAATTAAAGTTGTGAACATATTCTGGTGAGATTCTGAGAGTATTTGTACAAATAATGTGTACAGATGGCAAGGGAAACAAATGCTGGAGAAACGCAGCGGGTGAGGCAGCATCTGTGAAGGAATAGGTGGCGTTTCGGGTCGAGACTCTTCTTCAGACTGACGTGGGGGGGGGGGGGGGCGGGAAGAAGAAGGGAAGAGACAGTGGCTGTGGGAGAGCTGGGAACGGGAGGGGGAGGAGGGAGAAAGCAAGGGCTACCTGAAACTGGAGGTCAACGTTCATGCCGCTGGGGTGTAAACTACCCAAGCGAAAATAAATATGAGGTGCTGCTCCTCCAATTTGCGGTGGGACGCACTCTGGCCATGAAGGAGGCCCAGGACAGAAAGGTGGGATACGGAATGGGAGGGGGAGTTGAAGTGCTGAGCCACTGGGAGATCGGTTTTGTTAATGTGACCTATGCGGAGGTGTTGGGCAAAGCGATTGCCAAGCCTGCGCTTGGTCTCACCGATGTAGAACAGTTGACAAGAAGAGTAGTGGATGCAATAGATGAGGTTGGAGGAGGAAGATGAATGGCAAGATGACTCCTGAATGGCAAGGTGAGTGATTATCTGAACACACCATTGCACTTGGGTTCTTCTTCCTCGTGTCCGGCCATCTTATGTATCACGTCTTTCCAGTCGGTCAGTGACGGTTGACATTTGGTGGTTGCAGAAATGGCTACTTTAGTCGGTCACTGTGATACAGTTTCTGTCGTCAGCATTGCCCAGGATGCGCCACGTGGAGACTTCTGCTTGCATCCCTGCAGTTGGGTAGAAATTGAATTTGAAGAATTGGGGATGAATTTGTAAAAAAACATATTTGGCATGATTATGGCGAAAACATATTTTAACGAAGCTCATGCAGCAATTTGTAGATATGTTTACAGACGAAGACACAGGCTTTCAAATAAACCAGACTTGTATATGTATCATCCGAATGCCAAATTGACCCATTTTTAACCTAAACTGTGCACTGAAAGCTGATGTAGAAAAGGAACTAAGCAAAACAGTGACATGAGTGGATGAGCTACAGAGCAAGTGGTTGACATCCATCACGGTGGTACCTCAGGCAGATAAGACCATCATGTTGTGGGATATTATAATGTGATTTCAATAGAACAATGTAGTAAAGCAATCCTTCCGGGACGCCTCAAGAGTCGCCGCAGAATTAACAGAATGATACCATTCTTATTGGCAGCAGCATAACAGGCCTGTAAATGTGATTACATTGAATTAACAGATCCAGATGTGATTATGAAACGAGACCTGTCTCACTCCATTCCAGATTAATGTACATGACGAAAACAGATGCTGCTTGAGAAATAACACCCTTTTTGGGATGTAATTGTTTGCCAAACTACAGTATTGGGCAATGTTGGTGCCAAATATAATCTAGGTGACTATGGGTAACATGCTGCAGGGGAGGAATTATTTGTTTGTGCAGTCAGCATTGCAGATTAAATTATATTGCCACAGAGGAGGAAAACGTTTGGATACTTGAGGAGGCATTTAGAAGACTTCATCAAAATAATGTCATGCTTAAAACTAAAGTAAATGTGCCTTGTTCAGAAATAAATGATTTATTTAGGTCTCCAAATAGATGAAAATAGATTGCAACCAGCGAAAGAGAACGTTGAGGCCTTAATTAGAATGAGGAGACCAAATAATATTGCTCCCTGTATAATCCAACAAAACTATTTTTACTTGTCCTTGCCATATTGTTGACTGGCTGCATTAAATGTTAAAGGAAGACAAAGCATGATTGTGCAACTAAGACCAGCAAGTCTGACCAGGATATACACAGTATCACCAGGAAAAGTCTTAATGGTGTGTGTTTATTGGTCCATTGAAACAATCATGTTACAACTTGATTGTGATGTTTCCAGCTGTGGAGACGTGGAAAAAATTAATCATGTCACGGATGATAGATGTGCTTCATACTCATTGACCAAAATGATTTTTTTGTAATGCTCGGAAAGAGAAAATTATGTTGGTGATCATATTTAGAGTCACAATTCATTTTTGCTGGGAAGACCATATACACTAGTTATTGATTACTCGGTGGCCCTTCTGGAACCATCTTTTTCTTTACTAGCTTGCTAATTATATTTCATGATAATTAGTGAGTGCAACCATTGAATATTTTGTCTTATTATTGAATTAAGTATAATATTTTATTGTACGAGTTATACACTGGGTTGTAGTGATAGGCTATAATCTTGTTTGGCCCTCTTGGGAGATGAGCTTGCCCCCCCCCCCGAAAAGCAAAACCTGAAATGACTCCCCTGTTTGACAGTTCCGGCACCAAAAAAATTAGCACTGCAACACGGGCCATCCTACTGTCTCAATTGGATAATGCCTATGTAAAGAACAACCAACCAAAACACCAGGGAAGATGTCTCATTGAGATTGCCTTGGGAAGAAGCGATAATAAACATATTGAGCCAAAATTATACTCGATTGGCAGGAAATGTTCAGCCTTGTAAAAAAGTGAATGGACTGAATCCGACACAGATCTGAATAAAGATGTTATTTTCATTGTAAATTCTATTGTCCACCATGACTGAATAAAATGAGGGTACAAGCAAATGATATTGAAGGAACTGAGAAAGCAAAATTGTTGAAGAGTATCAACATTAGCCTAACAATGACAACAACATAGCAAAACCTACACATTAGATGCACAATATATGATTACACGACCACTGCACTTAGTCTACAAGAGCATGATCAGGGTTCCATTAGATTTTAGGAAAAATGATGTAGAGCAACTTTTTAGATTCAAACTACAGCTCTTCAAGTTAGTCAGACGGAAAGCATGTGGGATTATATAATGCACAACAGAACAATGAAGATATGTATTTGCTCAACATAGCCTTCCAATTGTAGTCTTGTGAGACAATGGTCTATTGTATAGATTATTTAAATTTGAGCAATTTATGTTTATGCAATAGGACAATGCCGCACTTCATTATTGGCACACACCAGCAAAGTACTAATGCACAAGAGATCGGAGATTCAGTTCAGTTTGGAAGAAAGGAAGTTCAATCAGGAGACGTATCACAACACAAGCTACAAGGAGAAGAGGTTCAGTGTGCACGACAGATTTTGTGAATTGGCAGGGTGGTGTTGTGGAAGTGGTTTATCAGATAGAGTGATAATTTATAGTTCGAGGCAATACTTTATGGAAATTTATAGGATATACCAAAAAGCCAATGCAGAGCAATTGCTCCTAGTGCAGAATGGCACAAAAGAAAACTGTCAGATTAAAGATGTTCCTGAGGTGAATCTCACATTGTTCACGAAGAAACAACACATAATATAGCTCATGATGATCTAGAGGAGACAACATTGTTGAGCCATAGGGCAACGATGATCTGGTAGTATGCACTGAAATAGAGTTCAACATGAATAAGATTGAAATCATTGAATTCATAGAGTACATAATACCTGTTACTGACTATTTGATGTTTCCTTGGTTTCAAAAAGAGGAAGTGAACATAATATATGTTATGTGTGGGAAGGAACTGCAGATGCCGGTTTAAAGCTAAAATAGACACAAAAAGCTGGAGTAACTCAGCGTGTCAGACAGCATCTCCGGAGAAAAGGAATAGATGACATTTCAGGTCGAGACTGAAGAAGGGTCTCAAACCGAAACATCACCTATTCCTTTTCTTCAGAGATGCTGTCTGACCCGCTGAGTTACTCCAGCTTTTAGTGTCTTTAATATATGTTGTATTAGTTGCAGCAATATATGTTGCACACTTTTAAGGATGCGACTATCTTCTCTCCGAGCTGTGACAGTGGGTGCAGTAATTCACAGGGAGTTAGTACTAAAATAATATTAGAATATAATTTGACTTCAAATAAAAAATTCCAATGTTCAATCAGATTTGACTATCCAGATCCTTCCAAGTAATTAAGTGGGTTCTAGTGCATTAGTGATCAGCAACCTGGTTTCACATGTATGAATTCTTGGTTTACAGAGAAATAGTAAATTTGATATTTCAAGGAATTTCTTTCATCCCAGTGGGTTGAGATCTTGTATAAAGATTGCTCTAAGCAGCATGAGACCATCCTCTGCAGTCTTATTTTATAAAAACATTGAGGTGGTTATAAAATCCATGAAAATTATGAAACCTGCTCATGATCTCTACTATGCGTATCGCTGGGCCTGATAGTTCCAATAGTCTCCTTGCTGACATTGCATCTCGCAACCTATGTAAGTTTGAGATGCTCTAAAGTTCTGCCGATTTTGACCTAATTCACACCTAGTCTCATTCACTTATTGTCCTTTGCTTGTTGGCCAACATTGGCCCCTTGTCTTGCAAGGCTTCAATTCTTAGCATGCTTTCAAATCCTTCATGACTTCCATTCTCTCTGCCTCTGTAATTTCCCCCAGCTTTAGAACGCTTGGTAATAGCTGCACTCTTTTTAGGTTTAATTACTAAACAATTAGATTCATACAGCATGGAAACAGGTCCTTCAGCCCAACTTGCCCATGCCAACTAAGCCATGCCATCTCCACTAGTCCTATTTGCCCACATTTGGCCCATTTCCCTCTAAACCTTCCCCATCTATGTACAAGTCCAAGCGTCTTTTAAATGTTGTCGTAGCATCTGCCTCACCTACGTCCTCTGGCAGCTTGTGCCATAAACCAACCACCCTCTGTGTGCAAAGTTGCCCCTCAAGTTCCTATTAAATATTTCCCACTCACCCTAAACCTATGTCCTCTAGTTCTTGATTCCCCTACTCTGGATAAAATACTGTATCTACCCTGTCTATTCCCCTCATGAACTTATACCCCAAAATAAGATCACCCCTCATTCTACTGTTCTCCAAGGAATAAAGTCCTAGTCTGCCCAACCTCTCCCTACAGCTCAAGCCCTCAAGTAACATCTGGCAACATCCTTGTATTTCTTCTCTGCACTCTTTCCAGCTTAACAATATCTTTCCTATAATAGCGTTTCCAAATTGAACAGAATACTCTGACTGTGGCCAAATGGACACCATATCCCCAGTTTGGAAGCTCTGCAGTTCCCTTCTGAATCGTTCCATTTCATTACTCCTTCACCTCATTGGTCATGCACCTGAAATTTCTCTCCGACCAAACCTACCGGACCAACTGTCTCAAGGTGCTTTATGGAAGGATCAGAGTTGTAGGGAAAGTTATCTAGTAATTTAAATAACAAACTATTAATGTACAATGTCCTTTTACAAATTGAGTAATTGCGGTTAGAAAGATAATTCAATGTATAATTGTAATTCAGCGTTATCTGTATGCTCTGTCTTATATTATAGCTGAGATCGTTTTATGTTTCTAGTAAATCTGTTGCAATAAAATTTATGGTTACATTTCCAGGTAGCTAACAAATTAACAGTATCAGGCAGACGCGTCTGTGGTGTCTATGTAAGTACCGATCCTGGCAGCAATGTTTCCGGAACAGAGACAACCTTGTTCCCACGATCAGCATAACTGAGCCTGATTTATTTCACTTGGTTGTAATGTCATAAGGAATAGGAGTAGAATTAGGCCATTTGGCCCATCAGGTCTACTCCACCATTTGATCATGGCTGATCTATCTCTCCCTCCTAACCCCATTCTCCTGCCTTCTCCCCATAAGCTCTTGACACCTGTACGAATGAAGAATCTATCTATGCTTTAAAAATATCCACCATTGTAGCCATTAATTGAGTCCTCGGCTTCAAATATCTCTATGTTTTGCCTCCCCCTTCCTGAACCACCCCAGTCAGCTGTAATTAAGAATATACACTTATCTTCTTAAGTACACGTCAATTATTTTCTTCCCCATTTTGTCATTTTCTGTTTTAGTATTGCACATCTCATCCCAGCAAGTTTGTGTTTGAAGCCTACTGAATTTCTGCTAACAAAAAACATACTGAAAAATCCATTCTAAAGACAATTTTAAAATGTATTTAACTGTTTTATGCTATTACAAAAAAAAAATTGAGAGATAATGTTATTTTTGAGGAGGAACCCTTTGGAAAAATTACAGAAAAAGCGTTTACCAAGTAAATCTTCTAAGGTGACACGGTGGATTTATATTTAAAGATTGGATTGATTTTTTGAAATAAATGGGAACAATGGGAAACTGTAAAAAGCTTATCCATAAATAATTCAGATTGTGAGCTCACATTAGTTTGCATTATTTGAGATTTTGTCAAGTCTGCAAAATTAGTTGGAATGATATTGAAGCACATTTCCTACATTCTTTGTTCATACTACCTTATAGCTAAGTTTTTAGTTCAGAGATACAGCATGGAAACAGGCCCTTCGGCCCTCTGGGTCTGTGCTGACCAGCAATCCCTGCATATTAACATTATCCTACACACACTGGGGACAATTTTTACATTTACCAATGCGATTTACCAACATACCTGCACGTCTTTGGAGTGTGGGAGGAAACTGAAGACCTCGGAGAAAACCCACGCAGGTCACGGGGAGAACGTACAGGCAGCATCCGTACTCGGGATCGAACCCGGGTCTCGGGCACTGCAAGCGCTGTAAGGCAGCAAATCTACCGCTACATCATGCCGCCCTAGCTATGAGACTTTGCAATTATATTCCCTCACATGGATGGGGCATGTTGGTCGGTGTGAGAGAGGGAAGAGATTGAACTTTTTTCGCCTTCCATCACAGTGTGGAATGTGGAGGAGTGACTGTGACGGATGCTTATGTTAAAATGTGTTTTGTGTGTTCTGTTACTTTTTATTTGTATGATGACTGACTTGGCAAATGAAATTCCTCTTAAGTTGCAAATCATACTTGGCTAATAAAGTGATTGTGATTTTGGACAAGTTGCACCGAAGGGCCAGTTTTCATTGTGTATTACTCTCACTCTATGAGTCTATTAATAAAATGAGGCCAAATGTTTGTTTGGAAAAATAGAAACAAAGAATCTCTTTATAATGGTGTGAATCATTTCAGTCAGTGCTCAGAGGCAAAAACCACAAAATTAGCATATGGTTACAACATGTACTTAAAAGGCAAATGGAACGTTGGCCTTAATTACAATGATGATGGATTATATGTATAAGGAATTTTTGTTCCATCTTCAAAAAGCTTTGGTGAGTTGACACCTTGAATATTGCGTACAGGTTTGACCTTGACAATTTGCAGTGATTGCTGTTGAGGTTGTTCTGTGAAGATTTGAACAGAAGTCACCTATGCTCTCTAGTTTGGAAGAATGGAGATGATCTTAAAATATAACTGGTTGAAAGGGTAGATGGTATATGGATATTTCCTTTGCTGGATTAGTGCGAGTCAAACTCTGAATAGAATTCTGAAATGCCACATTTAAATGGCTCAAAAGCCACTGAAATAGCCTTTAAATAATCAAAGTTCCATGATTTTGGTGTTGATCTGTGAGTACAATCTCGCCCTAAAATTAATTGATTGGCTTGAAAGACAATTTCTGAGAGAATCAAGAGTGGCTGAGTAAGAATAGTATGTTTCTTGCCATCAGGGAATTTAATAAATCAACTGAATAGTCACAGTATTTTTGTGTCATCTCCCAAATTATTTTATTATGAATAGAATTCAAGTTCTCAAACATTTTATGCACATTCAATCACCAGTCCTTTGGATGCTAGTACACTGATATAAAATAAACTATAGTACTCTGTCTTGATTTTCCACCTTTTATAAGGAAAGTTTTATTTTATAAAATAAAAAAAAGAAAGTTTGATTTCTACAAATTTATTTTATTTAAATAATAAGAAAAATATTAATATACCATATTCAATTTTGACGATTTAAATTTGCAATAGCAGAGCAACATGTTCATACAAAATACATAGAATGTTTGAAACAATAATAAAAGTTCAAAACCATTAGGGCAAGAATAATACTAAATATGTGGCTGGTAGCAAATTAAAGAAGTCTTGCATATTAACGTTGAGTAATTAGCTTACTCGTTCATATGCATGCTTTTATTACATGCTGTAAGCAAAGATTCAGCAATTGCATTTGTGAACTAAAATCAACACTGCATTGTATTGTTGTAATAACAGGAAGCCAACTAGTTACTGGCAACCAGCTGAGGTGAAATCGTGGACCAGATTGTGTTCTGAAATAATGGTGAGACTTCACCGTTATTTATGCAATCTGGAGCAGCAAATTCAGCTGTGCAGCTGATGAATAGTGAAATGTGAATCTGCAGAAGCTGCTCTCTGTACTGCATTACTCCTTCACTAACTTTGCAAGAGTGATATTTCACTCTTTGAGTCACCATAACATGCATTGCACATCATAATCTGCAGCATTTGCACAGAAAGACGGAACTAAACAGATATTTAGAATGAATACATTTTAGTGCAGGTGCTTGTAAGGGCAAGATCACTGTTCATCATTGCTCATAAGCATTTTTGCATTAAAAATCAAATGTGTGCAGACACGGTCACAGTGGCGCAGCGGTAGAGTTGCTGCCTCACAGCAAATGCAGCGCCAGAGACCCAGGTTCGATCTTGCGTACGGGTGCTGTCTGTATGGAGTTTGTACGTTCTCCCCCTGATCTGCGTGGGTTTTCTCCGAGATCTTTGGTTTCCTCCCACACTCCAAAGACATACAGGTATGTAGGTTAATTGGCTTGAGAAATGTAAAAATTGTCCCTAGTGTGTGCAAGATAGTGTTAATGTACGGGGATCATTGGACGGCGCGGACCTGGTGGGCTGAATAGTCTGTTTCTGTAGTATCTCTAAACTAAACTAAACTATCTCATTGCTTTTTTGAAAGATTTATGCTTTTTTCCTACCTCTTTCCTTTTTAATGTCGTCTATATATGTCTATTTTTCCCATTTTCCTTTTCACCAGTTAATGTATCTAATATGATGTCAGCCCATATAATTTACCATTTTTTCAGTAAATGTTATGTTTTACAAATCCTAAATTTCAAGGAACCCCTTGGAAACAATGCTGATCAACTTCTCTGGCCCCAAAAAATAACCTTTACAAAGGTGAAGCTTCTGTTACTTTATCTTTCTAATTTTTATTAGACTGATTATTTATTTTTCTCTATAAATCTCTTTCCGTAGTTGATTTGAGTTTGAATTTACCAACATTAAGTTAGGCTAATCATTCAAGTTGGGCTGATCATGGTATAATCATTTAATCGAGATTGGTTAAGGTGAAAGGTCAACAGGTTGTTTTTGACATTCATTTAGAATGACAGATGGGCCGTACATTACTTTTTGTCCTTAACATTTACCGCCTATAATATCACTGCGTTTTAATGGCCAGGGGTAAGAAACTAACTGTCGGAGAAGTCCCAACAAATGCATCTCCCTTAGGAAAATTAGCTGAGCATTTGTAGGCGATGTCACACATCTGAAACATGGAATACAATTTCCTACTAGTGTTTTTCTTCATCTAAGCAGAAGGCAGTATAATTGCTCATTGCCCATAACATTAAACACATGCATTGTCTATTTATCGATGAGTAAATAGAAAATTCCGTACAAAGGAAGGAAATAACTGGAATTTAAGAAGGTTTACCTGTAGGTCTGATCAATTAGGACCAGGTATCTTGGTGGAGAAATGGTCATCTGATGTGAACACCTTATAAGTCAATATTTATTGTTGAATTTGAAGACATCCAAAGATTAATTATAGACTTTTTTCCTCAAAGTCTAAAGTTTTAGATTTAAGTCCCAATCCAGAGTCTTGGGCACAAATATTTGTCAACGTTGAAATGCAGAACATTGACACATTGTTAGAAGAAATGTCTTTTGAATAAGTTTTTATATAAAAACAAAGAATTTTGCTGAACCTAGGTACATGTGACAATACAGTATCCTTGAGGAGAACTGACAACAAATCCTTGTCTTTCATCATTCAATTGACATTGAAAATAAAATAATTGTTTTTAAAAGAGAGAATTGTGTACCTTGTTGAGCTGCTTCCTCACAGATGCAACCAAGCATTCGTCCTCATTTGGCTGGATGGCAGAAGGCAAAGAGTGGTAATAAAGGGGGCTTTTTCTGGTTGGCTGTCAGTGACTAGTGGTGTTCCACAGGGGTTTGTGCTGGGGCCGCTACTCTTCAAGTTGTACATCAATGATTTGGATGAGGGAAATGAAGGCTTTGTGGCCAAGTTTCCAGATGATACAGATTTGGGGGCGGGTGGGGGGTGGGGGGCAGGTAGTGTAGAGAATGCAGGGACTCTAGAAAGATTTGGACAGGTTGGGAGATTGGGCAAAGAAGTGGAATATGGAATACAGTAAAGAGTGGAGTTGTGCATTTTGGTGGTAGGAATAAAGGCATATACATTTTTTTATATGGGGAGATAATTCAGAAATGTTGCACCTTGACTTAAGAAGGGCAACATGGATAAGCCAGTGAGTCTAATGTCAGTGGGTTGGAAAACTATGGGTGAAAAAAAAGAGACACGGGATTAATCTGCAGTAAACCTGGATTTGCTAGGGGAAATATTCTAAAATGTCCTAAAATTTGAGTTTTTTTTCAAATGGGCACAAAATTTATTGGTGAGATTTTGGCTGACTGACAAGTTTCCACATGAGAAGTTGATCCAAAGGTTTAGTGCCCAATGGACCCAAGGCAACATGATAAATTACATCCAAAATGGACTTGGTATTAGGAGGCAGAGTTTCTGTGTTTAACAGCCTGTGACCTGTGTGTACCTTAAGGACTGGTGCTGGAACCCTTACTAATTGAAACGTGCATTAACAATTCAAATGTAAATGCAGAAAATATGATCAGCAAGTTTGAAGATGATATGGGAAACGGTGTTACAGTAGACACAAGGAACTGCCGGTGACTGTCATAGTCGTAGCAGGGTCGGCAAAAAAACATAGACTGGACTAGATGGTTTTTTTTGGTGCCTACGGCAATGGAATTCACTGAAGTCAGCACTGGCGACAACCTACGTCATCCTGGCGACAACCTACATCATCCTGGCAACAACCTATGACAAACTACGACAAGCCCATGGTCACCGATTGCCACCGAAAAGTTTCAAAATCCAGCGGCGACCAGAAAAACGCTGCAACTCTTTGGGCGACTACTCACGGCCATACAGGAGACACCCCGGCGACCGTGTGGCGACAGCCTAGTCGCTGGCAGTCGCCTTAGACGTTGCCTAAACGGGACAGGCCCTTTAAGACAGCTGACCTGCCAAGTGACCTGCTGAGTTACTCCAGCACTTTGTGCTTAATTTTAAGTCCTTGATTACTGGAAGGCTGTGTCAGCCCTGCACACTGCACATGAGGAAGGTAATGATTGCAATGGGTATAGTGCTGAGGGTAGTCTCCAGCATGTTGCTGGGATGCAGTATTAAGTTATGATGAGAGTCTAGATAGTTTAGGTTTGTTTCCCAATGGCAGAGGAAGCTAATGATAACTTGATGGAGGTGTACTTAATTATGAGGAGCACCAATAAGGTGGATAATAGGAAGATGCGTCCTGTGGAAGAGGAACATAAATTAGAAGGCGTAGATGAGGGTAAATGTAAGAAGGTTACATGGGATCTGAGGATGAATGTTTTCTTCCAACCCAAAAGGCTGGAATGTACTTTCTGTGTGGGTGGTGGAAGAGGTACTCTCAGAATATTCAAGAAGCACCTGAACAAGTATTTTAATTATCAAGACATACCAATTTACACACCAGATACTGGTAAATGCATTTCTGGCAGATGAGTTGATGTTTAGTGTGGATAAGATGGCCAGAGTGTCCATTTATGTACTGTATGGTTCCATGGCTGTGCTCCTCCAGGAAGTAAAAATGTTCCATCATACTCCTAATTTGTGCCTTGTAGATCATAGATGATTCATGTATTGTGGGTTCGCTTAGATCATGCTGTTGCAATTATATAGCTATGTCCGAAACATTGGGTTAGCACTGGAATTACAAGCAATTTTTGGTGATGAGCATTGTAGTCCCCACCAAGAGAGCTTGCTACTTTTAGCATTTCTTCCCATTGCTGCTTAACAGGATGGAGCAATCTGATTCACCAGCAGAGGGAAGGTGGAAAATGGTGATTAGGAGGACGTTTTTTGATACTTGTGTGGTCTGCAGTCATGAGACTTTGTGGGGTTTGGAGTTAGTGTTGAGGAGTTGAAGGGCTCCTGTTTCTTGCCTGGGTACTATTGCCCCCTGTGATGGGTTTGTCCAGATGGTGGTATATTATGTATCTGGGCTCTTATGGAGGAGTGTGACTCTGCAGTCTGCACTATGTTCAGTTTGGTGGACAGCTTTCTCAATGTTGATGCCATGTGCATCTAAAAAAGGGATTTGTATGCCCGCTGGAGGTGGAGTGACTTTGTTGTGTCTGAATTTATTGTCCAAGACAGTGCCGTGTATTCGATCCTATTTCACCATTTTGATTTCTGTTTTAACATAGTAGTTTGATGCAACGGAGTCCTTGCCAGGCCATTTTACAGAGCAGTTAATAATTGATTACATTGCTCCATGATGTCTCTTCCTATAATATTCAGGCATGTGTGACTATTCCATTATTTTGATCGTGTCCTTTTGTAAACAGCTTTATTGGAACGTTTTACAGCTCCGAAAAGCAGACCCTTGTGGCTCAATTACCAGTGTATTTATTTTTGTGCTGCCCTTTAAGTCAGTGTGCAGCATGTGTACATGCCATGTGGTTAACAGACTGCACATTATAAATCACCAAAGCTTTCTGCTGTTTTGAAAAGGCTGGAAATGTCATGAAAATTAGAGTGAAATGTGGCTTCCATTTTGCCTTATTGGTTGACAGTTCGACTCACGAATGGGAAAAAACAAATAACAACTTGCATTTATTGTGAAGATAGACACACAATTCTGGAGTAACTCAGCAGGGCAGGCAGCACCTCTGGAGAGAAGGATTGAGTGATGTTTCAAGTCAAGACCCTTCTTCAAACTCAATCCGAAATGTCACCAATTTATTCTCCCCAGAGATGCTGCCTGTCCCGCTCAGTTACTCCAGCATTTTGTGTCTGTTTTCAGTTTAAATCGGCACCAGCAGTGCCTTCCTGCACCTTGCATTTATTGTGCAATATTATGTAGCTGTACAGAATGTCGCAATGCTCTTCTCTGAACATTTTGAGACAATTTGTAACGTAGACCTATATAAAGAACTAATGAGGCAAAAAGTGAGGATTTAGTGAACTACAAAGAGAAGACAGAAGAGATACAGATACAGATACATTTTATTTGTCACGTGTGCCAATTGGCACAGTGAAATGAAATCACCATGCAGCCATACAGGAAAAAAAATAAAGAACACAACACAGAGTAGCTAGAAGTTTAACATAAGACATCCCCTCATAGCAGGATCAAAGTTTCCCACTGTGAGGGAAGGCACCAAAGTCAGTCTCTTCCCAATGTTCCCCACTGTTCACCCGTGGTCGGGGCCTCCCGAGCCCTCCGCTGCCGCTGCTACGGGCGGCCCGATGTTCAGGCCCGCTCGCCGGGGTGATGTAAGTCCGACGTCGGGGCTGGGGGACCTCCTCAGCGGCCTGGACCCCGAGTCGGCCCCCTCCTACCGGAGTCCGCGGCTCCCAAAGTCCACAGGTTTAGGGAAGATATGCCAGCAAGGTTTAGGGAAGATATGCCAGAGCTTAAAGTACAGATGCATTTGACAGAATAATACTTCAACATGTTCCAATTAATGGGTACAGGCCACCTCTCTAATCTAAATTGCATTTCTCGTTGTTCATTGAGTCCTTGTGCATTTGGACTAGGTGATCTTAATGATGTTAAGGAATCCATATCAAAGTTTTTGTTGAGTTGGTGAACCTCCTGTATTTTCTCACCTGCAAACTGTTCTTTAGATTACGGATTAATTGTAGGGCCTCAGTCTTTAGGTGTTTGAACAAATTTGTTTTCTCCTGAAGGTGGAATTTCCAAGCAAAAACACCTTGTGTTATTTAATTTCTCGATGTCTTGGTCATTCTAATCAAACCAGTCTCACAAATGTTAATTACGTTGGACTTCAGAGCAGTCCATGTGGTATGGGCACTCTGGCTCTACTTGGTTCGGAGTCATAAGTTGAATGTGAGAGGCTGTGTGAAAAGAGTCACCTTTATCTATTCATCCAACCTTCCCATGGTGATTTTATTTTCCTGGCACTGATGCTGTTTGGGGGTCAGGCAGATGGAAGATGACGGTAGCATTAGTAATGATGACAATGAAAACGGATCAGATTGTGATAAAAAATAATCGTCTGGTTCACCAGTGTCCTCCAAGGAAAGGAAATCACTTGTCCTTCCCTGGACTGGCCATATGCAACTTCAGATCAATTACACATGTTACATTGCAGTGGCCGAGCATGCCATTCCATTGCACCAGATTTAGTAAGTTTAAATAGAACTGGGCATAGCACCAACCATTGATTAAACATCAAATTCAGACATTTCAAAGTTATTCCCAGCCCAGCCAACATTGTAAAGACCTTCTCATCAACCTGGTGGCTGTAGTGAAAGAGCTATCCCACAGTCTAGATGTGCAATGATTTGACATAGTCAAGCTAAAATATTATAGCTGGCAGCCAATGTGTCAAACCACTCCATCACAATTGTTGGGTGTCTTGTCTCAGTGACAGGGAAGACTCACGAGAGATGGCAACACTGTGGTCTATAGGTGAGAGGAAGTAGTTGTTGGGAATCCTTGATACAACATCAGGTCTAAAAGGGGGAATTAAACCAACACTTGACAGCCACTTACTGTCCTCCCTTGGATGATACATTTCTCCATGTTGAGCAGTTGGAAAAAAGCACAAAATAGCAAAGGGCACAGTTACCGTGGATGCGTGAATTCAGTGTCCATCACCAAGTGGCAGTTGGTAGCATCAACACTCACCACGCTGGCTGAGTCCTGAGGGACAGAACTGTCAGAATGTAGTTGCAGTAAGTAGCGAGTGAGTCAACCTGCTTGACCTCCTCATCTTGATCAAGTTGCCTGTGACAGATAATTTGTCCATGTTAGCATGAGTGGAACCTTGTGCAAACCCTTCATTGCCTCCTGTTGCAACAGACACACTAAATAGGTTTCTTATTCAGCCGCAATTGCTGTGAGGACGATTCGTACAACTCCAGATATGAACGTGAGAAACAGCTGAGAGCAATAGATATGGAAAAGGTTGTGGGACCTCACGACATCACACTGAAGACATGCACTCCAGATCCAGCTTCACCTCTAGCTGTACCAATATAATTAGAACACTGTGGAACAGGAACTATAGATTCTGGTTTAAACCGAAGATAGACACAGATTGCTGGAGTAACAGTGGGACAGCCAGTATCTCTGGAGAGAAGGAATGGGTAATGTTTTGGGTCGGGACCCTTCTTCCGACTGGTTAGGGATAAGGCAAATGAGAGATATAGACGGTGATGTGGAGAGATAAAAAACAATGAATGAAAGATATGCAAAAAACTTACGATGATAAGTTCTAATTACAGTGTTTATCTTGTTCTCTTATTGAATGCTTCCAGTCGCATAAAAATCACATACTGGTGTCACATCTGGTTCTTTTGACAATTACTTTAAATCTGGCTCCTCCAATTCCTAACCCTTCTGCCACTGAACACAGCCTCCTTCCATTTATCAAAAAAGTATTTTAAAGCACCTCAGGTTTTCTGTATAACTTTCCTTGTTCTATGGATATAGACAGTTTTTAATGTATCCAAATCCATGAGATGAAATCTCGTGAATCTTTACTGCATGGTCTTGAAGGCTTAGACATCCATTGCGACTCAAAAAAACAGTACAGAGTATGACAGTACTTGGCACAGCTTCTTTGCTTCTGTATGTCAACTATCTTCAACCGTCTGTGATCTCAAATGTCTTTTCAACTGTCTTCACAACTTGTTCTTTCGCATTCAAAGGCTTTTTTAAAAATGTACACCCAAGTTCTTTCTGTTCCTGAATTCTGCTTAAAATTGCTCATAAAAGGTAGATGTTCGTGTTAGAGTGATGTTCTGCTTAAAATTACACTAATTATTTTATGTTACCTATCTTCCAAAATAAATCATTGCACAAGGTTCATACCTTCCCAGTTACCAACATTTCTACCCTGGGGAAAAAAAAGTCCTATCTAAGCTGCTCATAATTTTTAATAACTTAACCAAATCACACCTGCACATCTGACATTCCAGAGAAAACAATCATATTTTGTCAAATATCCGGTTATTGCTAATAAT
The DNA here is from genome assembly GCA_035221665.1 of Okamejei kenojei. Lineage (NCBI taxonomy): Eukaryota > Metazoa > Chordata > Chondrichthyes > Rajiformes > Rajidae > Okamejei > Okamejei kenojei. Next base: position 78,941,016 of record CM069138.1, on the reverse strand, counting down.
CTCCAATCAAGGCAGCAAATTGGTGAATCTCTTCTGCACTCTCTCCAAACATAGTAACATAGAAAGTAGGTGCAGAAGTAGGCCATTCGGCCCTTTGATCCAGCACTGCCATTCAATACGATCATGGCTGATCATCCGAAATCAGTACCCCATTCCTGCTTTTTTCCCCATATCCCTTGATTCTGTTAAAAGCCTCCAGATGTCTCTGTAATGTGAAAAGCAGAACTGTGCACACTGTTCCAAACATTGCATAATCAGAGGGCTATAGAGAGCCAATGTGACTAATCAACTTTTACACTCCATGCTCCAATCGATGAAGGCAAGCATGCCATATACCTTTAACATACTATACACGTTTTTGTCCCAAGGTCTTTTTGCACATCAATTCTCCTAAGAGGCCATTTAGTGTATACTTTCCTTTGCATTTGACCTCCCAAAATGATAACCTCATATCTTAAACTTTATCCGCCATTTCTCTACCCAAATCTACCATCAAAATGTATCCATCTATCTTTTATGAGCAAGAAAACTTTGGATCCAATTTTCATATCCAGCACGAATCCTGTGTGATGACCCTCTACACCAGCCCAACATGAGGGATCTTCCCAAATGCTTTGCTAAATTTCATGTATATAAAATCCACTGCCCTATCCTCAGTAATCATCTTTCTCGTTTCCATACAAACACTCAATCTAAATTGTGAGACAAGGCCTCGCCCCATATAAGCTATGCTGACTATCCCTAATAGGTCGACAAAAATCTGCAGTTCATTCTTAAATATCACTAATAGGTCTATGCTTTTCGAGGTACAAGTAGATCCTGTTCCCAAGAATCCCCTCCATTAATTTCCTGACCACTAACGTAAGATTCACCTGCTTATAAGTTCTTGATTCTTAAACAAAGAAACATCATTGGCTATTGCCCAGTTAAAATTACGCACTACAATAACCCTATTTTTGTTTACATCTTTTCATGATATGTATGCATACCTGTTCACCAAGTCCTTGCTGGTTCTTGGAAGGCCTGCAGTATAAACCCATTAGAATGTTCGTACCTTTTCAATTTCTGAGTTCTGAGCTCTCCAACTAATCTTTTGTCATTGCAGACATGACATCCTTCTAAATCCATAATACAACTTCCTCAACTCTTCAACATCCCAACTCTGTAACTTTTAATATCTCACGTTGAGACAATCTTGCCATAAAGATCTTTTTAACAATTTGAGTGACAGAAAATGCACAATCCTCTCGGTATTTTATACTTTCTTTCACACTGTCTGCCCTTTTGTTATTTATTTAAAAGAGAAGAAAAAACTCAAGCAACAACTTTTGATCTACTTTGGCTCACCATCTCCTGAGCTACCAACTCTTGAAAAAGTCCTTTCTACCTCTGCATCTGTTTCTACAGTCACTCCATATTACAAAGGATAAAAAGATGCATTTGTCCACCTGTTAACTCTTATTGCAATATCATTCTTCAAATCCAAACTTGACATTAGACGTTAGAGTAATGTCAAATCAGCTGAATCACATAACATGCACCAGCTCACTGATTCCTGCTCGGACCATTGCTATCACTCTAGTCACGGCGCATCAGCATATACATTTTGCATTAAATGGAATTATTTATAATTAAGGTCAACAATATACAATTTGCAGCTCTTCGAACACATGGAATGCTTTAAGAATGACCACCCTTCACCAGAATGTGTCCCAATAATAGTTCTGCGCTTTTATAATATCAACAGTTTCCCCAAAGCACTGTTCATGTTGACTGATTTTTGTAAAATATTCTTCTGATTTTCATGTGAGCTTTACGGCTCCAAACATTTTTATTGTGATTATGCCTTTAAGGGCCAAGATGCACCCAGATCAGTAGCTGCACTATTAAATGTTCTTCATCTCCATATTTAAATTAGGCCAGAGAATAACGAGGCTCAGTATAAATAGAGTACCTATCTACAATGTTCTGCACAAATTGCTCCGTGACAGCAATGGGAGAGGTAAAAAACCCCCCAGCGGTTTAATAATTAATAACCCACCAGTGAGTTATCATATTTTCTAAACTGGAACAATTTGATGTGTAGTCATTCAAGAGACATAACACACAAACGTTTGAAAGCATTGAAGAATATGCTGGCATCTTAATTGTAAATGAATAAAGGTACCATTCAATTCATCGTTAAGACTGCTAAATGTGAGTGGTCTAAACCTATTTATAGTTTATTTCTACCTCAATAGCTCAGCTAATATTGCTAAGGAAAAAAAAAGACTGCAGAGTGGTGCTACTACCTCATAGCCACTGTGACGTGGGTTCAATCTGGATCATTAGTGGTCGATGTGGTTTACACTGTATCTCTGGCAACATGTGAACTGCCCTTGTATGCTTCATTTTCTGACATGTTCCAATAATGTGCTATTGATATGTTAATTTGCAACATAAACCATCCATAGTTGTAGGTGATTGGTTGGAAGATCAGTGAGTGTGGAAGGTGTGCAGGGGGTAGTGGTTGCTGGAATTGATGTGTATATGCGAGAAAGTAGATAGTAAGATAGTAAACGGGGGAATGGTACTAATACAGGTTGCTCTGAGGGCAGAAGACTCAATGGGCTGAATGGCTTTCAATGGCGTAAGTGCATCATTAAGCAAACAAACCTCTCCAAGTCATGCATACAGAAATAATATGAAATGCAATAAATGTGAAATGCAAAATGTGAGGCAGTTGCAAATGGATTAAACAATACTGGACTCAGATAGGGAGGAAAGTACAGATGTTGCTTATACTTTGGTCGCCTAATTATAGGAAGGATGGCAACAAAATAGAGAGAGTACAGAGCAGATTTACTAGAATGTTGCCTGGGATCCAGCAACTATGTTACAGAGAAAGGTTGAACAAGTTAGGTCTTTATTCTTTGGAGCGCAGAACGTTAAGGGGGGACTTGATTGAGGTCTTTACAGAGTTGACGTGGATAAGTTTTTCCCATTACTGACATGCGAATTAAGGGACGGAAGTTCGTGAGGGGAACTTCTTTACTCAGAGGGTAATGAGCTTCCAGCAGCTGATTTTAACATTTAAAAGTAAAGTGGATAGGTATATGGGACGGGAAGGGAATGGAGGGGTATGGTCTGAGTTGGAAGGGCCTGCTGACTGGTGGCCCATACAAAAACAACCTGATCATAACAGCTGTGATTTCTTCTGAAGTTGATTGGTTTCCCAGCGTGTGTGATTTAGAATGGGTGGGTCACTGGAAGATTCTAGCAACTGCAGAACCAGGCAGCAATCTCAGAGCAGGCGAGATCTCAACACCACAGGTGAGGCAAAATGTGGCATTCATTTCTCAAAGCATGGCAAGTCATTGCTTGTACTTTATTGTCTCTATACTCTTTTTTGTATGAGGCATGTTCAATTTAATAGTTAACCATGATTTAACTTTCTGAAGAATTGCAAGAAATCTTCAGGACTTAGATAATATCCCACCTGGTATTGTTCCTCACTTTTGTGGAACTATATTGCAAAGTCGTGATTTTTACAGAAAACCATTTTAAAATTTGTTTTGGATTTCTATTACTTCATATTTGAAAATATTTTGGTAAATTAGTTCCAATTGCAGATATTTTCTGACCAATTAAGAAATTAAACTTTTCTATCCTGGCCTAGTCTAGGAGCACTTGGTTTAGTTCACACCAGAAATACACTCCAAAGTAAATGGCGGAACATCACCAGGGTCTTATTTGTCCTCTCCTGGCAAATGTCATGCTTTGTCCTGCCTTTCCTCTTTTCCATCTTTCTTCTCAATCCCCTACAGTCAGTCTGAAGAAGGGTTTCGACCCGAAATGTCACCGATCCATGTTCTCCAGAGATACTGCCTGGCCTGCTGAGTAACTCCAGCACTTTCTGTCATTTTGCGTATCAACCAGCATCTGCAGTTTTTTTTTAAAATTCTAAATTTCACTTCACTTGTAGATGCAGGATTTGTAAAGAGATATTTGAGCACATCCTAGGTAGACAAAAATGCTGGAGAAACTCAGTGAGTGAGGCAGCATCTATGGAGCGAAGGAATAGGCGACGTTTCGGGTCGAGACCCTTCTTCAGAGAAACTTTGAGCACATCCCGGTCGTTAACAGAATCCTTGATCACAAGGTGCTCATGCAGAGTAAAATATCTGAAAGTCTAGAGCAACGTTCTGAAATACCCTGGTGATTGGAGCATGCAATATTAGAAGTGGCAGTATAAATATTGGGTGAGTGTTCAGAGTGTAGCCACCAAGTGTTAGAGGGTTTATATTGATTGCTGAGGTGTGATACTGGAGGGATCCAATCATCAGACTGCCCTTTTCCAGAAAATGGGACAATTCTTTGCCTGGATAGAATAACAACAGTCCTGATCATTGCTGTGGGTCATTACTTTGCCTTTGAATGAGTGTACCAGAGTATCACAGTGCTGATGAGGAACACAAAAGTATGTGCGTATGAAAATTCGTAGTGCAGTATTTGGAGAAGTTTATTAGCTTAACATTGACTCTGGTTATTTAATTCAAGTGGATCAGGAGCACAAGACATTTTAACATGATGGTAAAAATATAATGGTTAGTGAGTTGTGGTAGAGTCTGTTGATATATGTATGTCTTTTGTCATCATCTGCAACCAAATTATTATTCACGACAGCCACTGGTCCACCGTTGAATATGGCCTCCATGCATTAAATATTAAAATCATTCTTCAACAAGGGTGCAAACAGCCAACCTATCTTTTATATAAATAAGTATAAACTTATCTTTTCAAAATATTATCCTTAAGCATGATAGTATATTGATGGCAGCACAGGAAACATATTTAGGCCTGGATAAATGTGGCATTTTCTCCCTGTTAACTTTTCTGCTTTCTTCTCTGTTAGAGTCAATGAAATCACCCAAGAGGGCATGAAGAAAGTTCAAGTGCAGTGCCATTCAGTAGCAGAATGGAGCAAATGCCTTAGACCCATTTTGCCCATTTTACCCATTGTACCCGTGTTCAAATACTACTGAATAAATTAGAAGAGAGTGAATGGCCATAACACTGTTGGGAATTTGGTCAATTCGCATGCTGCTTTAATAGTTCTTAAATATTTTAAGATCTTTTAATTGCACCACTTTGAGCTACATTAGATGGCAAATTGTAAGAGTAAATCAAAACTCAAAATAACATTAAATAAATATTTTATCTGATAAGGTTTCAGATTATTCTATTTTAGAGAAAATGTGAGCCTTTTTATAAATATTGATGAATGGAAGTCAGAAATATGATAAAATCATTTTATTTTAGTTGGACTTTGTGGAATATATGCCCAGGCAATTAAAGGTAAAAATCTATGAAAAGGTAAAAGCCAGATTTTGTGTATCTTTGTACTTTGTCAGCAAAAGAATAATGAATATCGTGCAGTTGGTTTTCCAAATTCTGAGCCTGAAATTTTGGAAATAAAATGCCTATTAATAATAAAAACAAGTAGTATTGCATTAAAACTCTCTTTCTCTGATGTCAATTGCACCAGGCAAGTATGTTTTTACGTATTCAGAATGCAGATGTCGATATTATTGCTGATCTCTAATTTTTGAGAAAATATCGGGCAGCTTACTGCTTTAAAGCTTGTTTCATGTGCAATGCAAGAGCTACCACAGGATTGATTGGCCTGTATTTCCTGGATCTAGGCCCAGGGAAACATCAACCATAGCAGAGTATTTCTGAATCAGATTGGATGGAGTATTATTTGATGGAGAGCCTAAAAGTTGTGGTGTTCGCTGATGATTGGTGCCCTTGCCCTTCCAGGGAGTAGAAGTTGTCAGTTTGGGAGGCATGTTAGAAGGTTTTGATAGATGCCCAAATTACATCTTGTTGGAGAGAATTTATCCCCATTGACCCTATCCAAGATATTTGTGAAAACAATATAGTTAGTCCAATGTGCAAGCTCCTTCCACTTAAATCTGCATGTTTTTCAATCTTCAAGTGCGTTATCTAATTCTTCTCTAAAACCATCCTGCAGCTGGTGAACATCATAGCCTCGAGTAAATCCAAAATGTAAATAATATCAAGGAGGAGATTTTTGACCTTGCTCAGATGGGTCAAATGTGCAATGTAAAAGTGCATTGATGATGAACTCAACCTCAAATGTGGTTTGAATTACTGAAGTGGAATTGAATTGTCAAACTCTAATATATACTCAGATGCTATTATATATCATGGTTTCATTTTGTGCAGGTCATGTGTAATTGTGTTTTAGGTTTATTTTTAGGGCAATATGGTTTGAAACAAAATGTTTATGTGACTAAGCCCCACCTGCTTTGCATGGCATCAATGGATCCTAATCTAGTGGAGGATTAATTTAGTTTCTTATGTTGTAATTGGCCATCTGTTTATTTAGACAAATATAAATGTCACCTTATTTGGGATGTAATGAAATAATGGTGAAAGGCCACAGATCGTTTTTATTATGCGTAGCAAACCAAATTATAGTTCATAATGCACTTAAATATGTAATAACATAATTTCCAGTGACTTCACTTATAATGGTTCAAGCACCAAATGGATGAATACAGAGTGACATACATTTTTTTGTTGTTATTTCTTTCATGACAAAATGCAGGGTTATTTTCCGTAATCGTGCGGAATGAGTTGTGATGCAAGCTAACTTTGACCTCCTAGGTCTCACTTTCAAAATAAAAAATACACTGGAATGTTATGTCCTACACAGTAACCACAGCCAAAAATCTGATGGGTATTGATTGTAAATTATAAAACCTATTTGTTGTAATCAGAACTCTGCATAGTTTATCGTCTACCCTTGTGCATTATGTTAAACAAAGTGGCTTGCCATCAAGACAAGGTAGTTAGTATGCACCTCCTCTGACCTCATCCACTGCGTTTGATGCTCCCAACATAGCCTCCCTTACATTGGTGAAATCGAGGATCAATTAGGTCACTGTTTCACTGAACAGTTGGATGCAGTCTCCCAAGGCCCTCTGGATCTTTAGCCTGCTAACCACTTTAACTCCATTCTCATTCCCAAACCGATCTTTCTGCCCTGGACTTCCTTCATTGCCAGAGTGAGGCCACGTGTAAACTGTAGGGGCAACACCTCATATTTATTTTGAGCAGCTCACAACCCAATGGTATGAACATTGAATTTTCCACTTTTAGGTAACCCAACCCCCCCCCCCCCCCCCCCCAATCATCTTTCCCCTCTGCCCCTGAGAGATTCACACTCATTTCTCTCACTCCCATTGCCCTCTTTCCCATTCCCCATGCTCTTCAACCTATACCCTTTCCTCAAGCCCAATGTTCCTCATCTCTCCTTTTCCTCTATTTTGTCTCTTTTTATTTCTAACCTTTATCCACCCATCTGCTAATCAAACCCCTCACTTGCATCAAACTATCACTTGCCAAGCTCATAATTTTTCCAGCTTTCTCACCCTGATTACATTCAGCATGAAGATGGGTTTCTACCAAAAAATATCACCTATCCATGTCCTCCAGCCATGCTGAATGATCTGCTGAGGTACTCCAGAATTTTGTGTTTTTTCTCTCAAGTTTCTAGCATTTGCAATTCCTTGTTTCTTCATCCTGCAAGAGAGATCAAGCTAGATAATCTTTCTCTTAAAGTGGCGATTTCTCCATTCTAAGTCCAAAAGCACAAAATGTAGAGGGACTGAGCCACAATCCAGTAAGATTCATGATCCACTGGTTTTTCAGAGGTAGAATAAATGAAATGATGTTCATTAAAAACAAAACTATAGATACTATATGCACTGTCATGGTGGTTTGGGAGAGTGTATAGTTTTGAGAAAGTACTGATTATCAGGTAGCAGAGCTGTGAAATGGCTTGATTAGTAAGCCATCCTCAATGCCCTTTGTTTCTAGCTTTTTTCTTTCTAGAATGTGCTTGAGGTAGGTGGCAGGTAAATAAAAGTTCAGTACTTGCGTGCCAATCCAGCTGTGGGCAGCACTGAGATTAGAGAACAGTACAGTACATGAACAGGCCCTTTGGCCCACAATGGCTATATCAGAAATGATGCCTAGTTAGACTTGGCACCTGATTTACTCTACACCAGGGGTGGAAATCACTATCAAAACATGGGACACACACAATTTCTTGGTGGCCGCACATGCGCAAAAACACGAGGCTTCGGCCGTGGGCCCTGTGGACGATAACATCGGGAGCTGTCCTGGTTGGTGACCGATTCCGAACTCCAGCAACAACAGCTCCGTCCGCCCCGAATCGTGGGGCTTCAATCGGCCCGTTTGCAGGGCCTTTCATTGCCTGGCGGGGGCTTCAACATCCGGAGCCTCGATCGCCTCGATGCAGCCATTTGACCACGGGGCGTTGGAAGATCCCGCGGACGATTTTAAGCCGCACCGGGCGATGAAAGGCCCCGCGCACGGGCCAATTCAAGCTCCGCTCTTTGATCTTTGCTCTACCATGATGTCTCCCTCCTCCAATCACTGTGCTCTATCCTTAGTCCCACACCCCAACTTTCGCCTTTGACCAACACCTCCCTCAAATCGTTGTGCTGAATCATCATGTCCCGCTCCCTCCCCCCCTCATTGCTTGCTGACTGTTGCCTCCCTCATCCAATCGATGCCCGCCCGGGATTTCCGCCCATACTCCACACGATCCATATCCCTCCATTCCTTGCATGTGCATGTGCTTATCTAAAATTAAATGCCTCTTAAATGCTTTAAATTCACCACCACCGCTGGCAGCGTGTTGCATGCACCCACAACTATGTCGTAAAAGAAAACTTGCCCTGCACATCTCCTTTAAATTTTCCCTCTCCAATCTTAAAGCTATGACCACTAATCTTTGATGCTTCCACTGGGGAAGCCTCCATTGTGTCCGGAAACGTGGCCGATGATTTAACACAATCATCCCCTCCAAGGTGGTTACCAAACTCGCAGAATTCAATTCGATTCAATTCAATCTTTAATTGTCATTGTGCAGTGTACAATACAGAGACAACAAAATGCAATTGGTATCTCCGAAGGGCGAACTTACGAATAAACAAGTAATTGCGCAGTAGTATGAGTATATACATCTATACATATACAGGGGTATCCTTGCAATTTACTGGTGATTGGATAGTCCGGGGGGGGGAGGGGTGGAGACAGGCAGTCATTGAGGTGCAGCGTTGAGAAGTGTGACAGCCGCAGGGAAGAAGCTGTTCTTGAGCCTGCTGGTCCGGCAGCGGAGGGACCTGTAGCGTCTCCCGGATGGGAGGAGGGTAAACAGTCTGTGGTTGGGGTGTGAGCTGTCCCTGACGATGCTGTGCGCCCTGCGCAGGCATCGTTTACTATGGACAGACTCAATGGAGGGGAGTGAGGAGCCTGTGATGCGTTGGGCGATCTTCACCACCCTCTGCAGAGCTTTCCGGTCGGCGACAGAGCAGTTACCATACCATACTGTGATGCAGTTGGTAAGGATGCTCTCGATGGTGCAGCGGTAGAAGTTCACCAGAATCTGGGGAGACAGGTGGACCTTCTTAAGTCTCCTCAGGAAGAAGAGACGCTGGTGAGCCTTCTTGATCAGCGAGGATGTGTTGTGGGTCCAGGAGAGGTCATCGGAGATGTTGACCCCCAGGAACCTGAAGCTGGAGACACGTTCCATCTCCGTCCCGTTGATATGGATGCGGTGTGCGAGCAGCCTCTCGATCTCCTGAAGTCCGCAATGAGCTCCTTGGTCTTCTTGGAGTTGAGGGCCAGGTTATTGTCAGCACACCATGCTGTTAGGAGCTAAACCTCCTCCCTGTAGGCCGACTCATCGTTGTCGCTGATGAGCCCAATCACCATTGTGTCATCTGCATACTTGATGATGGTGTTGGTACCATGTACAGGTATGCAGTCGTAGGTGAAGAGGGAGTAGAGGAGGGGGCTCAGCACGCAGCCCTGGGGTACGCCAGTGTTCAGCGTGAGGGTAGAAGAGGAGTGGTTATCCAACCTAACACACTGTGGTCTGTTGGTTAGAAAGTCCAGTAACCAATTGCAGAGGGAGGGGTTGATGCCCAGGTCATCGAGTTTGGCGATCAATTTAGAGTGGATAATAGTGTTGAATGCTGAGCTGTAGTCGATGAACAGCATTCTCACATAAGTGTTTCTGTTGTCGAGGTGGAGAGGGCGGAGTGGAGTGCCGTTGAGATGGCATCCTCCGTGCTCCTGTTCTTGCGGTATGCAAACTGGTAGGGGTCCAGAGTGGGAACTGGGTCTCTGCGCATCCCTCTGCAATTGGAACGGCGACTTCCTCATTCACAGACCACAGTCTGTTCGTATTGGTGGAAATGTGTCAGACACGATAACAATCAGCACAGGAGCACCTCAAGGCTGCATGCTCAGCCCCCTGCTGTACTCTCTCTATACTCATGGCTGCGTAGCTGATCATAGTGCGAACTCCATCAAGTTCGCTGACGACACCACTGTTGTGGGACGTATCACTGATGGAGATGAGTCAGAGTATAGAAGCGAGATCGAGCGACTGTCCATATGGTGCCAGCACAATAACCTGGCCCTCAACACCAGCAAAACCAAGGAACTGATTGTGGACTTTGGAAGGAGTAAGATGGGGACCCACAGTCCTGTTTATATCAACGGGTCGATGGTTGAAAGGGTCAAGAACTTCAAATTCCTGGGCGTGCACATCTCTGAAGATCTTTCCTGGTCCGAGAACACAGATGCAATTATTAAGAAAGCTCATTAGCGCCTCTACGTCCTGAGAAGATTACGGAGAGTCGGTCTGTCAAGGAGGACTCTCTCTATTTTCTACAGGTGCACAGTAGAGAGCTTGCTGACCGGTTGCATCGTGGCTTGGTTCAGCAACTTGAGCGCCCTGGAGAGGAAAAGACTACAAAAAGTAGTAAACACTGCCCAGACCATCATTGGCTCTGACCTTCCTTCCATCGAGGGGATCTATCACAGTCGCTGCCTCAAAAAGGCTGGTAGCATCATCAAGGACCCACACCATCCTGGCCACGCACTCATCTCCCTGCTACCTACAGGTAGAAGGTACAGGAGCCTGAGGACTGTGACGACCAGGTTCAGGAATAGCTACTTCCTCCATCAGGCTATTAAACCTGGCTCGGACAAAACTCTGAACATTAATACCCCTTTATCTGTTATTTGCACTTCATCAATTTATTAATTCATGTGTGTATTTACGTATATAATGGTACATGGACACGCTGATCTGTTTTGTAGTCAATGTCTAATATGTTCTGTTGTGCTAAGCAAAGAAAGACTTTCATTTGTCCTGTCAGCGACACATGACAATAAACTCATTTGACTTGACTTGACTTGAACTGATTGTCCACCATGTCTATACCTCTCATAATTTTATAGGCTTTTATCAGTTCTTCCTTCAACCTCTGACGTTCCAATGAAAATAATCCATGTTTATCTCGCTTCTCCCTGCAGTTAATGTCATCTAAACTAGGCAGCCTGGATTTTTCCTCTAATCTAATTTGCTAAACTGCTTCTGCACCCTGTCTAAAGCCTTCGCATCCTTCCTGTAATGGGCGACCAGAAATACGCACAATACTCCAAATGCTTCCTAACCAAAGTTTTATAAAACTGCAACATAACTTCCTGACTCTAGTTCTCAATGATTTGTCCGATGAAAGCAAGCAATACCATACAGCTTTACACTCCATCTTCTTGTGTTGGCATTTTCAGGGTGCTGTGGACTTGGAACCAATGATCCCTCTGTACATCATAGCATTGAAAGGTTTTGTTGTTAATTGTTTACTTTCCTCTTGCATTTGACGTCCTAAAATGCAACATCTCACTCTTGCTCATCACGCTGAGTAGTGGATTTATCTGGCAATTAAATACAATGTTAAAAAAAAACTGAGACCTGGAATCACTTGAAATAACAAGGAAAATACAGATAGGATTGCAGAATAACATGCAACTTGGTCCATCTTGCCTGTGTTGGTTTGAACTCACTGTGAATACAATGAACTTAACATAATAGCTATTGCAGAGATGTGGTTGCAAGATGATCTTTGCTGATAACTCGATATTCCAGTGTACTTGTTATTTCAGAATGATGGACATAAAAGGATTAAAGGATGGCATGCTGATGTTGAAGAATAATGTCAAAATAAAGGATCTTGGCGCAGGAAGTTTGCATGGCATTAAACAATTTCAAGTAAAACAAATCCCTGGATAGAAGTAGACAATAGATTGTATTGATCTGTGGCAGACTATTGCTTGAAAATAATTTGTAACAGAAGTAATGCGAGGTCATGGGGGACTTCAACCTTCTGATAGAATGGGCAGTGTAAATTTGACGATGAGTTAATGGAATTTATATGGAACAGTACCTGGAATTGGGGACAAGCTGTGTTACTTTTGGTAAAGTGTACTGAAAATTGAATAAATAGTGGTATAGTAATGTATCCACTGGGAAACAGTGATCATATCATAATGTAATAAAAAATAACTGTAAATGCTGGTTCATACCAAAGATAAATAGAAAATGCTGGAGTAACTCAGCAGATCAGGCAGCATATCTGGAGATAATCTATAGGTGACATTTCAGGTGGGGACCCTTTTTTGTGGGTAGGCGTGTGGGGGGAGGGGGGGGAGAGGGAGACTGATAGCAAGAAAAGGCCAGGATGAATCAGGGAGGGTAATAGGTGACTTCAATCAGGGAGTGAGAGTCAGTAAAGTGACTAGCCAGTTAACAGACCCTAACAGGTTCCTGCTGTGACCTGTTCATCTCACCCTGGTGACCACCCTGTGGACTAACAGATGACCACACATATTCCCACCTTGCCTCTTGCAAAGATGCTATCCCCTACTCTCAATTGCTCCATCTCCACTGCATTTGTTCCCAGGACGAGCTTTTCCATACATGGACATCTGAGAGTCCTCATTCTTTGGTGAATATATCATAAATGGGTGCCTGATTTAAGACTCCTCCATGTCCTGTAGTACTGCTCTCACTCCCCCCTCCCCCCCCAAACTCAACGAGGAAATAGTTCACAGGGTCCTCACCTTTCACCTCACCAGCCTCTTCAACCAACAAATCATCCTCTGACAATTCCATCACTAAATACATCTTCCTATCTCCATCCCTTTCCACCTTCCACAGAGACCACTCTCTCCACAACTCCTTTATTCACTCATCGCTTCGAACCCAATCCATACTTTACCCTGAAACCGCAGGAGACGCAACACCTGTTCTTATACCTTCTCCCTCGACTCCATCCAAGGACCCCAATACTCCTTTCAGGTGAGACAGAGGTTCACATGTATCTCTAATCTCATCTACCGATGTGGGCTCCTGTACAATGTTGAGACAAAGCATTAGACTCGATGACTGTTTTGTTGAAGGTCTTCTGCTTCTCCAAGTTAATAACCATTTTAACTCCCCTTCCTATTTCCATATTGACCTTTCTGTCCTGGGCCTCCTTCATTGCCAGAGTGAGGGCACAAGCAAATTGGAGGAACATTATTTCAATTTTTGCTGTGGTACCTTATACCTCACAGTATGTACGTTAACGTCCCTAAACACACCCAACTACTCTCCCCACCCCTCCCCCCCTCTTCTCCACTAAAAGTCAATTAACCAGTTCCATAGTTTGCAACAATATACCTCTCTTGGGATCACACCATCCCTAGCCAACAATAGGCCTATCAGGGAACCTCCCTGATTGAGGTAATCTGTTGCCAGCCCTGATTTGTCCTGCTCTTTTCTTGCTTCCAATTCCCCACCCCCTGCCTTACAATCAGTCCAAAGAGGGTCCCAACCCAAAATGTCACCTATCCAGAGATGCTGGCTGACCTGTTGCATTTTGTGTCTATCTTTGACCATAACAGTATGCAAACAACAAACGTAAATCAAAGCGCAAGAAGTCAAACTGGCAAAGGTAGTTTAGGAAATTAAATTAAATGTTATGACCGTATATAGACAATGACAAACATGAAAAATAACACCAATTTTCAAAGAATGTTCTCCTTGAAAAAATAACGATGCTGTTAGGAAATGGACTCACTGTGAACATTTTTGTAAAAGGATTGGGATGGTAGTAGATTGAAAGTAAAAATGTATACATTTTCAGAGATTGGTAGAATGACTGAGATTTCTAAATATAATAATCTGGCAAAAATTACTACAAAAGTGATAAAGAGGCAGAATATATACCAAAGAAACAAGATCATTAACTAGCAGGAAATACAATATGCGATTAATCCGACAAGTACAAAGAAATTACCAATTAGCATATTCAAAACTGAGGAAAGGCCAATAATAAGGAAATGGCAGAGATGCAAAATAATTATTTTGTTAATGCCATCTAGTATACACAGAAAAGTGGACCAAATTAGTATGAAACCAAGGGCCAAAAACTGAGTGAAGAACAGTTTATTATAATAATAATAATAATAATAATATATTTTATTGTCATTGCACAGAGGTACAACGAGATTTGGTATGCAGCTTCCATCCAATGTAATAACTTAATTAACTAAAAATGTAGTCACCCAGAGAAACAAGATTTAAAAAAAAAAACAGTGAAGGAGTATAAAGTGCCAATCGGTCTGTGCCGGGTCGATGTGCGACGTGACCATCCGAGGGAGACAGTTCATGGGGGGTGGGGGGCACTCAGCAGGGCCGGGTCAGAGCAGTTATAGTTCTCGGGATGAAGCTGTTCCTAAGTCTGAAGGTGTGGGCGTAGAAGGCCTTGAAACGTCTGCCGGAAGGTAGAAGTTTGAACAGACTATTGCAAGGGTGTGAGGCGTCTTTGTGAATTCTGACAGCCTTCCTGGGGCACCGTGTATTGTAGACGCCCTCCAAGGCTGGTAGCTGTGTCCCAATTATCTTCTGCGCTCTGTGGACGACCTGCTGAAGAGCTCTCCTCTCCACCTCCGTGCAGCTGAGATACCACACAGAGATGCCATATGTTAGGATGCTCTCTGTGGTGCAGCGGTTGAAGGTTGTCAGTAGCTGTTGGGGCAGACCAGTCTTTTTCAGTGTTCCCAGGAAGAACCGTCATTGCTGTGCCTTCTTGACCTGAGCAGCTGTGTTGGTGGACCATGTGAGGTCCATATATCACTTGAGTAGAAGTTCTAATTAAACTCGTGAAAATCCCAGGAACCTGATGGCCTGTATACTGACATTCTGGAACGGTTTGCTACAGAAATAGTAGATACAGCCACTATATCTAGTCATGCACTTAGATCAACCATGATCTTACTGAACGATGCAAAAGGCCCATTTAGCCCATACTTGCTATGTCTTCTGTTTTCATGAATAACCATCACAAGAAATTAGAAGAGGTATATGAAACTATCTAGTTCTCCAGTATTTGACCTATTCTTAAATATTGGTACGATCTTCCACATATCTGTATATGTATGTATGTCTGTTTTATCTAGTCATGAAATTGCTCCCGTATTAGAGCAGGCCTTTGCCCCCAAACCAATACCAGAAAGAGTAGGAGAGATTACAACCTGAAATTGGTGGTCCTTTTCCCACTGGAACATGAATTAGTTCTGCTCATGTTCACGATTATGTTTAGAGCAAGGACATGGTAGCTAGATCAGCCAATCATAATTATTCAATAACAATTTAATTACCTATCATATTTCCAAATATACTCAGAGTTTAGGCACCAAATAACTGTAATAAAAATCACAATGTTGTGCAGCACAATCAAATTCAAAATCCTTATCAAACATATAAACTAATTGGCATTGTTAAGATCAAGAGCTTGCCAGTGACAATACAGGAAGGATGTTGTGACTGTGTAGAGGGTGCAGAAGTATTACCAGAATACTGCTGGATTAGAGGGTATTTACGAAAAGGAGAGGTTGGGCAAACTTAGATTGTTTTCTCTGGAGCACCTCTCATAACTGAGACACTGCATCTCCGGCGACATCTGATTGAATCTCTAATGTGACCTTTCTAGAGCTGTCTATACTGTGACAGCCAAAACTACATGCAATATCCCAGTGTGGCCTCATCAAAGTTTTGTAAAGCTGTAAATTCTCTGCTCTCCTATTCTATGCTCCAACTACTGAACCTTCTGTAAACCTTGTTTACCACTTAATCTATCTTTGCTGCTATTTTTATGATTCTATGGACCCTTTGTTCCCCACTATTTCTCTGGACCCTATCATTTATTGTTTATGTCCTACCTTTATTCGACCGTCTAAAATGCAAAGGTTTACACTTATAAAGGTTAAATTCTGTCTGTATTACTCTGCCCAATTTACCAGTTGATTGATATATTTTTGCAGTTTAAACTATTTGCCTCACCAACCACAGCACCACCAAGTTTTGTGTCATTGCAAACTTACAAAACATCCATTCTACATTAACATCTAAGTGTCTGTGAAAAAACAGGATGGATCCTTTTTGAAGTGTCATCACAGGCAATCCCTTTCTAAGTTTAAAAAAAATGCTGTAGGAACAGTTGCCAGAGGCAACACATGGGATAACGTAGGTGCTAAGCCGGGGGTCAAATAAGATGGAGGAATTGAGTGAAATCCAGGTTAGCCGGGAAGTGGTATTGGATAAATTGAATGGAATAAAGGCCGATAAATCCCCAGGGCCAGAAAGGCTGCATCCCAGAGTACTCAAGGAAGTAGCCACAGAAATAGTGGATGCTTTAGTGATAATTTTTCAAAACTCTTTGGACTCTGGAGTAGTTCCTGAGGATTGGAGGGTAGCTAATGTAACCCCACTTTTTAAAAAAGGAGGGAGAGAGAAAACGGGGAATTACAGACCAGTTAGTCTAACATCGGTAGTGGGGAAACTGCTAGAGTCAGTTATTAAAGACGGATTAGCAGCACATTTGGAAAGTGGTGAAATCATTGGACAAAGTCAGCATGGATTTACAAAAGGTAAATCATGACTGACGAATCTTATAGAATTTTTCGAGGATGTAACTAGTAGAGTGGATAAGGGAGAACCAGTGGATGTGTTATATCGGGACTTTCAGAAGGCTTTCGACAAGGTCCCACATAAGAGATTAGTATACAAACTTAAAGCACACGGTATTGGGGGTTCAGTATTGATGTGGATGGAGAACTGGCTGGCAGACAGGAAGCAAAGGGTAGGAGTGAACGGGTCTTTTCAGAATGGCAGGCAGTGACTAGTGGGGTACTGCAAGGCTCATGCTGGGAGCTATTTACCCCAGCTATTTAAAATATATATTAATGATTTGGACGAGGGAATTGAATGCAACATCTCCAAGTTTGCGGATGACACGAAGCTGGAGGGCAGTGTTAGGTGCGAGGAGGATGCTAGGAGGCTGCAAGGTGACTTGGATAGGATGGGTGAGTGGGCAAATGCATGGCAGATGCAGTATAATGTGGATAAATGTGAAGTTATGTGAAGCAAAAACAGGAGGGTAGACTATTATCTGAATGGTGGCAGATTAGAAAAAGGGGAGATGCAATCTGGTACACCAGTCATTGAAATTACGCATACAGGTGCAGCATGCAGTGAAGAAAGCGAATGGTATGTTAGCATTCATAGCAAAAGGATTTGAGTATAGGAGCAGGGAGGTTCTACTGCAGTTGTACAGGGTTTTGGTGAGACCACACCTGGAGTATTGCATACAGTTTTGGTCTCCAAATCTGAGGAAATACATTCTTGCAATAGCAGAGAATCACCAGGCTGATTCCTGGGATGTCAGGATTTTCATATGAGGAAAGATTGGATAGACTCGGCTTGTACTCGCTAGAATTTAGAAGATTGAGGGGGGATCATATAGAAATGTACAAAATTCTTAAGGGGTTAAACAGGCTAGATGCAGGAAGATTGTTCCCGATGTTGGGGAGGTCCAGAACAAGGGGTCACAGTTTAAGGATAAGTGGGAATTCCTTTAGGACCGAGATGAGGAAAACATTCTTCACACAGAGAGTGGTGAGTCTCTGGAATTCTCTGCCACAGAAGGTAGTTGAGGCCAGTTCATTGGCTATATTTAAGAGGGAGTTAGATGTGGCCCTTGTGGCTAAAGGGATCAGGGGGTATGGAGAGAAGGCAGGTACGGGATACTGAGTTGAATGATCAGCCATGATCATATTGAATGGCGGTGCAGGCTCGAAGGGCCGAATGGCGTACTCCTGCACCTATTTTCTATGTTTCTATGTTAAACCTGTGAAGTTTTACAGGGCTGCATGTGTGTGAAGCAACTTGCAACAGACCGCTAAGTTTAGCTTAGATCAGTTCTGTTTAAAGATACAGCATGGAAACAGGCCCTTTGGCCCACCGGGTTTACGATCACCCGTACACTAATTCTATCCCACACAATAGGGACAATTTGCAGAATCCAATTAACCTACAAACCTGCACATCTTTGGAATGTGGAAGGAAACCAGAACACCCAGAGAAAACCCATGTTGTCACAGGGAGAACGTGCAAACTCCATACAGAGAGCACCCGAGGACTGCATTGAAACCAGTCTCTGGCGTTGTAAGGCAGCAATTCTACCGCTGCACCACTGTGCTGCCTAAGTGAATCTACAATTACTGAATCTACTGCAGTCCTACCTTGTCTTACCACAAATGGATAATTAAAGAACAAACAGATTAAGAAAACTCCAATAAATTCAGTTATGTGAGTCCAGAAAGTGAGCAGCAAAGACAAGGCATGCACAGACAGGCCGTCCAACCCATCGAGTCCACGCAGCCATGATTGAACAGCAAAGTAGACAAAGATGGGCTGAATGGGCTAATTCTGCTCCTGAGATTTATGAACTTATGCACAACTATCTTCTCCCAGAAAAACTGGATAGGCGATTCATCTCCACTTTCTCCTGTCCACACCATCAAAGAATGCAGGCTGCAAGAGGGTGCCTCTGATCACAGTGTTAGGAATATCCTCTTGTAGCTGCTCCAACAGTGAACTTTTCTTTAATCATAAGATGTGAAGTAGCAATGCTCACTGATCATTGCACAATGGATATTGCATTCAAAGCGCTTGAGGAAACAACATAGTACGCCGAAGAAAAGAGAGAATATTCAGACATAGACTGGTAAGTTACAGCAAAAGTGTAAGGCAATAATCATCTCCAAAAGGTGGGCATTCAAACACATGCCCTTACCTTTTAACAGTAACATGATTGACAAAGGCACCACCATTAACATTCTGAGTGTCACTATTCATCAGAAACTGAGTGGAACCTGCTTCCTAAATTCTGAAACTTGAAAAGCAAGTCCGTAATGACATATCTGGTGGTGAACAACTCACTTCATAACACCCCAGTCTTTTCATGAACTACAAGGCGCAAGTCAGGTAACCGGTAGAATGCTCTCCACTTGAAAAAGATAGGTTGAAGTCCTACATTGGAGAAAGGCTGGTGTTAATGGCATTAGACAAGAATATGCATACTCGATTGGTAAAGGCTATTGGTGGCTGAAGGGACTGACATTTACATAGCCGAGTCTACTCCAGCAACAGGCCCTAGACCACGGACTTCTATCATCAGACAGCCAATAGAAGCATTTGTTGCTCTCCATCTCGGTAACACACCCCTCTCAACAATAACCCTTCCTAGTTGGTATTTTCATATATACATTTATTTATATGGTGGTGGACCATCGGTAACGATGATGGCGGGTTGTGCTGTCTCAATTCTGGTCAGTTCTGACATGGCTCATGAGTCCGCACAAAAACCTGTGGGTGAATGAATTTAAGGTGGAGAAGCTGTTGCACTGTAACAAACCCCACCCTCTCGGCCGCAGAAGTCAGAATCCAGTGGTATGAAAAATCATCACGGCTGGAGACAGACTTCTTGGCTGCAGTGGATGACCATGTCATCTTTAGTGCTCTGACTAGCCCTTCGCATTCCACAGTGCGTTGCTGGATCGCCTCTCCAGCCGTTGGTTCATAAAGATCTCTTCTGCCTGGTCTGCCAAAGCAGACTTTCCATGAAGGATGAGCATGTCCCACAGGTTGAACTGGACTACATGTTATCAGTTGCAAGGCTACGGCTTGAAGTGACAGTATTTATTTGTATATATATAAATATATAAATATACTGTTACTTCACTCTCTTTCATTATCACTGTGTCTGAACTCTTGGACTTGCTGCCTTTCAGTACTGTGGGAGTACCTTTACCAGAAGGATTGCAGCGTTTCAAGGAGATGGTTGCTACTATCTGCTTAAGGACATTTATAGCTGTGAAATAATTCTGTCCTTACCCAACAACCCCCACATTTTTTGGAAATAAATTGGGCCCCTCCTGTGTGTTGATCACTATTTGTGAAAATGTTATAATCATCATTAAACCAAAGTAAAATAAAAGTGAATCAAAAACTGAAAATAGTGGAGGTGGGAATGGAACAGAAAATTAAAGGCATCAAATGACCTAAAGTGTGACGTACTAATTGCCCGCAGAACAGAAGTGTTAGGCAAAGTGATATAAGTATCTGCATTCGGTACCTGCATTGTCGAGGAGGATGTAACATGCGCAGAAAATATATTCCAATAGAAATGCTGCAAGTAAATCATCTCTAGACTGATATTTCGGGCAGATTTTGCTGTAATTGGACATAGAGTAGACTAATAGACTAGACCTTGCTCACTTAAGTTCAGAAACATTTGCCCATAAAATGGCCAAATGTCAAAGTTGATAATTGCTAAAAAGAAGAAATGTGATCTAAAACTAAAGCAGTTGAGACATCTCAA
Source organism: Okamejei kenojei (assembly GCA_035221665.1). NCBI lineage: Eukaryota > Metazoa > Chordata > Chondrichthyes > Rajiformes > Rajidae > Okamejei > Okamejei kenojei. Next base: position 78,920,353 of record CM069138.1, on the reverse strand, counting down.
TGAGATATGAAATTATTAGCAGAAGGGAGTAAATGAAGTGGTTGTAGGCACTGGGCCTGTACTCGCTGGAGTTTAGAAGAATGAGGGGGGACCTCTTTGAAATGTACAGAATAATAAAAGGCTTGGATAGAGTGGATCTGAAGAGGATGTTTCCACTCGTGGGAGAGTAAGACTAACGGTCATGGCCTCAGAATTAAAGAACATTTGTTTAGGAAGGAGATGAGGAATTTCTTTAGTCCGAGGGTAGTGAATCTGTGGAATTATTTGCCACAGAAGGGTGTGGATGACGTCAGTAGACATATTTAAGGCAGAGATAGATAGATTCTTGATTAGTACAATTGTCAGAGGTTATGGGGAGAAGGCAGGAGAATGGGGTGAGGAGGGAGAGAGAGATCAACCGCGATTGAATGGCATAGTAGACTTGATGGGCCGAATGGCTTAATTCTACTCCAATCGCATGATCTTATGAAAGGAGGTGAATTCCAAGCCAAATTGGATCCAGTAAAATAAATAGGGAGAAAAACTATATAATAGAAATGCAGAAATAATATAAAATATGAAAATAAATTATAAAGGCTACATTTTCTCAAAAACATCTCCAGGAAAATGTTACAAATTGATGCAGCTTCTGTAGTTAGAATAGTTGAGTGCATGTGGTGTGCAATGAAAGATACGAGATGGTTGGTGGTAAATTATCTCAGAACATTTCCTCATTGTCCTCAATGTTCCACAGTGTCCTTGATTGGTTGGCAGCACAACATTGCAGCAGGCGGTGACACTGTTTGATAGCTCCAGTGAGCTGGCTTTGATACTGAACCTCCCGTGATGTCTGTGTGGAGGTTGCATGTTCTCTCTGGGCCCATTTGTGTTTTTACATGCAATGTCATAAGGAAATATTGGACTTAACTCTCTCGGCTCCACATGATTGACCTTCTGTTCACCATCCGGTTAGAAATGTGACATTTGTTGCAGGATACACAGTGGTACGCCAATTTCCAGCTTCTCAGTCATTAGCACAATCCATCGCAGCACACATCATTCAGGCTTGGGCAGAAATGTGAAGGAAGGGTTGGGGTGGAGGTTTGGACTGATAAAGTTCTGGTTTGGTATTGATCTCTAGTGAGAATACAATGTACCTCAGGCATATATATATGCCTGATGTGTTCAACCTTTCCCCACAAGAAATCCAACCCATGTCACATACTAGTCTATTTCTTCTCTATTGTTCAGTTACACCCATTCACATGTGTTGAGTAATGACTCTCTTCCATTAGATAGTGTCTGCTACTTAAATATGTAATGATCATGTAATTATCATACAGGTCACAGACAACAAAGTCCCATCACCTTGGTGATGAGATGAATGTCTCCACTTTAATTCTACTTTCCAGCTAACCTGTGGTATGCCTTCACCCCCTTTCTTATTCACTCCTGCCTCGAGAATATTCCAAGCTGCTGCCAATGTCACTCTTTGAGGAAGAGAATTCCAAATATTTACAACTCTTGTGCTAATTTGACGAACATTTAAAAAAAAAATCTCTAGTTCTTCCACAAAAGGGAGCACCCTCCCTTTATCCACTCTCACAACTTCTCGGGATCTTGTATGTTTCAATCAAGTCCCCTCTCACTCTTATACACTCCAGCATATATAGGCCTGACCTGTTCAATCTTTCCAGACAAGAAAAGCTGTCTATAGCATGTACTAGTCTAATAAATTCTTTGTAAACTATGCCCAATGCATTAAAACCTTTCCTCAGCCCTACATTGGGTCACCATCGGCCAGGGTCTTAAGATCTGCTACGTATATGCCATGTCTACAAGTGTAGGGCAGAGGTTGGGTGTTCAATGGAATGTGTTTCACCCTCTGACTCCCCAAAGCATTTCCTCATTCCATATGACATGTCAGAAATGTGAAGGAATATTTTTCTGCTTACTTTTATGATTGCAATTCAAACAACCTTTGAGGAACTTGACAGCATCCTGGATAAAACAGTTGCTTTGACTGGCACCACATCTAGTCTAAACATTCCCTCCATCACCAATACACGAGAGTTGTAGTTTGTACTGTCTGCAAGATGAGCTACAGCAGCTTGTCAACGATTCTTTGACACCATCTCCCAAACCTTTAACCTCCACAGCTGAAAAGTTAAAAGTCTGCAAATTCAAGGAAACTTCACCACCTGCAGATTTCCCTCCAAGCCATCTACCATCCTACTTTGCTTTCATTTTATTCATTGTAGGAACTCATTCCCAAGGAACAAAAGACAGAGATTGCAAGTTCACAAAGACAGATTGCTAATAACTTCCTGGTGCAGCCAGGGATGCTGTTGCTGCTTTACAGCACCAGCTATCCAATTGCAATGTTGATTTTTGGCTCTCTGTGTGACCACATGGGTTTCCACGGGGTGCTCTTGTGGAATGAATGGATGGGCGACAATTCGGTTGTGAGGAGAATGTAGGGAGGAGAGGGTTTAAAGATGCCAAAAAGCAATTTAATTTGTAGACTGAGATGTGAAGACCATGTTTGTCCAGGATTATCTGATGTGGGGTGTTCCTTAGGACAAAGCCTTGTGGCTGACAGAGCTTGCGGTGGAGCCTCGCGGGCCTCTTTTACATCTCTAGCCTTTGTCGATGAGGGTGTGGAGGGGATGGGGAAGAAGAATGGAGGACCCGGTGTGGGGGGACTGCGGGGAGGGGGAGGGTGAACGAAGGAGGAGGTGGTGGGGGTACTTTATAACTTTGTCAGCGCCGTATGTGGCGACTATTTGCATATCTTGAGTTTGCAAGCCAAGAATTTCACTGTGCCTTGTCACATGTGACAATAAATTATTCCATTCCATTCCAAGCAGTGCAACATCCCCGGCAATGTCCTGAAGGAACGTTGCACTGCACCAATCTCATCTTGTGTTGATAATCTCGGTGGCAGCAAAAGGTTGACTCGTGCCCAGAAATCCCCAGTTGATTTTCCAAGTGACACAAAATATACCTGGTGACAATCATTATCATGTTTCCTTGTGGTACCATACTTTTAATTGTTTGATGCAAGAAAAAGCAGCACTATCCAATTTAATTTCCAGTCACATCATAAATTGTTAATGTTTGGTACTCCTGCAGCTCAGCTGAAAATTGGAAATACAGATGTAGATCTAGGTGTTTTCAGCCCATGGCCCATATTATTGCACATCCATCAGAATTAATGGACAGAAAATCTATTCCATGTATTAAGTCCCTAGTCCAAACTTTGGATAATGCAGTCATGTCGAAAGTAGTTCTGTACTTCTACAAAGGGTATTATAACCTTCTGTGGCATGAATCTAATTATACCTTTTACATGCTTACCAATTTCAATATCTGCTCAGCAATGGTTTTAGGTCTTATGTATTTAACTTGTAAATGCACTTGGCAAATAGTTCTATTCCGGTTATTAGTTTAACAAAATATTATTTCCCAACATTTGGAAAATGCAAGGGAATATATATGAAAAATTTGCTCTTGGGGAAAGCTTGCACTAAATTTGTTGTGTTTAATACCCCACCTGAAATTCAGCATCATTGACTTCAGAGGGAGTGAAGTCTGAAAATGGAACCTTAATAACCTTTTTTTAGAGCATGTGATCGAAAACAAATTTCTACTCTGATCTCTCCAGTTAGCAAAGCACCGTGAAGACTATTGTAAACACTGGTAACCCATGCAAAACATGTATACATTCTGTTTCACAGAAGACCCAAAGTTCTTTATCAAACCATTCTTTAATCCAAGAAAATTAGTCAGAAATCTGGGGAAAGCTTGAATGTAGTTATAAGATTGGCATGAAGGAAAACATTTCTTACTTTATACTGTTAAACTATAAGAATCTCTAGAACTATGTACCTCTATAAATGAAGCAATCCTCATTGGAAATGATTGATAAAAATACCAGTATGTTATTTCACGTATACTAAACTTAATAATAATCAATTTAACTCTTTGATTTCTTCACTTGCATCTACTAAACTGCTAACTATGAACTGTCTTCATCACACTAGAGACTTGGGCTTTTGGTTTGTTTTGCATTTATATTGTTTTTTTTTCTGTTTTGTCACATGACAGTTAAACATTCTCTTGACTATTGACATTGAGACTCTTGACTCTGTTTCTTCCGTTGAGAAAGACATCTAGGCCTGGGAACTTGGGACATTTAATGGAAATGTATTGAGGACAGTCTGTGTAACAGTCAAGGTGGAGTTGAATGGCCTAAAAGGTATGAAGGTAGATACATCTGGTAGATATATAGATCTGGAAGGTAGATATACCTGAAGAAGGGATTCGACCCGAAATGTCACTCATTCCTTCTCTCCAGAAATGCTCCCTGTCCCGCTGAGTTATTCCAGCATTTTGTGTCTATCTTTGGTTTGTAAGTTCATGTTCATTAGGAGCAGAAGTAGGCCATTCAGCCCTTCAAGTCTACTCCACCATTCAATCATGGCTGATCTATCTTTCCATCTCAACTCCATTCTCCTGCCTTCTCTCCATAATGCCTGACACCCGTACTAATCAAGAATCTGTCAATCTCCACCTTAAAAATATCCATTGACTTGGTCTCCACAACCTTCTGTGTCAATGAATTCCACAGATTCACCACCCTCTGACTAAAGAAATTAATCCTCATCTCCTATCAAAAGGTTCATCCTTTTATTCTGAAGCTATGGCCAGTGAAAATACCCTTTCCACAACCACTCTATTCAGATCTTTCACTATTTGGTATGCATCAACGAGGTCCTCCTTCATCCTCTAATGCCATCACATTCTTCCTCAGACACGGGGCCCAAAACTACTCACAATACTCCAAGTGCGACCTGACCAGTGCCTAAAGTCTCAGCATTACATCTCTATTTTTATATTTTAGTCCTCTCGAAATAAATGCTACCATTGCATCTGCCTTTCTTGCTACCAATTCGACTTGCAAATTAACTTTTTAGGAATCCTGTAAAAGTGCACCCAAGTCCCTTTGTACCTCTGATTTTTTTAATTCTCCCCCTATTTAAAAAGTTGTCTATGCCTTTATTCCTACTACCAAAGTGCATGACTCCATACTTTGCTCTGCTGTATTCCATCTGCGACATCTTTGCCCACTCTCCCAACCTGTCCATGTATGTCTGCAGAATCCTTGTTTTCTCTACACTAGCTACCCCACCTATCTTCATATCATTGGCAGACTTAGCCACAATATCATCTTATCATTTGCCAACTAGGCCACAAAGCCTTCAATAACCTTCAAATCATTGATATTGAATGTAAAGAACAATGGCCCCAGCATCGAACACCGCTCGTCACTGGCAGCCAACCCGAAAAAGCCCCTTTTATTGCTACTCCTTGCCTTCTGCCATCCAGCCAACCTGCTATCCATGCTAATATCTTCCATCTGATAGCATCACCCTTGCTATTTTTGTTTCTGGTATACAGGTATTACCTTATTGTTACTTTTTAAATGTGTTGAGAGATTAAACAGAGAATTCCAAAATCCTCATTCAGCAAAGACAAAGGAGAAATGATATAGGTCCAAATCATAACAGATTTACTTATTGATGAGGCAGTTTATAACTGAAATGTTTAAAGTTAAAATGTTCCACCAATTGCCTGGATATATTGTTATATATTGTACATAAGTATTATTTCAGCAAGTAACAATTTTACAGAAAATTTAAAAAAGAAACTGCTGAAGCATTCAGTGGATTGAGCAGGTTCTATAGGGGGAAATTAATTAGGGAAATTTTGCCCCAAAATGTTGATGAGTCCATTCCCCCTACAAATGCTCTGAGTTCCTCCAGCAATTTGTTTTTAAACCAGAATCTGCAGTTCCTACACACAGGAAGGTAGATATATCTGACGATACTCTGGGAAGCCAGAGAAGAAATTGCAGGAGCTCTGCCTGAAATATAAGAATCATCATTAGAGGTGTGGAAAGTGACTGGAAGGTGACTAATGTAGGATGACTGGAGGGTGACTAATGTTGTGCCTCTATTTAAGAAGGGCTGCAAAGAATAGTATGGGAACTGTAGACCTGTGTGCCTTTCCAGATAAGATCATACCGAGCCTGACATTGGATTGGGTACAGCGCATATCGTCAGTCATGCATCACTCATTTTCTACCATACAAATATATCTTGGACTTGATAGCCCCACACTAGGACCAATTTGGAATAGTCTCACAGAAACTAGGAGTGCTTTCCTTACTGTTTAAAGGGAGTATCTGCAGTAATAAAAGACTGACAGTTAGCTTCAGAACCGGGTAAAGGATTATCAAATAACTTCCAAAGTCCACAGGGTATTTTACAATGAATAGTGTGTGTTTTTTCCATAATTTAGCAGTAGCTCAATCAATGGATGGCTTAGTAGTGACACCACGAGTGGAATGCCGGGCATTATATGCCCAGAGATGAAAGGATTTGCCCATCAATGACCAGCACATACATATGACTATTTTCCCACCTAGTGTAGTATTTGTAGCAATGTCATGTTTTAATTCTGACTCTTTAATAATCTGTATAATTGCAAGTTCAGGTTTACCACTACTAGTATCACTAAAGATAGACCTAAAAAACTGGAGTAACTCAGCGGGTCAGGCAGCATCTCTGGAGAAAAGGAATAGGTGAAGTTTCCGGTCGAGACCCTTCTTCAGACTCATCAAGGTATCCTTAAGATATGCAACATTCAGCAGGTAAACCCATACTTTTGCATCTGAACAGTTCGCTCTGTGGAGGTCAAGCTGACTTGGGCTCGCAACCTTGGCTGCATCTCAGAATATGCTGCTCGCTGCTCTATAACAGAGTTCACTCTGACACTGCATTCAAAATTAAATGATTTAATCTGCTTTGGTTTCAGTAAGGAATAGATACAATCTCAGCTTCTGGGATTTGCCAGCAGTGCTTGCTTTCCACACTTCCGAGGGCAGGTAGCCGTTAATTGCTTTGTTTGCAGGAAATACACATGACTCCTTCAAGATGAGGGAATCAACACTGCCAGATTTTCTTTGCAGCCAGCACTGCCCATAGTGATGAATCCGTGCGGAGAAGAGAAAGCCTTTACGCTCTCAAAACACACTCTCCGCGTGTCACAGCTGAACCCAGAAACAACAAAAATAAGGTTGTCATATAAAATGCTGCATCAGCTTCTCCGCTGCAGATAGCACAACAGTGCCATTGAGGGTAGCAACTGGTGTCAGAGGAAGATGATGAGGGAGCCTGAAGGGCATGAGGTAGAATTGAAAAGTATTAGGAACAAAAGATGCAGCAGTCTCTTCTCAACATTTACAACCACTTTTCCCAGATGAGAAGAGAGAACCATAAGATGTGCAACATAAAAAAGGATCCCTAGCAGGGAAATAATTTTCAGAAACCTGCTATATTGTAAATAGCTGGGGTCCCAGCACTGAGCCTTGCGGTATCCCGCTAGTCACTGCCTGCCATTCTGAAAAGGACCCGTTTACTCCTACTCTTTGCATGGAGCGATGTTCCAGCAAACACTGAGATCACTGCACTCACGGCACTCCCTCCAAGTCCTCACCAGTGCAGGCAGCACGTCCATCTTGTTTTCCGGCTACCTCACATCCCCCACTTTAATGGAAGGCAAATAACTTGTACCTTCTTTCCACCTTTTCTCCCGTGGTCGGGACAATCAAAACGTCTGCAGTCAAGGCGATGAAAGCTCCTGCAGTTGGCGGTTGAAGTCCCCGCATCAGGGCAATCGAGGCTCCCGCGATCGGGGTGGTCGAAGCTCCTGCAGTTGGAGCTCCCGAAGTCGATCCCTAACAAAGGAGCCGCCAGCTCCACGATGTTAAGGCCGCAGTGCGGACGGAGATACGATGCGGAAACCCCCCCACATAAAACAAAAACTAATGATACACTAAAAAATACAAATTAAAAAGGGACTAAAAATAACAAAAGAAGAAAGCGACAAGACAGGCTGTTGGCAAGGCTGCCATGTACGGCGCCACCCGGTGGTGGACCCTCCTTCAAGGTCCAGTTTTCTCCTTATTCATAACTATTTTAAATTGATGGAGTTGTGATAACCATTTCCACAATGTTCTCCCACTGAAATGCCAGGCTTGGCCAGGCATATTTCCCAGTACAAGGTCCAGTATGGTCCCTCCTCAAGTTGGAATAACCGCGTACTGTTTCAGAAAACTCTCGTGCACACATCTAATAAATTCTCTTGCAAGGGTTTGCAAGTCTCAATCAATATTTGGAAAGTTAAAGTTGCCCACTGTGCCAATGCATTTCTCGGAGTGGTCATCACCCCCTGACAGTATCCTAAAGTTTTATGTATTCCTGTCCATGACACCATGATTTTGTGCTAATATATAATTGACCATGCACCAATGGAAGCATGTGTATCATGTATCAGGTAATGCCACCTGACTTATCTTGGCAAAGAATGTATATTTTTTTTTCCTGAGGTGATAATGCTTTTCAACGCTGCTGGTGTTTTAAAAATACATGCTAACGGTACCAAATGTAATCGTGCATAAAATGAAAATCAGTGTTTTGTCCAACATCGTACACCCTTGTGGCTTTCTTTTTTCATAATATTATTGCCAATTTTAGTTGTTCTAGTTCTACCTTGCAGAGTCTTTTCTGTGACTGCACTTTGACTGCAAGAAAGTTGCTCCCTTTCCCTTTAAGTATTCACAGGTGTCATTGATGACCCTTGATGAGGCTTCAGACATTTTCACAAAACCAATTTAGTGGGCAGTTTAGGATGCAAGGCACTGAGGAATGTAATGCCTGAGAGACTGTGGAGGATGCACACAAGTGCCCCAATGGAGGAAGAAACAAATTTCATAAACCTCCACAACAATTCTCAAAGGTTTGGTTAAGCAATAACACAGTGCTTCCTTTGCACTGATCAGGCATTGTCAGTGTTTCAATCTCCTGAAATTGAAATTATGCAGCGGACTTATCAATCATACCATGTCTTTATCACAGATGTCCTTTTCATGAGTATCTGCAGTCTGTGAAGTCTCTACAAGACTTCTAAAAATGAAGAGGTGTTGAGGTCAGTGTGGGAGTGGAGGCCTGTTTCTGCTCCTGCAGCAGAGAGACAAGTTCCTGCACTCTGCATCTCTGTGCCTGCATGAGAACAACTGATGTGTGCATCTCTCTGCTCAAGCAGGAAACCGATCTGTTGATGTGCAGCCTCCCTCTAGAGAGCTGCCATCTGTTTGCGTATAGCAATCCTTTGCACCTGTAGAATTACAAGGTTCCCCTGGTTTGCATCCCGACATTCATTGAGAGCAACAATTTCCTCACTCCTGGCATCTTTAGGTTCGGAATCTGCTCAGGTTGCATGCCTGCTTAGTGAGGGCATATGATTGATACCTGATGCTATAATGCTTCATCCTTTCAGCCCCCATGGGCCAGTAGGCAGAATTACCACTGGATTTGGGTTCGGACATGTGTCATCTGCAATTGATTTTGCACCATGTTATTTTATTTTTATTGGACTTCTTTATATTTCTTTATTTATTATATTATCCATTGAGTACTGTCTTTACAAACCTGTTGCACTGCTGGTGCAAGTAAGAATTTTATTGATATGTTTCGGTACATGTACCAATAACACACTCTTCACTCTTGGATGATAGACATTATTTGACGAAGTTATGGCCAGCATCTTTCAAAAAAGTGTGCATCACTTGCATATTATCTTCTGCTCCTGTATGACCTTCCACAATAACATAGAAAAGGACCTTTTGTGCTCTTTTTTATTACCTACATTTGTTCTGATAAAATGCTAATAAATGATTTAACATCATGGAGTCATAGATTGATACAGCATAGAAACAGAGCCGTCGGCCCAACTTGTCCACGCCGACCAACATTTCCCCGCTACACTAGTCCCACCTGCCCATGTTTGGTCCATATCCCATCCAAAGCTGTCTAACTGTTTCTTAAATGTCCCTGCCTCAACAACAGTACCTCCTCTGGCAGCTTGTTTCATACACCCACCACCCTTTGTGTGAAAAAATTACTCCTCGGATTCCTATTAAATCTTTTTCTCTTCACCTTAAACCTGTATCCTCTGGTCCTTGATTCACATACTCTGGGCAGGAGACTGTGCATCTACCCGATCTATTTATCTCATGACTTGCATATTATCTTCTGTTCCTGTATAGACGACTTCCGCAATAACATACAAAAGGACCCTTTGTGCTCTTTGTTATTACCCACATTTGTACTGATAGCATGCTAATAATATAAAAGCATTAATATTAACATCCTTGATAGGGTATTCCAATTGTATTCATCGTCTGTGTTCTTGGGACTAATATCGAAGGGACTTCACCCCCTTGCCATATCATGTAAGATCCAAAATGTTCTCGCTTTATTTTTCGGTGCTCCAGTGGTTCACTCTTGCCAGTTCTGATGAAGGGTCCTTAAAATCCATTTCCTGTTCCACAGATGCTAACTGAATTGTTGAGTATTTCTAGTAGTTTCTAATTATGTTCATAACCCTGGCGGTTTACTAATGCAACCATTCGAATCCTTTTGCCATTAATTTCACATCAAAACTTATGTGTTTCTTGCATCAAAGGTCCCTTTTCTCCTCTTTAGCACTCGCTCTTCAAGGCTATCATAATGCGCATTCCTGTTGTTTGGCCATGCAGTGTGTATTGTGAAGGATTGATACCTTGAATAGATTCCTTGATTATTCTACAGTGAAGAGTCAACAATAGCATTTGATAAAGCTTGATTCTGGAAATGTCCTAATTTCATGCTTCCTGGGAAAATCAACATAACACTGCCTTTTTAGCATGTTTCACAATTCCTTTGAACGTGGCCGGATTTGGCAGTATGGCCCAGTGCAATATCATTGCCTTAAATAAGTACAATAATTTCTCTTGACACTGCCATTTTAAGGTATACTGTATAGCTGACATACAGTGGCTTGCAAAAGTATTCATACCCCTTGAACTTTTCCACATTTTGTCACGTTACAACCACAAACGCAAATGTATTTTATTGGGATTTTAAGTGATAGACCAACACAAAGTGGTGCATAATTGTGAAGTGGAAGGAAAATGATACATGGTTTCCAAATTTTATTAAAAATAAAAAACTGAAAAGTGTGGCGTGCAAAAGTATTCAGCCCCCCTCAGTCAATACTTTGTAGAACCACCTTTCGCTGCAATTACAGCTACAAGTCTTTTGGGATATGTCTCTACCAGCTTTGCACATCTAGAGCCTGAAATTTTTGGCCATTCTTCTTTGCAAAATAGCTCAAGCTCAGTCAGATTGGATGGAGAGCGTCTGTGAACAGCAATTTTCAAGTCTTGCCAGAGATTCTCAATTGGATTTAGGTCTGGACCATTCTAACACATGAATATGCTATGATCTAAACCATTCCATTGTAGCTCTGGCTGTATGTTTAGGGTTGTTGTCCTGCTGGAAGGTGAACCTCCACCCCAGTCTCAAGTCTTTTGCAGACTCTAACAGGTTTTCTTCCAAGATTGCCCTGTATTTGGCTCCATCCATCTTCCCATCAACTCTGACCAGCTTCCCTGTCCCTGCTGAAGAAAAGCATCCCCACAGCATGATGCTGCCACCACCATGTTTCACAGTGGGGATGGTGTGTTCAGGGTGCAATGTTAGTTTTCCGCCACATATAGCATTTTGCATTTATGCCAAAAAACTTCAATTTTGGTCTCATCAGACCAGAGCACCTTCCTCTACATGCTTGCTGTGTCCCCCACATGGCTTGTGGCAAATTGCAAATGGGACTTCTTATGGCTTTGTTTCAACAATGACTTTGTCACTCTTCCATAAAGGCCCGATTTGTGGAGTGCACGACTAATAGTTGTCCTGTGGACAGATTCTCCCACCTGAACTGTGGATCTCTGCAGCTCCTCCAGAGTTACCATGGGCCTCTTGGCTGCTTCTCTGATCAATGCTCTCCTTGCCAAGCCTGTCAGCTTAGGTGGACGGCCATGTCTTGGTAGGTTTGCAGTTGTGCCATACTCTTTCCATTTTCGGATGTTGGATTGAACAGTGCTCCGTGAGATGTTCAAAGCTTGGGATATTTTTTTATAACCTAACCCTGCTTTAAACTTCTCCACAACTTTATCCCTGACCTGTCTGGTGTGTTCCTTGGGCTTCATTATGCCCAAGGAACATTATTTGTTCACTAATGTTCTCTAACAAACCTCTGAGGCCTTCACAGAACAGCTGTATTTATACTGAGATTAGGTTACACACAAGTAGATTCTATTTACTTCTGAAGGCAATTGTTTGCACTGTATTTTATTTAGGGGTATCAGAGTAAAGGGGGCTGAATACTTTTGCACGCCACACTTTTCAGTTTTTTATTTGTAAAAAAATTTGAAAACCATGTATCATTTTCCTTCCACTTCACAATTGTGCGCCACTTTGTGTTGGTCTATCACATATAATCCCAATAAAATACATTTGCGTTTGTGGTTGTAACGTGACAAAATGTGGAAAAATTCAAGGGGTATGAATACTTTTGCAAGCAACTGTATATAGTTAGTTAGAAAGAAAGGAACTGGCTGGAATAATTATCAGGAATGTGTTTTAGAACTTAACGATTCTGTAGCTCAGCTCATGCTCATTTAATCTTTACTCTACTTTCACCTTTGACACCCTCATCTTTTGAAACTCAATCTAATTTTAAACATTTAAATGATCTGAAATGTAATGCTAAATACAATATTACAGATGGGATTTAATTCCATAGAATTGAATCACAACTTCCTCACTTTTGCATTCAAATCCCGTTATTTGGCCTTCATGATTAACTTTTAATTATTTGAGCACATAAACCTATAAATCACATTTAAACTTTCCATTTAAAAACATATGTATAATTCTTCCTTTCTTGGTTCAAGCTGGTAACCTCACAATTCCAAATAATGAAATAATCTGCAATATTTTTTTTAATTAAAATCTAAATACCTTTGACATACCTTACCCTTTCTGCACTAATTACTGTGACCTACATTTTAACGTTAATCGGTTTATGATGAGCTTACGGCAGAATAACATCATTGTGTTGGCTATTTTAGTTTTTGCATTATTCTCAGTTTTTTTTCTCTTTAAAACAAAACATTTGTTGATTTATAAAAAAATATTCCGAAACTTATATTAAAAGTAATTAACAGCTGCCCCCAATACCATAATTAACAGATGCGAAGTTCAAGTGGAACTGCGAATTGAAACCAAGCAGTTAATATGCTGCCATTTGGTCCATACTGAACAGTCAGGTATCATCTCACTCTGTGCCCAAAAAGGGAGTTTTTTTTAAATGATTTTGAAGATATGACACAAAAAGCTGGAGTAACTCAGAGGGTCAGACAGCAACACTGGAGAAAAGGAATAGGTGACGTTTCGGGTCCAAGACACTTCCTCATTTATTTTGAGTTCCATCACAAGCTTGTATGAAGGCTAGCGAATGCATTCCCAATGTCTCTAGAATACATATGACGCTGGCAACCGATGCCAGTGCACCGTCACAAAGTTTGAACCTGTTTTCCAGAAGTATATAGATATATTTCAATATCCCAACGTGTAAAGTGAAAGGCCAGGTTTAAAGGTTGGTGTTTAGAGGGAGGAGATAAGGAAACGACTTTTAAAAGGAAATAATGAAAGGTGTCGGAAAAGTGAAAAAAGGGGGTAATGTGTAAGTAAGCACTGCAGATGCTGGTTTACACCGAAGATAGACATAAAACGCTGGAGTAAACTCTGCAGATGCTGGTTTCCACCGTGCACACCCTAAACCACCTGCACCCCCAACAATTGCTTGTTGTTACGACCATAACCTTTTCATTGTACATCACACCATCACTTAGCTTAGGGGATTGATGACCATTTTTGCTTTCATACTTATGTTTATACTTCTGTATTGTGAGGCCAATTTATTTTTTAAGATTAAATATTTTAAATCAACAAGCTAGAAAACATTTAAAAAGAACAAGTCTTTTAAAGATTAGTATAGAATAATCATATTGCTTGATGGCAGACATTAATATTTTTCTGAAAATTTAGTAAAATTAATACTTGTATTAATTTAAAAACAAGCATTGCTTGTTAAGTGCAGAGCAAAACTTTGATTGCTAATCACTGGTCCTAAAAATATATTTGTGTGCTCATCGTTGTATTTTACTGCAAGTCTCAAATGATCTTGGAGAACTGGAAAACAGAAAGTACTGATGACCCATTCCTCAGAATGACCATCTGTTTTTTAATAGTCCTGGTGTGATTAGCAGTGATTGTGGCCTGCAGACACATGTCAGGTCTTGCACATGAATATACTTGCCTCATTCCCAAATCAAATTTAATTAGACTGGTTATACAGATGTAAAACCCTGTTTTCCATTCCCTTCAAAGAGTTTAGAGATCCAGCACAGAAACAGGCCCTTTGGCCCACCAAGTCCGCACTGACCAGCGATACCCGCACAGTAACACAATCCTACGCACACTAGGGACAATTTACACTCATACCAAGCCAATTAACCTACAGACCTGTATGTCGTTGGAATGTGGGAGGAAACCTAAGTTCTCGGAGAAAACCCACGCAGTCATAGGGAGAACGTCCAAACTCTGTACAGAGCACCTGTAATCAGGATCGAACCCGGGTCTCTGGCACTGTAAGGCAGTAACTGAACACCTACGCCACCATTCCACCTTGTTTATCTTGAAAAAGAGAACCGCAATGATTGAGAAAACCACTACGGGATAATGAAGTCCATAACAAAGTTCATAAATGTATGTTTAACATAAGCTGCACTGGCAGAAGTCTGCTTTTTTGCATTCTTTAAATGCAGGTTATTTTTTTTGCTAAAATTATTGAATATTTATTTTTGTCAAAAAAGTTAATAAGTGAAAATAATGCCTAAGTCATAAATAATTATAAGAAAGCAATATAACATCATAGCCAATCACATCATAACAATTCTAAATGAGCATGGAAACTGACCAAAATCAAATGTGAATTGTTGCATTTCATGTCAAAAATAATAAAATGTGGCATGGAAAATGCATGGACATTAATTTTGGAAACTATGGTTAGTAATTTGAACCATGAGACTATTATAAGCATTTAGCTTTATTTTATGGATGCATGATTTGTAGAAAACTTGAAATCAGCAGTCTGTTAAAATTAAATATTGATTTGAATATAAAAGGAAAAAGTTTAACCTATGAATGTTAAGTACTCAGCTGTAAAACATAAAGGTTTATGGTGCAGAGAGAGTGTATTTTGCCCATTTTGATCATGCTGCTAATGTTACTGCTCTTTAAACGACTCTCACTGTTCTGTTTTCTCCTTTAACTCTTAATTATATTACTGGTTTAATTATTTTATTCTTAGGAGACACTATTTTGTCTTTCCGAACTTCCTGTTATTTAAAAATCTTATTAAAAAAATAAATAAATACATTCTTCTAATTTCTAATTTATTTTTCATGTTGAGCAATACTATCAAGTTGCTAATCTCCCTGACTGGGGCATAGGACTTTGCATGTTCACCCTCGCAAAGTGTTTCATAATTTTAGAAACCTCTGTTAGAAGGAAAGTAAATGAGTAGAGCTGAGTACTTAAAATCCATATGATTATTTATTTTAAAGTTATTGTTTGTTTCTGAGTATGATATTATTATAAGATATAACTCAGCAAGAATTAACTAGTCAAGATTTTTTTCATTTCAAGGCGTTATCTCTAGCAACATCTACAGGACTGGTAAGATCTTTTTCTAACATTTTTTTCTTTGGAATCTCTTTAATGGTGCAATATTTTATTTCTCTGATAAGTAAATCACATTTGTTTGTGTACTTAAGTTCAAGATCTGTCATTCGTACCATAATTGTACTAGAAATGGGGACTAAAAATAATTGTTTATTTATTTGGAAGTGCATTTTTTCTGAATAGCATTATGTTTTAATGGGATGATGGAGGAAGTTTTGAAAGAAATTTCATTTCTGGAAAAAAGTAAAACATTTTTGTAAATGAGTCATTAATTTGAGTCATTTAATTTTTTTTAATATTTTAATGATATTAACTTTTTAAAATTAGTAATGATTGTGATCAGTGCATACAAAGCTCTCTACGTCATGAAATCTACTTTATTTGGCGTGTTCCTTTTAATATTCAGCAATATGAATGGTGCTTCACCATAGAACTGTACATAATTATATTGGACTGCGGATTAGCATGCTGAACAATTATAAACTTCCAAATTCTGTATCATGATGAATAAATAAGTTTGTTGTGCACAAGGACAGAATTTTACGACAACAGAAAAATATATACTTAAAAATAATTGAGTTATTCAAGCAAGCAAAATTTATTATTGAAAAATACATTAAAAATGGAACTGCTGACTATGATTGTGTAACTAGAAAATTGTAGTTTTAATTGTTGTAGGAAAAAAATACAATGTTTGCTAGCTTTGCATATTTATAAAATTCGAGTAAGGTTAAGGGTTGTGGTAGTACAGTGGTTAACACATCAGGGATTAATGCCTGTCTTGTGTATTCTGGTAGTTGTGAATGTTTCCACCAAGACTAGATTTTAATGCCTGAATTTGCCCTTCGGTCTAATTAGGCTAACGAAGTATGACAGCTATGAGATAGTTAGGCCACTTTCCGGGTCTTAAAAATCACTCAGCTCATTAAAGTGATGAGCACAATTGCAGTCCCTCTGGAGAAACAAAAAAAGTTGAGGTTTTTTTGCAGGGACAGAAATTGAAATACAATGTGATTTTTTTTTTTTTTCTGATTAACTGTTCCGCTTTAAATTAACATGCACATATTTTTTTAAATATTGTGTCAACTGGTTTGTTTGCTTTGCCAAAGTAATCTGATCAAGGAAATGGAATGTGTCGCAAATTAGGTGAAGAAATATGGAAAATATGTGATTGTTTGAAGAATATTGTTTCAGGAATACAGGAATAATTTTAACAGTGAGATTTGTGTTAAATTGGAAAACAAGGTGCTGAATTATGAGGAGAAAGGTGGAGAGGTCTTGCCCAAGTTAGCAAAAATTCAGCTGGGACTTAGATGAATTATTTAGTAGCTGCCAAAGGGACATGTTGTTTTATGTAATCTGCCTCCAAACATGTAATATTATGAATATTGTCTCTATTACCATGAAAAAAAATATTAACATAATTTGCAATGTTTGAGCAGCAAGATTATTTTTCTTTCCTCACAAATAACTAAATTAAGATCAATCTTAAAAGTACAACCTGCGTTTTGAGCCTGATAGCATTTTCATGGTATCTTTAGAAACATTTGCATGAGAATTTGATGGTATACCGTTCCTGATTTGCAGCAGGTATTTTTGGAGGAAATACGGTTGCAAAGTCCTTTGATGATCAGAAATTTATACTTATGCATTCTCTTCAGATTGAGAAGGATGCAGCACCATAATGTCAATTTTCATTTCCAGTCCTTTATGTATGCACAAAAAGCTTAATGCACAATTTGCGTGTGCACCATTATAGGGGAAACCAATGAACTGCAAAGATTTTCCTTAAAAAAAACACAAAGTGATGGAGTAACTCGGCAGGACACCTCCGGCACCAGGTCTCCAGCTCCGCAATTCCTTGTTTCTAGGATTTTCCTTGTCGGGCTTGTCTACACTTGTTTTTATTTTTATTCATACATAGATTTTGAGTCTTCATGGTAAGGCCAACACTTAATGCCATTCCCATTTATCACCAAAATAGTACTTGCAGAGTTGCCATCTTCAAGTGTTGAAGTCCTTGTGGTGAAGGTGCTCTTCAGAGCTAAGGTTGGGAATTTCTGGAATTATGGAATCATTAAAAAACATAAGGCACAGAAAATATGTTAATCCCGCTGAGTATGTGCCATTGATAAATAGTTACCAAACTAACTGTTTAGGGGACTGCAGATACTTGTTTACACTGAAGATAGACACAACATGCTGGAGTAACTCAACAGGACAGGCACCATCAACGGAGAAAATGTCCCACGGTACGAGTTCATTCAAGTGCTCTCCCGAGTTAAAAAAAAACGAACTCGTGGTAAGCACGTAGAATGAATGTAGCGGATACGCCAAGGCTCGGGGACGTCTCTTAGCGGCTTGTAACGCTAACGGCAGGTACTCGGGAAGACTCGATAAAGGCAGGTAAGCTTTGGAAGACGAGTGATGATTTTTCAACATGTTGAAAAATGTTCACGAGAGCACCGAGTACATATGAGCGGCCATTACCATAAATCTCCGAGTTCGAATCAGGGCAAACTCAGGAGAACTCTTTGAATGAACTGGTACAGTGGGACAGGGCTTTAAGTGATGTTCCAACCAGAAATGCTGCCTGACCCGCTGAGTTATTCCATCATTTTATGCCGATCTTTGAGTTACAATGCTAAGTTTCACTTCCAGCATCAGGCCCAAAGCCCTGCAGGATATTACTTCTCTGTACACATCCAAATACTGTTCATTGAAAACCAACAAACTGAAATGTGAGAAATCTGAACTAAAATGGAAAATCTCTGAAGCACTCAACAAAGGTCAGACAGCATTAGTGGAAAAAGATTAACATTTCAGATCAAAGACCTTTGTCAGATCTGGGAAAATAAATCAGTAATAATTTGCAGAATCGGTGGGGAATGCATAAATATCGCTGATAGATAATCCAATGGCAGAACTGACCATTTCGGATAAAAAAGGAGGATAAAAACAAACAAATCAACCAGAAGGCTCTGAAAAACAGCAGGCTCACCTTGGTGAACCTGGCCGTTCTCTCTATTTATTCTGTCTCAACTATTTACCATGTGGGACCCTGTCAATAGCTTGCTAAAACCTAAAACACAGAACCAGTTTTGGGTTCACAATGCCATGTTGTCATGGATCACATGGGCTTTATCTTTTTTGACCAATTTACCTTGTGGGACCCTGTCAACTGCTTGCTAAAACCTTTGCAGACACATCAAATGTACTACCCTCACTGATCCTCTGACCTCCTCAAAAAAAACATTCAGCTGCAGGTCAGATTTGACCACCCATTAACTGATCCATACTGACAGTTCCTGATCAATTTGTGTGTACTGAAGGGAATGTTTACTTTCTCTTTCGAATGGAACCCACTATCTGCCCACCAGTGTGGTCAAACCAAATGGTCTTTAATAATTTTTTTAATCCTTTTCCTTATTTTTACATAGTGATGACACCTGAATGGTGTTCCAACCTCCCGGTGTTTTCTTCCACTGAGAGAGATTTAAAAATCTGTAGTAAGTGTCTCCACAATTTCAAAATATGTTTTTTTAAGCCTGGGGATATTTCATCTGGATTTGGTGATTTATCCAGCTTCAAAGATTATAAATCTCTTAAATAGTTTGTGTTTTACTATGTTTATGCCAACTACATTACACACACACAATGATGATAGTGAAGATATTCTGACTCAAAATTAATGGCCAGATTAATGCTGGTGACCTTTTTGCTTCCATCCTTTGATGTATTGGTTTGCAACCAAATGGTGAACTGAGCCAAATCTCAAAACAATTAAGTCAACAAGTTTGATCACATGGCTGAGGATGAGATTTATTTCCTTAAAATGTATTAAACAAAAGTTTTTTTAAAATTACAGTTCAATATTCATTGGTATTCCATCGTAATTAATCAAAAATAATTAATTCCATCTAAAATAACTCCTTGCAGTGTGAGGATACATTATTCTTGACGTTGGGACTAGGAACCTCATAATATAGCCATTGTACTATCAATCCACTTGGTCAGAAGGAAGATTTTCCTCAATAGCTCGTAAAAATACAGATATGTTTTTATTGAAACAATGAAAGCTTGATTAATGTAATTGAGTGGAGATTCCTGTGGAACCAGTGGATTCTTTCCTGGGTCACAAAACCATTGTTTTTTGTGATGGTATGCACTTCTAAAATAATTTAAAACTAGATTGATGTACAGCAACTTATAGCATTTTGTGAACTGTTATATGCATAGCACTACCTTTTTTGTCTACAAATTAAAACACTACACAAAGCAGTACTGAGCATTTGAAATGGTGACTGGCATGATTTCACCTACAAATAGGGTGGTAAAGATGAAAGATATATTATTAAATATTCCATATATCAGACTGACAGATTTTACTAAAATGGGTTCTTTACTGGTCAGAAAAAGCAGTTTGGGTATAATGTTACTCAGCTGCTGACTGAACCTTAGTGATACCGATTTCTTAATTGTATTGCTCCCATATTGGTCGATTAGGGGTGAAAAGGTGATAGTTGTATCTATTGGTGACAATCTTCCACATGGTGTTTGGATAGTAATTCACGATTACTGGCTTTAATTCACAATCAATACATTTAAAAACATTTGGTTTTATAATCTGTTTCACCAGGATTCCTGCCTAGGTGCTAATGTTTACAAATTCCCCCATCTCTGTTCATAAATGTAGTCAAAATTCTGATCTACTTTAATTGAATAGGATTACATTGTTTCTCATTCGGCAGTTGATTTGAAGTGGGCTGTCTCAACTCAACTAATGGACATCAATAATTCTGTGTTAATAATCTCAGTCAGAGATGCCATTAATAAAATCTACGAGGAACGTGGAATAATTCCCACTACTAATTTAAAAAAAAAAAATGTTTTCTATTACATCTCATTTACCAAATCTGAGCAGTGGGATCAGAGAACTTTAAAACATATCGGAACATCACGTCTCTACATTTTGGTTGTATTTCTCCTGATCTTGCACTGTAAAATCAGCAGAACCACGAGAGAAAGTGCAATGATATTCTCCCCCACAATTTGGGGAAATTCACTTTTGTGAATATATAAATGTATCTTGCTCAGAGTTCTTATTTTTAATAAAAGTGGAAGAATGATGTCTCCCCAAATTAATCACACAACAATTGACTTAAGCAGAAATTTGGTGTTGAATACAGATTCAAATTCAACAGTAACAAATTAGTGCCAACATGACTGGAACATGATATTTTAATGCTTTGGTAACATGTAAATGTTCAGAATCTTTGTAATCAAGACGTCTTTGTGACATTATTGGACAAATGCCTGTGTATACATTCGAGTTGATTCCACATTATTGCTGAGACCTTTTGAGACCTGGAAAGCACAATAGTGATTACAATTGGAAATGAAGGATACAGAAGGCAAAAAACATGGCAAGGCAACACAGATCAGCTAAGTGATGCCACCACCTCAAGGAGTACGTGAGCTGGATTGCGTGTCTTTAGAGCAGAAAGGTAAGGGATATTTGTTCATGTACAACTGGCTTATTAAAGGGGTACGAAACAAAAAGGATATAAATATGAAATGTTGCGCAATTGTACACTTAGCTTTATTAATGTTAGAGAATATACTACAAGGGTTAAATTCCATCAGCCAAATAACCATATTTTAACAACAGATGTTTTAGTCAGTGAAGAAAGAACAGTGCTTGCTGTTCATTGTGAATAGTAATATAAAAAAGTAATCAATATCAATTTATACGTTATGGAAAAGAATAAAATTAAAAATGCTTGAAAAATTTAGTTCCGGTATGGAGCAATGGGAAAACACTCTTTTGAAAGTAGGCTTTAAGAACCAGAGCAATTGTTTAGCTTTTATTGAAGTGTATGTTGTATTAGATATTTGCTTTCATCCAAAAGGGAAAAAGACAAACTTTTTTCAGACATTTGCAGTGGGAGTGTACAATAAATGTATTCCCTACCATGGAATTAAATATTATATTTCTATAAACATGATATGTGGTCAGTAAAAATGTAAAATGGGTTGGCAAATAGAAGAGCAGCTACCCGATTTCCATATTTTACCACCTACATAATGGTGAATGCTCATTATTCTTAGCTCAAAATCCAGATGCATATTTAAAGCTCAAACTAGTATCCAGTAAAAGGGTATGGTGTACAATACTTATTGTAAACTGAGTCATTAAATTCAATTATTATTGATTTGATGGTGTCATATATTTTACAACGTTTCGAAATGGTTTGCATTGGAGGAGCATGAAATGATGACATGCATCATCTTAACAAGATGGACAATATATTAACTCAAAATGGCTGTGCACATGGCACTAATGTAAAGAATGCACAAATATTCAAATGTGTGCAAATAAGAAGTATGTTTATTTGACCATAATATATAATCTCTTCTCTCCACAGAACAAGGAATCCCAAGGCCTCTGTACATCACCAAATTTCCCCCTTTATTCCACTTGCAGGCATTAATGCAGATATACACACCGCGGAAGAAATAAATGTCCACTCTTGCAAAAGCAAACACAAAGCTAAACAAGAATGGTGGTGAAGAAACAAGCCCGATTGGAGAATGTTGAGATTCATCGTATTATGAATGAAATCCAGGATATTCAAGAGTTAAGGGCCTGTCCCACCAGCATACGATTGCATGCGTCTAGCGCGACCAAACATGGCCGCTTGAGGCATACGGCCTCACGGGGCAAGTCCCAATTCGAACCGCGGAGGCGTATGGAGTTGTGCGGGGCTGGTCCCGACATCATACTCACCAATCAGCTGGGCAGGAGGCGGGTCGACTGAATTTGGACGTTGCACGGCGTCGGGTGGTGACGTCATCACGCAACGGCACTCCGGGCAGTGACATCATCGCGTAACGCCACGCGCTAGGCGTAAGCCGTCAAGACGCTGCGTACGATGTCAAGATGGTGCTTACACCCGTCGAGACGCTGCGTACGCCCTCAATGCGTCTGCGGGATGACAGGCCGTTGGCACGTGGGATTTTTGGAGCCCCGTGCGATGTCGGGACAACTCTGCACAACTGCAGCCCTGCACAACTCCCTCCGCCGATCGAAGTGGGATCGCCTTACGCCTCAAGCGACCACGTTTGGTCGCGCTAGACGCATGCAATCGCATTCTGGTGGGACTGGCCCTTTGCACTGTGTTCGATGATGATACATCTCCACATTCTCACTGGGTCAGCAGCACAAATTGACAAGCCTTTTGGATTTCAAACATATTTGCCAGGTTCTTGCAAAAGCCTGCTACAATTACAATCAGAACTTGTGGGTTTTCCTACTGGAAGCTGGAAAATCTAGAGTGCCTCCAATCCACAGAGGCCACTGTTGTAAAATCGATCCCTTCATAGAGCTCAGCGTTTCAGTGAAATCTCCTGGCCTTTGCATCAGCAATAGCTTTCAACACAAAAACAAAAGTGTTGAACAAACTCAACAGGCCAGTCAGCATTTGTGGAAGGAATGGACAGGCGTTTCGGTTGGGTCCCTTCTTCAATCTCAGCTCGGCTGACAGACCCGCTGAGATCTTCTAGCTCAAAGTTTCTGCATCAGCAATTTTGTATATGTCTGCATAATTTTTACTTACATGTGATCCTGATATCTGGGCTGCTGAATGGTGGAAGATGGACATTGGTCCAGACTATGAATGTAGCTTGGTCCAGAATATCCTGTAATTGGCCAAGACACAGGAGCTCACCTCACCTAGGATCAATTGGCGTTTGTCTCTGGACATGTACTTTGAGGCCACATCTTTTTAGCACATTTATTATTTTGCTGGTACCAATCTTGAAATATTTCTCATTTTTTTATAATAATGACTTAAACGGATACTAATCAGTTTGTCCTATTCAAACCTGTCACTGTATTGAAAGAAGCAGAGTGACTGGTGAATCGGGGCAGTGTGTTGGGCATCAGAGTATCTAACAAATTATTAGAAGATGTTCCAAGCAGCATATGACACCTGTACCATGATCTGTTTGACAGGAATGGGGTTGAGGATTACTGTTGGTTCTCCAAGGTTCTTCCCGATGTCAGAAGGTTCTTCCTTATGTCAGAAGTGTCTATGGTTCTGTACAATCTATCATTGTCTTGGAACAATGCATGTAGGATAATGTGTAAATGAGCCTCATTATGTCACACTTGGATTTTGAGGAGATATTGCAATTTATCAAAAAGGCTTTAAGAGCATCCTTGTATCTTTTCCTCTATCTTCTTGGTGATCTCTTGAAATTACTTCAGGAGTCCAGCTTCAAGCATGCAAATGGCATGGTCTGACTAACAAAGTTGGGTGAGTGCAATAATGTTCTCAGTGCTGGAGACGTTGGCCTGGGAGAGTATGGTGATATGGTTTGTTAATTCTTCCAGAGATTTGAAGGATTTTGAGGGCACAAATTAGGTGTATCTCTACCGTATTTTTCTGTTGGTAATCCTAGGAAGAATTTGGAGTGCTGGGATTATTGCTGTCTGGTAGACCATTTGTACCAGGCTTCAGGTTTTGATTTTAGATTGATTTTAGTTTAGTTTAGAGATACAGTGTGGAAGCAGGCTCTTCAACCCACCAAGTCTGCACCAACCTGCGATTACCTGTATGCTAGTACTACCCTACGCACTTGGGATAATTGACAGAAGCCAAGTAATCTACGAAACTGCATGTCTTTGGAATGTGGGAGGAAACCAGAGCACCTGGAGAAATCCCATGTGGTCACCGGGAGAACGTACAAACTCTGTACAGACGGCACCAATAGTCAGGATTGAACCCAGGTCTCTGAAGCTGTAAGGCAGAAACTCTACCACTTTGTCACTGTGCCACCCCTTTTTAAACTCCCTTTTCCCTGGTTGGGCAAGTGATGTGTTGGTGCATTAGAAACGTTAGTGCTTTTCATCATTGTCTGCCATCACTGAACGTGTCACTATGATATGGGAAATGTTTATGTTTTTGATGGTCTCAGAGGGAGGTTCGGACAATAAACTGGGGATGTTGTTGTAAACCAGTGCCATGTTGTGTAGTACCTTTGTTCTGCCGGTGTTGAGTTTAAATCCCACGCTTCAGATGCTTCAGCTGTAATCTGCAGTAGATCTGAAACTTAGTGGATCTTATCACGGTACTGTAGAAGTCTAGTTTTCCCAGCACCACAAATGGGAAATGCCACAAAATTCATGAATCAAGGTGGACAGAGCAGATAGTGTTTTCCCATTCATTTCAATGTTGTGTATAGCTGTAAAGGATTTTCATAAATATAAGTTTAGTGTTTGAAGTGTTTTGCATTTTTAAATATTTATTTTCTTAAGGTAAGTTTTAAAGGTTTATGGAAGCTTCAAAAACATTCAACTTGTTTCATAGCTTTGACAATTCGGGCTCATATAAAGAATCTGGCTTCGCTGGCTGCCATTTTCTGGGCATTTTGTAAAGGCTGTTGCTTACCCTGGGCTTCACAAGTGCAGATATCGTGTGGAGGTGGGTCCTGTGGAGTCGCTGGACTCATCTCCAGGAATCCAACTGGTTTTGCACTGCAATGTGCTGTCAAGCTCACTACAGGTAAACTTGATCTCCATTCGGAAGCTGGTCACGACTTCTGGTCCATTCTATGTTCATCATCTGAGCATTGCGTAATATAGTAAAAGGTAAAAAGAAACCATGCTTTCTTGAAATGCACAATAATTCTCTCAACACTTGCTAAAATAAAGTATTGCGTTCTGATAAAGGGCCAGCAATTGAAACATTAATCTCATAATTTTTTTCTTGGAGTTTGGTTGGAATTGGTTGGTAAGAATAATTAACATTATGCTTGCAATTTGGCATTCCAGTGAAAAGGTAAAAATATTTAAAGTCCAAAAAACACTCTGGGTGTTTCCTGAAAGATTTCTGTGAGTTCTTGTTACATGTCGCTCTGGGATCTCAAAATGTACGCATTTATTTGCTAAATTAACCATACCCACATATGACCTGGTGAAAAATGCAAACCTTCAACAGAATTGATCAGATGTGATATTAAATTGATATTTTTCTTTTTGTTTGTGGTGGTAGCTATTTCTCGTGCAGCAGAGCACACTTTATTTGGCACCAAGCCTCCAGTGTCGTTTAGTTGGGTAAGATTGTCACTACCAGAAGCGTTGTCTAAGAGACCAAAACAGCAAAGATTTCCATTCCCAAGCATCAATATCAATGATAATAACCAAATGGCTTTTTCCATGACACTGTTTCTGATTGTCTAAAATTTATTTATTTTTAATGATGCCTCCCAATATCATTGGCACAGCTAAATATGACAAAGAAAACAAGCAGTTTTATTTGCTATGATCAACATAAACACTGACATTTACACTTATCATGATAGGGATCACTTTACCTTAGTGAGGAAAATTGCAATTTATAAACATAACTCTGCCGTTTAACATATGACAAGAACATGTTCTCCAAATAATGTTTCTGGAAGACATCATGAATCAAATTTGCAGATATAAATCTTTGAACTGCCAGAGTGAAATGAAGAACCATATTTATTTCAAACAAATAGTAATGATAATATCAGATTGAAAATTGTAGTTTAACAGCAAGTACATCTGAAGAATAACTGAGCAGAATACAGATACCTTATTAGATAGTCTTTCTGCCCTTGGTGTTTACAGTATGACAGCTGTCACAACTATCAAAAATAATTTTCAGGGAATGCCATTAGTATTTTTCTTTTTCATTTTGGAACATGCCTGAGGTTCAGTAATGTAATAATGATATCTTGCTCACCCCAGATATATGAAAATTTGTAACAAACAAAAATTACTGTGCTTTATTTGCTAAGCATTTCAAATTCTGATTCAAAGGGCAGTGCTGTTTATTGTATGAAGCCTCAGTAATGCATGCATTTTTTTGTCCATGTCACTTTAATGAGTCTTGACAAATGGTCCTGAAGGAACAGGTAAAACATTTTTGTAACCTACTGTGACTGGTAATAATCAGGTTGTTTCTGGGCAACCTGATCCTGTGGTTAGCTATTTAATGGTCGGTGTAAAGCTTGCAGGATTTACTGCATGCTTCGAAAATATCTGAATGCATAGTGGCTAAAATACTTCTAACTGCCTGTTTAAAGCTTGTGAGTTGAGCTATTCTCATTAAAGCAGAAATGCACATGATTGCCTATAATAGACCTTTATATTTTGGAGAAATTTTATTATTTTTCTGTGTGCTACATAGCAATTATATTTGCAATATATCAACCATGATTTTTACACAATATTGCAATGTATGGCAGGTGCTCTATATCAGGTCTTGGGAATTTTTTATTGAATGAAAGGATTCTGACAACTAGCTCGTGAAATATGAAATGCGTCAGGTTCCTGCAATGTAAAGAGAAGAATGGGTGAACATTCATTTTTGAACTTCTGAAAGAAAAATGACATCCTGTAGTTCTTGAAGTAATACTGTGCCTATATAAAAACCACATCTTATTGAATCACAGACTACTTCATAGAAGGGGACAATTGGTGTTCTGCCTTTGGAGGTCTCCTGCCATTTCATTGCCACCCTGGAAATTATGTATTTGCAACTACTAAATTGAGACCCTTGTAAATGGCACGATTGGATTTGCCTCCATTGCCATAGCAGTGCCTTCTGCATTTTAACTAATCGCTATGGACATATTTTGCGTGTCAGTTTTGGTTTTTGCATCAATTAT
The DNA here is from genome assembly GCA_035221665.1 of Okamejei kenojei. NCBI lineage: Eukaryota > Metazoa > Chordata > Chondrichthyes > Rajiformes > Rajidae > Okamejei > Okamejei kenojei. Next base: position 78,892,913 of record CM069138.1, on the reverse strand, counting down.
CTTCATTCTATGTCTTTAGCCTCCTTACCCTACCTCCAATGGAAGCTATCTCTTTACTCTGTCTAAATACTTCACAATGTTAAATATCTCTGTTCAAAGAAATCAACCTCAGTCTTTCCACTTTGTCAATGTAATTAAAGCCCTTCGTCCCTGGAATAATTTGAGTACATCTCTTCTTTATCCTTCCTAAAACCTTCACAGCTTTCTTAAAGTCTAGCATCGAACTGGACACGTCATTCCAGTTGTACCTAAATGTTTAAGAAAGGTTGATCATTATTCCCTTATTCATGTAACCCAGCTACCTGTTTTAATCTTTCCTCTACCTTATTGCCCATTTCAATGATATATGCACATATAAATTCATAGGGGCCTGCAATATGGAAACAGGTCCTTCAGTCTACATCTTCCATACGATCTAACATCCCATTTGCTTGTGTTTATCTCATGTCCTTCAAAACATTTTTTTATCCATGTTGCTATCAAAATGTCTTTTAAATGTTGTAATCTCATGGGAATCCATTTCTCTGGCAGTTCGTCTCATATATCCGCCACCCTTGGCATGAAAAACATGCCATTCAGATAAATAGAAAATAAATGAAAATTATGGCTATTACTAGATAATGTGATATTTTTGCTTTCACGCTTTCAGCTCCAAACTGGGTCTTTAATAACAGTAAATGACGAGCGTTATTAATACAAGTGGGCAGCTTACAAAACAAATTTAAAAAAATGTTTGGCATACTTCAATTACTCACCATGCAATGAATAGTAAATAATGTTTGAAAAACAGAAGGTGATTTTTGTATTTAATGTTTGGACATCAAATCAACAGACCAGCTTTCCTCAAATATTCCCAAAGTTGGCCTATTTTCATTTTTATTACGTGCATTTTTTGTTTCAAATATCTTGGCTCAATAATTTCAATGACAGTAAATGTACATTGGCTCCACATCAGGAATAGGTCTGCATTGAAATTCTGGTGCATGTGAATGGGTGAATCAGATCAGTGGATGTGCTCCATTGCAAACCTTAGTTGTGTTTGAACCAAAATAAACTGATTTTTGTTACTCATTAGTATGACATGGGAGGAAACCATTCCGCCCTGGGTCCATGTCAGCAACAGCAAAGTAGTCATATTTTCACTATCTTCACTGTCTCTTTCTCTTCACTGTCCATCAGCCCTGGATCCATTCTTGGTCACACGGGCCCTGGCATTCCCTCTCTCTCTATCTCCCTCCCCCACCCCAGTCGCACCAGCTTCTCATTTTCACACCACAAACAGCTTACAATGGCTTGTTCCCTTTATCATTGATACTTTTTTGCATATCTTTCATTCATTGTTCTTTATCTCTCCACATCACCGTCTATATCTCTCGTTTCCCTGATCCCTGACCAGTCTGAAGAAGGGTCTCGACCCGAAACGTCACCTATCTCCTTCGCTCCTTAGATGCTGCTGCACCCGCTGAGTTTCTCCAGCCTTTTGTGTACCCTCGATTCTCCAGCATCTGCAGTTCCTTCTTTAACACTTGGTCACATGTCCATCATCTCCCTCTATCCTTTTCCATTTGCTGACAATAAGGGGTAATTTGTAAGAGTTAATTAACAATGAGCACAACTTAGGAATGTGGGATCAAATTGTTGCAAGCAGAGGAAATACATGCAGTCACAGAAAACACAAACGCCTGAAATAAAAATCAATCCAGAACCCTGGACTGTAAAGAAACTGTACAATCCACTTGGACCCCCACTTTTGGGGAGAGAACAAGAAATTGTTTAATTTAACCCAACAGGATTTTTGCAAGATTTTTGGCATGGTCTCATTAGAAAAATGAAGCACAAGAAATTGAAGAGTATGTGGAATAATGTAGTAAGAAACAGAAGGTAGTGCTTTTTTTGTGTGTGAATGCAAGGCCGTATGTGTGTTGGGTTCCACAGGGCTCAACCCTCAGGTTATTGTGATGAAATTTAAATATTTCATAAAATTCTATATGTAGTTATGATTTAGACCTAAAAGAAAGGGGCACCAGATTGCAGATGGGATTGATGAAAATTGGTTAGATTTGACGGTGATGAGGAAAGCTTTAGACCAAAGGAAGATATTGATAGACTGGTCATTTGGCCAAACAAATACAATTTAATGCAGAGAAATGTCTGTGTTGGGCCCCCACTCGCAGGAGGCGCTGTCCACGAGGCTCCACCTCTTCATCGCTACTCCTTAGTGTCCGACGCCTGTCCTCAAGCGGTTGAAGGTTGTCCACTGCTTTCGGAGCAGGTCCTGGCCAGGGACGGCCATGGGGCATTGATGTAATGGTGTAGCCTAGATGATTCCGCTGACTTCCTCTGGTCTCTCCATCTCGTCTTGACCCAGGTGGCCTTAGAAGCGTCAGCCGGTGTTGTGCAGAGCAGCTCTTGGGCTTGCGTGGCAAAGGGGCGCCGTGACTTGAGGCGCACTCGTCGTGGTGTCTCTGTGACGATCTGATGGAGGAGGTGGGATTCACTGGTCTGTGCCTTTTGAGAGAGGGCCAGCGTGGCTGCTTCTCGTCTGATGTTGGCTGGGGCGATGCCAGCGAGGACAGGCAGTTGGTTTACTGGGGTGGCTCGTAGGCATCCGGAGACAGTCCGCAGGGCGCTGTTGAGGGCAGCATCCAGCTTCTTGGCGTGAGGGCTACTGCACCAGACCGGGGCGCGGTACTCGGCGGCTGAGAACACCAGGGCCACTGTGGACATGCGCAGTGTCTTCATCGTGGCTCCCCATGTGCTGCCGGCTAGGCGGTGAATCAGTGCGGCACGGGCGCTTGTCTTTGCCTTGGCACCTTCCAGGTGTTGTTTGAATGACAACGTTCTGTCGAGCTTAACACCGAGGTACGTGGGGACGGGCTGGGACTGTAACCGGGCGTTATCCACCATGACGTTCATCTCGCGGGTCGCTTCCCTGTTGTTGAGGGTGGAACATTGAAGTTGTTGTCATGCTGAGCTTGAGGCGCCAGTTCCTCGGTATGAAGACAGGATGTTCATGGCTTCAGAGAGGCCCTCTTCGCAGAACGTAGAAAACTTGAAGCTCACCCATAGATTTTTAAAACTAGTTGCGAACACCAATAAGCGGATTAATGGAAAACATACTGGATGGTTTAATTTAGTAGATAGCATATAAAGCAAGAGCAGGTAGTGATGCTGCCATGTAACCCCAGCACTTCACGTTCGATTCTGACTGAGGGTGCTATCTGTGTGGATTCTTCATCGTCTCACTAAAACTGTATCGGTTTCTCCCAGGGTGCTGTTTGTTCACTCACACCTAAAAATGTGCTTCTGGGTCGATTGGTTACTGAAAATGATTTTGGTAAGTAGTAGAAGATTTAGTGGGGAGTTAATAGACCTGCGAGAAAGAACAAATTATAGGAGAATTAGAAGATGTGAAAGGGGCTGACGGATATTCCTTGGGAGCTAGTACAGACTTGATAACCAAATGTCTGTATTTTATATCCTAAGATGCATATGAGAAATATTTCCAGCTTTCCAGAAAGAATGGATAAACTGGCGTAGTTTGCCTTGGAACAGAGGAATGTGAAAGGAGATTTAACTGAAGTGCCTAAATTTCTGAGGTGCCGAGAGGAAATAATAAGATCTATAAGGAGTCAGAAATCTGAGGGCACAGATTTGAAGTAATTGATAGAAAGATTAGAGAGGAGATGAGGAATCAAAAAATGTTGCTTGGTTGATGTCTTGAATTCACTATCCAAAGTGGAAGCGGGAAAAACCCTCGCTATATCAAATGTCCTGTAGAGCAGGGGTTCCCAACCTTTTACGTCCCGTTTACCCCAGGCAACTCTAATAGCAGATAACAATGTTATTTCACTTATTAATGAACAACTAATGATGAACAGATACCGATATACCAGAACCAAACACAGTCCGTCAATAAGAAAAAATGTACGTCCAGAATCAACAACTTTACCCCCTGGGTAGGCGAAATTTTACCCCTTGCTTTAGCAGTGATAGAGTTAGTGGTGGAAGGTGGGATTTAATTGGGTGGCTCTCTTTTTGACACTTAAGATAGTGAAGATATTAGGTCACTTTATTTCTAAACTACATGCCATCTTTGTCAGACTTGACTTGGTTAAAGCAGCGAATAAGAGAAATATGGCACAGAGGTAGAGTTAGGCGATTTTTTAGGCAACTACAGGCAATTAGTTTGTCGCCACATGTTCGACAGTGGGTGCCAGGAGTAGTCTCCTCTGTTGCTCAAAAAGTCACAGCGTCTTTCTGGTCGCCGCTAAATTTTCAACATGAGCGTAGTTTGACATCTACTGACGTAGGTGTTGTCGTAGGTTGTCGCCCTCCTGCACTCTGAAGACATACAGGTTTGTAGGTTAATTGGCTTGGTAAAATTGTAAATGGTCCTTTGTGTGTGTAGGATAGTGTTAGTGTGCAGGCATTGCTGGTCGCCGTGGTTTTGGTGGGTCCACCACTCACCTGTTCACCCAAGGCAACCCGTTCCCCAAACACAATATTCCACCACCCACCCAAAGCCTCCAACTGCGCAGGCGCATCTCAAACACTCCCACTGCCTTCTCTTCACCCTCCCTTTTCTCTCCCCTCTCCTCCCCCCCTCCACAACTCCCTCCCTCACCTTTGCCTCCCTCCCCTTTCCTCTACCCTCAGTCACTCCCTCCCTCCTTCCATAACGCCTCTCCCTGGTCCCCTACTCCTCACTTTTAAACAGTTGCACCTATTAAACATGATTTTTGCAATTTGCTTTGATATCAAAGCAAATGCTCTGGGTATCACTGATGTTTGTTTTTCAATACCAGCTTACTCAAAACCCAATAAAGCTGTTACACGGTGTCTGAAGAAGGGTCTGGACCCAAAACATCACCTGTTCCTTCTCTCCAGAGATGCTGCCAGTCCTGCTGAGTTACTCCAGCATTTCTGCAGTTCTTTCCTGCACAAGACCTGAACATTGCAGCTAGTTCACCAAATTGTGGGATTTCTGCAGCTGGCTGCAAAGTGAATTTAAAACTCCCAGACCTGCCCATGGTTTGACTGATACATTAGAAAATATGTGTTATTTTACACCTTGACTGATATGTTAGAAAATCTGGGTTGCTTTACAAGATTCTAATTAGATCTAGATGGATTTTATGCAGTGTAAACGCAGACTTATAAACCTTTATACATTTTCAATCAAATATATTTTAAGTCTCTGAGACATTCAAATCTTCATGTTGTGCCGATGGAATAATAGCATGCTATTTAAATATATGCAAATCTTTAACCAACATTACCATTTACCACCTTATAATCTCGTGGTGCCCTGTATAATAATTTCTTTGTACTGAAAATGACAGTCCATATTTTAATGGGTAAACAGGACTGACTACTGAATGCGTAGGATGGAACTGCAGATGCTGGTTTAAACCGACGATAGACACAAAAAGCTGGAGTAACTCAGTGGGACAGGCAGCATCTCTGAAGAGTAGGAATGGGTGACATTTTGGGTCGAGAGCCTTCTTCAGAACTCCTGAATGAAATGGATTGCAGAATGCTACTGAGTACAGTCTTTCACCTGATAAGAGCCTTGTCCAATTGTTTATCCAGTGGTAATTTTTTTTCTGATCTCATTCGGTCTCCCCAAATTAAATGGAAAAATTGAATATTTTCAGAATTTGGAGGTGTATTAATTAATTGAAACCTTGTTCTGTGTGCGTATGCTTACCGATACAACATTGTCTGTTTTTAATTTTGTTTGAGCACACAAAATTATCAAGATTGCAGAATTTTAATCATTCCTCAAAGGAGCAGAAATAGCATAAAGTAATTTTACTTGTGGCAAATCTGTTTTCTGTTACCAGGTGTCACAAAAATGTCCTCTAGATGTCTCAAAGATATTGTTTTTCCTTGAGTGTATATCCAGAATTTATAACAGTCCAGCTGTGAGTCCCAGTGGCACCCACTGATTATGGGTTTGATCCCATTTCATCTACTCATCATAGTTCATTAAAAATTGCATAGTCTTATCTCACATGAAAAGATGAAAGACAAATGAGGAAAATTGCATAGCAATTTAAATATAGTTGAATCTCTCATTTGATCTTATTTATTTTTTAGTATTCCTTGGTAGAACACATGCAAAACAAGCCTTTGTTCTGCAGGCCTAGATATGTAATTGTTTCAAAGGGTCTGCACTTTAGGATCCATTCATGCTGGAATAAATATGAAGAAGGTAACAACGGACACAAATAAATAAAGAGGCCATTTCTTTCTGTAACAAACAAGCAAGAAAGCAGCTCTGTGTGGTCAAATAACAGAGAGATTAGAATCTGCTGATTGTCCTGTGGTCTACATTTATTTATAAAAGACATACATCTTTGAAATATTGGTAACATTACAGATATATGGATTTGAGTCCAAGAAATTCAATCGCATAAACAGCAGCTTAATAAGCACCATGTGATTGATTTGCAGCAGAAAATCAATTGTGATATGCACTCAGAAACAAATAGCTCATGGAGGATAGTGTAAACTTGGATTGGCACCTGTACAGCTAATGTTCCTCAGCACAAAGAGTATAACTGTGGCGCAAATAATAAAAATAGAAAAATAAAATTGGATTCTGGAAATTCTGAAATAAAATGGTAAATGTTGGAATTAAACAGCAGGTCAGACAGCAACTGTAGATAGAGAAACAGAGGTACCGTTTTAGGTGAAGACACAGCCATAGGTAAACACAAAATGCTGGAGTAACTCAGCGGGACAGGTGGCATCTCTGGAGAGAAGGAATGGGTGATATTTCGGGTTGAGACCCATCTTCAGACTGAGAAGACTGAGACTTCAGTCTGAAGAAGGGTCTCGACTGGAAACATCACCCATTCCTTCTCTCCAGAGATGTTGCCTGTCCCGTTGAGTTACTCGAGCATTTTGAGCCTACCTTTGATTTAAACCAGCATCTGCAGTTCTTACTACATGTCATACAGAGCTAATGTCTTAAATGGAGGTGCCCTGAGATCATCTAAGTGGGCAGTCAGTTAGCATTCAGAGTGGACCATTAACAGGTCTCACCAGATGGAACATGCATTGGAATGGCACGATATGAATGGATATTCAGTTATGTGCAAACTTGTTGGGGACTCAGTAATAGCAAAATAATTTCATAGATTTGTTTTGAGGATTGGCAGGTACAAAACATTCCTAATCTGGCTGAATTCTAAGGTCAAGTTTGCATCTTTACTGCTTCAATCGGAGGTATTAATAATGGTTCTGCTGGGACTGCATCTTTACCAGGAACAGGTCAGAGGTCAATTTGACGCAAGAGAAATCAGAAGGACTTTGGTCATGAAACCTTGTGCAATGAGTTTCTTCTGGGAACCTGAACTGTACCTTGAGCTACCTGTGCACTCTGTCCACATACAACCCAAGTAGACCGCTTTGTTTGGAATTCTGAAGGTCACCAACATCTTTAACACATCAGCCTCAGGATTCTTTCTCGAGGTAGTGAATTATATCAATCTCAAATTGCTGATCTCCTTGCGTATGGCGTGCACAGCCTAAAGTTGTGGGACAACTTGTTCTATTTGATCTTATTTGATTGTGCACGCCGGGTTGATTGCATTCGTCGAAACAGGGCGGACCACTTGAAGGTTGCAATCTTTCACCCCAAATTGCAGATTGCAGCCCTTAACACAACATTTGGAATATGACAGTTGACCTTTACATGGGAAGAGGGAAACTCATCTTCTCAGTAATTGGAGAAGGTTCTCATCGAGTGAAAGGCTGTACTCGGTAGCATTCCGCAATCCATCTGTGAATCAGTAGTTCTGTCATTCTCTGAATGTATAGATTATGTATGACTCTTTTGAAGAAAAATAAACAATGGTCATAGTCACAGAGCAAATGAACTTTTAGGATTCCTTTACCCTTTGGTATTGTGTAGTACCCTTCACTTTTGAGCCATCATTCCAAATAGACATTTGTCTTGTGGGACAAGGACTCATACTCTGAGAGGAGAAAGTCATCTGTCTGTCTGTCTGTCTGTCTGGCATTTTGCCTTTGAAATGTATCTCCTCGAAAACCAGACGCAAAAACGCAGAGATTTTTACAATTTTGGTAGGGATTTATCTTATGAGTTCAGAAATCCTTGGTTAATCCTTGGTCCCACAGCTGGACTCCCACGCCCGCCCGCCCACTCCAACCTCACCCCGCCCCCCCGTACAGATGCCCAGAAAGAACGAGCGTTCTGCAGATCGGGAGGTCACCGGAGGTCACAGCAGGTTACGGCCAGTCACCAGAGGCCACCGACTTGCTTCTGAATCCTTTCCGTATCCCCCACCTGGTGGTCGAACATGGCGGTGACAGCGGCCGTTATCATCGCGCGGGGCACGCGATGAGAAGGCGGCCCTGGCGGCCATGACTCCCTCCTTTGAAACTCAGCGAGTCGCGCCCCTGCCTCCCGCTGCAAACCCAACGCGCTGCCAGTCGCCCCACTCGCAAATCCTTTGATAAAAACCTTGCGGCCTCCCCCTCTCTCTCCTCCCTCCTCTCTCCCCCCTCCTCTCTCTCTCCCCCTCTCTCTCTCTCCCCCTCTCTCTCCCTCCCCCCTCTCTCTCTCTCTCTCCCCCCTCTCTCTCCCCTCCTCTCTCTGTCTCTCTCCCCTCCTCTCTCGCTCCCCCTTCCTCTCTCCCTCTCTCTCTCCCCACCTCTCTCTCTCCCACCTATCACTCTCTCTCTCTCTCTCTCTCTCCCTCACCCCTTTCTCTCTCCCAGTCTCTCCTCCACCTCTCTCCCTCTCTCTCGCTCTCTCTCTCCCCCTCCTCTCTCTTTTCCACACCTCTCTCTCTATCTCCGTCTCCCCACCCTCTCTCTCTCTCTCTCCCACCCCTCTCTCTCTCTCTCCCACACCTCTCTCTCTCCCCTCTCTCTCTCTCTCTCCCTCTCTCCCTCTCTCCCTCTCTCCCCCTCTCCCCTCTCCCCCTCTCCCCCCCTCACCTCCCCAGGAGGGGGAAGGGAGGGAGAGGGGGGAAGTGGGGGAGGTGAGGAGGGGGTAGGGAAGGAAAGTGGGGGAGGTGAGGAGGGAGCTGGGGGGATTGAGGGAGAGGAGGGGGTATGGAGGGAGAGGAGGGGGCATGGAGGGAGGGAGGGAGGTGACGAGGGAGATTGGGGAAGAGGGGGGATAGAGAGAGGAGGGGGTAGGGAGGGGAGAAGAACGATCGAGGGAGTGACTGAGGGTAGGGGAAAGGTGAGGGAGGGATTGGAGGTGGGTAGGCAGAGAGGGGAAAGAAGACGGAGGTGAGGAGGGAGAGTGAGGAAGGAGGGGGAATAGAGGAAGAGGAGGGGGGAGTGGGAGAGGTAGATTGTGGTAAATAGGGGTAGGGAGGGCAGTGGGAGAGGTGAGGAGGGTTAGTGGGGGGGATAGGAGTAGCTGAGTAGTGGGGGTGGTGGGGTATAGGGATAGGAGCGGGGTAGGGAGGGGAGATAATTTATGGAGGGAGGGTAGGGGAACGGAGAGGGAGAGTGAGGTGAGGGAGGGATTGGGGAGGAGGAGAAGGGTAAGAAGAGAGAGGGTGAAGAGGAGGGGAGAGAGAATGCTGCGGGTGAGGGGGAATGAGCCACGCTCGTGCAGTTGGGGGCTATGGGTGTGTGGTGAAATATTGCATTCGGGGAATGGTTTGCGTTGGGGGACCAGGCCTCCTGTGCGACAGGAACCCAACGGGTCCCACTTAGTCTAATTATAATTAAAGCTACCTGCACTCCAATAGAGACATCAAAAAGGGTCCTCAACATGTTTGGAAAGCTCAGGGATCCCTGGATATTTTCATATCTTGTCAATAGGAGCCTTTGTATTGGCAGCAGACAATGATGGAGGGGACTGACGTAGATGTGTTTAAATTCTCTTGAGGATCTCATTCAAGGTTTCAAGCTTTGTCTACTGTCACATGTACCAATTCCTCCACATGTACCATTCCTCCTCATGAGCTGTAAGGGATTCTGTGCTTTAATGCCCCAAGGTTATGAAGTGATGTGATACTTTTGAAATCTGTTTTCCAAGTGTTTTTACTTGATCTACTTGTGCTTTTATCATGGCTCCAGCCAAACATTTGGTGTCGTGTGGAAGGTTTACGCCCACTATGAAGAGCGACTGCGAACATTTCTGAGCCTGGCTGGCTCAGCGTGTGACGCGAGTTGAGTGTGGTGGATGGATGATTGCTGTCAGTTTAGGAGAAGGCAGCCAATTTATACAGCGCAGACTCGCGTATATTGTAAAGACTGTGGCCATGAACTGACCGAAAAAGCTACTTGAAGACAAATCACAGAAGATATTACAGCCTCAAGATCCCTGTGATTAATGATATCCAGATTCATTATGGCATCCCGTATTTGCCTGTCAGTTTTTGTGAATCTCTCGTAATTGACATCCACTTCTTCCAACATCCGTTCGCCACTGCTGATAGTAGCACACGCCTCCATCAGTTTCTTTGTTGTGAACGTTTTTGGTGCTTCGGGTATAACTTCTTCCTCTGCCTCAGCTTTTTTACTTCTTTCTTCCTCCAGTTCGATCTGCTCCTCACTGGAAAGTTCTTTAGCCTCATTGCCATGAATATGAGACTCAGATGGGCGTTTTGTATATGAGAATATGAGACCTTTTGCATATGAGAATATGAGACACAGATGGGCGGATGCAAGAACACAAAACACAATACACTGTATCCAATAAATGCTGACAACACAGTACACTGTAGAGTATCGGTTGTTTACGAAGAAACTGCAGATGCTGGAGAATCGAGGGTTACACAAAATGCTGGAGAAACTCAGCGGGTGCAGCAGCGTCTGAAGAAGGGTCTCGACCCGAAACGTCGCCTATCTCCTTCGTTCCTTAAATGCTGCTGCACCCGCTGAGTTTCTCCAGCATTATGTGTACCACTGTAGAGTATCGGTTGTTTACACACGTAATTGTGTGGCTGACTGGGAGCTGCGGCTCGCTGCCATTGCCCAGCATCACGAGAGACTATCGTACCCGGGAGCCTGGGAAAAGATCAAAATTCAAAATTCGAAGTAGGGTTTCTACTGAATGTGTATCGCTTTTGCACCATCGTAAGGTCGAAATATCGTAAATCGAAGCGTCATAAGTCAAGCAGCATCGGTATTTATGCCATGCTATTGACATGTTGTGAAGGATGGTATCCAAGCTCCACACAACAAAACATATGGTTGGAGCTAGGTTCACAAGTTCCTTGATACTTTGCACGGGCATTTGATAAAACCTGACAATATCCCGTGTACCTCTGAGTATTCTCATCAGCCTTTATCGCAAGGTGGCAGCAGATAATAATTCCCCTATCATTACCGTGCTGACCTTTCAGTCCTTGGCCATCTCTATTGCCAGAGCGAGCCACACACAAACTGGAGGAACAGCACCTCGTATTCCACTTGAACATCCTACAACTCAACAATATGACCATTGTGTTCTCCAATCCCACCACCAGTCACATCCAACATCCTACTTTCACGAGAGAGGCACTCATAAACATCGGACATATGGTACCTCCAAACATTGTTCCCGATTTCTCTCTGTCGCTGGATTGTTTGGCCATACTCGTTGGCGGGGCTGTGGCTGCATCCCAGGTCTTAGGATGGAGGAGGGCCCGTGGGAAGCGCTCTGGAGCACTCACCAGACTCCGGCGACGAGGATCACGCACACCACTCCCGAGCATATTCCTGGCAAACGTACGTTCTCTCAATAACAAACTGGACAAACTGTAACTCCAGCGCCGGACAAACAAGGACTTCTCTCGAGCCGCTGCCCTGTGCTTCACCGAGACCCGGCTGTGTGAGTCGACCCCGGACAGCGTGCTGCAACTGGCTGGCTTCCAACTTCACAGAGCGGGCCGCAAAGTGGAGGCAGCGGGGAAATCACGAGATGGTGGAATATGCTTCTAAACCAACCAGGACTGGTGTAGCAACATCACGGTACTGTCGAATTTCTGCTCTCTCAACCTAGAACCCTCTTTATAAACTGTAAATCCTTCTACTCTCCAAGGGAATTTAACTCCATTATTCTCGCTGGAGTTTACATCCCCCCCACCCCCCACCCCCCATGCCTGCGATTCACTGTAAATGTGCATGACATGGTGGATGCAAATGTGATCATTGGAGAAGTGGAAAATCAAGATCCATTAGTGCATATATTAACAGAGCATCTTCTATGACCACTTGAGCATGGGCCACAACTCTTTGCATCCCAGGTATCCAGTTCTTGAGGCTTCATTTCAGATGTTGATCTTTCTGGGGGTTTTTTTTTAACCAGATTTGGGTTGATTGCTTCTTATGGCTTCCTCTCGCATGCTAAACCTTAGGGTGGCATGTTGGCGCAGCGGTAGATTTGCTGCCTTACAGCTCTTGCAGTGCTAGAGACCTGGGATCGATCCCAACTTTGGGTGCTGTCTGTACAGAGTTTGTACGTTCTCCCCGTGACCTGCATGGTTTTCTCCGAGATCTTCGGTTTCCTCCCACGATCCAAAGATGTACAGGTATGCAGATAAATTGGCTTGGTAAATGTGAAAAGTGTCCCTTGTGTGCGTAGGGTAGCGTAAAGGGCTTGTCCCACATATTCAATTTTTCGGCGAAAGTGGCAACAATTATTGCTGTTGTAGGTTGTCGTAGGTTGTCATAGGTTAATGTAGGTGCTGTCATAGGTTCTCGCCAGGTGTCGTAGGTGAATTCCATTAAAACTAGTCCCTGGCAGTCACCTAAAGAGTCGCCTAAGTGGGACAGGCCCATTAGTGTGCGGGGATTGCTAGTCGGCGTAGACCCGGTGGACCAAAGGGCTTGTTTCCACGCTGTATCTCTAAACTAAACTAAATTAAACTAAACTAAACCATCTACATTTGTTATTCTCTGTGAGCAAAATCTTACAGTCAATATCCCGATGCTTATTATTGATCCAGCGCGTATGTTGCTAATCCTCTGTACAGTGATTCACTGGCTGTGTATTAGCCTCTGACAAGCCTCTGTGTATTAGCCTCAGATGCAAAGGTCACTGCCTCAAACATGATGTCAGAAAAGGCAAGATTTTCATCAGATGGACATATCTCACAAAAGCATGCACCCAACACGTTTTAACAAGGAATTAATGGATTTAGCACTTCCAAAATACACATGCTGGGAGCAAAAGCTTTGTATTAACAACTTTGTAGCAAACCATGTGGGTCTCCTGTGAATCATTTCCTCAATGGTGGAAAAAAGTAGATGTTCTTTGATAAGCAAATGATTAAAGAGTCCTCACAAATGTGGTATTGCAAAGTTGAAGATGCTATCAGGCCAGCCATGATCTTATTAAATGTTAGAGCAGACATGAGGAACTGCACATCCTACCCCTGTTCCCAGTTTGCATGTTTGTACAGTTTACTGGATATTCATTAAACGCATTTTCATGTTCATTTATATGAATACCTATAGGCAGGCACATGTAATATGTATTCTTTAGAGATGCAAAAGAGAATGTGACATTATTATTAGATGATTTATAATGTAATTCTGGGAACTCCTTCTTTGCATTTAGTTATTTTGATGATCTTATAGGTGATGCACAATTCTAAAAAGATCACATTATGTTCGGGATGTTTCCAAAGTGACATAATTAAGAAGAATATTTGGAGAAATATGATTTTTTTTAATAATAATTTTGTTTCAATTTAAATATATATTTGGTCATTTGAATTTAGTTAGTCTTTAAAAAATAGCATGTGAATGGGAAGAATCATAGGTGATTGGAGGAATTTTTACATTGTAAGTATGTACTCTGAGGGAATCAGATTTCTTTAGCTATTTTACTGTATAGTGACAATAGGACTGATTTTCTGCTCAATAGTGCATGATTTTTTGGTATTCAATGGGCATTGCTAATTAGAGAAATTGGACAGAGCTCTGTTATGTCAGATTTTTGATTTTACATTGTATTCTATGCCACGATCGCAATGTTAATGCTTAAAATAAGTGCCTGTCTATTTGTGGCTGTGTACATGTATGCAGATGAGACCTAAATAATATCGCATCATGAACATGATTTTCATTCATTTCCACCTGATTAGGCCTCTTTCTATTAATTATACAAATAAATTGGCGATCACGATTACTGGAGACTGAGCTGTAAACAGACATTTGTTTGAAGATTCCAACAGAAAGACTATGCAATTGCAAAGTAATTTCATGTAATTTATTTATGTTTTTGACCTTTATTTTGTTGCATAGGGGACTTCTTACTCATCTAATCGGCCCAAGCTCAGTGTGTGGTTATAAAGAGATTAGGGAAGGGGAAGAGACTGGGGAAAGAGATGGCAGGCCTGATGGTGTATGGGCACTGCGATCTGGAGAAACAAGGAACTGCTGATGCTGGAATATTGAGAAAAATGTCGGCATAACTCATTGGGTCAGGCAGCACCTCTGGAGGACATGGATAGGTGACTTTTCAGGTTGGGATCCTTCTTCAGACTAATGATAGTAAGTGGAGGATGTGAAGCAACATCTCTTAATCTGTCTACCACACAAGTGCACCTCAGGCACTTGTGGTATATAACCAACCCCCTGCTCTATTCTCTTTACCCTACTGAATGTGAGACTAAGCACAGTTTCAATATAATCTTCAAATTCACTGACAACACCACTGTTGTTAGCTGAATCATTGGTGGCCATGAGTCAGTATACAGGAGAGACAGAGCATCAACTTGCGTGGTGCTCAACTTCAACAAAAGCAAGGAAAGAATCAACATTAGAAAGGAGATCTGAAGACCAAGAACCAGTTTTTGATGGTGGATTGAGAAAGTCAGCAGCTTCAAATTCCTGGATATTAACATCCCAGATCACCTTTCCTGGGTTCAGCACAGAGATTCTATTGCGAAGAAGCCAAGTCAACACCTGTATTTTCTTAGAAGGAGAGCTTGAAGGGATTTGTCACATCACCAAATACTCTGACAAACTTATATAGATGCACGACAGAAACTATCCTAACTGGTTGCATCGTGGCCTGTTCTGGCAGTACCAACACACAGGATCTCCAGAGGCTGCAGTGAGAGGTGGACTCAGCCCAATCCATCACGCCACAGCCCTCCTCTCCAGTAAAAGCATCTAACCGAGACGGTGCTCCAATAAGGTGGCATCTGTTATGAAGGAACCCCACCATGCAATCTTCTCGCTGCTACTGTCGAGTAGGAATTATAGAAAGCTTAAGTCCTATACCACTGTGTTCAAGAACTGCCTCTTTCTTCGTACCTCCAGCTTCAAGTGACCTGGAGAGCCGTAATTCTACTTCAGTGACAGAACACATTATTGTTATTTTCCACAAACCTTTTTTTGCATTTTCTTGTTCCAGTTCTCAAGTTCATAGACAGAAAAAAAAGAAGAATATTGCTCACATTTAACATTGCAGCACTAATTCAGATATCAGTGCCCTGTAAAGGTCTCAGAAATAGGAACAGGGGTTCCCATTTAATTCCTTGAGCTGGCTGTGTCCTTTAATCTCATGGTTGATTCAACTTTTTTCAAAGATGCTGGAGCAATGTTGCTAGAGGGGAATTGGAAGTTTTTGGCAGAAGTGCTTCTTATAGATCTGAATTAAAATTATTTTGCTGCAGGCAGATGGGTGTGCTTAACTTGTCCTTATGATTCTGTCATTCCTGCCCTTCCATCTAAAAGTCTTTCATTTTATTTAGTGTGATAGATTGTCCCTTTGGGATTGCAAATGTCAGGGATACGCAGCAGACAGTGAAGGTGGTCCAAGGATATAAAGAGACATAGATCAGCTGGGAAGATGTGTGGGGCAGTGACAGATGGAATTTAATCCAAACAGGTATCAGGTAATGCATTTGGGACATCAAATGCTGGCAGGACCTTTATAGTAAAGGGTAGGGATCTTAGAAATGTTGACATAGAGAGATCTTGTATGCAAGTTTATTGTTCCCTGAAAATGGCAACACAGGTAAATAGGGTAGTGGTGAAGGCATGCCACAATCATATTGTCATTTGCAGAGACATTGAGTATGAGAGTTGGGATGTCAGGTTTGTACAATACATTGGTTAGGCTGCAATTGGTATATTGTGTACAGTTCAGATCTCACACTATAGGATGGATGTGGTGGCATTAGAAAGAGTGAAGAACAGATTCACTAAATATGTTACCAGGAGAAATTGGAAAAGGATGCTAATTGCTGGAGTAACTCTGTACAACAGGCTACCTCTCTGGAGAACATGGATAAGTGTCTCTTCAGGCCAAGGCCATTTCAGACTTGCTCCACTGAGAAATTGGAAAAGCTGGGTTTGTTCTAACTGGAACAAAGAAAGGTGAGGAGTGGCCTACTGAATATTTATAATACACACACACACGCACACGCACGCACGCGCACACACACACACACGCGTGCACACACGTACACACACACACACACACACACGCGTGCACACACGTACACACACACACACACACACGCACATACGCACACACAGAGTCTTTTCTCAGGGCAGTAGGTTCCAAAACTAGAGGACATAGGTTGAAGGTGAGAGGGAGAAGTTTTAAAAGAGATTAAAGGGCATGTTTTTCACACAGAGTGGTGTTTGTTTATGGAACAAGCTGCTAGAGAAGGTGGCGGAGACAGATACACATGGTACTATCCAGGAAAGGAAAAGAGGGATACCGGCCTAATGTGGGCAAATGGGATGAACAGGGGTAAGCATCATGGATATCATGTACATGTTGGACCAAAGGTCCTATTTCTGTGCTGTACAGCTCTGTGAATCTATGATGCCAACCAAGGACTGTTCTGCAGTACACCTCCAGCTTTCTGTAATGTCTCTTCACTTAAGATCCCACACTTCATCTCTCTAACGTTCCTCAGAACCAGAATAAAATAACCTGGCTGAAAGGAAGGAGGAATTGAGGGTCATTATTGGATGAAAGCCTCATGGCGGTTTTTTGGGAAATTTAAAAGCAAGGTGTTCTCCATTTCAGTTAGGTGGCTTCTCAGAATTTCTTATTCCTATTTTCACAAATATCTTTTTCTCTGAGAGACATTTGGTCAACAACTAGTGGCACGTTCAGTTACCTATACATTTTTCCGATGGCCTCGTCAGTCTGCATGAAATTAATTGTCAGTGAAAATAAACACATTTTTAACCAACGCAATCCAGAGACTAAAGTTGCCCAAGCATAAAATATATCCAAACTGGAAAAATAAAATCTGGGCTATGTTGATGGTCAGGTGCCCATAGAAGATGAGTCATCTTTTGATGGACTATGGGTGTTGCTGCAACTATGAAACAGTCTGAAAAAGGGTCCTGCTTTGACAGTAGCTTGCAAATGTTGATTGGGAGAGGCTATGTACAGGTGAAGGGATATTTGGCAAGTGGAAGGCTTATAAAATTGAGATAGGGAGAGTTCAGGGACAGCAAGAGTGAAGGCGAAAGCTGCAGGATTAGCAAACCCTGAGCGAGAAGGGAGATTGGGACTCTGATCAGAAAAAAGGAGGTAGATAGAAACATAGAAATTAGGTGCAGGAGCAGGCCATTCGGCCCTTCGAGCCTGCACCGCCATTCAATATGATCATGGCTGACACTTGGTCAAGGCTGGGGGGGGGGGGGGGGGGGGGGGGGGGGGGGGGGGGGGGGGGGGGGGAAGAAAAAGAGAAATGGGACAAAGCCTGACAAATGGGAGGTGAAGGGAGGGGTGATTGGAAGATAAGTGGAGTAAGTGACAAAGGCTAGAAATGGAAAGGAGACAAAAGGGTATCAGATAAGGAAAAAAATCCAAGGTGAGCTAGCTGATAGGATACAAAATTAGCTCGTCAATGGGAGACAGAGAGTGATGATGGAAGGTTTTTTTTTCAGATTGGAAGTGTGATGCAGATATTAGTGCTGGTTTCACTGTTGATTGTCATTTATAACAACGATTTGCATGAGAATATTGTTGGCATAGTTAGTAAGTTTGGTGGACTATGGATGTTGTTGCAACTATGAAAAATGAGCAGCCTCCCCACAAACTGTTGCTCATTGAACCGCTCTTGTCATGTGGACACCACTGGGATCAGGTACCCGCTGATTTTCCTCTTTGTGCTTCCACAGCCGACAACTGCGTGTCCTTGATTCTGATCTGCTGCTTCTTTCCCAGTTACGTGGCATTTCAAACAGGACATCCCCATTGTATCCAGGTGGAGGCTTGTCCGCAAATCTGTTCAACAAACCTCTCTAAGTGCCACCATAAAAATATATTACAGGGCCAGCAGCCATAACTCAATAAAGCAAATGTAAAAGATTAGCAATTAAGATAACAGACTAATTATCTTTCTGAGCGGAAATTATACTTGCACTGAATTTTGTGAAAATGTGCATTGATTGTTTTTGTTCGTTATTTTGCTGATTACTTTAAATCAATGAATAGGCAGATGAGGCTGTTTAAAGTAATATTTGGGTCATAAACAAGATCCTAATTTGCAAGCTGGTGGGTAATAATGAATTCCAAATCTACACATTTGAGTACCAAATGGAGATCCGGCACTTATTTTAAATTTCCTTTTTAATTTGAGGAAACAGCAGGGCTCATTTAATATTCCTCCTCAAGAAATTAGACAAACTTTTAATTAAGATCATTGCAGAAAATGTCTCAACTGAAATACAATCTAGTGTCCCAGTCGCATATGAATATTGCTGGAAAGTTGGGAACGAGCCTAAAAACAAACTGCTGGAAGAAATCTAGCAGTTCAAGCGACATCTCTTGAGGCAAAAGAATGGACGACAATGTGGGCCAAGTCACTGCATCATGACTGGACTGTCCTGAAATGTGAACCATCACTATGCCCTCCGGTGCTGTTTGACCTGCTGTATCTCCCTGCAGTTTTTTAATCCTGCTTCCCACACCTGCAGTTTCTTGGTACTTGGTAAACCGCCTTCTTGATTCACTTTGAGAACGTTTTGAATTAGCAACCTGGCATCTTAACATTTCTGGGGAACCTCTTCCATGAATACTTTTTTCACTGTTAACCTGAAGGGAAGAGCAGAAGAGGGCTTGAAAGGTATGGTAGTTTTGTGGGGGCTGAGGTACCTTCAGAATAACATTGGTCTTCAAAACGATATTGCTTTACTTCCTCCCGGTTTTCTCATTACCATGCAAAGGCTACTCCAGTTATACATCCTGTGTGAGAAACCTCCTGGATCGTTCAATATTGCATTAATCCAGCAGTGGAATTCATTCAGGTGCTTATTTGAGCTGCATAACTTACGATGTGAGTGATAGTCTTGGCAATTGGAATGCTCCAATTTTACCATCAATGCGTCTTCAGACATCATCTTTCTATCGTAAACTGAATTATAATATTCACTATTGTATATTTTTGCAGAAATCCATAAAACTATGAATTTCAGCCCAGAGCTGTGGGGGGGAATGGGGAGCAGTGAAGAAGGACAATAAAAGGATAGTGTCATTTGCTACCTGTCATATCCAAGCTTATTATGATAAATGAATGATGTAAGTAGAACGAGTCTGAATATAATTAGGTCCCAGTTATGTTATTTTATGAAAACAACATCAAGCTATTTTGCATATTTAAAATTGGCTCAAAATCCCCAAAATAGCTTCCAAATAGGCAGCTATTTTGGAAGAGAGAGAAAGTCATACACCACAGAAATCGGTGCTGCAGCCCAACTTGTTCATGCTGAACAAATGCCTATCTAAGCTAGCCACATTTGCCTGTGTTTGATCCCTATATCTTTAAACCTGTCCTATCCGTGCACTTGTCCACGTCTTTTAAATGTTGCTTTTGTACTTGCCTCAACCACTTCCTCTGACATCTACTTCGATATACTTGCCATAGTCTGCGTGGGAGAGAAAAATTACCCCAAGCTTCCTGTTAAGTCTTGCTTTCACACCTTAAACTTATGTTCTTGAGTTCTTGTTCCCCCACCCCCGAGCAAACGACCACATGCATTCACCCCATCAATGCCTCTATGATTTTATACATCTCTATAAAATCACCACATGTTCAACACTCCAAGGAATAAAACGCTAGCCTGCCCAATCTCTTCCTATAACTCAGTTTCTCAAGTCCTGGCAACATTCTGGTAAATATTTTCTGCACTTTATCCAGATTAATTGTATACTTCCTACAGCCTCATCAGCAACTTGCACAATTGCAACACAACATCCCACCTTTCATATTCAATGCCCTGGCTGATAATGGATAGCATACCACACAGCTGCTGACCAGTGGCCCAACTTTCAGGGAACTATGTACTTGTGCTCCTTGATCTTTCTGTTTTACCACACTCAACAACACCTGACCATTCACTGCAAACAACTACTCTGGTTTGACTTCCCAGAATGCAACACCTTGAAATTATCTGAATTCGTTTGCTATTCCTCAGTCCACCTACTCTGCTGATCAAGATCCCTTTGCAATACTTGATAACCTTCTTTGCTGTCTTCAATATTCCACAATTCAGTGTGGAGAAGATTCTCGACCCAAAACATCACCCATTCATGTCCTCCAGGGATGCTGCCTCACCTGCTTTGAGCACTTTGAGTCCTTTTGTGTTGTAACTAGCATCTGCAGTTATTTGTTTCTACATTCTAAGCGGAGAACCAAGCACTGAACCCTGAGGCATAGTGATCAGTAATCTCCAGTCCAAAATACAACCTTCCACCATTGCACTCTGCTTACTACCATCAAGCCAATTATATCTAATGATCTTGTTCTCCTTGGATCCCATATGATTCAACCTTCCAAAGCAGTCTACCATGTAGAACCTTATCGAAGGCCTTGCTGAAGCTAGATAAACCGTCCACTATCCTTGCTTCTCAAGGTTCTTATTTATTTCTTTAAAACATTCATTCAAATTCATGAGACATCATCTCCTAGGCACAAAGCTGTGCTGACTATCCCTAATTAACCCCAGTTTTTCCAAATGCATGTATATAATTTCCCTTAAAATCCCGCAGTAATTTACCTACCCCAGACGTGATATTTACTGGTCTATAATTCCCAAGCTATTCCCCAGGCACATTAGGAACTCTGCTAATTCATTAATACAAATCCATCACAATCTGTCAGTTTGAAAGACCTGAGGATAGCTTTTACATGTGACAAAGTTTGCATTTCACTCGTGATGAAACTACAATTTCACGAGGAAAATAGAAAACAAAAAAATTCTTGCTGAATCAAAGTGACATTTTCTTTCATTTTCTACGCAAGGATGAAAAATAACTAAAATTCTTAAAACAATAAAATTCCTATATACTGTAAAAATAAAACATTTTTAACCTCTGATCTGTATGTAACATTACATTACAATTGCCAGAGAAAATTGCTTTGTGGCGTATCTGGTAGATTTATTACATAATCATTATGAATTACTACATTAGAAAGGGATCAACTGAAGCCTTGTTAATTTATGATATGTGCATGTTAACCTTTCACTGTATTCTATAATAACCTGCTAACATTTTGAATACACTTAAAAAGATTAATTGGTTTGATAACATTAACAAAACATAAAACATTTACAAACGGCAACATAAATAACAAACGTTACAATATGATTACTGTCAGGCAACAACCATCAGACCCAACAAATAGTTTACCGTGTTTTGTTCATTACGATGCTGAAACATTGACTGTAGCCAAAGATGGTCAAATTCAAAGTCTGGTGCTGCCCACAGAGTGGAAATTCCATTTATATTTATAAATCCAAACCTAGTTACAGGTTGCATCGGATGTAATTTTAATATTTTGTAACATACACAATCCTACACCTGGTACAAAATGTCTATCCAGGCTTTAAAATGTTCACCAGCAACACCTCATGGCTGAAACCTATTTTTAAATTCATCCCCTTCAAGTGGGCTGGTGGAGCTCTGTGAACGATGATTCCATTTGAAACCCCCACTTATCTGCCCTGCGATATTCAGAATGTTATTCATTTTCCTTCCGGATAATACTGTAAGGAAGTGGGAAAAAGTCTGGAGGTTTAATACAATAGACATTTCACCCGTGATTGTGCTGATGGGTGTCCTGAGCTGAGGGTCATTTTGTATTGGTTTCTATTATTTACAGCCACATGAAAGGGATTTCCTCCCTTCATTAAAATAGGTTGACTCAAGACAAAGTTCATTCATTTTTCTATAAAACAAAATGTGAAATGCACGCGTGGAACTTTGATGCTGCTGGAATACTTCCCAACTACTAAACGTTATTATATGAACACTACACCCTACTTTCAATTTTTTATCCAATAGAATAATAAATTTTCCAATGAATCATGTTCATTTAAATGGGGCGTGGGAAGCAAAATCAAGGAGTTTAAAGACAGTGTGGGTACTGCGATGCATATGCTGGATAAGGAGCACGGAAATGGAGCTGGTAAGTTGACGGATAGCACATATAAACCAGGGTCCCAGTGATTAGTAAGGGATCGTGGGAGCCAGAGTGCTGGAGAGAGGAGGAACTGAGGGAAGTCGACTTGGTGAGTGGACTTCAGCACAGAAATCGTAAACATCTTGAGTGGAATGGGAACACCTTGTGAATAGAAGGAATTGGAGAAACGAAGCCCGGATGAGTGGAAGGGAAACACAGTAATCATCACGGGATGAAACTGAATATTAGCTAATTATGGAATATCTACATTTATTATCTTTAATCTTCCCCTGCAACCGCAGGAGATGCAATACCTGTTCCTTCTTTCCCCCCCCCCCTGACTCCGTCCAAGCACCCCAACAGTCTTTCCAGGTGAGGCAGAGGTTCACTTGCACCTCCTGCAACCTCATCTACTGTATCTGCTGTTCCAGGTGTGGACTCCTATATATTGGTGAGACCAAGCGCAGGCTCGGTTCCGCTTGGTAGTTCCACTGAACACCTCCGCGCAGTCCACAAAAACCTACCTGATCTCCCGGTTGCTAAACACTTTAACTCCCCCTTTCCATTCCCACACTGACCTTTCTGTCCTGGGCCTCCTCCATTGTCAGAGTGAGGCCCAGTGCAAATTGGAGGAACAGCATCTCATATTTCGCTTGGGAAGCTTACACCCTAGCGGTATGAATATTGACTTCTCCAATTTCAAGTAACCTTTGCTTTTCCCCTCTCTCCATCCCCCCCCCCAGTTATCTGACCAGTCTGACTGTCTTCCTGATTAAATGTTATCTCTGTTTGCTTTGTTGTTACCTCCTCCGAGCTAACAATGACCTATTCTCCATTTTCCTTCACCTACTTCTCTTTTGATGTCTCGTTTTGACACCTTCCCCTTCCCTCTCCCACCTTCCCCTCTCCCTCTCCAAAGACTTTCAGTCTGAAGAAGGGTCTCGACCTGAAATATCACTAATTTCTATCCAGAAATGCTGCCTATCCTGCCGAGTTGCTGCAGCATTTTGTGTCTATCTTCAATTCAGTTTTCAATTATCTTTGAATATCAGATACCTTCAAAAACAGTGCAAGTGGCTTTGGAAACAGCTTACATGGCATGGTCCATGGACTGGTTCTGATGCTTGAGGCTTGCTTATCACCAGCAGCTCTCATGGAAGGGCCACCACAGTAGATGCTGTCTTGAAATTAGACCAGAAACTATTCAACCCATCCTGTGAAAGGTCCAAATGCCTTATGACTTAAAATTGGCTAAGAAAACATGCTTAGACGTAATTGCAGTATAATTATTTGGCATGAAAGTGATGGATAACCAATATGGTGGTTATTGATTGATTGAGATGTCATCACCTCTACTGCTAATCAGCTCAGCTTTCAAATTACATTTGCATTTAATACTGATTGTTGCTCAAGTGCGTCACAGTCAAAATGGAAAGCAATTTCACAAGTTTTCGGAATAGAATTGGGCCATTCGGCCCATTGAGTCTACTCCACCATTCAATCATGGCTGATCTCTGCCTTCTAATCCCATTTTCCAGCCTTCTCCCCATAACCCATTGACCCCCTTTCTAATCAAGGATTTGGCTATCTCTGCCTTTAAAATATCCACTGACTTGACCTCCACAACCCTCTGTGGCAAAGGGTTCCACAGATTTACTACCCTCTGACTAAAGAAGTTCCTTATCACCTCCTTTCTAAAATAGTGCCCTTTAATTCTGAGATTATGATCTCTGGTCCTAGACTCTCCTACCAGTGGAAACATCCTTTTCACATCCACTCAATGTATGCAGTTCATTATTAACACACTAACCTTTAACTATTACTGCTGGTCAGCAATAAAACATTATAATAATCAGATTTGGAATCCTGAGGATTTGAAATGTGCTACATAAGTGAACGAGGCCGCAGCAAGGTCTGGTAGATTTGTTATCTACTGAAAGATTCATCATTATAATAAAAGTCGATTTTCATTTAGTGATTTTTTTTTCCAATGTGAACCAAGAAACGTATATTTAGTTCCATGCTTCTTTTAAAAATCAGTCGTGCAGGTAACTTAAAATCTGTATATATGTAACTGCAGCATCTGTGAATGAAATTATTTAAATTTCATAATAAGTGGATATTTTTAATTTCCAAATAAGATGTAATTATGTTTAGGTAATGGATTGTCTGCTGTTATTTGTGTAAATCAAGTAACAACATACAACATAGACTAAATTGTAACAAGTATACCTTATCCAGAATTTGAAATTGATTTTAACAATTAGTCAACTTAAACCAATCCTGCCACAATGTCTCCAGAGCTCCGTTGAACAAGTGTCTCTAGTATTGCACTTTGTCCATGTTTTTATGGTGTTGTATAACACACCTGGAAAATGCATGTACGTTTACATGCCGCTTGCAACTATTCATCCAAGCGTGCTCTTAATTAAATCTCACATCTTTGAGAGTGAGGGAATGAAAGTAACCACCGGCTAAAGCAAGGCATAGTTGGGTCAGGTAAATAATCCCACCACTTAATTAACCAGGTTCATGAATGTAAGAACTATTTATACATGTAACATTTTTGTTTTTAAATCAATGTAACTCTTTTTTAAGTTTTAATGCCGACCCCATCCTGTGGGAAGGGTTTGCGGCAGCTGCCTTCATTGTTGGTAGGTGCTGATCTTTCACATCGACCACTGCAAGTGCCAGTTTTCCCAACTTCCATAGCCGCTCTGCATTAGTGGTGTCAGACGTGAAAGTATCTCTTGACACTGGAGCTGGAGATTTTCAGCTTGGAGGCAGCCGTGCTCAGAAGCATAGTAGGCTATAGAGTGATACAGTGTGGACCCTTCGACCCAACTTGCCCACACCGGCTAACATTTAGAGATGTTAAATGAATTTTAAAAATCCGATACCCGTTTACATCTTTCAAAACCTACAACCACAACGTGATAAATAGGGGGGTTGTGTGGGAAAATGACCCCCACCCTCCCGTCTTCCTCGGCCAATGATGTTATGGGCGGGGGGGGGGGTCTGGACCAATCGCTGACAAATCCCGCCCCTCCAGCGACGTGATGCCCATTATTTGGCTTCTCGGCACAGCTGCCTTTCGGTGAGTTGGCTTCTGGGCGACGCGACTTTTCGGTGAGTTGGCTTTTAGGCGTCCCTTGCTTTTTGTTATTTCTTGGCATTGTTTCCGTTCGGTTATTTGGCTTCCACTTCTTTGTTTCGGCTTCTCGTCCTTCAACGCCACGTCCGCACACGTTTGGCTGCAGTATATGAATGAGCTGGAGTTTGCTCATTACTGAGAACAATTTAGGCATTTGAAATGATGGTAAAGGGCCTGTCCCACTGCGGGGACCTAATTTGCAAGTTTAGGAGAGTGTGAAAAAGTGTCATGGTCGTGTTGTATCGCCAAAGTAGAACACCTCCTTCGACCTTCCTCAACTATGTAGAAGACCTCCTTCGACTATGTAGAAGACCTCCTTCGATCTCCTTCGACTATGTTGAAGACTGGCTTCCACTAGCTTTGGGAAAACTGGACACCAAATAGTGGAGAGTGAAGATGACCTCCTTCGATCTCTTTTGACCTCCCTTCGACTATTTTGAAGACTATCCACGACTACCTTTGATTACCTTTGATTACCTACGAATAACATGCCGACCTACTACGACATCCCCTACTACGACCTCCACACACCCCTCCCCTCTACACACCTCTGCCACACACACCTCTCCCCCACACCCCCTCCTCTCTTCCCCCCCTGACGCCAGAGGGGAACGGCAGCAGTAGGCCACGGCAGCGACAAGCCACGGCCACGGAAGCGGTAGGCCATGACAGCGATGGGTCACGGTTGCCCCCTCCTGAAGCCGTCCCCCTCCCCCAGCTGCAGGATGCTCACCCCCACCCCACCGGTACCCGACAGCCCCCGCCTGAAGCCATCCCCCTCCGCCAGCTGCAGGATGCTCCCCTCCCCGACAGCCCCCGTCTGGCAGTCCCCCTCCCCCGCCTGTAGGACGCTTCCCCCACAGCCCCTGACAGCCCCTGAAAGCCCCCTCCTGAAGCCGCTTGAAGCCGGTGGTGAGCGACAGCGATAGGTCATGACAGCGGTAGGCAGTCGCAAGGATAGGCAGCGGTAGGCCGTGGCAGTAGTAGACCAGGGCATCGGTGGACCAGGGCAGCAGTGGGCCATGGCAGGGGTAGGTCAGGGCAGCGGTAGGCCAGGGCAACGGTGGACCACGGCAGGGGTAGACCAGGGCAGCGGTGGGCCACGGCTGGGGTAGGCCACGGCCGTGGTAGGCCAGGGCAGCGGTAGGCATGGCAGTGATAGGCCACGGCAGTGGTAGGCAGTGGCTGAGGTAGGCAGTGGTAGGCCACGGCAGGGGTAGGCCATGGCATGGGTAGACCAGGGCAGCGGTAGGCCACGGCAACGCTAACCCCTCCTCCCTACCGACCCCCGACAGTCCCCGCCGGAAGCCATCCCCCTCCCCTGGCTGCAGAACGCAACAAGAGATGCAACAAGAAAGAATGGACTGAATAAATCTCATCTTTAACGTTTAAATTGTTGTTATATTTTAAGAGTTATTCACATTTTAAGCTTTAATAAATCTCTTTTCCACTGGCCGTGCCCGTCAACTGCGCCTGCAAAGTAATACCTGCATGTTCTACGTCACAATGAGAACTAAATGGGCGGGAATGGCTGCGCCGCTGGAGAGCCGCTAAGAGTGGATGGGGGGGGGGGGGGGGGTGAAGGGGGGGTTTGAGGGGATATGAATGAGTATTTGGTGGGGGAAGGGCAAGAGGCAGAGTGGGGATGGGGAGGGGGGATCAGGGGTGTCACAATGGGAACTCGTCAGCCGTGCCTGCTCCCTAATTTAAATAAAGTTTTCAGGTCAGCTTCATTCTCCATTTAATGCCATGTTGGAAATGTATAGCTGCACCATGAGCAGATATAACATGTAATAAATTCTTGTAAAGTTCTGTGATTAACACCCTAATAATAAGAGAAAAAAAGAAACCTCTTACGCCATTATCTCTGGAGAAGATATCCATGGATAGTGCAATAAGAATCAACATAGAGAGTGTATTTTGATATTATTTAATTAGAGCTCCTTATAATGATCTATTGATATAATGATTTGTAAAGAAGCAGTAGTGTGTACATATGGAAATCTCAGAGTTATTCTACTTACAGTAATTGTATTTGTCTAAGGTGTGATTTATTTTTTCATACACTAATGAGATCTCTAATATTTTCTTTTACTTTTTGGAAAACCCTTTTTAATGTTGAACATGAAATGATGACAAAATATGTTTCAAGGCTGTCAGTTATCTCTGCCTAGTTCAGCAGCAAGCCAGATCCAGTGTGCACCTTTAGGTTGTTAATTGTCTCGTCATTCTGAAAAGACAGAACATAAATAAACATGTGGATGTTAAATACCTGATCTAAATTATCTGCATTCACTGTTCAATGCGCTCATAATATTTTATAGAAGGTGACCATCCCCGTTTTAAACTTAAGATAGCTACAACTCTTATTAATTCTTAAGGAATGGACTATCAAAGTGTACAGTCCATTGGCCGACTGTACACTATTTAAAGAGGAAACAACTCACCAAGGAAATGATTTACAAAGAGTTAGACATTTTATTGAAATTAATGTTTTTTCATGGAACAATCCTCAAAGTTCATATATATCTTCTTAATAGTCAATTTGCTCCAAAAATAATCACCAACAAACAATTTACACAAACTTCTTCTTCTTTTCGAGTCTATTTTGTTACAAATGTTGGCCTCGTGTCATTGTCCGTCCTGAAAAGAATGCAAGCTTCCGGCGACAATCAGTGGAAGCCATCACTTGTCGCCGTAGATGATGGTGGTGGCAGAATTAGCTCGGGATACTTCCAGTTTCCAGACCCGTACGTGGGCGCTTCTACTATGGGGCCTACACATACTAAAACACCTTTGAATTCATCAGCTTTAACTATGCTCAAATGAAACACAAGGGATAAGGACTTTTTGCTCTGAACATGTGAAAACAGCTTAAAACAGAGAATGCTTTAAAAAGTATTATCTTTCTTATTTAAGATCAAACCCACGTTTTATCAATGAATACAAGCTCAGCCATGAATCAACACAATCAGAAAATGCACTAAATTATTTCAGATTAAATTTTAAGATGTTCTTTTTATATATTAAGATTGGTGATGTCACATTAAATAGCACAATGAAAGGTCAATAACCTGAAAAGTTGACTCTGTTTCTCTTTTGATGGATGTTGGTGAACATGATGTGTTGTTCTATTATTTTCTGTATATTACAAAACAAAATCTTAAAGTTTATAAAGTTTTCTAATTCTCTTAAGATACATAAGGAGAATTCTTAATAATTTGAAGAAAGTTTGCACTAAAAATATTAAAAACATGATTTTGTCTTTTTCTGGTTATAGAATTAACAAAAATATCCAACAGTGAAAACTGCCTTTTGTGTGGCATTCTGAAATTCAGCGAAAAAGAATCCCGAAGTTCACACTCTGCCAAAAATACTTTGTTCCTACATTTTGCACATTTTTGCACTCGTTATGTTGGTATAAAGCAGATTCTATCAAAAAGCAAGTTCAATTGCATGCACACTCCATGCCCTTGTTTACATACAACGTAAATGTCTTTGGGTGTTATATTTCTCTGTGAAATTTGTTTGTTAGCATACAATTATAATCAATTAGATGCAAAAATTAAAAATTGATCAACTTCTTTTGTGATACTAACATTTATTTTTGTATTTGTGATTAGATATTTGCAAATATATTCCTATATTTTTTGGGATGATGTTCATGGTTTTGGATCGTGAAGTATTAATAGCCTTATATGCTACTGATCCACTAGCCGTCATCATAAAAATTGAAACAATTAAAATGATTTAAACAATGGCTCCATGCTAGAGTTCTTCAGAAATACTAGCACAATTTTGCTTGTTACTTCAGAACGGATTTGCAAACTGCAATTTTTAGCAGATTACTTTTTGATGGTGCAGCAAGGTAACTTCGGTCTCAGGCTGTCGGAGGTAAAAGCAGGAACAGGCCCCATGGCCTTTTTGTTGAAATATGGGTTCTGCTGGAATATGGGTGATCCTGTGAAATAAGACTGCTTTAATGTTCTAACCTCACGTCTGTTGGTTCCTTTACTCCAAAATTCCACCAGCCTGAGCCTTAAATATACTCATTGACTTGAGGATCCACAGCCGTCTAGGCAGGAGAATTCTCCGCAGAGGAAAGACATTTATCTTCAATGCAGTTCTGAAAGGCAAACCTCTGCCATCATATCCTTGGATCTCAACAGCCGTCTCAGAATCTACTATGTTCAGCCCCTCTGGGACATTAAATATTTTGATCAAATCACTGCTTTGCTTTCAAATTCTGGTGAATGACAGTCTGTCCTGTGCGGAAGTTTCTCATCAGACAAACGTGTGCTCCCTTTCTGCACTGTCATAAATTGATATGTTGCCATTTTTAAAAAAAAGTGTTATTCTGTTTCTGCTGCGAAAGTGAATAATAACCTCACCTTTTTCAATTGATTTATATCTATCATCTTTCTGACTCACACTCTTTGCATCCTCCTTAAAGATTACTTACCCACCATTATTATCTCATTGACAAACATCCTTATTTATCAGATTGTATGGTTACTGTCCTCTTGATATGCTTGTTGAGGGGCATTGTGAGACTTGAAACACAGTGGGGGGGGGGGGGGTGTGAATAGAATGCTGGGAATCTTATCAGGATGGGGAATTTCTTTGGGGAAGAAACTGTAGCAATGCATGAGATATGCATTATCTTTTAAGATGCAGAGAAAGGCAGGAGGGGAGGAAAGAGGAAAAGAGAACGGCATTTGGGGGTTGAAGACTGGAGAAGGTAAATGACAATATGTGAAGCGGGTGTTGAGTAAAAGATGAATAAAGAAACAAGAGACCAGTTTCGAGGAGATTCAAAGAGGAGAAGCGGAATCATTATCTCAAGTGAAAATGCAAAAATGAGCACGTGAAGCTGAAGAATCCTTAATAAGTATCTACTATACCCTCAGTGTCAGAATTTGGTGATTTTTTTTCATTCGCCCAATCTTGTTAATATTCTTATGCAAGTATTGTCTCATTTGCAGAGGTCATGATGGTTTGGATACTGCTGTCATGAGACACAATTGGTCTAATCAATGATCATTACAGACATAACCCTGTTGGAGATCAAGTGATCTATCTGATGAGATCTTGAGCTCAGAGGATGTCTCAGTTCTGCAAGCAGTTAATGCCAGAAATAATTCATGATGAAGTTTGAAACTCAAGATGCTTCCATTTTACCCTTAACCTCTATCAGTGGGAACTATTGGATAACCATTCATTCACTGCTTTGCTTATTCAAGTGGCAGTCCATTCCATAAATGTCTAGAGTGCTTCAAATTGCCAAACCATTCAAATCATTACTCTTTTATTTTGCTTGAGTAAAGTTATTAGACCAGAGTCAAAGGCTCATAATGATTATCGTTGGTGCTTGTTGATTCGGTCTTGTTCGTTCCATTAACTATTTTGATTCTCTTGAGATGTTCCTTGTTTTCCTTGGTTAGTCCGAGTGAGTCCTCTGAGGTATAGGTTAACTTAAGGTATAACTGGTAGCAAATGTTGTGCTCCATTCAGTTGAAGAATGCAAAATGCCAGCAAGTTCCCCAATGAATAATCAGTATGATCTTTACTCATACAGTATTGAAGATAATGAAAAATTATCTTAATTAATTTTATTTTACTCAATGGATTAGTGTTCTGCAGTGTAAATATAAACATACTACCAGAAGTCAGAGAAAGTCACAGGTCTTCTGTATTCCTTAACTGCTGATAAATTCCAACAAGATTCAATTAAATGACTTTGACATCCTGACACATTGGAAAACATAAAAAATAAATTTTAAAAAAATCACATGTAAGCACTTTTCTATAAGCAAAAATATTAAAAGAGTTTAATAAGTACCTAGTGCAGGTTCAATTAATAGGTCCCTGTAGGAGCAAAATGGAAAGGGCATGTGGAGTTGGTATTTGAAGTAAAGGGTGATTTATTAAAACTGGTGCCCACCAGGAGAGCAGCCAAAGTTAATCTCCCAAAGTGTGGCTTTGATATGGTCTTTATATTCTTAGATGACAAGATTAATCAGAAACTTGACAGTATGATTGTGTCTTAATTACAGAAACGTGACTGACAATAAAACGAGGTCTTGCACAGAAAGTTGACAAACAGTAAAACAAGGTCTTGCACAGATGGAACTCTGAAAGACATAAGTATAGGTGACAAACAGAATGAGATGATTATCCAGAAGCCTAACTTTGTTAACACTAAATCCATTTTTCAGTTACAATGATGGGTATATGCTATAACATAATTAAGTTCCTGAAACTTGGAGGTCATCACTGATGCATTCCATGTCTCTACTTTTAAACTTTGTCGGTGGTTCCTTGTCACCATATTAGGCACAATCCACATCCCTATTTGCTAATTATTAGCCCTACAACAATCCCCCAGCCTTAACTGTTGAAAATTCACCTATTTCATCTGTCACCAGACTGGATGAGGTGAGCACCATCTCCTGGTTGGGACAGTATTTCCATGCATGGGACTTGCTGACACTTACCAAGGTAGGGGAAAGATGGGTCAGAGGGGATGATGGCAGTTTGTCATAGAATTGCTGGCAATTCTCTCTCCCTCTCCCTCTCCCTCTCCCCTCCTTCTCGTAACTATCTAGATTCTAGATGCCTCACGTTGCCCTCATTTCCTCTGTGATCCCATACAATGTTAGTATATCCATAAGTATTTAATACTACAAAGATAGATAATAAGGAATATGTCTTCATTTTGACACTTTTTAAAAATCTTCTTATCACTACAAAATGTTACAGCTCTTGTGTTTCCTTCTCTTCAAGGGATCTGTCTGAGTGATGCAGTTTACATCTGGTGGCGTGTATACAAATGGGTTTCCCCTTTACTTTACTGCTGTTCGTGTTGTTAGCAGCACCAAACATGGTCCTTTTTGACCTAGGAGACAAAGAATTTTTGTTAATTGCTCATACATAAACCGGATCTCCTGGTTTAAATGGGTGTATGTTTCCTTTTATTGGAGGGACCTGTGTTTGCTTTACTTTTTCAAAGATTTTGCTAGCTGTTTCACATATGGCCTGGACATATCTTAAGGATTTTTCATCATTCCTGATCAGGGCTACCTTTTCAGGAGTCATCGGGGTCGGGTTCCTGGTGTCATAGATCGACCCATCAATATCTTGTGGGGTGTTAGGCCCATGTTATTATTTTTCCCCCCAAGCGTCCAATCTCCGTTTGATCGATCATAAAGATTTACAAAAATTTACCACACATTGGTCATCTCCCGTCTCTTTTATTACAACATCGGCTGGCGATCCGGTTGGGACAATGGGATCTCCTAACTTTTCCCGGTGTCTTCTTATCTTTTTTTATCACTTTGGCAGCCTACATACCTATCTGCATTTGTCCTTCCTGGACAACCTATTTCCTATCCGTAGTCCTTTTCCTACCAGTAGGATCAGATTTCTCCGATCGACTACTGTTGTTTTCCATGTTCTTTTCTCAAGTCTGCAAAACAAAAGCTGGATTTCCCCGGACAGTTTCTTATAATATACTATTTACAGTTTGCGTGCACCAGTTCTACCGTCCTGAGCCTCGAAGTCACCCCTCAATTTCTCAACATGCTATTCGGCACCTATGCTTTCACTTCTCTTCTCCGCATTCTTGCCTCCCTAATAGGCATCTTGGCTCAGCGCGTGTCACCGGCCGGGTAGCTAGGCTGCCGGGGCTATCACTTCTCTGGGATCCCCCTCTGACCCCCTTTCAGCTAGGACTATTTTATTTGACTCCTTTTATTTCCCACTTGGATTCGTTCCATTCCCGTTATAATTGGGATCCAGTCAACTTTGCCAGATTCTGTCGAGGAAATTGACAGAGGAAAATCAAAGGGAAAACTGAAAGTTTGAGGTCTGCTTCAAGAGACTTTATTGTATGATATCATGGAGAGATGGTGGCAGATAACTGCTTTGCAGCAGAATTAGCCGACAGTGATACTGTGCAGTAAAGCCCTTTTTTTGTTAGATTCAACTAATCGAAAATATACTTAAACCCCTGTCTCACGGTGTGAGTTGACCCACGAGTGACCCAGAGTTGTCACTCGCGGTAATCACGTACACTAAACGTAGCGGGAACGTCGGAACTCTTGCGAGCAACTTAGCGACTCGTGGCGCTAACGGCAGGTACCCGTGAAACTTGGTAACTCGTGAAAAAAATCAAACATGTTTGATTTTTTCCACGAGTCAAATTACAGCAAGTTAAAAATTGAAACAAAAGGAACCTTAATTTCACATTTTGCCATATTTGACATTGTCAATTTACCAGATCTTTGCCTGCTTGGCATTCATGAACACACACACACACACACACACACACACACACACACACACACACACACACACTATGCAGTAACTCTCACAAACACACAATTCCTGGAGTAACAGCGGGACAGGCAGCATCTCCGGAGAGAAGAATGATGATGGCCCCTTCCTTAGACCACTAACTTGCCTGTTTCTCCAGCATTTCGTCTATCTTTAACCAGCATTGGACTTCACTTCCACTAAAATTGTTCCCCTCTCTGTCGCCCCAACCTGTGTATATGTGTAATGTATATATACTTTGAGTGGTTCCTGGTTGCCTACTGATACACACACACAAATAACACATATGTGTATATATATATATATATATATATATATAAATATATATCTGTCCATGTGCTGTATATACTTTGCGTGGTTCCTGGGTTGCCTACTGCAACTCCGCAAAATATCATCCCCCTGCATTTCAAATCTAAATCTCTCGCCTATATATATATATATATATATATATATATATATATATCATTTATCCACTTTGGTGGCAAAAACAGACTATTATTTAATGGTGGCCATTAGGGGGGAGATGCAGCGAGAGGGATGGTATATAAAGTAGGCATCAGGTGCAGGGGGAGTGCCATAGAGGGAGTGCAGAGAAGGTTCACCAGACTGATTCCTGGGATGTCAGGACTGTCTTATGAAGAAAGACTGGATAGACTCGGTTTATACTCTCTGGAATTTAGGAGATTGAGAGGGGATCTTATAGAAACTTTCAAAATTCTTAAGGGGTTGGACAGGCTAGATGCAGGAAGATTGTTCCCGATGTTGGGGAAGTCCAGGACAAGGGGTCACAGCTTAAGGATAAGGGGGAAATCCTTTAAGACCGAGATGAGAAAGACTTTTTTCACACAGAGAGTGGTGAGTCTCTGGAACTCTCTGCCACAGAGGGTAGTTGAGGCCAGTTCATTGGCTATATTTAAGAGTGAGTTGGATGTGGCCCTTGTGGCTAAGGGGATCAGAGGGTATGGAGAGAAGGCAGGTACGGGTTACTGAGTTGGATGATCAGCCATGATCATATTGAATGGCGGTGCAGGCTCGAAGGGCTGAATGGCCTACTCCTGCACCTAATTTCTATGTTTCTATATATGTATTCTATATATATATGTGTGTGTGTGTGTGTATCTAGATGCGGCCGCGCTTAACTTCAATCGGGCGAGGAACTTCTTGCCGAGACATAATATTACCTCCAATATCACAAGCTTTTATTTTCCTCAATCAATAATTATACAATTTCACTTTTGATAATAGCAGAGCACCTGATCAAATGGCTTCTGCATCCAATTCATGTAATAATACATCCAGCAAACATTCTACCACAGTGCTGGTTTTGAGGTTGTTGATTCCATTCATAAAAGTGATTATGAAGTAATTCCCCTGGATTACAGTTAGTGAACTGCACAAATGAATGTCATTTTTGCAGGTATTCATCCAAATGCAGGTCAAGGTGAAATGTTCCATCCATGTTGACATGCCATCATGCCTGCTTTTGATTGACTTGCACATTGAAATTCTGAGTGACCTCGGTGGATTTATTTTGCCTGTCTTTATGTCACTTTCCTCTGATTTTCATCTGTGGAGGCATTTCTATACACATTTGGAAAGCAAAATGTATTTTGTTTGGATGGGCTGTAGTGTGGTGGCCAATTTGTTAAGGAGGCAAGGTGCACCCTTTGATAGCTATCTATCTAAATAGGATTTGCTTTGATTGTTCTCCGTTCCCAGGATGGAACTGATCAAGATGCATCTGTATTGTGCTTACATGGTTGTTTTTTTAATGCTGAAAGTTAGTGCCCAGCATTTTAAAAAGTGTTAGTTTTATGGTCTTCTGGTTAATTATTCAGCGGTTGGCTATACCTGTGTTCATTTCAATACATTTGGTGTTTTACAATATAAACAAGCTGCACCTCAAAATGAACTTTTTGATTTGCAGAGGCACCAATAGTTAGCTCTATTAATGCATGTTCTTGTGGATGTTTCAGATAGAAATATCTGAACATCTCGACTTTTTATGAACTGCCAAATGGCAGATATGGTTGGATCTTCTCCCATTGCATGCCATTCATGTATGCCTGATACAATTGGCTGAGATAATGAGAATCATTAATGCAATATTGTTTCCTCAGAGATCTTTGCACCATGTTTTGGAGAAATTGAAGGGTAGAAATTTGTCCCCAACAATTTGTGCTTAACATGCATGAAGAAGGGTCTCGACCCGAAACGTCGCCTATTCCTTCTCTCCATAGATGCTGCCTCACCAGCTGAGGTACTCCAGCACTTTGTGTCTACTTTAGATTTTACCAGTATCTGCAGTTCTTTCTTATGCATGCATGGTATACTTGCTTCTGAACTGTAGTTGTTGCAGCCAGCTTAAACTAATATCATTGCCAATTTGCCACATTTTAGATTTAGTAAGGACTTGCACATTTGGCTCCACATTATCTCACACAACTTTTTTGCCCTCCCAAGAATCCCTTTGTCATTTTAATTCCTGTAGATTTCAGGGAAATATACTGATGAGCATTTGTTCTGACCAGTCATCTTTCCAATATGTACTTTATGAAACAACTTTGCAAATGATGGAATATATTGAACATATTGATGGAAGGCAAGCTGTTGATTGATTGGAATGTTCAATGTTCCGATTCATTTGTAAGTTTTCATCAGGATTATTCCTGTAGCATTCAACGAGATTTATTTGTCATTGTTCATGACGACAATAGAAGATAGTCAGTTATTGATAAATCCAAATGGAAAATCGCAAAAATCATCTATTTTCAGGTAGTGGCTAGAATTTGGAGAATCCTGCCATAAGAGGCCAAGAAGCAACTCAACACATTATGGGTTAAAGGAAAATAAACACAATTGTGTTATTAGTGAGATGAAGATGCATGGCAGAAGTTCATTTAAATCATAATCAGCAAAGACAGGCATGGTACCGAATCATTTTTTCCTAAACACCAATAAATGTCTATTCCATCCGATTCTCGTGGAATAAATAACTATTTTGATCGATAAAGCTGATAAGCGTCTAATCATATAATCCTTTTAAAATTGAGGAATTTGGTGTTCTTGCCTAAACGCAGAATATCAGAGCAGTGCACAGCTTCCCTATAACTGGGTTTTTCATGCTTCTCCTCTTCCTTCAATTCCCCACACTTAAAGCAAATGACCAAACTTAAAGAGTTTGTGTTTGAGTTGCCAATCTTTTATTCAATATGAATTGAATTCTGCAAACCAAGCCAAAGATCAGTTGGTTAATTTTTCAGTTATATAATTTTCATCAATGTATTTGAGAAGTCCAGTGCAGTGCATAGATGAAGAATAATAAACCAATAATTGATGAAATTACCAAAGATATTTGTGCCAAATTGGCATCGCTGTATGTGGCAGTTGTCCTTTAAGTAATTGATATGTCCAGAGCTGTAATTCAAGAGGCTGTATTGGCTTCTGTTGCAGGAAATGGAAATCAAGTCGAAATTATTTTTTAATGTGAAAAGTGACTGGAACAAACGCTGCTGTATACGTGAAAGTAGTGGTCAACTGTTAGTATAATAAACAGAACAACTGCAGCCATTCTTATAATATAAGTGTTTTATACCAAAGAGAGCCACCAGAAAGCATACTGTCGAACAAATCAAATATATGTATATGTATATTGTGTAGGGAAATGCAATCAGGAGAAATGTAAAAAAAAAAGTCATGCATTATGTTTCCCAAAGAGAATAAATGGTAGTTAATTCAAACTAAAGAATAGAAGCCTAGTACAAACACACTGATTGTGGCCAGGCTGTAGAATCATTTCTAGGCACAACCATTAAATCTTATTGGAGAAATTTAGAAGAGAATATAGATAACGTTAGGTAAGTCAATAAAAATGTTTTGACATATTCAGTATTTATTTTGTTCTGACTGCTATGTACCAAGTTAAGGTGGCAAAAGTCAAATTTCCAGGATTTTTGATCCAGTTCTGAATTTAGTGATCTTCCCGATGTTTTGACGCTGTGCAGTTCTATCCTAGCATTTAACCAAGCTGTAGGTCATTATTCATATTCAATATTAACAGAAAACTTGTTAAGGAACATTTTAAAACACAGCACAAGGATCGAATAAGGCAATCGCGGCTACACTTTATTTAAGAGCGCCTCATACTTGGCCATTGGGAATCGTCAAACTAGACTGTGTAGGAACAAACTGCTGATGCAAGTTTAAATCGAAGATAGACACAAAATACTGGAGTATACTGACAGCGCGTTCAGCGAGACCATTACTCTGTGGATACTCGGGTCTGCTCGTGACGTGCTGGAAGTTCCATCGGTCTGCGAAAAACTTGAACATGTGGCTGGTGAACTGCCGACCGTTGTCGGTTCTCAGGCTGACGGGAACTCCAAAGGTAGAGAAGTGTCTTTTCAGCTTCTGGATGACCATCTCCGAGAGCCGAGAGCCAATCGCCAAGAGCCGCCTGACTAGCTTGGTCTCCGATTGGAGGCGTGGGTTTGTATCCCACTTCTGACACCATGTAATTGGCTTCCAGACTCAGTACATGATTCAAACACATCTTTAATCAGCACTAAAACTTAACAGCATGAAGGATGATTAGTTGACAACACATCCTGGCTGCTCCAACTGCCGGTGCTGGGAAATAGTATTAGTATAAGTATTACAGTGGGGTGGAGTTAGAGATGCTGGCTGGTGTGTGATTGGTCAACATGCAACATCAATCTACAAGTGCCTCTGCTGGTAAATCCGCTAACGGCGCTTTCAAAACAAACCCTCCTGCACGCCGAGGCCTCCCCCTCCCTCCCTTCTCGCGGCATCGGAATGCGGGAGGGTTTGTTTTGAAAGTGCCGTTAGCGGATTGTGCAGGCCAACGCGGACTGAGCGAAGTGTTTCAGGAAAAAGATCGGCCAGTCAGTGCTGGGTATTGCCGATATATAGGAGCCCATACTGGGAACAAAAGGTACAGCAGATGCGGTTGGAGGAGGTGCAAGTGAAACTTGGCCTCCACTGAAAAGACTGGGTGGAGTTGACGGAGGAGGTATAAGGACCCCCCTCCTCCTTTATAAGATATAAGGACGTATGGAGAAGTATAAGAGTGGTTCTTCTTTAATTTCTTTAGAGAGGAACTTGAGAGAATACCCATTCACTGAAGGTTATTTTGTAGCTCAGAACAGTTTCAGATGTCGCCTGTCTGGGATGTTGATGACAGATCATGGGTCATTGTTCACAGTAGACATCATATGATGTAATCTAACAACTGGCAATTTGATCCCTGGACAAGATTACCAGAATAATGGAGAAGCCAAGAATAACGTGAAGTAGACAGGAAATAAAGAGGGAAAGCTAAACCCACACAGTTGATTTCTTACTCAAGCACCGTTTTCCCAAACACCCCAATTCTAGGGATGATGGAATCAGTCAGCAGGACTAGGCTGCATATGTAGAAAGTGAAACAGTTCATGTTTGGGTTTGAAGATGCTGTCTGACCTCATTTCAGATATGCAGAATCTGCAGATTTTGATTTTCAAGGCATGATGACAATCCTTATGTAAAAGTTAATCAGTGGATGAGCTAGAATTCTACTCACAGAAACAGAGAGATTACTTGAATTGGGATTGTGGAAAAAAACTGCAGGAGGGCACTTGAAGATGGCCAAAATAAGATGGGTGCATTGCCACAGAAGATACCAAATACTTCCCACTGCTACGTGTTGGAGACAGTGAGTGAAGCCAACATCAGACCAACAGCAAACGTGACTAGAGGCAGCAGTGACCTGACACTCCAAACCTCAGATCCTAGGAAGTCATGGTAGTGAAGAGTTTCCTATATTAGGTGGACAGTCATGTCTCCGAATGATCATCAGCAAAATGTAATTGGCAAAAAGCAAATATGGCTGATGTGCAACTAACTTCAGAGAGCAACAACACCATAGCTTACAAGCAGGCTATGGATGCAGGATCTCCAACTCAAACCATTCACTCTGTTTCTCTTGCCGCAGATGCATACTGACAGGCTTGCATTTTCTGGTAATTTTAATTTTTCAGCACCGAGAGACAGGGCTTTTTTGGATTCAATTTGGTACAATCATGACAACTTAGAAGCAGATGGGGAAGAGAAGCCCATTGATGCAAGTATCGGGAAGGCGTTACGCCACAGTAAAGTATACACTGAGCAGTTACTTTGGATGTGAATTTATTGTTTAATCTACAATGGGTGATGCAACCCGAGTTGCATGTTTAATATTGGTAGATGGCACATTTTAAGAATTTAATCCTGACGAAGCATACTCTAAATAGTTGCAACTTAGCTCAGCATTGAATTTTCAGAGGGGTCGCTTGTGTTGTGGCCTCCAGAGGGACCACCTTTGTTGGGGAGAAAGCTACAGTAAGATGAATACTGTTGTATTCTCTAAATCTTTATTTAATTATGTATACTTGTTAACTTTGAGACATTATCCATGAGCACTGAAACAGGACCTTTGGCCCACTGAGTCCATGTTAATCATCAAGCATCCCTTTACACTAATCACATTTTCTTCTCCCTACATTCCCAATCATTCCTTTCATATTCCACCACTCAAGGAAGACCCGGCATGAGGAGACTATCGTGAGGGAGGGGAAAGATCAATGGGAACCCGGCGTGAGGAGTGGGAAGAACAAATGGGGCCCAGCGTGGGGGGACTGTTGAGGGGGACCTGGCGTGGGGGTACTTTGTAACTTTGTAAGCATCCTTTATGGGCTGAAGAAGGGTCTCGGCCCGAAACGTCGCCTATAGCTGAAGAAGGGTCTCGGCCCGAAACGTCGCCTATCTCCTTCGCTCCTTAGATGCTGCTGCACCCGCTGAGTTTCTCCAGCTTTTTGTGTACCCTCGATTCTCCAGCATCTGCAGTTCCTTCTTTAAAACTTTATGGGCGACTAGTTGCATACCTTGGGTATGCAAGCAAAGAATTTCACTGTGACTTGTCACACATGACAATACAGTATTCGATTCAATTCAAAGTTCTTGGGCCACTAACCTGCAAGTCTTTGCAATGTAAGAAAACTTGCCTGGTGACAGACTGAACTGAAGATCAGTTTTAAACTCGGGTCCTTGGAGCTGTGAGGCGGTGACTCTAGCTGGGCACAATGGCACTCCAATGGCTTGGAATTACTATATTCAGGCAACAATAAAACAAATGGAAGCCATACAGCTTTTTAATGGCACTGCTGGAAAGCTCACTATTAATAACAGGACTCCTATTGCTCATACCCTGAAGGATTGGTATCGCTGTCTGCCAAACTATCACTGAAGTTAGTCAGTATTTAATGGAGCCACATTGGGAATATGTTTTCAGGTTTGGTTCCAAACTACACATTCCAGTCATGAATTATTCTCTTAAGGGATCATTTGTTTCTAGCCTAGGTTATTCAGAATTAATTATCTCAGTATTTATGAACATTTTATAGTAGCACGCTAGGTCCATGGTAATCAATAATCTTTGACACATAATTGTGTATTTACTTGCAGCATATATTTCATGTAGCATTGTGCAAAAAACATCCAGGTTATAATATTGATTGCCTTTGTTAATGCTGAAATTACTTTTTTTTCGAATATTATCCTTTTTCAATTTTCTGTTGAGGTTTTCCTAAATTAAACCACACCATTGCTCATCATTACTGCCCATTAGGGACAGAAGAGAAGTGATGATGTGATGGATTTTTGGAAGTACTACATACAATAAAGATGCAATACAGACCTCAAACAGTTGACAGGTTTGTTTGTGGCTTAATTAAGCTGGACTAGAAGAACCATCACTAACAAACGAAAGCTTGTTAGAAAATAAAAATAACTTCTGATCCAGATTTCTCAAGTAAAATTTAGGACTTCACTAATATCAGATTAAAATAAAAATTTAGTTTAAAGATGCAGCGTGGAAATTATGTATCCAGATGAGAATTAAATACAGCATAATGTTGAATAACAAATGCATTGCCTCACGTAATGGCAACCCTTAAAATGTTCCTCGACTATGCCCATAACAGTGAAAGATTTGCAATTCTGGGAGTATCAATGGCATACTGTACTGAATATTCCCAAGACTGTCTCTTTAATTTGAGGATGGTGTCAACCACACACAGACCCTGAATCAATTCAGTGGTCTGATCTGGGAACCAGAAATCCATCCTTGCCAGTTACCTGCCTGCTGACAGAGTGTTCTTTCTCTTTTCATGTTCAGCTCTGAGGACGAAATAGCTCTATTTGAGCCAAGCCATTGTTTGATGGAAGCTGAGGCTGTTGCCACTGAGGCCAATTGCCTTCTCCACCCAACTGGTGCTGCACACACACCTGCTTTCCTGAATGCAATCAATAGCTGTAGAAACGAAGAAGTCAAACATTGGTTTTATCTCCTTTTCCACATCACCTATATTTCTGCATCTTAGGCTGATTAAACTATTTATAGGCGGAAAGGTCATATCCACCAGATATAGAGCTAAGGGTCAGAAATTCAATCGTGTAGCACAATGTAATGCATTCTACAAGATTGAATTGAATTTGTAATAAGAAATGCTTCTATTCATTAAATCCGGAACATTATATGGATTGTATATTTGCAATTTTCACCCAGGTCCTTTGCCCATGGAGTCAGGCCCAGAGACGATCAGTTAAAAAAACGTAAACACTGCTGCATCAACCACGCTCTGTCTTAATGGTCGATAATGCACTCTGCTTCCTGATGCCCTGACATTATTCCTGATGTTTTGGTTTCGTCTCACCTGCCCAGCCCACCATCCCAAAGCAATGACAGAAGAGGGCTTTGAACATGGTCAGCATGCAATGCTTTGTCTATCTTACATGAATCTTAAGGTCTTGGTTAGCATGCTCAATAGAACATTGCAATGGTGGCCCCACACAAAAAAAAAACAGCCATAAAAATTAACCTTTTAATCTCGAGTGAATTTTTGGTCACTGCATAAATATCTGATTGATCATGAGGAACTCCAATAAAAAATATTTTAGCTATGTCTTTAGTGAAAAGTTCCCTTTTTCTGACACGTGTGGATGTTAATCTTCAGTTCACAGGCAGCTGCAATGTCATCAATATGGGTGAACAGCAATCACAACAAAGAATTGACCATAAGACAAGTGCAGGAGGAACTCAGCAGGTCAGGCAGCATCTGTGGAGAGAATGGACAGATTACATTTTGAGACTGAACCTTTCTTCAGACTGTCATATAGACAGAGTCTCAACCCAAAACATCATCTGTCCATTCCATCCACATCTGCTGCCTGACCCGTGAGTTCCTGTGTTTTGCTCAAGATTCCAGCATCTGCACTTTCTTGTGTCTCCACAATGAAAAATTAATTACCTATCTGTTGGGATTCTTTAAGGAAGTTAATAGCAGGATAGACACAAGGAGAGTCAGTGGATAGTATTTACCTGGATTTTCAGATGGCCTGTCATAAGGTGCTGCACGTTAGGCTGCTAAAGAAGTTGAGAGCCCATGGTATTAGAGGAAAGATACTGGCATGGATAAAAGTTTGGCTGGATGGCAGAAGGTAAATAGTGACAATAAAGAGGGCTTTTTTTGTTTGCTGCCAGTGAATAGCGGTGTTCCTCAAGGGTCGGTGCTACTCTTCACTTTGCATGTCAATTATATAACCAGGGAGGCCTATTCATTGGGTATTTTTAAGGCAAGGATTGACAGATGGTTGATTGGTAAGGGTGTGACGGGTTATAGGGGAAAAGGTAGGAGAATGAGGTTGAGAGGGAAATGTAGATCAGCCATGATTGAACAGCAGAGTAGACTTGATAGACCGAATGGCCTAATTCTGCTCCTATGACTTCAGAACTTATAAACAACTAAGAATCAAAAAGCACAACTTTTGTTGACATTTAAAAAAATATGTTAAATAAAGTTTAAAACACACTACCTGTGACAATATGTGAGGTTGAGGCAGAAATTTCATAAATAACAGTTCATCAAATTAATGTATTTCTTGTGCTTTGAATTACTTCAGAACTTCAGAAGTCAGAACTATATTGGAAATAAACAGTCATCAGTTTTTATTTTTTATTTTTTATATTTAATTAATAGTTTTTTATTGGAGGGGAAAAGAAAATCACAGTACATCTGATGTATAGCATTACATTTTCCTCCATTTTGTTTTTTATAAATAATAATAATAATAATAATATAATAAACAAAATAACCCTAACCCACCCTCCCTAAACGCCCCTTGGCAGCTTATTTTTTCACAATCCAAATATATCACAAAATCAAATGCACTTTTTAACAATAATAAAGTAACAACACAGAATAAAGGCAGATCCCCACTTAATGTCAAGTGCCTTCAGTCAACAGGTACTTTAGACCCTCAAAGTATGATAAAAAGGGTTTGCATTTCAAATAAAACTTTTTCAC
The DNA here is from genome assembly GCA_035221665.1 of Okamejei kenojei. Lineage (NCBI taxonomy): Eukaryota > Metazoa > Chordata > Chondrichthyes > Rajiformes > Rajidae > Okamejei > Okamejei kenojei. Next base: position 78,848,643 of record CM069138.1, on the reverse strand, counting down.
AGACCCCCTCAATGTGAATTTGTTCTTTTCTAACCTTAAAAAAAACATGACGTCTTCCAGCCAAGCAGCGGCAGATGGAGGAGTGTTAGATTTCCAGACCAGCAAGATTCTCCTACGGGCCAAAAGTGATGTAAATGTAATGATATCAGACTGGGTTGTATTTAAACCCAAGGTTTTATCTGCTACACCAAATACAGCTACAAGCGGGCAAGGTCTCACTGTCATCCCAAGGACTTCACTGATGGTTTTAAAAACCATTGCCCAGTAGTTAACAAGTTTGGGGCAAGACCAGAATGCATGAGCTAGATTGGCTGGAGAGAACGAGCACCTGTCACAGCCAGCGTCCGTCCCTGGATATATGTTAGCAAGCCTGGCTTTGCTTAAATGAACCCTGTGTGAAACTTTAAATTGTATGAGCCCCAATCTAGCACATGATGACGAGGAGTGGACTTTTTTCAGCGCTTCTGTCCAGCATTCCTCAGACAGATTCATACCAAGGTCATCCTCCCACCCAGCTTTAACTTTGTTCAGGTTTTGATCTCCTAAATACATCAGTCGAGAATATACTGCATAGATCAGTCCTTTATTTGCAAAGGTAAGAGTGAGTTTATCCAACGCTGTGACAGGAGGGAGATCAGGAAAAGAAGGAAATTGTTTCATGACAAAGTGGCGAACCTGAAGATATTTAAAGAAATGATTATGTGGGAGGCCATGTTTTTTGTGTAGGTAATCAAAACTATCAAATATGTTGTTAGTGTATAAATCCTTAATGGACATAACACCATTCAAACCTCACTGTCGAAAGGTTAAGCCAAGTGTAAAGGGGGGGAATAAATGGTTACTGTGAATGGGACCCAGAACTGAAGCTGATGTAAGCTTATAATGGCAACGAAATTGGGTAAAAATTTTGATGGTTGATAGTACGACAGGGTTGGATGTAAATCGAGAGGGTTTCAATGGCAGGGAGTATACTAAAGCTGGAAGAGACGAGGAGTAACAGGATTGTGATTCAAGCAGACACCAGTCTGTATCTGGTCGGTGGAGCCAGAGTAATATCTTTTGGATATTGGATGCCCAGTAATAATTAATACAGCTAGGAAGGCCCAGTCCACCTATTTCACGATCTCTTTGGAGAGTACACTTATTGACCCCATGGAACCTTGTTATCCCATATAAAGGAGGTTATAGATTGGTTAACTGAGTTAAAAAATGACTTGGGTAGGAAAATCGGCAAACATTGGAACAAGTAAAGAAATCTGGGAAGTACAGTCATCTTCACTGACTGCACTCTCCCAGCCATAGTGAGTGGCAGACTACACCATCTCTCAAAGTCAGCCTTCATTTGGCTAACTTGAGGCATGTAGTTAGCTGCAAACAGGGATGTGAAAAAGCGGGTGATGTGTATTCCTAAATATACAAACCCTTCTTGAGATATGGGAAAGGGCAGGGTTTCCTATTGGATCTATAGGGCTAAGTTGATGGGAAAGCATTTGCTTTTTTGGAGGTTTAGTTTATAGCCAGAAAAAGTCCCAAACTGATCCAACAAGGACACAATTGCAGGGCTACTGGCTATAGGGTCGCTCACATAAAGAAGGAGGTCATCAGCATATAGAGACACACGATGTTCCCTGTTTCTTCTCCTAATGCCCTGGAATAATGTAGTTGACCTAAGTGTGATAGAGAGAGGCTCAATTACAATGGCACAGTCATCATTTTTTTACCATGTTCCTATATGGGATTTAATATGTATCTCATATGGATTACTTGTTTTTGCTTGTTAAGCAACTATGTAAGCAAACTTGCATTATCTACCTTTATACTTGCAAACCCACTATGTCAGTTCTGGTGAAGTTTTAATGTAACATGGTTATTTGACACCATCATAACTCCATAGGCAGAAGATCACTGCCACCACAGGGCTTCACAAGACCTTTTCTATTTGGTGTTCATGAAAGGTTTCGATGAGGAGATTTTTTTTTCCTCTGTGGTAGAGGTGTCAATGACAAGACAGCATAGATTCAAAGTGAGTGTTTGGAGGTTTGAGGAAAAATATTTTTGACCCATAAAGTGGTTGAAACATGGAACATGCAGCCTGAGTGATTGGTGGAGGCAGGTAGTCTTATAAAACATAAGCATTTAGTAAGATGTTGAAATGTCATGATGTAGACAGCTGCAGGTTGAGGATTGGGTTATAGGATTATTAAAGATGGGCACATAATGGTCAGCATGGAAACAGTGCATCATCGGGCCTTGTTACATGTTGTATGATTCTATGATTCGATACTTTTGCACGATAAATCAAAGGGGTCCAAATCCATAGCTCCCTGAACATGGTAACACAAGTAGATAGAGAGGTAAAGAAGGCATTCAGAATGCTTGCCTTCATTGGTCGGGGCATTGAATATACAAATCATGATATCATGTTTGCAGCTTTTTAGGTTTTCAATTAGACTGTATTTGAAGTATTGTGTGAAGTTCCATTGCAGGAGGATGCTTTGGAGAGGGTGCAGAAGAGGATGCACAAGAATGCTGAATGGATTAAGGGGTATTAGCTATAAGCAAAGGTTGGATAAACTTAGATTGTCTTCTCTGGAGCAATGGGAAGGTTGCGGGAAGATCTGATAAAATTATATAAAATTATGGGTAGTTAGGGTAGGCAGAACCTTTTTTTATTCTTAGGTGGAAATATCACAGACTAGAAGGCACAACTTTACAGTGAAAGGGGTAAAGTTTAAATGTATGAGGGGCACATCTTCTACACACAGACTGGTAGGTGCATGAATGCATAGCCAGGGGTGGTGGTGGATGCAGATACAAAAGTGGCATTTAAGAGGCTTTTGGATAGGCACATGGATATGTAGGGAAAGGAGGGATCTGGATCATATGCAGGCAGAGGACATTATCTTAACTTGGCATAATGACATCATTGATATTATGGGCTGAAGGAGCTGTTTCTGTGCTGTACTGTTCTACATTCCACGTTCTAAATCATTGTTCCTTCTTTGGATTGTATTCAAAATGTATTTCATAAATGCGATCTGGAATTAATGAATATGCTTGAAAGGGACATTTTGTAAACTGTCAACAATAAGATTTAATGTCAATGTGCATCTTGACCTTCACTTCAAATTTATTTCTGTGGATTTTCTTGGTACTTAATTAATTGCAGGAGAGAACACAATTTTGAACTAGAAGAATGCAGTATTTAGCAATAGAAATGAAAAATTGGCTTCAGACAAAAGCATTTTCTGGCCCGCTTGTGAAATGCTGCTTTAGAAAAACCTTGCATAACTGAATTAACTAAAAGGAGATTGCATTTCCATAAAGGATTAAAAATGTAGTGTGAATACCACTCTAAATCTGTATATAATTGACACTAATGTCCATCCATCATCACCAGTTATCCATTCTGCTTTTCCGAAATTAGTGTTTATTCCTTTCAGATAGAAAACAAATATAAGCATCACTTGAAAATCAGTGATATGACTCAACTAGCCAGTTGAAAGACTATTTTTTCAATAAAACTTCAAATTAGGAACTAGAAAATTGAAATTTTAGAACCAGCAAGCAATAGAAAATCAATCAATGAAAATATTTAAATATTTTTTCTTTGTGCTGTGACTGCTAGCCTTGCTTCCACTGTAAGCCCAATGATACTACACACATTCCTGTAACAAGAACTGAAAACTTTGCGACTGAATTATCAAAAAAAATATCCTATCGTGATCCATTTATGACCTTCCAATATAAAGAGCAGTGACTTCCTTTTAAACTACGTTTCTCAATTTCTAATCTTGCCATAAGAACATTTTTCATGTGGAAATCAGCATGGAATGATTAGTGAATTAATATGATTCCACAACGAGATATGTCAGTATTTACACATAATTTCATAAAGATCTCTCTTGTAATCTGTATCATTTAACTATCTTTCCCTAAACTATTAAGTCATCCTTACAAAATAGTGATTCAGTCAATGAACATTAGTCTTCAACATTAGCTCAAGTCTATTGAAGGGTCATGATGTGGTGCATTAACTTTGTTTCTCACTCATAGGTTCTGTCAATCTGCCAACTATATGCAGCCTTTTTTTCAAATTTACATTTCATTCTTAACAATTCAGGTTTGACAAAGAGTTATTTTACTCGCATTAGTGATCCTGACAACTTTGTTTATGACCTAAATTCCCCTTACCATCCAGTATAATTGTATATATCATGGGTGAAATAGTAACTTCTTTGTGACCCAAACCAGATATTTGTATTGAATGTGTTTTACCACGGTCTTCAAAAAATGGATTGGAAAAAATGATGGGTGAAATTAATTTTGATTTCCGAATTGTAAAGCTGCAGATAAATTCCATGCCAGTAAAACTTCAAATAAGAAGTTTACATTTCCACTCTTGCTACCTATTAACATCCCTGAATCTAGCAGTTTCCCTAATATTTCTGTCAGATTAAACTAATGTCATCTTTTAGGCAGGCAGCCTGTCACCTAACCAAGAATTGGAAATGACCCCTATTGATTTTTAATGAACATCGTCACAACAATAATGAATGTGAATGTTCATTAGAATGTAAAATTAGCTTTCATTGTCTCCAGTGTGCTGATTCCGACAACCAGTCTGAATATAAGCAATAAGGCAGGGTCATTCACCTATTCATTAAGATACTGTGACTCATGTGCACATTGTGGACCAATCCCCAAATGCTCTGAATCTCATGATATCCAAAAGTGTATGTCTAATCCTTGAATATATTCAGTGACAGGGCATTTCCTGCTCCAGAGGGCAACACACTTATCCCAGGAACTATTCTAGTGAGCCTATGCTTCAATTTGGTAATGCTTCTTTTACATCCCTACATTTTGCTGTTCTGTGAACCTTTTCGGAGCTTATTTTAGCCTAATAGTGCCATTTTTAAGCAAGAACTGGCAGCCTTATCACTAATAACATTCAAACAGCTTACAGATTTGTTCATGACGCAGTAAGACATCATCTGTTCAGCTGCCTCTGCTGATTTTTCTACTTCACTCACAATGCCAAATCTACAAATAGAATGCGAGGTCGAAAGCATTTACTGAGAACATAATAATTTTTCAAGTCGAACATTTCTGACTTTTTCTGATTTATTTGAATTTAGATCTTTGCCGGCTCGATTGTTAAAAAGCAATCTTTAGTAAAAAGTTGTAAAAAAAAATTAGTGTGGAGGATTGTGTTAGTGTACGGTGATTGCTGTCCGCTGCAGACTCAGTGGGCCGAAGGGCCTGTTTCCGCGCTAGGCCTCTAAACTAAACTAAGAAGATTGGTATCTTATTATTACAATTTTGGATGATTTAAAAGTATCATAATCAAATCTGATTGAGTTTTTGAGGATGTGACCAAAAAGATTGATGAAGGCAGAGTTGTGGACGTTGTGTACATGGATTTTAGTAAGGCATTTGACAAGGTACCGCATAGTAGGCTGCTCTGCAAGGTTAAGCCCCTGTCCCACTTACGTGTCCTCGGCACGCTGATTACGCGACCTCATGGGCGCGTTGATGCGCAACGGTCCCGCGTGATTTCATGCGCCTGCACAGCCGTCTGGAGCGCGTGACGTCATTTGAAGATGGACACAAAATGCTGGAGTAACTCAGCGGGACTGGCAGCATCTCTGGAGAGAAGCAGGCACGTGCCGTGAGTAATTACTCAGGGTAAGCAGTCAGCCGGCTTTCAAAAAAAAAATCTTAAACCGTGCATGCGCAGATGGTTCTCTTCGTAAAAAATAAAAAATAAGTAACAATTCAATTTTACCAAGGCTTCTTAATCTCCTTCATTTTTTAGTCACTGAATGGGTGGGGGACGGAGGATGAAGGCAGGTGGAGAGATGGTGGGAAAAACGGGAGCACACCGGGACGTTGAATCAGTTGTCATCTTATTGAATGACAATACTAATTCAAGGGTCCAATTGGAGGGAGAGTTCCTTTCACAGCGTGTGGAGAGTCTGCGCCAGGGGTTAAAGATGCGAGAAGGCAGAAGTGTTGAAAAGGAGGGGGGTCAGAGATCATGTCAGACTCACTCACCGCTGCCTCAGCGCTCCAGGCACGGACAACAGAACTGGCCGCCACTTCTGGGGATAGAAGCAGCTTGGGTGCGAGCGGCCGCCAGGACCCGACAGCAGAACCGGCTGCCACTCCAGCGCCTTCTGCCGGCCCGCTCACCTCTGGCAGTGCTCTTCGTCTGAACATCTCTCACCTGCCGCTCGCCGGCTTCGCTCATGTCAACCGCTCCCGCAAATCCTTACATTCTCACAGCCGAGTAACCTCAACTGGTCCCGTGAGCGCGCTGTCGGAATTTAAAGATTTGCGGGAAGCCGGCCGGCGAGCGGCAGGTGAGAGATGTTCAGATTGAGACACTGCCAGAGGTGACGGGGATTAGCAGACAGGGCTGAAGTGGCTGAAGTGGCAGGGTCCCGGCGGCCGCTCAAAGTCAGTCACCCGAGCTGCTTCCTTCCTCGGAAGTGGCGGCCAGTTCTGCTGTCCGTGCCCGGAGCGCTGCGGCAGCCACCCAAGCTAATTCACTCACCGGCCACAATAAAACCATATAGCAGTCTGAAGAAGGGTCTCGACCCGAAACGTCGCCTATCTCCTTCGCTCCTTAGATGCTGCTGCACCCGCTGAGTTTCTCCAGCCTTTTGTGTACCCTAGCAATTACAGCACGGAAACAGGCTATCTCGGCCCTTTTACTCCATGCCGAACACTTACTCTCACCTAGTCCCATCTACCTGCACTCAGACCGGAGCGTGGCAAGTGGGTTACTGACCCCAATCCCCTCCTTCACAACGCCAGACTCCCCAAACACTGTGAACGGAGCTCTCCCCCCACCCCGGGAAATACAGCATTTAAAAACATAAAGCACCAAGAAATGCACTTACCACATTATTGGTACATTAAGTCCATTCTTCACTCTGTGTTTCCTGAGAAACTATTAAAATAATGGCAATCCATATTCAAAAATCCCGCCAAGAAACTCGTGCTGGGTATGCGCATCAGGCTGCTGCACATGCGCAGTGCTGCAAAGGCAGAATTTCTGCTGCCTTCAGCTCCCCTTGAAACTGACGGCTCAGGCAGCGCTAATGGCACGTGGGCTGCACAGACCTTCCCGTGTTACAAGCGCTGCGGATGAAAGGCACGGAGAATTATGCCTACCTAAGAGATCGATCTCTTACATATGCATAATTCTCCCATGCCTTTACTATTTATATTTAAGAATTGCCATTTCATAATTTTAGTCAGGGTAGGCAGTGCCTACCTTGCCTACCCTGACGGCCGTGCCTGGAGAGAAGGTACGGGTGACATTTCGTGTCGAGACTCTTCAGTCTGAAAGATCACACATTGCTTCTCTCCAGAGATGGTGCCGGTCCTGCTGAGTTACTCCAGCATTTTGTGCCTATCTTCAATTTTCTTGGCCCCGCTCTGGGAGTAAAAGTGGGGGCGGATTCGGACCGCAACGGCCGTGAGCCCCAGGCCGAGTTCGGCGATTGATTGCCTGCTTCTTCTGCTGTTGGAGGTGAGACATTACAACGCATCAGGGTCTTGGGCCTGTCCCACTTTGGCCGTCAGTTACGCGACAGGCCGTTGGCGCGCAAAGATTTTGTTCGCTACAAACATTTCGCAGCCCCGCGCGATGTCGCGCACAACTACATACCCCTCCGCGCTTCTCAGTGGGACTGGCCCCTCGCGGCCACATGATGCCCGTGCGCCTCAAAGCGACGTCGAGGTCACGTAATTTGCATGGTAGGGACACATAAGTGGGACAGGCCCTTTAATCCCCATGGGATTCGAGGAGAGATTGCTAAATGGATAGAAAATTAGCTTCATGGATAGAAGAAGTGGGTGATGGTGGAGGTTTCTTACTAGAGGCCAGTGACTAGTGTTGCCCCTCAGGGTTCGGTGCTGTTTGTCATCTGTATCAGTGATGTGGATGAGAAAGTACATGGTATGATTAGCAGGTTTGCAGATGACACCAAAGTGGGTGGTATTGTAGAGGGTGAAGGTGGTTGTCATAAATTGAAGCGGATCTTGATCAGTTGGGCAGGTGGGCTGAGGAATGGTTGAAGGAATTTAATTTAGAGAAACGTGAGATGTTGCATTTTGGCAGCACTAACATGGGCAGGACCTGCACAGTGAACGGCAGGGCTCCAGGAGGTGTTGTAGAGCAGAGGGAATTAGGAGTACAGGTTCATAGTTTGATGAAAGTGGCATCACATGTACATAGAATGGTCAAAAAGGCTTTTGACACATTGGCAGTCATCAGTCAGAGTATTGAGTATAGAAGTTGGGAGGTCGTGTTGCAGTTGTATAAGACATTGGTGAGGCTGCATTTGTAGTATTGCGTAAGAAGGAACTGAAGATTTTGGTTTAAACCAAAAGCTGGAGTCACTCAGTGGGGCAGGCAGCATCTCTGGAGAGAAAGAATGGGTGATGTTTCGGGCAGTGACCCTTCTTCAGTATTGTGTTCAGTATTGAGTACCGTGTTATAGGAAGCATGTTGTCAAGCTGGAAAGGGTGCAGAGAAGATTTACAAAGATGTAGCCAGGACAAGGTGAGGTTGAGCAGGCTGGGACTTTATTTCTTGGAGTGCAGGAAGATGAGGGGCAATCTTATGGAGGCATATAACATAATGAGAGGAATAGATTAGATAGACACACAGTCTCATGCCCAGAGTAGGGGAATCAAGAGCCAGAGGACATAGGTTTAAGGTGAGGGGGGGTTGGAAAGATTTAATAGGAACCTGAGGGGTACCATTTTTATACAAAGAGTGGTGGTATATGGAACAACCTGCTGGAGGATGTAGTTGAAGCAGATATATTGCAGCGTATGAAACATTTAGACAAGTACATGGATAGGACAAGTTAGGAGGGGTATGGGCCAAATGTAGGCAGCTGGGACTAGTGTAGATATACCATGTTGGCCGGTGTGGGCTAGTTGGGCTGAAAGGCCTGTTTCCATACTGTAAGACTATGAATATGATTCTATAAAACAGGCGTAAAAAATGTTTCGTTTTGATTTCTACTTTTTTTTATTTCTACTTTTTTTGTTTTTTATGTTGTGTCTAGTGTTGGTTTGGGTGTCTCGGTGTGTCTTGTGTGGGGGGTGGTGGGGAGGGGAAAGGGGGGAACCGCTTTTGGTCGCCTCCTCCACGGAGAGGCGACTTTTTCCATGTTGCCTCCCTCACGGCCTAACACCATGGATTGGAGCTCCTTTCCCGGCGTCGGGCCCAGAGCATCGGCAGCAGATGCAGCGTAGACTTTCCATCATGGAGCGGGCGAACCCATGCCGGGGATCGCCAGAGAGGAATGCTCCAATCGCTGGCCTGGTGACTTTGGCATCATGGGGCTGTGGTCTGCGGAGCTTCTAGTCGCGGGCGTGGCCTGGGATCCGTTGCCATCCGTAGCCTGGGATCCGTTGCCGGGGATCGCCGGAGAAGAGTTCCGACCGCTGGCCTGCGGCCTATGACATCCTGCAGCCGTGGTCTCCGTTAGGAAAGTGCTGATTCGGGACCTCCAAGCACGAAGTGTGTTCGACCACCCCGACGTCCGAGTTTGGATCATCCCGACGAAGGCCCTCTACATCGGGCCGCCCGTAGCGGCGACTATGGAAGGTTTATAGCCCCGACCACGGATGAACAGAGGAGGAGGTCTGGCTGAACTTTGTTGCCTTTCACCACAGTGAAGAATGCTGAGGTGGATGTTTGTGTTACATTTTATTGTGCATTGTGTGTTCTTTTAAAGCGTATCGCTGCTGGCAAATTCATTTCACCGTAACTTCAGTTGCATGCGACGAATAAAAATGACTTTGACTTTTGACGTTGACATGCCCTTCGAAAACGTTTGCAATCTTGTTGTGGGAAAGTTCAGGTCATTGAATATCTGCCAGTCACTCACAATCTACAGTATCTGTAACATGAACTCATTGAAACCCAATAGATTTGTGATTTGGCATAAATATTGGAAATATGAGAAATCTGATCTTCTGTTGCATGTGTTATTGTCTCCTAACATGGGAAAACAAATCCTCAATTATATTGTATGAAGTATTGGAAGTTTTTTAATTTTCTCCTCCACAATCATTTGAAGAATAATAACTATATTGTTCTTATTTTGAATGAGCCGCTCCGACGCTTTCACTGTAGTTTTATGTAATCCCACCTTTGTGTCTACTCCCTACATACAAAGGACAATTTACAAAGGCTAACTAATCTTTGGGATGTAGGAGGAAACCAGAGTACCCGGAGGAAACCCACACGGTCAGAGGAAGAACGCACAAACTTCACTCAGTAACCAAGGTCAGGAATGAACCCAGGCCCCTGGTGCTGTGAGCAGCAGCTCTACCAGCTGCGCTACTGTGCTACCTTTATCATGTTTGGAGATTTTGTCATTTTCTAATCCAAATGGTTTCATTTGGATTTACAGTGCCATACTTGTATATTTTAATATGTACAATAGTTCCTATTTGTGATGAAAGAGGTGTTGTAATTTGCATTGGGTTAAGATATGGCCCGGGTGTATTTTGACCTCCAATGGCTTTGAAATACAAATGAAATGGTTCAACGTGACTAGTATGAAGCAGATTTAAAAAATCCAAATAAGGGATTTGGATTTCAAGTCTATTGCAATGAAACAAACATCTACTGACGGAATTGACATAAGTTCATAACTTAAATTGCTAACTCACCTTCATTATTATAGTCACTTATTATTAAATTATATTTTCAGATAATAATGTTGTACCTTACGGAGTTAGAATTAAATTCATATACTTTGATATTTGTGGGATGTGTTTTGATTAATGTTATTTTAATCATGTTTTCATTGCAGAACTAAAACAAAAGATAATATAAAGGTTAAAGTATTGCTAGTCATCTCTTACTTTTTGAAAATATTAGTCATACCTTTGGGTATTCCCAAAGTGCCTGGCTCGATTTGAGACAAACATTGATTCAAATTGATGTGGATGGTGTGGGTTTCTGAAATGTTCTCCAATCACTTCATTGTAATCCATATTAGGATTGACATCTGGCTTTCTATGACACATTCATTTTTCTAATTCCCTTGGACTTCAAGTGGAAATGATTGTCTAAACCAGCTCAAAAAGAAGCTTCCTCAAGTCCCGGCTTTACAATGTTTTTTTTTTCCTGCAGTGTGATAAAGGAATAGATCAGGTAGATGCACAGAGTAGGGGTCTCTTGCCCAGAGTAGGGGAATCGAGGACCAGGGGACATAGGTTCAATGTGAGGGTAAAAAAGATTTAACAGGAGGGGTAACTTTTTCACACAAAGGGTGGTGGGTGTATGGAACAAGCTGCCAGAGGAGGTAGTTGAGGTTGGGACTAACCCAATGTTTAAGAAACAGTCTCTAACATGGACATTTAGGCCGGTGAGAGATGTTGGCCGGTGTGAGCAAGTTGGGCCGAAGGGCATGTTTCCACACTGTATCGCTCTATGGCTCTATGACTGTGTTTGAAGACTACATTGCCCAGGCACTTTCTTCATCTTTCTAACTATATTATTTAAACAGCTTACAATTGTCTAATTATATTTTACACAATGATGCAGTAGATACACGTTTGGCCAACGTGCAGGAATGCACGATGAGTAAAAGATGACTGAAATGCCTGAGATAGAAGACACAGCATGGGGTCCATCCTGAAGCAACTTAGTTTGAATTAGTCTAATCTGACCCACAATGGCAAATAAGCAATGGCCACCTATTAAAAAAGCAAGGGTTGGAGGATTCATTAGGTGTGAATAATATATGGGATATCAAAAGTACAAGATATTTTAAGAATCAACATTTATCTCTAGCTGATTTATTGAAATAGGGATTACATTGAGTAGGTGCTTTAATATTACCAAATGTATAATTTCAGGAATTACTGTATAGTCAGTGACATTGATTTATTAGCAATTGGAATTGTTCCTGCAACATAAGACTACTGGTACTGAGGCAGTTTGCCTATCGGCCCAACAGGTCAGCAGAGGATGCCATATCAGCGGCTCTTCACTCTGCCCTGACCCACCTGGACAATAACAACTCCTACATCAGGTTGTTATTCATTGACTTCAGCTCTGCATTTAATCCTGTCATCCCCACCAGTCTGATCACCAAACTCAGCGGCCTTGGCATCAACACCTCCCTCTGCAACTGGACACTGGATTTCCTCATTAACAGACCCCAGTCTGTTAGGATTAACAACCTCACCTCCTCCACTCTGACACTGAACACTGTGTGCTCAGCCCTCTCCTCTACTCCCTCTTCACCCACGACTGCGTCCCTATGCATGGCTCCAACTTTATCATAAAATTCGCTGACGACACCACGGTGGAAGGCCTGATCAGTGACAACAGCGAATCAGCCTACAGGGAGGAGGTCCAGCACCTGGCAGCTTGGTGTACCAACAACAACCTTGTCCTCAACACACAGAAGACAAAGGAAATCATTGTGGACTACCGGAAGACCAGAGGCGGCAGACACACCCCCATCCACATAAACGGGACTGAGGTGGAGCGCCTCTCCAACTTCAAGTTCCTCGGGGTTCACATCTCTGAGAATCTGTCCTGGTCCCTCAACACTGCCAAACTGATTAAAAAAATGCAGCGTCTCTACTTTCTGAGGAGGCTTAAGAAGGCTCACATGTCCCCTCAGATCCTGTCCAACCTCTACCGCTGTACCAAAGAAAGCATCCTGACCACCTGCTTCACGGTGTGGTACAGCAGCTGCACCACAGCTGACAGGAAGGCACTGCAATGGGTGGTGAAAACCGCCCATCACATCATCGGTGCCCCACTCCCTGACATGGCTGTCCTTCACTGCAAAATCATTAAGGACCCCTCACACCCCAACCATGGACTGTTTACCCTCCTCCCATCAGGGAGGCGGTACAGGAGCCTCAGGTCTCACACCAGCAGGCTAAGGAACAGCTTTTTCCCCAACACCATTACCCTGGTGAACTCACAGGCCCGGTGCTAGCCCCCCCCCCCCCCCCCCCCCCCCCTTCTCATCAGTATTATTTATAGTTTATGAAATTTATAGTTAAGCTCTTATTCACCAGAATATAGCACATGTCAATCTTTTGCATCTTAACAACTATCTGTATATTTATTGCCATAGAGGGAGTGCAGAGAAGGTTCACCAGACTGATTCCTGGGATGTCAGGACTGTCTTATGAAGAAAGACTGGATAGACTCGGTTTATACTCTCTGGAATTTGGAGATTAAGAGGGGATCTTATAGAAACTTACAAAATTCTTAAGGGGTTGGACAGGCTAGATGCAGGAAGATTGTTCCCGATGTTGGGGAAGTCCAGGACAAGGGGTCACAGCTTAAGGATAAGGGGTCCTTTAAGACCGAGATGAGAAAGACTTTCTTCACACAGAGAGTGGTGAGTCTCTGGAACTCTCTGCCACAGAGGGTAGTTGAGGCCAGTTCATTGGCTATATTTAAGAGTGAGTTGGATGTGGCCCTTGTGGCTAAGGGGATCAGAGGGTATGGAGAGAAGGCAGGTACGGGATACTGAGTTGGATGATCAGCCATGATCATATTGAATGGCGGTGCAGGCTCGAAGGGCTGAATGGCCTACTCCTGCACCTAATTTCTATGTTTCTATGTTTCTATGTTTATTTGCACATGCCTTTGTACATACACCAATATATCCTCGTTTGTATATATTGTCTTACTCAGCACTTTACTACTTTGCACCCTGGTTAGATGCAAAACTGCATTTAATTGTACTGTACTTGTACTATGTGCAATGACAATAAAGTTGAATCTAATCTAATCTAAAAAATAATGGCCAACTGTGATAGTGACATGAGGAACTGTAAATGCTGGATTTGTAGGAAAAACACGGAGTGCGGGAGAAACTCAGCGGGTCAGGCAGCATCTATGGAAGGAATTGACAGGCAGCATTTCTGGTCGGGACCCTTCCTTAGACCGTGATTAAATGTGATGTCTTAGTTTGCAGCAACACCACTATTGTAGGCCTTGAGGTATTGCCTGTGCGTTTATGGTGGAGGAGAAAATTCCGTATAATATGTGGGAGTCTTTGGATCACAATGCATAGTCATTAAGAAGGTGGTAGAAGGGGATGCAGCATCTAGAAGAATTGACAATTCCACCTCTTATTTTAAAATAAGATGTAAACCCAATTTTGGTGTTGTGGTTCATTGACTCTGCAGGTATATGTTGGCAAGATTTGGCATCCACTCACAGAGTAATATACCGTGCTTTCCTTTTGAAATTGGTTTGTAAACTGGATTTGATAGCATGATAGAATTGGTCATGGTCAAGAGCTCATGTTTTACATATATTTTTCCAAATTATATCAGTGTGTCTGGGAATGTTTCCATGTACATTTCATTGTGGCGCATGTAAGTATTGTGTAAATTTCTCGTTCTAAGCTTCCACCCAGTCTAGTTTCAGTAAAAAAAAACACTGAATCAAGTACTTGATCAACCAATATTTATTTTAGCAAAACACAATTACAATTCCCACCACTGTACCTAACCACTGCAGGTTCGATCCTCGTATCTGCCTGTTCAAGCCCTCTAGCCCTCGCTCAAACAGAGACACTCCAGAAGATCACGCAGTCCTAAGCACTCTCCCAGAGGATCGACGCTGGACCTCATGGCAGCGGACTTTTATAGGTCCCGGGACCTCGAGGGGCCGAACCACATGTGGGTGGTCTCTTTACAATCCAATTACAGATATTGATTAACCCCATACATGACAGACATTTCCCTGACCCAATATACAGCAGCTACTACATTGTATTCAACCAGGGCTTCTCAAGGAAGAAAACATAGCAACATTTACCCTGATCTGCAAGAAAACCAGACAAGGCCAATACCTCATCCAATCAACACTCGGCAAAGTAGAACTCCGCAACATTATTTACAATTATTTACAAGGTGTATGTCTGGATTGCAGTCATCCAATCCATTCTATGCATTTTGCACCTAATTGACAGGGTCTACAGATGTTCATATTCTTTTCCTGCAGGTTGCATCTAGGCTCTAGACCAGCTGGCACCACTCCGCAGCTTGTCCCAGTTCTGCAGAGAGCAATTCCAAATTGACCAAATCCCCCAGCAGCCCTGAAGCTTTGACCCCATCTTAAAGTCCTAGCCTCTCCAATCTGGCCAGGAATAACAATTGCACTGCACAATTGAATTTGGATGGAAAAATTCAAAGTAAATAAATTTGACAGCTTTGCTGATCATGAAGATAGCAAATTTTGTTCCACACCACCAATTTATCTGATCTGCTGATACATCGAGGACTTAGAAGTCCAGTGATTTCCATCAGAATGCCAGGCATGCCTAGAAATTACTTCTTGGCATTTTATTGGCTAATACCTAGCTTGAACCTGCGTCCCCTGTGATGTAAACAACAAACAATTTGTTTTTTGATATCCATAATCAATCACCACTGCATATTGCATTGTGAGGAGACAGCTATTTGGCGATGCATGACTAACATAGGCTCATTATTTCAGCTGTGAACAGGTAACATTTTGCAAGAGATATAAAGCCACAAATGATTAACTCAAATTCAATTTTTTTATCAGACAAAAGTGTGGTATTGTATGTGGGAATAAAGTTATATTTTGTGTTTATGTGCAGCAAGGTGACCCACTAAGATTATTTTGCATTATACAGTAAGAAGACTAATTCTTGTTGAGTTAAGTAAGTCCAATGATAACACACACATTGTGTGTTAATTTGCTGTGAAATGAAGCAGCTTTAATGGTTCTTTTCTGGGCTTATTTTATCAGCTGGTTCATAGTTTGATTCAAACATCGTTGAAGGGGAGTACAAGTGCGACACATGAAAGAAATAAATATCAATTCAGAACTTAAGCAGGGCTCAATATTACATGGTATCAATTGATACCAAGCGCTACAAGCTTAATCCATATGCTTCACACTCAGACTATGTATTACAGTGATGAGTACAGCTCCAAGGAATATTTAAAGCAAGATTCTAAATTTGTAGACCTCCGAGATAAGGCTGAGTGTGGGCGAACATCTCAACTATTACTTTTGGAGTGAAATTCCATGAACTGCGTGCCTTTATTTTTAATTTTCCTTGCTTTAGTTGAGTTTATTGCCGATGTTGTGCTTTCCTTCTGTTCCTTCTGCATGACAATAATAATAATGCAATAATAATAAACCAAATCTGGCTACTCCTCTGCCTCTCACGCTCTGCTGATAACAGCACAAGTTTGTCCAATGTCTCCTTATAGTTAGTACCCTCCAATCCCATTTCAATCCCTTGCTTATCATTCATTAGTTACTAGGTTGTAGTTCTTGGTTGGACAAAAATAAGTAAAGCAGAAGAGCATGGTTGAGTGGAGGATAAAGTAGGGTGGAGGTGAAGATGTATAATCTTACATAATCTGCGGATGATAAAATGGGAAAAGATTGTATGCTGAAGTAGTGGGTTATGACAATCAAGATTAGATTTGTCTTCTCTGATTTCTGCAAACATCGGCCACAGGCATGGCAAAGGTTGCTCCTCAGATGGTGACTTTGCCAGATGATGAATAGCTGGGGCTCTGCCTCTTCCTGGTCAGTTCATTGCATCTTGTTGTCAGGCCGTTATCATACACAAAATGTGTATCAGTGAACCTGGCTGATTCTTGATTTCAATAATATGTGGCTTGGAAAAGTTGCTTGTGTGCCTTACCCTGACACATGTGACATTGCTGTATGGCGGATTTGGACTGAACCTTGACAATATATGTGACGTAATCACATTGAACTTCCTGCAACACCGCCAACAAATCCTTTACGCTTGATTCCTGCCATTGAAAACTGCAGTTAATTCTTCACTCTGACTATCTACTGGACCCTTGCCCTTACTCCACCTGAATCAGAACTTCAAATAGAGTTGCAAATCCGTGGTCTGCTACTGTCTCATAGATTGTCATTAATTCATATTCTGCTGGACAGTTTCAACATGGACAGTTATCGCATGTTGAGCTATTTTATTCCAAGTTAAGCCCAGCTTTCAATGGTGATACCGAGTCATGAAAAGCTGGAGTAACTCAGCGGGACGGGCAGCATCTCTGGAGAGAAGGAATGGGGGACGTTTTGGGTCGAGACCCTTCTTCAGACTGAAGAAGACGTTTGTTCAGACTGAAGGTGAATATCTCCTACTACTTTTGGAGTGAGATTCCATCAACTTTATGCCTTTTTAAAATTTTCCCTGCCTTAGTTGGGTTTATTGCCAATTAGTTGTGCGATCCTGCTGCTCATTATACTGAAGAAGCATCTCGACCCAAAATGTCACACATTCCTTCTCTCCAGAGATGATCGAACCTCGCGTTGGGACTGGTTGAACCTTCCGTGACATTGGAGCTCCCGACATCGATGGCCTCTCCTGAGACTGAGAGCTCCCGATGTAAAGACCGCAGGCTGCAGTTGGAGCAGCCCCAGTCAAGGAATCGACTCTGTTGTAAGTCCATGCCCCAAGGTGGGGCGCAAGGTCTGTCCGAGGAGGCTTCCAGCTCCATCGATGGTAGGCTGCAGAGCGACCGGAGAATGCGATCCAGAAATTAATAGCATCTCCGGCAAGATCAGAAACTGAAAAAGTTTCAACCTCCCCTCACATAAAACAAACCAGAGAACATTAACACAAACTTAAACACACACTAATAAGACGTAAAAACAAACTGTCGGCGGGGATGCCAATCGTATGCCGCCCCTGGTGGTGGTCCCTTGATATACATCAAGGACAGTTGCAGAGTCCTTGAATACAGTATGCATTTTTGATGGCTGTGTACTAGTTGTCCAGGGCATTTGGGCCTCTATTTGGGCAGAAGTATATTGGCAGCATGCTCTTAAGATTAGCCTGATTGATGTCCATGACTGTTACGAACAAGGCTTTGATTCATGGCTATTGGTGAAAGTGTATAGTTCCTGAAGTGCAAGCTTAGCATTGGCTTTGGGTGGGATGTGGACTGTAGTCTGGATAGCCAAAGTGAATTCCCGTGCAGGCTGTAGGGACGATACTTCACTGTAAGTTCTGGGGAGCTCCCTTAACTTCCATCCTCCACCCTTAACTAGTGTACAGTCAATTGGGCATAGTGAGAAGCCCTCAGGTTGGATGGCACAGTTAGGTGAGCCAGGAGTGAGCCATATCTCTTTTAAAAGAAGCACACAGCAGTTCTCAGTTCTCTAAGGTAGGGTTGACCTAGCTTTATCATTCATTTGTTCTCAAAATGTTATACATTTGCTAGCAATATTTGGAGGGGTGGAGGGATGGATTGAAGCCTCTCTCTTTCAGTCTCACCTACAGTCCATTTCGTTTTCGCAATTCCTCAGAGGACGTTTGCTCCTGGCCAGGCTCAGGACCTGGAACATGGAGTCGACTGTTCAATTAGGTAAGTAGTTGTGGTCGGTGTAGTCTGGGAATCGGGAACCACATTCCAAACTCCGGTTCATCGGCCCTTTGACCTGATCAGGCTCTGGGATGGTGCAGCCTCCAATTGGTAAGGACAGGATGTTGGGATTGGATCGGATCACCTGGTTGACCGGTCGGGTCAGCAGCTTTGTGATGTTGACGCTTCGGTGGACATGTATAGGCCACAGGCCTCACCAATCAGGTTTGCTCAGGGTCATGAGGGGCAGTTCTACAGGAATATTAAAGAAAATATAATTAGGACATTTAGAACTGGTGCTATACTTACAAGTAAAAAAGAGATTGAACTGCCAGCATGGTTTTTTCCTGTGTTGCCACAGAATGACCAATTCACTCATTTTTGCAATTGCTTTCCTCTTTCAATCAGCCTGTGCATCTTCCCCTCCCCAAACCAAATTCCTTAAACGAGAGGGCACATTCAGATAGCTGTTCACTTGAAAGGAAATGCTGAATCTTTTGTGCATGACTGTGTTCTTAGACCTGTATGTGTGTAACACGGTATGTATAAAGTGATAAAGATAGCATTAGAAAATGTGCAATTGCTCAGCATATCTGATCGTTGCACCTTTAGCTTGATACAGCATTACCATGACATTTACACTATACTGTTTACATGTGTACATACAGAGAGATGACCAAGTGTACCGTGGTTCTCCTTGTGACTGCGTGGGTTTTCTCTGGGAGCTCCAGTTTACTCCCACATTCCAAACACATGCAGGTTTGTAGGTCAATTGGCTTCTGTAAATTCCCCCAGTGCATAGGTTGCAACTGCGGGAATTATAGAACTAGTGCATGGGCGGTTGTTGTTTGGCGCACACTCGGAGGGCCGAAGGGCCTGCTTCTACTCTGTATCTCTAAACTAAACTAAACTAAAGTAAAGTGGAGCGATGGTATCGGATGACAGTAGATCCTTCTCTGGGAAGCCTCCATGCTCCGGCGTCATCTTTATTGACTTCCTTCTGGGGCTATGGTCCAGTTAATGGTAACCTCTCAGATGGTGACTGTAGCATTCGGAAAGATGGTAATGCTATTGAATGCCAAGGTGGTTGGACTTTCTCAATGTCTGACACCTGTGGCGTGATTGGTAGTTTCCACTGTTATTCAGGTCTTTCGGAATATGAGTTTTATTATCTCAGGAATTGCTAAAGCGATTGACATTTTGCAATCATCAACATACATTCTTTCTGTGACTTTGTAATAGAGCAAATGTTATGAATGAAACATTTAAAAATGTTTGGGCTACGATGCTTTTTTGAGAAGCTCTCTCAGCAGTTTCCAGAGCTAAGAATAGCCTCTGGCAATCACAACTATCCCACCTTATGCTAGATATGATTTCAATTGATGGAGATTTACCCCCCATTGATTTTTAATAATTTATATTGTAATTGTGATCTTGATGCCACACTCAGCCCATTGCTTCCATGATGTCAATAGCAACCATCTCACCATGTCAGAACGCAAGGCAGCGTAAACATGTTGTGCAATTGTCAGACAACACAGAAAAAGGCCCCAAAACAGGGATTTTTCTTTCTTATGGACAGAATCTGTCAGTCATCAGCTGTGGACTTCTTCCTTGGCCTGCCAGTTCCTTTGCGATTAGTAAGATCACCAGTGCTCTCTTTCTTCTTAATGATGTTCCAAAGTTGATTTTGGTAAGCCTAAGGTTTGGCTGATGTCTCTAACAGTTTTACTCTTGTTTCTCAGTCTCATAATGGCTTCTTTGACATTCATTGGCACAACTCTGGTCCTCATGTTGGGAAACAGCAATGAAAGTTTCCAAAGGTGATGGACAGACTGGAGGAAAGACTAGTTGCTGAGAGCTCTCTTATACCTGCATTAAGGATGCATTTAAACACACCATGTTGAAGCCATGTGTCCCAAACATTATTGTGCCCTGAAATGGGGGGATTATGTATAAACACAGCTGTAATTTCTACATGGTGAAACCAAAATGTGTAAAAATGATCTTTAATAAAATCTGACAATGTGCACTTTAACCACATGTGATTTTTTTTTCTATTACAAATAGCAAATTGTGGAGTACAGAGGCAAATAAATAAGTGAAGGGTCTTTGTCCCAAACATAATGGAGGGCACTGTATATCTCTGCCTAAATTTCTTTTAAATGTTTATATCCTGCTTCAGTTATTTCTTCTGGCATTCATTTCATGTACTCACCACTCCCTGTGTAAAAATTGTTGCCCCTCATATTCCTAGTAAATCTTTCCCCTATCTCCATAGATCCATGCCTCCTAGTTCTTGATTTCCCACCCTGGGAAATAAATATATACTGTGCATTCACCCAATGTATTCCATGAACGAGGTATGGCTCTGCTTTTGTACAAACATTATGAATAAAATATTACATTTGGACTTTGTTCTGGATTCCATCTTGGATCAAGTATCATTCTTTTATACAGTGGCTTGCAAAAGTATTCATACCCCTTGAACGTTTCCACATTTTGTCACGTTACAACCACAAAACATAAATGTATTTTATTGGGATTTTATGTGATAGACCAACACAAAGTGGCGCATAATTGTGAAGTGGAAGGAAAATGATACATGGTTTTCAAATTTTTTTACAAATAAAAAACTGAAAAGTGAGGCATGCAAAAGTATTCAGCCCCCTTTACTCTGATACCCCTAAATAAAATCCAGTGCAAACAATTGCCTTCAGAAGTCACCTAATTAGTAAATAGAGTCCACTTGTGTGTAATCTAATCTCAGTATAAATACAACTGTTCTGTGAAGGCCTCAGAGGTTTGTTAGAGAACATTAGTTAACAAACGGTATCATGAAGCCCAAGGAACACACCAGACAGGTGAGGGATAAAGTTGTGGAGAAGTTTTAAGCAGGGTTAAAAAAATATCCCAAGCTTTGAACACCTCACGGAGCATTGTCCAATCCATCATCTGCAAATGGAAAGAGTATGGCACAACTGCAAACCTACCAAGACATGGCCGTCCACCTAAGCTGACAGGCTTGGCAAGAGGCCCATGGTAACTCTGGAGGAGCTGCAGAGATACACAGTTCAGGTGGGAGAATATGTCCACAGGACAACTATTAGTCGTGCACTCCACAAATCGGGCCTTTATGGAAGAGTGGCAAGAAGAAAGTCATTGTTGAAACCAAGCCATAAGAAGTCCCATTTGCAATTTGCCACAAGCCATGTGGGGGACACAGCAAGCATGTGGAGGAAGGTGCTCTGGTCTGATGAGACCAAAATTGAACTTTTTGGCATAATGCAAAATGCTCTGTGTGGCGGAAAACTAACACTGCACATCACCCTGAACACACCATCCCCACTGTGAAACATGGTGGTGGCAGCATCATGCTGTGGGGATGCTTTTCTTCAGCAGGCACAGGGAAGCTGGTCAGAGTTGATGGGAAGATGGATGGAGCCAAATGCAGGGCAATCTTGGAAGAAAACCTGTTAGAGTCTGCAAAAGACTTGAGACTGGGGTGGAGGTTCACCTTCCAGCAGGACAACGACCCTAAACATACAGCCAGAGCTACAATGGAATGGTTTAGATCAAAGCATATTCATGTGTTAGAAAGTCCAGACCTAAATCCAATTGAGAATCTCTGGCAAGACTTGAAAATTGCTGTTCACAGACGCTCTCCATCCAATCTGACTGATCTTGAGCTATTTTGCAAAGAAGAATGGGCAAAAATTTCAGTCTCTAGATGTGCAAAGCTGGTAGAGACATACCCCAAAAGACTTGCAGCTGTAATTGCAGCGAAAGGTGGTTCTACAAAGTATTGACTCAGGGGGGCTGAATACTTTTGCACGCCACACTTTTCAGTTTTTTATTTGTAATAACATTTGGAAACCATGTATCATTTTCCTTCCACTTCGCAATTATGCACCACTTTGTGTTGGTCTATCACATAAAATCCCAATAAAATACATTTATGTTTGTGGTTGTAAGGTGACACAATGTGGAAAAGTTCAAGGGGTATGAATACTTTTGCAAGCCACTATATATTTGGTCTGATAACATTTCTTTCTGACACTTTTACAATATGTAAATTTAGACCTAAGACACAGATATTTTTTGTTTCAAAGGGAATGTTTTTTAAATATATTGGCTGACACAATGTAAATTTGTGTATCTAATTACAATAAGTAAACATTAATCATTTTGGTTATCTCTTATTTCTATGGACTGAGAAAAAAATCCATATCTCACAAATTGAAAACAAAGGTTATTATTATTATTTTTTTTTCCATTGCTCATACCTGAACTGACTGAGTCTTTGCTTGGTGTATATTGATAGATGACTAATAGGCAAATTCAATGCTGTGATATAGCCTTCGTTAAATATTTACAAATTCTACAGCAAAGTTCACCCACTGAAAGCAACCTTAAAGATATTATTTTCTCTATTCAGTCTTTTCCTGACTTATTTGAGCTGGATTGAGCTTTTGGCTGAATGTAAAATGAAGCTAGAGCATTTAATGATTGCAAGGAAAATAAATAGAATGGTCTGAGGAATGGTCCCAACCGGAAACGTCACCTATCCATTTACACCAGAGATGCTGCTAAACCCGCTGTTACACCAGCATTTTGAATCTTTTTTTGGTATATTACAACATCTGCAGTTTCTTGTTATTACTTAAGTAGAATGGTGTTGCTTTTCTGAAATGACATCCTATTCTACATAGCAATGAAATAATCATAAGAGCTCCACTGAGTAACAATTTCAAAGCTGCACAAGAATCCTCTTAAATGAGAATCATTTAATGGCATTTTTAGCACCGATATTCTAGCACCCTTACTGGATTATCCGTTTTGCTGGATTCGGAGGTCATGGCCTCTGAGAAGAATCAAACGATACCGGAGCAGTCCACCTAGGCCACTAGAGGCCGAGATACCAGCCACAAAGTCGGCCTTGGAAGTCAGCTATGGGAAACGGATCTGTTGGCTCCAACCGGGCTGGAGTTCCAGGGCCCCGGCTGCAGGATTTCAAGTGCGCTCTTGTAACTTTTTCCAGATTAAAGGAGGTACCAGACCAGTTGCTGCAAAATTGTTGATAGACCTGTACTTCTTGTTACATGGTCAAATAGTAATATGTCTGTCTATGGAAAGACCCTAATGACCCTGTCCCACTGTATGAGTTCATTCAAGAGTTCTCCCGAGTTTGCCCTGATTCGAACTTGGAGATTTATGGTAATGGCCGCTCGTAGGTACTCGAGATTCTCGTGGACATTTTTCAACATGTTGAAAAATGTTCACAAGTCTTACTGAGCTTACCGCGTTTCCCGAGTACCTGCCGTTAGCGTTTCGAGCCGCTAAGAGATTCCCCTAGCTCTGACGTATCTGCTACGTACATTCTACTTGCTTCCACGAGTTTGTTTTTTTTTAAAACTCGGGAGAGCTCTTGAATGAGCTCGTACAGTGGGATAGCCCATTAGCCTGGCTCCTCGAGGGACAACAAGAAGATTTAATTTTAGAAGGCAAATTCAGAGTTGTTGTATAGTATTGATTGAGTACTATTGGTTCTCCAACAAGGTTTAAACTACATTCTTGCCTTTCCTTCTTCATCTAAATCTATCAATACATCTATCCATTATTTTCTTGCAGATTTTTATTCCATTCATTGTATTATTCTCATAAATACCATATTTACATATTTACTCTTTCTATTTCAAATATAATCATGAGTTAATAAGAAGATTAACCTGTAGATTCAAATCATGTATATTAAAAAAACTGGCAAATCATTCTCTCGGGTATCTAGATTTGGATGCTGAGCTCCAAATTAATATGTGTTATGTAACATCTATGGTCATTATGAAAACCATTAGTGTCTAAAAGCAATGTTTCAGCTATTTGATGTGAGCTGGATGGTAGTTTAATGCATTCTGGAAGAGGATTGAGGGTTGATTGTTTACTGCATGCTGCACAATGTAACTGTTCAAAGTGAGTTGCGTTAATGATTCCAAAGGAGAGAAGTGGAGAAGAAAATGAACAAGAAGATGAGCGACCAGAAGATCATAGGCAGGTAGTGCATTGCCAGAGCTATATTTCTATAATATGGGTGGGGTGGCGGGGGTCCTGATTCCTTGATCTCTGCATCAACAACTATTTTATTTAATCCAACCCTCACAGCCATCACATTCATAGCAGGCCATTCAACTTTCACTGAACAGGATTCGCACCTACACTAAACAAGATGTTTTATTTTGAGCTTGAGCTTATACTATTTACAGGAGAAGCCAAACCTAGGGCTGTATAGTTTTTTTTTTAAATGACAAATCCAATTAAACGTTCAGGGGAACTTACCAAAATAGTAGTTAACATGGAATTCATTATTATGATGTCCAACCTTTAAAACTATTTCTTGGAATATGTTTGACTTATTATCATTATGATAGTAAACTTGAATACAGCTCACCCATTTTTCTTTTTAATTGATGTCTGGTGAAATGGCCCATAAGCTTCTTAAATAAATTACCTGTGCATAGTGATAAAATGATGCATTGGAACTTGTTTTAAAATGGCCTGTAAAATAAAGTTGCACAATGGTCTTATCTTAATCAAAAAGCTTACTAAAATAAGAGCACCTTGTTATCTTTCCAGCATTGGTATGGTAATTAAATTGAACTTTTAATATGTGATATTTAAAAGTTCAGGTTAATCTTTTTTTTTAGTTGTGTTTCTTGCTGAGTGAGTGATTTCATGAAATCATTCCTTTCATATTGCTTTTTACCTTGTCAGCAGCACCTCCAAATGCATGCTGCGTTAGTATTATGTAGTCTGCACATTTGCATTTAAACTATTTGCTGAACTCAGTTTTCAACTGCAGGCAATCTGTGATTCACGTCAGCAAAGCAGGAGTGAAACAAATTGAAATTAGCAAACGGGGAGGAAAGTGGGATGTCCTTTTAACTAGAATAACATTGCAGTGTAGGTACTCAGAGTTGCATTCACTTTAGAGTATTTACCTGAAACATAGGAATGGATTCCTCCTGGAAATAGTCACAATGGCTGCAGAGATTTAGACCTTGATTTCTTACTCCTTGGTATTAAGTAATAAAGTGAGCACCCTGTTGGAACAGGAGCAGAGCATCCAGGCAGGCACATTGTCCATTTCTCAAGCAAAATATCAATAATTGGCCTTGATGTTGACAACATTGTGGCTCGAAGGCCCCAGAGAACACGGTCCCCGATGCAAGAAGAATTACTCCTCAAGTGGGGTATTGAAGAGAAAAAAAGCACGTTATTGTTAAAAAGTAGAGATGAGGGTGAGGTGGAGTGGAGAAAAATAATATTTGTGACCAAGCTTGCTGTGGAACAAGTATAGCTTTTCAGATTTTCACTCTGTTTGACAAGCTGACTCACAGCCAGGCCCTGCCGTGCCCACCATTGATCGCAACTATTTTGCTCCCTTAACCTGCTTTTGAGACCAACACCTGATTCTTTTTCTCTAGTATTAATCTATCCTGTATAATAACTGAAAATGAAGTGGGCTGGAACATTCAGCTCTCTCTCATTAGTTTCTTGTTTGGCATCAATGGATTTCAATGCATGCTGCATGGTAAAACCTCATCAATCCTACTCAACACCCATCAGAATATATTAGGTTATTCCCCCTGTGAAACTTAGACTACAGTGGTCTCATCATCGCGAGCAGTTACCAAAGCTGTATCTGAATCTCAATGTATTCACTATTCATTTATTCACTATTTAAATACAAATATCCCTTTTTCCTTCCTTCGCAAATAACAATTGCATGACATCAAATTCCATTTGTCATTGCTTGCTCCCCCACATAACCTATCAACATTGCTCTGTAAACAGTTTTGGCCTTCCTTGCAACTTGTCTTCCAACCTATTTTTGTGTTATCTGTAAATTTGCTCATCATACTTCCTTCCTCCGAGTCATGAACGTATATTGTAAACATTTTCAGTCCAGCATTGATTCCTGTGGACCCCACTGATCAAGGATTGTCAATCTGAAAAAGGAGCTCCTCATCCCTACTTGTTGCTTCTTATCTTTAAACAATCCTCTACTTTTGTCAATATGTGATCGCCAATTCTCTAGCCTCGTACAACTTATGCAAGACATTTCATTATTCCATTGCATGGCATGGTGGACCCCCTGCTTAGACACATATAATCAGATGGAAATTTGGTGAAACCGCCTCCATAACATAAGGTTCTCTTTGATTATCTGCTATTTCATCTAATAAAGAGAAAGTAGAACCAAATGAGACAAGAAGAACAATTTAGTGGATTGGTCTAGTACCACAGTTTTGCTGTGTCAGTCCACTAGGTGGATTAGAACTGGAATTTCATTCTGCCTGCACGCCTTCTCCTTTTGAAGAGGGGTTTTACACAAATTAAGCCCTTTGAAGGGAAATTACCTTGTTTGAGAATGTTTTATCTTGGTTAAAAACTCGTATGAAAGTAATCTCTTTGATTTGGAAATGGTGTGTGTTATCAATGTTAGAGGAAAACAAAAGTAATCACCTAACCCCCTTTTTTTTTAGATGTCCACCTTTATTACGAGACTAGACTAAGTGGGACTTGTTGGGTCCCAGTCACAAGGGAGGCCTGGTCCCAAAAACTAATCACCTGTTTTACCCCTTTTTTGTAAGATGTCCACCTTTATTATGAGTAGACTAAGTGGGACCCGTTGGGGGGGGTGGGGAAGCGGGTGTGGGGGAAGGGAGGTGGGGTTGGAGAATGACGGGGGGTGGGTGGGGGAGCAGGGGGGATGGGGGAGGGGGGGGTGGGAAGGGGAGGGTTGGTCGCAGCAGACACTGCTCGCACTCTGCTCACCTGGCGCTCTGCTCACCCTGCACTCTGCTCACCCCAAACCTTCAGCTTTCGGCCTCACGCAGGAGCTCCCGGTCCCACTCCAACTTCACTCAGAGGCTTCCAGTTCAACTTAACAGCTCCCGGCTCATGGTGCTTGTCGCCGTAGAAGCAGCCGCATGCTGCTCTCTGCCTGCATGCTGCTCACTCCCCACACACTGCTCACTCCCCACACACTTCTGCTGCTTGAACGGCTTGTGGACGCAATCAACATGGCTTGTGGACTCAATCAGCACGACTCGGCCCGCCTCCGGGGCTTTATTCTCCTCGCCCCGGTGATTGACAGCAGGTGCCGGAGGGGTGTTACCTTCATGGTGACTGACAGGGGAAAAGACCAATCTGGTGATCTCATGATTTTTTAAACCTTCATGATTTTTTATAATATTCCACCGATCGGAACAAAACTTGGTGTGCTTGGGGCAGAGGAGAGCGGTGAGTAAGGTGGAGAAAAATCCTAGTGAAATAGGGTACCATTTTTGCGCAAATTAAAAACAACGCAAACTGGAAGAGGACAAGATGAGATTTTTTAAAAAGTCCTTAAGGTTTGTGATCTCCAGATTACTCCTGGGTACAATTTTCTGGTAAGAGTAGAAATAGGAAGATAGGACAGCTGGATGTAAGGCTGAGGAATTGGTGCAAGGGGTAGGGATTCAGATTATTAGACCATTTGGAAGTCTTCTGGGGCAGAGGTAGCCTGTACAAGAGAAATGTGTTGCACCTGAATTGGACGAGAACCAATATCCTGGCAGGCAGGTTTGCTCGTGGTACTCAGAAAGGTTTAAACTAGATTGGCAGTGGGACAATATCCAATGCAGAGTGAGAAGAAGTTGAGTTGACAGGATAATGAAGATCATGACAGGAAGCAAGGAAAGACGGTTTCAATGCAAGGTGCCTGACAGGTAAACTAATGAATTCAGGGCATTTTAGCTATGTGTAAAATTAAGCTATCAATCCTGACCCTTCCTTAGCCTGGTTTAAGTGATAACATCCTAGTCGCACATATTTTTGGATGTGTTGTTATGGTTGTACCCATAAACATGTGCGACTGGGATGTTTTAGCCATAACTTCCCACCAGGCTAAGGATGGGTCAGGATGGCAGCTTAATTTCCAGGGTGTAACTGCTACAAGTGAGATAAAGGTGGAGTTGTCAGGAAAGTTTCTCCAAGCAATAAACTAGGGGGCTTTACAAGAGAGAAGGCAAAGCTTGACCTACTTTTGAGGAATTGGGCCTGGCAAGTAACTGCAGTGTCCATGAGAGAGACTTTTGTGACCAGAAATCACAGTTCGATTTGCCTTAAAATAGTTATGGTTAAGGACACGACTTAATAAGTAAAAGTTCTAAATTGGGGTCAGGCCAAAATGATGACATGAGCAGGAGTTTGTAAAAGTTGATTGGAGTAGATTTTTTGTAGGCAAAGGGATGTCCAGAAAATGGGACTTTTTATGTGTGATAGTGAGAGTTCAAGGTATGCACATTCTTGTTAGTGTGTAGGGAAAGGCTGGATGGTGTAAGCAATCCTGGATGATGAGAGAAATTGAGGTACTGATCAAGAAAAAGGCAGAAGCGCAAGTCATATTTAGTTAACTGCAATCAAATGTATCCCTGGAGGAGCAGCGGGGATCAGAACATACATAAGGAAATTAGGGCGGCAAATTCGGCAAAAAGCATACATGACTACGATCAAGTAATTTTGGTGTCAACATTTCAGAACTATGAGCACGAAATCCATTTATCTCTATTATGGAACATAATTGGAATTACTTTTGTGTATCACTCCAGAAAATTGATCAGGGTTTTGTGGTTCTAAATAGGGTTCTGTGATGTTATTTCCACGTGGGTTATGCATAGAAATGATGTAATTCCCTGTGTAATATGCCACTATTGCCTGGGAAATTAGATCATGTTCTGAGATGCACCTGTCATGAGCCAATCTTATGTTGTATCAGTTGCTTTTTTTGTCTAGACCATAGTCTGAGGCAAGTAACACAAGGAACAGCACCTAACATTGGGCAGCTTACAACCCAGTGGTATGAAATTTGATATCTCTAATTTCAAGGAACCCTTGCTTTCCTTCTCTCTCAGTCCCTCCCCTATCCTAGTTCTCCGATTAGTTTCACTATCCTCCTTATTAATTTTACAGATTGTATGCCTCATTGTCACCTTCCTCTCAGCAAACAATGAACCATTCTACATTTCCTTAATCATTGTCTGCTTTGATATGTCGTACTCACACCCTTCCATATCTCGAGTCCCCTTCTCCCCTGACTCTCAGTCTGAAGAAAGGGTCTCGACCTGAAACATCACCCATTCCTTCTCTCCAGAGATGCTGCCTGTCCCGCTGAGTTACTCCAGCATTTTACTCCAGCAAACTACTCTAGGGTCATTTCTAAATAACATGTTTCATATGGTCTACAAGCATCTATGGTTTTACCAGGCATCAACAGAGAGTATGATCTTGAAGAAACTCTGGGCATAATTCATATAAAAGTCATAATGTGCAGATCCATGAGAATGTTTACAGGAAATTGCAGCAACAGGAACTTTCACAGTGTATTAGCATTTCATATGTGTGTGTGTATGTATATATGTGCTTGTAGGCCATAGAAAACATGTTATTTGCAAACTACCCTGGAATAGTTTGCTGGAGTAAAAATAAGCATACAATCAGAAAATTAAGCAAGAGGATTGTGAAACTAGTCAGAGAACTAGGATATAGATATAAACAGGCATATGTGTGAGGTGAGAGGGATTAATGTGTGTAGAGTAAGCCCTGACAACAAGCAACTGAAGCAGATGGAAATCCTGCTGTTCCATGCCTACGTTTGCTCAGCTGGTTGTTAAAGCTGTCAATAAATCCCTATTACTTCTGACTTTCAAAATAAAATATTCAAAGTACTGGAATCAAAATATTTTTAAAACATTAATAAAAAGGAACTACTGGTGTTGCTCTTGGAGATGCAAAACATTTCAATATATTGAAACTATTGAAAAAAAATTGAACTAAAAGTGTACGTAACTCAGTCCATTGCTGGCTTTTCCTTAAGCAAAACGAATAGAGATTTCCAAACACAGGTGATGGGAAATGACCAAATCTTTCCACAAACAGTGATCTATAAATTATAATGCTTGAGTCTTTCCATGGAACTCATTAGTTTGCTGGCAGTTTTGCTATGAAATTTCATTTGTTACAAGGAGAAGCTGTGACGTTTTCCAGCAAAATCAGAAGCCCATTAAATTGGTTGCAGTATTAGGTGTATTTTTATTTCAGTGACTGTCATGGACTTCAGTATAATCTGGGGAAAGGTGGCTGCTGGATTTTAGAACACAGCACATGTCGTTGCTGAAATCCTCAACTGCATTGCTTTCTTTCCATGAAACATATCGATTGTCCTCTGGGCTTAATAAAGGAAAAATCGGACGTTTCCTTTTATCAATTTTATCCCTTTTATCTCAAAAGTCTTTTTTTTTTTCTTCCTGTGGCTGATTCCATGAACACAATTCCTCTGCACACCATTATCCAAGTGGTAATTTTTAATGAGAATGCCTCGGGTAAATTGACCATGGGACCGCCAATCTATCCCCAATCTGCCACCACAGAAGAGGATAGGAATCAAGTGTGGGAGATTTGTCATTTTGCTGCTCCCTAATTCTGGTTTCTGCAGCTAATATTAGCTCCTGTATTAACAGTCTGTATAAAATCAGCCAAATCAGCATGCAGCTGTGATTAGCTTTTGGGCTATTTTCATCTTTCCTGCTCCCATGCTGATTGAATAAGCTTACCAAGTGAACAGAGCAGTTTCAGATATTTTTCTTGATTGTACCATTTCAAGTCTTCACATTAAAGGCAGTCAGGAAAAATGTTTCCCCTCATTGGATTTATCATTACCACATTTTTCAGCACTGAATATTTTAAACTTTATTATATGACAGCCATTATATTTTATTATTTTAGGCATAATCTTAAGCTAGCAGCTTTACCAGCAAAATGATTGCACCTATATCAGCAAATAAAACTGCAGCTTGTCAAAGTGAATTGTTATGCGCTGGGCATCATCTCTCATGACATTTACCAGATGACTTATTATTTGTTTACTAAAAGCAGTGGATCCCTTTTCAACATGGATGCCAATCCAGTAGAATTTAATAAGTAACATGATTTGTATGATCACATCTCAGCTGTCAGCAGAATTCAGCTTAATTTCAGGAGATGCAAATGCTTCACTATCATAAAATAAGTATAGCACAATACAATTTTGTTCTGATGGAGCTTCCTCATGTGTGATCTGATTTTAAAGATCCTCGTAATCTTCAAAGGTTGAGGAGAGGGTTGGTTTGCAGCCGTTTTGAGAGCAGAGCAGGGCAAGCTTCTTTGAACATTTGGTGGGAGAGTTGAGAAAATAACTATTTGCAAGTCAAAAAAGGCTTTTTATCAAGTTTTTAAAAAGTAGACATTTGATGGGCTCAGTACCCAACAAGGAAGGAAAAGTTTAGTGGAGTGGCCCATTGGGAGTGGCCCATTGAGAGCAACCCATTGGGAGTGGCCATGGGAGAGAGGCTGTGTTGCGGTTTAGTGCTGCACTTGAGGTTAAATGAAGTACTGGCGCTTTGGCTGAAGAGGTTTCAGTGAGCGGACTGAGCAAAGGACAATAGCAGATTTAAGGTACATTCTGTTTACCAGGTTTTGGTGTCATAGAGAGGGCAAGTGGAATAGTGTATCCTGCAGAATGTTAAAGTCGGTGGATTTCCAGTGACACTGAGGTCTACATCTGCAGGAAGTGCATTCAGCTGCAGCTCCTTAGGTCCTGTGTAAAGGAACTGGAGCTGCAGCTGGATGACAGGATTATCCAGGAGTGTGAGAGTCTCATAGTAAATAGGAGTTATAGTGAGGTGGTCCCGTCTGAGGCACAAGTGAAATGTAGGTGGCTGACCAGCAGGAATGGGGTAGGCAGAAAATGCAGCAATCCTCTGGGGCTGATCACTTCAACAACAGGTATGGTTTTTTGGATACTCTTGGATACCAGTCAGTACAGAGCGACAACAGCAATGGTCCAGTCTCTTGCTAGAAGCTCCACAGACCGCGGCTTCAGGATGTTATCAGCCGGCGGTCAGAGCTCTTCTCCGGCCATCCCTAGAGATGGGTCCCAGGCTCCGGACACCGCGCCTGCGGCTAGAAGCTCCGCAGACTGTGCTTCAGGCCGTAACAGTCCGCGGACCAGCGACCAGAGCACTCCCTTCTGGCAACCCTGGCATGGGTTCACCCAGCTCCACGATGAAAAGTCCACGCTGCGCCCGCTGCTGAAACTCCGGGCCAGACTCCGGGAAAGACCGCACCAATCCATGGTGTTAGGCTGCGAGGGAGGCAACATGGAAACATTTGCCTCTCCATGGAGGAGGCGACCAAAAGAGGTTCCCCCCCTCCCCCCCTCCCCCCCCCCCCCCCCCCCCCCCCCCCCCCACCCCACCTCACCACCCCCACACGACACACCAAGGGACACTAAAACACACATTTGGACACAAAAAAAACAAAAAAGTAGAAATGACGAACACGCCACTGGCAGGGCAGCCATCCCGCACTGATCTTCATCATTTTGAGACATTTGAGGATCAATTCTGGTGGGATCATAAAACAGAACGTCAAGTTGGCCGTGTAGCCTGTTGAACATTCTTAATCTGTGGCCTTGTGTAGCCTGAGAACTTTAGTATAATTACCATATGGAGCATTTCATGTATGGATTTACAATGTTTTACGTGTAATTCATAGAGAATAAAACATTCTCTCTGGGAATATCAGAACTGTTGCTGCTTTGAACCTCTTAAATCAAACAGGAAATGGTGTGAGCCTTGGAAATAGGTGTTTTACCTACTGGTGTGAAAACTAATGACGTTTGAAAAATATGTCTTTTTTGATCTGGCTGTTTTATTTGAATGATGTTACAATGAACCATTTAAGAAAAATAAAGTTAATTTGTTCAATGCATGAAGTGTTGCTTGCAGGGGCACCCAATCCTGTTTCATTTATAGATGCCCATAAAATGGACCCAGTGTGCATCTCATAAAGCAACAATCCTAAACATGAAGTGCATCTTCATAAGTTCTGGAGCATTATTTGCCCTTTAGTGCTGACTAAACTGTCTTTAGTGCATTGTTTGCCCTTTAGTGCAGACTGTACAGAAATTCCTGGCACATTTCCTAATTTCGATAAGCCCCTTAGGGCAGAGAAGGGACTTGCCTGTGTTCCCTCAAACGCCAAAAAAACTAAAATATGAATTGTTGATTGAAGAATTGGTGGAATTTGCATTTCCAAAGTCTCCATCAGCACCCAAGAAGGGTAGACAAATAACATATATTATTGTGATTGAGTAACGTGGATTCAAGTAAACGACAATCAGTTCAATAAACTGATCTGTACCAATAGTCTTTTAGTCACAAAGCAACTGACATGGGTCAATGTATTTTTCTAATTCTGACTGCTACTTCACTAGGTGTACTTTAGAACATTCCACCTGCAGCTGATTTTATGTTCTCGTGTGTCCTTCAAAATCCCAATGTCAGTAGCCACTATGTTGATGTTTATGTGGACTGATGCCAAATCGTTCTCAAGGTAAGATTTCATTGGTGTTTTATTAGCTAGAAGGTTTAATTGTCCATTGGCAGCCTTGAAAACACACGTGAAGCTGCTGTGCAAGGTGATTGCCATCCAGCAATACTGAACACTTTTTCATTTTTCTTCTTGAACATTTTTACCTAGCGGTATTTGTCTTTTAGTATATTTTTTGAGTGGCCATTTATTTGCATTGAAATCTCCATGGTGAATTTTAGAAATGTTTGAGTAAAGAGAAAATTACAGGTGAGGACTGGTAAAGCTGCAGCCTCACAGTGTCGGAGACCTGGGTTCGACCTTGACATTGGGTGCTGGCTCTGTGGAGTTTGCACGTTCTCGCTGTGACTGTGTAGGTTTCCTCCGCGTGCTTCAGTTTTCTCCGACATCCCAAAAACATGCGGGTTTGTAAGTTAATCAACCTCTCTAAATGACCCTTGCTGTGCAGGGAGTGGATGCTAAAGTGAGAACTAGTGTGAACAAGTAATCAGTATCTCCCTCTCCCCTGGCATCAATCAGAAGAAGGGTCCAAAACATCAACCATTTCTTCTCTCCAAAGATGCTGCCTGTCCCGCTGAATTATTTCAGCATTTTGTGTCTAGAATCAGTAGTTGGTATGGACTCGATGGGCCAAAGGGCTTATTTCCATGCTGTGTCCACTAGATCTAAACTAAACTGTTATCTTTCAATATCAGCACATACACATGGCCAGGAGGAATTACTGGGCAGTTATCAAAGTTAAGAATGTGGGGAAATATATTTAGACAGAGGGTAGTGAATCTGTGGAATTCTTTGCCACAGAAGGCTGTGGAAGCCAAGTCAATTGATGTTTTAAAGGCAGAGGTAGATAGATACTTGATTAATACAGGTGTCAGGAGAAGGGGGTTAGGAGGGAGAGATATATCAGCCATGATTGAATTGCGAAGTAAATCTTGATGGGCCGAATGGCCTAATTCTGCTGCTATCACTTATGACCTTTAATTATGACCATTTGTGGCACCATGCCCACTGTCTCTGATCTTGGGCAAAGCGAAGATCAGAGCAGTGCTGTCCATAAATCTCTAATTCTGCAGCGTATACAATAAACTTGCTCAATTATTTTAATAATTTACTGATAGACTTGTTGAAAAATCTTTCAAGCCAAGTGCCTTCAACGTTTGTAGTCAGACATTCCATTGCATCTTATTGTTGTTGTATGGCATTACAGTCATAATTATGATACTATCCTGCTAATCCTGAACACATTGAGCCAATGACAGCAATGCCAAGATATGAAAAGGAATAAAATATTGAATGGACTATGAATAGGTAAAATGACCATGACTGCTACAGGATTGTTGTAATGGATTCCTTAAAGATAGGGACAGCATCAAATACATTTTGGAACAGCTCTTTAAATGCGTCACTGTGAAATCCAACAAGTGGTTTGTGCTATATGGGATTATCTTTCAAGGTTTTCAAGGGAAAAAAAAAAATGTTGTGTTGCAGGAAGTACATGCCATGAGCACGCAGATGGTAAACTGAGGATTATGAGATTTACAGCTTCATGAACAAGATAGAGTATCAGTTCACCACAGGTTTCCAGGCATGGACCTACAGCTGCCTCCATGCTATAGGATTCAAACATATTATTGCTCTAAGTATTGGTTAGATGACAACACTATAGGAATTTGAGATATTCAGTGGCTGAAGCCACATTATTGGCACAAAAATTGCAATTATACTATCGAACGATAGGAGTCACAAACTTGAACTTTGTAACACCATATTTGTTTTTTTTTGTGACCAATTGTTAATCTCTTTGACCAATGAAAGACAGGAATGAAGTGTGAAAAATTGGAATTGCAAAGAATGGGCAATCAAAAGAATTGAGAAATAGTGTGAATTGCACACATTAATAACATTGGAAATGTGAATTAAGAGAGAGAGAGAGAAATGAGAAATAAAGAAAAGTAAGAAAATAATTAAGAGGTACAAATAAAATAAAATGCACAATAGTGCTTCATGATTGTTATATTGTCCCATGAGTAATTGAAGTGTTGATGAGTTGTACAAAACATGCAGAGTAGAACATTCTTCAGCTGCTCCTGTGTTGATGTTTGTCAAAGAGGAAGTGTTGTAACCAAGTTGTACTAAATGTGATCTGTCAGTGAGGAGGTTGAGGATCCAATTACAGAGAGATGAGCAATTCCAAAACTACTTTCTCTGAATCAGCTTGTATCCTAACTACATCACACTGACTAAAATATACTCAATTTGAGATGGAGATGTTTACTTCATGTTAGCAGATGTTTGCAGAATTATGCTACAATGCTAATTATGCTACAATGATCACGATTCATATAGTGTGTCACAAGAAACTGCAGATGCAGTTTAACTTCCTTAAACTTCCTTAACTTAAAGTGATAAGTGGATACAGGTGAGGAGGGATGATATTCAGATGGGTGGAGCAAGTGACAAAGGCTAGAGTTGAAAAAGAGACGAGTAGGTATCAGATGAGAGGTGTAATATGTAAAGCCTAAGGGCAAGTATTTGTTGGAAGGTGTGATCGGGAGGAAAGGGAGGGGATAAAAGAGAAATATGGGACAAGAGAAGGAAGATGAGTGCATGAAGGATGGAAAAGGAACAGGTCTAGATTGGTGGTAGATGGTAGGGGGTTTGTGCACGCTGGGATGGGAGAGCAGGAAAAATGAGGGGGGGATATGATTTAAAATTGAAGAATTTAATGTTCACACCATTGGGTTGTAGGCTACCAAGGGGAATATGAAGTGCTGTTCACCCAGTTTGCATGTGGCCTCACATTGGTAATGGAGGAGGCCAAGGACAGAAAGGTAGATCTGGAAATGGGAAAGGAAGTTAAATTGGTTAACAACCGTGAGAGCCAGAAGGCCTTGGCGGGCAGAGTGCAAGTGTTCAGCAAAATGGTCATCTAGTCTAGGAAGCTACATTGTGAGCACTGAATGCAATAGATGAGGTCGGAAGAGTTGCAGGTGAACTCTGTCTCACCTGGAGGGCTGCTGGAGTTCCCGAATCAAAATGAGATAGGATTAGTAATTAATTTAACAGGTTTCAATTATTTTCTGTAACTGTATTTAAGTAAACTGTTAATTTTTAAACTTTAAAACTTTTAAAAATATTTAATTTATATCAATTATTTAAACATTTAGAGACAGTCAAAAAAGTATTTCCTGCATGTGGGTTCTCTAAGGACAAGGCTCAGGAACCACCATATTTGGCTTGGGTACCACTCAAATATTCTGCATCAGGAGTTAGCACAATTGATCCATTCGCTCACAAAAAAATAGGTGAGGCCTTGGGAATAATTTAAGTGGTGAAGACCATGTGCAGATGGATAATGTTGGAATCCAGGTGATACGAGTTGCTGGTGGAAAAAAAATCCATGGAAAGAGGTTGGGCTTTTGAAGTGACTTTAGTCCTCATCATTATCACCTTATCAAAGACAAGAAATTATAATACATTTCTGTGTAGGAAAGAACTACAGATGCTGGTTGAAATCGAAGATAGACGCAAAATGCTGGAGTAACTCAGCGGGACAGGCAGCATCTCTGGAGAGAAGGAATGGTTGATGTATTGGGTCGAGACCCTTCTTCAGATGGGTATAATACTTTTTCTGTTTGTTTAAATATTCCTGAATATCACAGCGATTCAGAAACGTTCAAAGAGACAGATTGTCAACAAAGTGATGTAACTCCGCCATTCTTTTAACAATTAGTCCTTAAATTGTTCTCTGAGTAGATCCTGCTGAGAAAGTAGCCTTAAACCCCACGAGG
Source organism: Okamejei kenojei (assembly GCA_035221665.1). Lineage (NCBI taxonomy): Eukaryota > Metazoa > Chordata > Chondrichthyes > Rajiformes > Rajidae > Okamejei > Okamejei kenojei. The sequence goes on along the minus strand of CM069138.1, from coordinate 78,810,961 downwards.
AAAATGAGGAGAATAAGCTGCTGTTTGAGCACGGTTGATGGATGATGTGTGTGATATGTCCACATATCAGTTAACTTCATTGGAAGTCCTGTGTGATGCTGCTTTGAAACTCCTTTGCAGAATCCAATCTCTGTGCAACTGTTAGGAGAACAAAATGTCTTGACTTCTTCATGACCATGGCGCATCTGCTTTTGTCATCAAGAGACAGAAGTAGGTGGTGATGTTTCACAATTACAACTTCCATCTTATGATTCAAGGTCAGATAGATGTAGTTCTGGATCAATGGTCATGAAAAGATGCACAAGCATAAAGGGGCATATTGCTATACATAATTAAAATGCCTTACATTACTGTTAATGCAATAACAAGATTCTGTACATTCATTTATTTGTATTTTCTACCATTACCACGATTGATGCTCCACAGAAGTTGCAGGCTTTATATTAAAGTTAAAAATCAAGTTGGTTATTTCTTATTAGTGATGGTGTCTTCTCTGCAAATGCCAAACAAGAACCCGCATAGAAAATGGTCAATGCTGCACCACAAATGACAAATATCCCAATACAGCAACTTCAAGGAAGCAGCCATCAATCAGTCACTGCCACTGTGCCAGCCCATCTATTCCTTGGGGCCTTGTATCATTGCTTCTCCTAATCAATCTTACGCATTGATGTTTGCTGATCTTAAATTATAAAGTTGTACAAAATATTATTTAAGCTGCATGGAGTATTGTGTGCAGTTCTGGCCTCCGCATCATAGGAACAATGTGATTAAGCTAGAGAGAGTGCAAAGAATATCTACAAGGATAATATCTGAATAGGAGGGCTTGGATTATCAGGAGAAACAGGGTGAGCTCGGTCTTTAAATGCATCTATATGCCTCCATTTCCTCACATCCATATGCCTATCTGCCCAGCTTGCCCAATCTCTCCCTCTAGCTCAGGCCTTCTAGTCCTGACAACATCCTCATAGATTCTGTTATATTATCTACATAATTCCAAGCACAATACAAACAGGTCGAGGTACTATTTGCTGTCTGTTGGTAACAATGATCTAGGCCAACTTTGGCCACTTTCATTATGGTTATGTTACAAAACATTATGAAATGTTTATCACTACTCCAGAGATGAGTTATATATATTGTACAATTCCAGTGTGGTTCAATATGATAACATAACACTTTTTCACAAATGATAGCTGACCTAAAAAATCTTATTAATTGGAAAAATAGCACTTGCATTTACTCATTATTTATCCCTATGTCTGGGCTATAAACAACATGATAAATGTGTCCAGAAAGTATTAGCAGTTTGGTGCTAATGTGCTTATTACAAAGCAACAGAAACTCGCTGTGCTGTGGCATTTGATGTTTAGGTGTAACATCCATAATGCAGTAAGTAATGCTCTAATAGCCATGGTATGAAATGTATTGTTGTTATGGGAATGTTTTAAACTGGACACAGGCGTATCCTTTATTTTGGGAAAGTTTAGGAAAAGCTTTAAATGATTTACATAATGTTTTCCCCATTGTGAGATCCAGCTACATGAATGAATTAATTAATTAATAAGTTTATTGGCCAAATATTCACATACAAGGAATTTGCCTTGGTGCCCCGCCCGCAAGTGACAACATGGCATACAGTGACAGTTAGGAATGACACATAAAACATTAAACATTAAATATCCTACGTAAATGTAGGATAGTGACTAGATTAATGAATGAACTGAAAAAGATCGAAAATGCTGGAAGTGCACGGGACATCAGGCAGCATCTGTGAAATGAGAAGTAAATTAAAAGTGTCAGGTTAATGGCCTTTCATCAAAGCTGCAAGGTGAAGGGAAGAAGGTTGTTTTCCATTGCAGCAAAAGAGAAGGGGAGAGAGAACAAGAGGAAACATGTTTTTTAAATCAACTGTCGTCCAATTGCCACGTTGTCATCTCATCACATCCCTTCCATCTTGTGTCGAACAACAATCTGTTTTCTCCCTTTCCAATTTCTGATGAAGTGTCCTGGACCTGAAACATTAACAGCTTCTCTTTCCACAGAGGCTGCCTAACCTGTTGAGTGTTTCTGTTGTTAGATTAAAGGGCACATCGATGATAGGGAGGGAGGAAGAGAGGCTGTGCTACAAATACCATTCTGCTGTCTGTAAGAAGGTGTTGAATTTGTGTCAATTACAAATGATCTGTATGGAGGGTATACAAATAGGAAAAGCAAATAGATGAATGAGGAGACAGGAGAAAAAATACTGGACCTGTGGCATACAAAACCCTGCAATTACTGGATTCTTTGCAGATAGAAAATATTGGAAATATCCAGCAGCTCAGACTGCATTTGAGCAGAGAATGAAAAAGCAATTTAACGTTGTTTGTCAGTCTTAGATCTAAGGATATGGTTATGTTATTTAAAAAAATATAGCGCCAGAGGAAACCGGGCACATCAAGCCACTAGATCAAATGCACCTAATTCACAATGGACGTTACTTTCAATTAGTACTGTTTTCTTTATAAGAACAGTGGCTGATAATATGTTCTCGTGGTTTGCCAACATTTTTACTTTTTTGCTTTATCTTTTGCTATCTTATGTATGTTCATTAATGCAAAACAGGCTGTCGACTTGCTTAACGTGATGGAAATCTAGCTCATAAACCCAAAGCTGCACAGAAGCAACAGTTTAGATAAATTTGTTTTTCATCTAAATTTGGTACAATGAGATATTTATTGATATCCAATCCAATACATCACTGGGCTCGTTACTTTTAAAAGTAATTAAATAGTGGATCGAGTACTCGGTGTTTGCATGGAGATTTGGTCTTGTATAACACACTCAAGATTAGGGGGAAGAAAGGGATTTTCCTGCCAGCAACATGTGTGTATCCTTTTAGTTAACCGTGGATCCACTCTGTACTGGTACTGTTTGTTATAATTCACAACTCCATTAATACAGACTTTCTTTAACATTTTTCATTTTTCTTCCTTCCACTATTTTACTAATGCCATGAAAAATTAAAGCACCCAGAGGATCAAGAAATATCTTTCATTTATCAGCGTGTTTAAATTTTAAATTTATGTGTTCTGCTGTGGGAGAAAAATTCTGTCATTCTCTACCTAACTGAGATTGTGGAAGCATGCTCACAATATGAACTACACCATTTCATGAAACTATTCCTTCTCAAGGGAGGCTACCAAAGTATACAGCAGAATCTAGATCTGTTGGGAAGGTGGGCCAAGGAAAGGCAAATGGCAAACATGTAGTGAAGACTAGACTAAGTGGGACCCGTTAGGTCCCAGCATCACACGGGAGGTGTGATGCTGGGACCTAACGGAGATGTATGGATCATATTCCACCTCTCCACCAATTCCAATATTGCTGGCCAGTGAGCGGAGGGGGGTTTCCGTTGCTCTAGTATGGGTGTTGTGGGCTGAAGGGTCTGGTTTCCAGAAGGCTAGTATGGACATTGTGGGCTGAATGGATTCTTGGGCTGGCAGCTCAGTCACTGAGGCCTGGCAGTACAGTCACTCAGACCTGGCAGGGTGGCAGCTGAGAAACTGCCAGAAATTGTGCCCAAAGCAGGTGACAGACTCTGAGAGAGAAGGGGGAGAGGGTGGACTGAATGGATTATTGGTCTGGCAGTGCAGTCACTCACGGCTGGTGGGCTGGTAGTTCAGTCACCTAGAGCTGGTGAGCTGCCAGTTCACTTACTCACAGCTGGTGGACTGGCAGTGCAGTCACTCACGGCTGCTGGGCTGGCAGTTCAGTCACTTACAGCTGGTGAATTGGCAGTTCACTTGCTCATGGCTGGTCGGCTGGCAGTGTAGTCACTCACGGCTGCTGGGCTGGCTGTTCAGTCACTTACAGCTGGTGGGCTGGCAGTTCACTTACTCAGGGCTGGTGGACTGGCAGGCTGGCAGGCTGGCAGTGCAGTTACTCACGGATGGTGGGCTGGCAGTTCAGTCACTTACAGCTGGTGGGCTGGCAGTTCACTTACTCATGGCTGGCGGGCTGGCAGTGCAGTCACTCACGGCTGGTGTGGTGGCAGTTCATTCAGTCACCCCTCTCTTCATCCCCCCACTCTACTCCTTGCCATTCCCCTCCCCCCCCCCCCCACGCATTCAGTCCATCTCCCCACAACCTCCCCCCATGCACTCTTAGCGGCTCTCCCACAGAGCAGCCATTCCCGCCTATTAGGTTCCCATTGGGATGAAGAAAACACAGGCATGAAAAGTGGAAAAAGGATTTATTAAAGTTTAAATTGTGCTCTTAAACTATAAGAACAAATTAAATGTTAAAGATGAGAATTATTAAGTTACGTCTTGTTGTGTCTCCTGTTGTGTTCTTCTGCTCACTGCCTCTTGATGGCTATTTGCTGTTGATAAAAAAGAGACCATTTTAATATAGAGAGATTGAACGGTTGTCATTTGTTGTAATTCTCAACCCTCTGGATTCACTGAAGAATTTGTGAATCCAACAGGGGATGGGGGCGGCTTCAGGAGGAGGAGCATCCCATAGCGAGGCGGAGGGCAGCATCTTGAGGTGGGGATGCCAGTTGGGGGTGGGGGGGTGGGGGGGTGAGCGATCCACTCATGGCCTCTGGACTCACTGCCTTGGGACTAACTCATGGTCGCTGGACAGACTGACTCATGGCCTCTGGACTGACAGACTGAATCACAGCTTGTGGACTGACTGACTTATGCCCGACTTCTGGGGTCATGTCTGACTTTTGTAAACTGAAAACTGTAACATTCACATTGAGGAACAGCTTCTTCCTGACAGCCATCAGGCTATTAAACATAACGAATAAGCTCTGAACTACGAAAGACTATATTATTTGTACTATTTGTTTGTTGATCACACACATCCTCCACCTCAGACACTCTCACACACACAGACTCTCACAAACACATACACACGCAGACTCACACACACACACACACACACACACACACACACACACACACACACACAGTCAGACACAGTCAGACACACACACGGACTCTCAGACACACACACACATACATACACACATAGACTCTCACACGCATATATACACTCACACATGCACAAACTTACTCACACACATACAGACTCACACACACACACACACACACACTCTCACACACACACACACTCTCTCTCACACACACGCACACACACACACGCACACGCACACGCACACACACACTCACAACCAATACTAAAATGCCAAGTAAGTTCAGAACGTGGTAAACATACAGTGTGTAAACCGAATGATTCAAACGTTTCAAGCCTCCTGTAGAGGCGGCTGCTGCTGAAGCAAAAATGTGCTTTAAATAACGTCCAACAAACACACTCACCTTAAACAGAGCAGTCAGCTCTCTTGAATTATTCAACAACGTCTTCACTTGGCCTTCTGCAGACAGCGCCATCTTGTCATGAACCAGAAATGACTCGGTCACTGCCATCTTGCCACTAAGCAGAAGTCACGGAATGAGCGCCAATTTTGCAATTAAACACAGTCCTGATCTAATAACATTTTTATTCATGCTTTATCCATCAGAAAACTGTTGCAAAGATTTTAAAAGGCAAGGCAAACAATTTGGCACCAGCCACTTTATAACCAACCCACTTTCTGAACACAAACATATTTAAAAGGCAAGGCAAACAATTTGCCAGCAGCCACTTCACAACCAACCCACTTTCTGAACACAAACATTTTTTCAAAAGCAAGGCAAACAATTTGGCAGCAGCCACTTCACAACCATCCCACTTTCTGAACAGAAACGTTTATTCAAAGGCAAGGCAAACAATTTGGCAGCAGACACTTCACAACCAACCCACATTTTTTGAACACAAATGTATTTTAAAAGGCAAGGCAACCAATTTGGCAGCAGCCACTTCATAACCAACCCACTTTCTGAACACAAACATTTTTTAAAAGGCAAGGCAAACAATTTGGCACCAGCCACTTTACAACCACATCGAGGGGACTCACCGTCGAGTAGACGTGCGTTCAGTGTTATACGCAGCTAAGAGAGCAGTGACCCTCTCGCTTCCCCGCCTGGAATAGACTGAGTGAGGCACGACACTTCCAGGTTTTATAGTCCCTCCCCCCTTCCGCCAGCGGGGGCAGCAGGGAAAATGGCGATTTAAAAAAAATTAATATCTCTCTGATTTTTAATCGATGGGAAAGATCCTCCGGTCCAGTCCGGTGGATGGGGGCTCTGAGGGAACAAAAATGACGGCCGTAAGTGGCAGCGTTCTCTCGGAAATCACAAAAAAGTAAGTCTAAAGCGGTCAAGATCTTAGTTTTAGTAATATAGATATTTGACACACATGCCTTCATTAGAAAGGGGATTGAGTACAAAAGTTAGAACACCATGATGCTGTTGCACAAGTCTTTGGTGTGACTACAGTTGAGGTATTGTGTGTAGTTCTGGTCACCCAGCCACAGGTAAGATTTTATTAAGTTGGAAAAGGTACGGGGGAGATTGACCAGGATGTTGCCTGGATTTTCAGGCTTGAGATATAGGAAGAGGTTGAATAGGCTGAGACCTCCTTCTTTGAAGCATTGGAGGCTGAAGGATGACCTTATTGAGGTGGTTAGGATCATGAGGGGCATGGCTAATGTGAATGCTCACAATCATTTTATTCCTTTATCCCTGGAGCCAAAGAGGATGAGTGGCAACCTGATGGAGGTGTATGCAATTATGAGAGACATAGACATGGTGAATACAGTCTTTTCTCCCAAGGGGTTCAAGAATTTGAACACTTAAGTTTGAGAGGGAAAAGATAGGAACCCGACAGGCAATTTTGTTCAGACAGCAGGTGACAGGTTTATGGAAAGGCTGTTAGAGGAAATAGTTAAACAGGTATAATAACAACATTTAAAGGACAAATACATGGATAACAAAGGTTTAGAAGGGTACAATTGTGCAAAAGACATTTGGCACGCTTTCCATCATTGGTATTGAGTATAAAAGTTGTAGCGTCATTTATCTATATTAGTCTTTGGTGTTGCTATATTTCTTATTGAAGTATACAAAATTGTGCGAGATGTGTACAAAGTGAACGTTCACACTTTTTCTGAGGTAGAGGATTCTAAATTTAGAGGGCATAAACATCATATGATGACTGGAGACATTTAAGAAGGGCTCCAGGGACAGTGATTTCACTCAAAGGGTAGTCTGTATCTGGAATTAGCCGCCAGGGGGAAGCTAGAGAAGGTGACATAATTATGACTGTCAAAAGAGATTTGGGGATATATATAAATAGGAAGTATTTAGAACGATTTGAACCAAATGCAGGTAAATGGGATGAGCCCACAATGCCCACTTGGTGCACATGAACTAGTTAAGCCAAAGGGCATTTTGAGTAGGTGGGTTTCATACAGTGGCTGGTTCATACCTTTTCATCCCTGTGTGGAGATTGCCTTGTTGTGAAACTTTCTTTCTTTAGCTTGTTTATCATATGTGACCTGACTTTGTCTTTGTATGATGTTGCTCACCAATACAAAATGCTAAATGGATAGATAGCTAATGACAGCTTATCTCTTGAGATCAGGGCATCCTGATGAAGAGCTTTATATTTTGTATGTATTCTTCAGCAATATGGCAACACATTAAATTTAGTTTTTTTTGTGGTAAATTCAGTATTCATCAGATTGAATTCAGAAATTGTAATAAAAGTGGACTTGGGTCTTGGAATAAGGCCTGCATATTACTGTTGTCCAATGTACAGCACAGTTTGCTTTTTCAGTGAATATTTTATCGGAAAATGACTACAATCAGAGGCTTTTTTATTTGGAAAGAACATTATTAACAAAATTATTTCTAAAATCCAAAACTGGTATACACTCTGATTTCCATTTTTAATTTTATGAAGTCTCTAATTGTTCTTCAATTCTCATGAACCAAGTTTATAATCTGCACTGAAGTATACATTAATTTCACAGACTGCTATGAATAGAATGCATATTAGATTTTTTGACCTATCTTGAAATTCATCTGGGATAACCTTTGGAGCTAATGACTTTCAATGGCAGATTGGGTGTCTCTTCAACTCCATTGTGGAATATTACGTACACTCAGTAGAATTTGGAGCACCAAGGGAACATCATTTCAAGCTTTTGGCACTGAAACTGAACTGAAGCATGGTATGCATTTAAATGGCTGATAACCCACCCCCAAGTCCACCTGCTGTAGTTCTGGCTGCACATTTTATCTTTGAAAGTTCAGAAAGTGAATAGAAATGTGTTATCCTGCCTTCGACCTGCAAAATATCTCCTCGCTCCGATGTCGTCTTGAGTTTTCACACTGTTGTTGGACAGATAACAGATGAAGATGAGTCAGAGTATGGGAGGGAGATCGATCGACTGACCAAATAGTGCCAGAACAACAAACTTGCTCTCAAATTCAGTAAAATCAAGGAACTGAATATTGACTTGAGATGAGGAAGGTCAAGGATACACAAATAAATATTCATTAAGGGACGGTGGTGGAGGATCAAAAACATCACATTTATGAAGATCTGTCCTAGATCCAGCGCTTTGATGCAATCATAAAGAAAGCCCATCACTGTCATTACTTCCTTAGCAGAGTGAGGAGATTTAATATAGGCAATATGAACTTCTATAGGTGTACGTGGAGATCATATTGACAGGTTATGTCACAGCCTTTTTGGCAACTCGAATGCCCAGGAATGAAGAAGTTTGCACAATGTGGTGAACCCAGTCCATCACGGGTACTGACATCCTCAACATCGAAGGAACCTACAGGAGCAGTTGTCTCAAAAAGGCAGCCAGCATCATCAGAGACCCACACCACCGTGGCCATGCTTTCATTTCACTCCTGCCATCGCCTAAAAATTATAACGTCCAGATTCAGGAGCAACTTTTTCCCTACAATCATCTGGCTATTAAACACTACAATGTCAAAATACGGTCAGAAAAGACGGGGGCTTTTTGAGGGACGTATGACGATAAAACACTATTGACATTAAGTAGTAATTTATACAGAATGCATTTGTCTCTCTCTCAACATTGTGGAAGTCAAATCTTAACATCAATTTGTTCTCGGTGGACAAAATCACTATGAATTGGCAATGACACGTCCTCCTCGATCACCATCAACACAGGAGCACCTCAAGGCTGTGTGCTCAATCCCTTAAGGGCCTGTCCCACTTGCATGCAATTGCATGCATTTGGCGCGACCTAACGGAAGCGGCGTTCATGCGATGTTCGCGCTAAGTACGCGCGTGATGTCATTTGCATCATATTTACCAATCATCTGGGCAGGAGGAGGGCTGACTGAATTTGACATTTAAACAAAATGCCAGTAACAGGTGTCCGACCACAAAAATGTTGTGCATTTGCTACAATATACTCATGTACATATAAGATTTCACTGGACCCGATGTACATGTCATCTGAGAGCTATATTTGAATATATAGTTATATTTGTTAGTTGCCACTACAAAAAGAAGACTTTGCTGGAGTTAATAATATATATTTACAATAACTAGGTGTGCGTGGAACAGCTAAGCAGCTGTACTGCTGACTTCCTCAGAGAGCAACACCGATTAGTGCTCTTCAATAAGAAGGAATCCCTCTGGTTAAAAAAAGTTACAGTGAGAATTTATGTACCTACATATAAGATTTGGAATTTAATTAATCTCATAATCAATTTTCCTTGTTTCTTGGACAATTCTATTTCCTTAGTTGTGATAGCATAATGATCTACAATTATTTTATTTTTGGAATCACATACCTTTAGATTTAATTTACATACATAAAGATTTCATGCTTAATCAAAGGCGAAAAATGTGCATACGTAACACATAGTAAACATATGTATCCTTGTCTGATGTGTATGGGCACAGAAGAATATAATATGGTGCAAATATATATGATGAATCATGATTTTTAATCACACATCAAAGCCAAAAAGATGCAGGGTTGACCTGACTACTTTACAGACCCAGCGACTATATTTTCAATCTCACAAAGCTTCTGATCCCATCAGTGGATCACACTACTCAGATTTGACTGCCTAGTTTGTCCCCTTCTTACACCTGCTGCACAGTGTGCCATGGTGCTAACCAACAGATCTCTGACAGAACCAATCTGCGTGAAAACTGGGCGTCGCACGGCGTCGGGCGGTGACATCATCACGCAAAGCTACGTCGGGCGGTGACCTCATCGTGCAACACCACGCGCTAGGTGCACACCGTCAAGACATTGTGTACGCTGTGAAGATGCTGCGTACTCGTCAAGACGCTGCGTACGACCGCAATGCGCCTGCGTGCCGACAGGCCGTTGGCACGTGAAGATTTCGGCCACTGCCACAATTTTCGGAGCCTCGCGCTATCTCGAGACCAGCCCCGCACAACTCCGCGCTTCTAAGTGGGACTGGCCCCGTGCGGCCATACGGTGCCCGTGCGCCTCAAGCGACCACGAGGTCGCGTAATTTGCGAGCCAAGGTTGCGTAGGTGGGACAGGCCCTTTACTCTCTCTCTCTCTCTCTCTCTACACACATGACTGAGTAGCCGGGCACAGATCAAGTGCAGTCTGAAGAAGGGTTTCGACCTGAAACGTTGCCTATTTCCTTCGCTCCATAGATGCTGCCTCACCCGCTGAGTTTCTCCAGCATTTTTGTCTCCCTTCGATTTTTCAGCATCTGCAGTTCCATCTTAAACAACTATCTTTAAATTTGTTGACGATACCACTATTGTTGGATGAGTAGTGGGCAACTCGTGTTCGAGTCAGAAAAAAGAAAGGTGATTGAATAGTGCCAGATCAATAATCTTGCTCTTAATGTTAACAAGACAAAGGAGCTGATTGTCGACTTCAGGAAAGGAAAGCTGAGGATCCATGAACCTGTCATTGTCAATGGGACAGCGATGGAACGATCTGCCCTGAGCACAGAATTTTGGTGCAACAATGAGAAACTCAAGAATGCCTCTACTTCCTGAGAAGACTGAGGAGGAAATTCAGTATGTCACTGAATATTCTATTGAACTTCTGCAGGCGTATATTAGGAATAGGAATATGGTATTGTCACATGTGACTAGGCACAGTGAGATTCGTTGCTTGCATACCCAATATATACAAATAGCAGCCACCTATGGCGCTGACAAAGTTTCAAAGCACACCCGCTCCTCCTTTTGACCCCCACCCCCAACAGTTCCCCCACTCCTCCTTTTGTCCCCCACCCCCATTGTTGTCACCCCCCCTCCCCCATTGTCCATTGTTCTTCCCTCCTGCCCCCTCACGGTGGTCCACTCACGCTCTCATCGACCACGGATCAGCCCACGAAGCATCGCCGCTGCCGCGATGCTTCACCACTACTGAGGCCCCATTGTCGCGAGACATAGAAACATAGAAATTAGGTGCAGGAGTAGGCCATTCGGCCCTTCGAGCCTGCACCGCCATTCAATATGATCATGGCTGATCATCCAACTCAGTATCCCGTACCTTCCTTCTCTCCATACCCTCTGATCCCTTCAGCCACAAGGGCCACATCCAACTCCCTCTTAAATATAGCCAATGAACTGGCCTCAACTACCTTCTGTGGCAGAGAATTCCACAGATTCACCACTCTCTGTGTGAAAAACGATTTTCTCATCTCGGTCCTAAAAGACTTCCCCCTTATCCTTAAACTGTGACCCCTTGTCCTGGACTTCCCCAACATCAGAGGCATCATTGCTGCCGGCGCTGAGGTCTCTCCACTGTTAACACCCCGCTTCACGTATCTGTGGTGTCGACCCAGGCCACAGCCGAAGGCTCCATCAGATATTTCGCCCGACCCGGCTTCTACCTGCGAGCCCCAACTGAACCCCAACTGAGTTCACAGTCCACAGCCACGGGGCCCTTGATAGCATACTGACTGGTTGCGTCATGATCTGGCTCAGTAACTCATACACCCAGGAATGAGGAAACTGCAGAAAGTGGTAGATATTGACTATTCCATTGTAGGTTCTGACCATTGAAGGGATCTACTGTCACTAAAAAAAGAGGGCTAATATCGTCCAAGTTGCTCGGCACCCTGGCCATGCCCTCTTCTCGCTAGTACCATCAGGAAGAAGGTACAAGAGCTTAAAAACCTTAAAAACCTCCACGATCCATGAAGTTTACAACAGGCCAATATTTTGATTCTTGCCACCTGTGCAGAAATCATGAGGAGGATTTTTTTAGTAAAATACATTAAATCAAATTCAGATCGAAGATGGACACAAAAAGCTGTAGTAACTCAGTGGGTCAGGCAGCATCTCTGGAGAAAAGGAATAGGTGGTGTTTCGGGTCGACCTGAAGAATTAAATTCCTTACTCTCATTCATTTCTTGTTGGTTGACTGTCGCAACTTCGATGTAACAGCTGACACTTGGATCTCATTTCTAGCTGACACTAGATTCTCCCTTTCTAGCCTTCCTGGTTGAAAACTAAAGCCAGCGTTCTTTTCATGTCATTCTTGTGCTCAATCTGTCGACAGTTCAGCGAGAAATTACGCCTGTGAATGATCAGCTTCCTGACCTCTGCTGCCATCTCAGGAGCTGACTTGCATCTACCTGCTGACTTCTTTCAGGGAGTGATGGCTCTGTTCTGTCTGCAGCCTGTGTCTCAGTGCTTTTGGAGAACGACACATTCTCCTCCCCTGTCCGCAATTACTTTCTGGCTGAAAGGTTTGCTGAAAGGAAAATTCCCTCACCAAAAACGACAGTTTGCCCTTTAATCTACACACATCCGTATCCTTTGGCTTTAGTGAACAATACTTAAGGGAATAAGTGGACAAGTGGAAGCAAAGGGAATGTTCTGAAAACTGGCAAATACTTGATAACAGGAGCACTTTGTCGAAAGGAGTAAAGTATATAAAAAAACTAAAATCAAATAATTTATTTTATCTGAACATCTTTGTTGGTCGGTTAGGGTGACATAATGATTACGTTTACTGTGCAGCAGTCATTAAAGATTTTGATCATTGATCTAAAGTTGTGACCAGATCCCTAAAATCAATTGGGGCATTTAAATTTAAGGCAATCTGGAATTGGGAAACTGGGATGAAAAATTGAATCGTTACGCGAATGGTTATCGTAAAAACTTATCTCATGTTTTCAAGGAAATAAATATGTTACCTTTATCTGGTCTACTGGTGACCCCACACCAGAGTAGTATGTCCTCTGTGTAGGAAGAAACTGCAGATGCTGGTTTACGCCAAAAGTTGGAGTAACTCAGCGGGACAAGCAGCATCTCTGGTAAAAAGAAATAGGTTACATTTCGGGTCCAGACCCTTCTCTCTGCTTGTTAGATCAGATAATTGCTACTGCAGATCTGCATTAATTATATTTTCATGCGGTACATTTTGTATTGGGTGCAGATAAGTATGACTTGCAGAAAATGACAGCTAAGTACATACAATGTTTGTAATAATATCCAGTAAAGATGACCTTGCATTACTGAAGATGTGCGCTACTAAAGTGTGCTCTTTGATGAAAAAAATAAGCATTTTGTTTTTAAAAATAAAAAAATACTGGTTTCCTTTTTCCTTTCTCTGTTTTTGTTGTTATGATGGAGTAAGTAATAGAACTGATGTGGTGCAATGACAGGGTGTGACAGCATAAAAAGGATAAATTCACATCACTGATGTTATGAGACAGAACTTGCTTATGACTGATGGTATTCGCTGCTGAGGGAAATGATTTATTGTTGTCATAGGTTTTCTTTCTCTTGCATTGATGGTCCAATTTACACAATGCAATTAATACCAACCACTTTAAGCCTTTGAAACCCATATTACAACTCAGACAACACATGTAGAAGATTAAAGGCTTGCCTCTCCTTGCTGATAGCTGGTGTTTCCAACGCCTTCAGGATCTTACTGTGCTGCACTAAATATGAATAATCTTCTACCGAGCAACACAACAATAAAGTTAACTTTACCTTGCCTTTAGCTGGGTCTATTTGAAAAGATAAGATTGGAGATGTTATGATGGCAACTCTGTTGAAGATCAAAATGCTGCAATGTGAAACGGTGAGATAATTTCTTGAATGCAACTTTGTCAAATTGACAAAATTGAATGAACCCAACAGAGCTCAAGTGCTTTTCCACAGAATTGGAGAGAAAATTGCAGCTGGCTTTTTGTGAAAAGCATAGATAGGCAATTTGTCTCAGATTAAAGTGCACGATTTAATACGGGAAAAAAGCATCTAAATAAATAAAAATGCTCACCTGAAGAAAGGCAGAATCAACCAGACCTACTAAACCAGAGGCATTTTTCTTTTTGACACTTTTGAAATTGCAGATGGAGTGGGTGGGGGAAGGGGAGGGGATGACACTTCCTCATTTGCTGAATTTAATTAATGTCATATTTGGACTCTGTACAGTGCACATTTTTTTGTTTCAGAAAGACTTGTCATGAAAACTCTCCAGCATCTCAAAATATAGCTTTATTCAGACAAACAAAACAGATCTATGAAATGGAATGGTATTCAGGAAAATATGTAACAATGGTATCTATATGGGAAGTTAATGGGTTGGAGGGGAGAACATACTGTGAAGTAGATAGACACAAAATGCCAGAGTGACTCAGAGGAACAGGCAGCATCTCTGCATAGAAGGAATGGGTGACGTTTCGGGTCGAGACCCTACTTCAGACCTGAAACGTCCGAAACATCACCCGTTTCTTCTATCCAGAGATGCTGCCTGTTCTGCTGAGTTATTCCAGCGTTTTGAGTCTATCTTTGGTGTAAACCAGCATCTGCAGTTCCTTCCCTCACATACTGAGAAGTGGATCTGAAATACATCCCAACCATAAGATAGGGAAAACTGCAATGTATGATTGTTCTACACCACAGAATGCCGGCATCCGATCTGCACTTGGTGTTGCAATTTTTTACTTCCTACATTTTGAAATATACTAACATAACATTTTACACTATAAACCAGATCATTGCCTAAAAGAAATGTATTTAATGTTAAGTGACATGTTTTAACAAGCTGAAGAAGTCTCCAAGACCTTCACACGCATTGAAGTACTTTTAAATGTGATAACTTTTAGATTTTAACATTTGGTAAGACAACGTTTTGGTGATTTTGGTTGGATTTCATCCAGAAATTTAACTGAAATTCATCTCTCTATTGTGGCAGCTCTGGGCTTAACAGTGATGTATTATTTCAGCAAAACACAACTGTAGTGCATTTTACATTACATTGGTTGATATTTGCAGCACAGTCAAATTAAAACAATACACAAAATGCTTCCTGTGGATAAATGGATAATTTTTGACACTTGTGAGTTAGTGTCAAGCATCATTTACCATTGTTTTGTCTGTAAATAATAGTGATCTTGTTGATCATCTTTGTGTATACCTCTTCCATTCAGTTCCACTCTCATTAATTCCCAACAATCAGTATGTATGATGATGCTCTGTAGAGATGAAGCAGCAGTTATCAATTTTCATAGTCAGACAACACAGACGGCGGGCGACACAATGGCGCAGCAGTAGAGTTGCTGCCTTACAACGCCAGAGACTCGGGTTCCATCCTGATGACCGGTGCTGTGTGAACGGAGTTTGTACATTCTTCCCGGGACCTGCTGGGTTTTCTCTGGGGGCTCCGGGTTCCTATCACATTCTGAAGGCATACGGGATTGTAAGCAAATTGGCTTGGTATAATTGTAAATTGTCCGTAGTGGGTGAAGGATAGGCGTTAGGATAGTGCGGAGATCGCTGGTCCACATAGACTGATGGGCCTGTTTCTGCACTGTATCTCAAAACTAAAAAAATGAAAGAAGCAGTCCCTTTCTGCCCACATAATTTATGCCAACTTTCAAGTTCCTCTCCATTCTAATCCCAGTTGATTAGTTGATAACCTGCACTTGATCTGGAAACTTCTTTGCGCTGGTAGTTTAAGTGTCATGGAGATATTTAAAACCATGCGGGAGTACCTGTAACCACGACTATCTAGATTTAAATCCTCAGATCCCATCTCAACTTGGTACTTTTCACTATAAACAATGCCATCTGGACTTGGAATCCATTATTATCAGCCTATCTATGCCTCATAATTGTGTATATCTCTATTAAATATCTCTTCACCAAGATAAACAAACCCGCCCTCTACAAACTTTCCTCCTCACTGAAAACTTCTATCCGGATGAATCTTCGGATTCTGTCTGGTGCAATGACATCCTGGCAATAGCATGGTGAACATTGCTGTTTGGATGAGTATATTTTTGTTTGTATTAATGATAGAGAAGATTGTGTCAAGCTATTTTAATCCTTTGTACAAATTAGTATGATTTGCGATATAAAGTGTAACTTAATGAGAAGCTCACAACCCCAATTAACTTTTATTCCGATCTGTTTACACTGTAACACAATTTTTGCCATTAATTTGCAGAATTAAGATGAGAGATTTTTTGCATTGCCTGAAGGCAACAATTTATTGCGTTGGGGATGTCGTACCCAATAATTTGTCACTGCATGTTATAGATTGCAATTGCTTGTAAAACATACATAATAGCTGTGTCAAAATCTAGAGTATTTTTTAATCAAATTGTTTAAAACAATTCTTCCAGCAAATAGACAAATGATTTCTCAGTGTTGATAGCAGTATTACAAATAAGCAAGTGGTGATTCATCTCACTATTCCGCTTCATTTTTTTCAATAATCATAGAACATAGAGCAGTAGCCCTTTGGTGCACAATGTCAATGCTAACCATGATGCACATCTTCCTCCATGCGATTCACATCCGTGTGCTTAATTAGAAGCCTCTTAAGTGCCGCAATACAAACAGACTCCACTGCCAATTCTGGGCACAATTCCAAACACCTACTACCCTCTGTGCTTTTTTAAAATTGTATTTCTCCTTTAGATTTTGCCCCTCTCATCCTAAAGCAATGTCTTCTAGTCTTTGACATTTCTCCCCTGGGAAAAAAAATAAAATAGAGACCCCAGCACAGATCCCTGCATATCCCACAGAACCACTGCTCACGGACCTCCAACCTGAATTGCATCCTTCCGCCACAACCCTCTGTCTTCTATGAGTCTGAATACAAATGACCAATTCAGCATGGATCCCCTGCATCATCATCAAGATCAGCTGACCATGAGGGACCTATCAGATGTCTTACTATAATCCATGAAGGCAATATCCAATGCCTACCCTCTTCAATCACTTTTGTCATTCTAAAAAAACAACCACGTTCATAAAACATGGCCTGCGTGAACTAAAGCCATGCTGGCTGTCACTAATTAACACGTCCTCTTCAAATGCAAGTAAATCCTTTCTTCTCGAGAAGCATTGCTACCAGGGTGGTTACAGTGGCGAAGCGGTAGAGTTGCTGCTTTACAGTGAATGCAGTGTCGGAGACCTGGGTTCGATCCCGACTACGTGTGGTGCTGTCTATACGAAGTTTGTACTTTCTCCCCGTGACCTACATGGGTTTTCTCCGAGATCTTCAGTTTCCTCCCACACTCCAAAGACGTACAGGTTTGTAGGTTAATTGGCTTGGTAAAAAAATGTAAAACATTGTCCCTAGTCATAAAGTCATAGCTTGATACAGTGTGGAAACAGGCCCTTCGGCTCAACTTGCCCACACCGGCCGACAATGTCACAGCTACCCTAGTCCCACTTGCCTGCGCTTGGTCCATATCCCTCCAAACCTGTGCTATCCATGTACCTTTCCAACTTTTTCTTAAATGATGGGATAGTCACAACCTCAACTATCTCCTCTGGCAGCTTGTTCCATACACCCACCACCTCTGTATGAAAATGTTACCCCTTGGATTCCTATTAAATCAATTTCCCCTTCACCTTGAATCTATGTTCTCTGGTCCTCGATTCCCCTAGTCTGGGTAAAAGATTCTGTGCATCTAGCCGATCTATTCCTCTCATGATTTTGTATACCTCTATAAGATCTCCCCTCATCCTCCTACGCTCAATGGAATAGACCCAGCCTACTTAACCTCTCCTTATAGCTCACACCCTCTAGTCCTGGCAACATCCTTATATCTTTTGTGAACCCTTTCAAGCTTGACAATATCTTTCCTATAACATGGTGCCCAGAACTAAACACAATATTCTAAAAGCAGTCTCACCAACATCTTATACGACTGCAACATGACCTCCCAACTTCTATACTCAATACTCTAACTGATGAAGGCCAAAGTGCCATAAGCCTTTTTGACCACCTTATCTACCTGCGACTCGACCTTCAAGGAAACCATGCACTTGTTCTCTTAGATCCCTCTGCTCTACAACACTACCCAGAGGCCGACCATTTACTGTGTAGGTCCTGCCCTTGTTTGACGTCCCAAAATACAACACCTCCCACTTCTCTGTATTAAATTCCATCAACCATTCCTCTGACCACCTGGTCAATGGATCCTGATCCTGCTGCAATTGTTCACAACTTTCTTCACTATCTGCAAAACCACTGACTTTTGTATCATCAGCAAACTTGCTAATCTTGCCCTGTATGTTCTCATGCAAATCATTAATTTATGTTCTCATCCAAATCATACACTCTAGTGGGTGTAGGATTTGTATTAATGTGCGGGGATTGCTGGTTGGTGCGGCCCCAGTGGGCCGAAGGGCCTGTTTCCACGCTGTATCTCTAAACTAAAAGATTAAACTAAACTAAACTCGTGACGTGAGGCTCATGGGCCTGTAATTTCCTGGACTACCTCTTTTACCTTCTAGAACCAAGTACCAGGACTACCTCTTCCCTTCTTAAACAAAGAGACAGCATTGGCTATTATCCATTCCACTAGGACCGCGCATGTGGCTAACAAAATGCAAAAATCTTTGTCAAGGCCCCTGTATCCTGCCCTATTGCCCCTCTCAATAAACTGGGATAGACTCATCAGCACCTGGGAATTTATCCACCTCAATGCTCTTCAAGAGCCTCAACACCGCCTCCATCTATATCTCAACCTACCCAAGCATATTAGTATTCCCCTCACTGATCTCACTGTCCTTCATGTCCTTCTCTTTGGTGAATACAGAATCAAAGAACTTGGTTAGTACCTCGCCTAAATTCTCTAACCTTCCCCATGGTCACCCACTTGTTTTTATTGAATGTATAAAAACCATTTGGATTTTCTTTAATCCAACGCACTAATAACATTTCACGCCCCATTTTTGCCCTATTACTCACCCAATGGTGTTCTATCCTGCTTGTATTATATTCCTCAAAATACATCTTTCTAAACGTTACTTTATTTTTCATTTTTACCACATTTACAACTTCTTTGGTCATCCAAGGTTCATATTACTTTGGCATCCTTATCCTTCTTCCTTATTGGATCATGCTGGTCCTGAACACGGATGAGCTGGCCTTTAAACAGCTCCCACGTTAGATATGGACTTATCCAATAACAACTATTTCCAATTTACTCTCCCTAGATCCTGCCTAATAATACTGTCAGATCCGGACTTCTCCCTATTCATGACTATTTTAAACCTTATGGAGTTGTGCCTCAAATTGCTCTTCCACTGAAACACTTGTCATCTAGCCAGGATTGTGTCTCAATTCAAGCTCCAGTAGGCTCTCACGTTGAGTCGGACTATCCAAGTACTGTTTCAGGAAACCCTCATTGATACACCCTCATTGTCCCATCTAAGCCTTTTGAAAGAGGTCCCACAGTTCACTAGTTAAGAAGTTACATTTGCCCAACATGATAAACTTGCCATGCTTTATCCCACCCTAGATCTTTTCCAGTATTCTGCCCCCTTCTACCTTCAGTCTACCATTAGTCCCGACCACAAACGTCACCTGTCCATGTTGTTCAGAGATGCTGCCTGACCTGCCGAGTTACCCTAGCACTTTATAATTTTTGTATGATTAGTCTGTTGCCTGTGTATCTTTTTATAATCTATATGCATATCTGTTCACTTATCTCCTGCTGGCTATTGGGAGACCAGTAGTATAATTCCATTGGAGTGATGGAAGCTTTCTTATTTTTGAGTTCTTCCCATATTTCCTCAGTAGATAAGCCCTCTAGTAAGTCCTCTCTGAGTATGCACTGCCATTTTCCCTGATTAGTAAAGCAGTTCTTCTCCCTCTTTTAGCTCCCTCTCTATCAAGTCTGAAATAATGAAATCCTGGAATGCTGAGCTTCCAGTCCTCTCCCTCTCCCAACCCAATCTCTGTAATGGCTCGAACATCACAGATTCAAGCAATGTTCTAGGGTCTATGTTCATTTTATTTCCCCCACGATACACTTTGTGTTGAAATAATCACACCACCAGTGTTGCCACATTCCTCAACCTCTCCCTGCCTGTCCTTCCTTTCAGACTTATTGGCCACAACCACCACCATCCTATCAGTCCTTCCACTGGCTGACCTTTTATGGTTCCGACCCGAGTATAAGCTCTCCAGTTTAACCCTCCCGAGTAGCACTAATGAATCTCTCTGTATATTGGTTCCCTTCTAGTTCAGGTGCAACCCATCCCGCTTGTACATGTCACCTCAGCAACAGAAAAGATCAGATTGTCCAAAAAGCTGAATCCCTTGCACCAACTCCTCAGTCACACTTTCACACATTTTATTCTTCTATTCATACCCACACGAGCACTCTACCAGAATTTGACAAGAAGTTTGCAATAGTTCAGAAGTGGACTTACATGATGGTTGTTGAAAAATTGATTCAGCATCATGTTGACATTTTAGAATCATAGAACAGTACGTCATAAAAGGACACTATTAAAGTCACCATACAGACCACCAATGTCAGTGTCAACTCTTCGAAGAACCAATTATTTATTTCCACTGCCGCATTCTTTACCCATGTGCCTGCAAATTTATCTCATTCACATATTTATCTTATCTTTTGAAATCCACCATTCAATTCAAATGAACGTTGTTGACGTTGAGGGTACACAAAATGCTGGAGAAACTCAGCGGGTGCAGCAGCATCTATGGAGCGTAGGAGATAGGCAATGTTTCTGGCCGAAACTCTTCTTCAGACTCCGAAGTTGAAATGTGCTGAGGGGAAAAAGCAGGTTAAAATGTTTTAATACAATCAATAACATTCACTTTGTAATTTGTTCTTAGTATGATATAAAATGTTGGAAATAAAGCCAGTGCAATAAACTAGATATAGTTGTTGGCTCTGTCATGGCACAGGTCTCCATAGCTATAGTGTACTATTATTTTGCTGGTGCAGATACCAGAATCACTAAAAAGTGCGTGGTTGACATGTTTAAGAAGGAAATGCAGATGCTGGAAAATCGAAGGTGGACAAAAATGCTGGAGAAACTCAGTGGGTGAGGCAGCATCTATGGAGCAAAGGAAATAGGCGACGTTTCGGGTCGATACCCTTCTTCAGATTGATGTGAGTGTGGGGGGGGGGGGGGGGGGAAGAAGAAAGGAAGAGGCGGAGACAGTGGGCTGAGGAAGAGCTGGGAAGTGGAGGAGAAAGCAGGGACTACCTGAAATTGGAGAAGTCAATGTTCATACTGCTGGGGTGTAAACTGCCCAAGCGAAATATGAGGTGCTGCTCCTCCAATTTACGGTGCTGGCCATGGAGGAGGCCCAGGACAGAAAGGTTGGATTTGGAATGGGAAGGGGAGTTGAAGTGCTGAGCTACCGGCAGATCAGGTTGGTTATTGCGAACCGAGCGGAGGTATTGGGCTAAGCGATCACCAAGCCTATGCTTGGTCTCACCGATGTAGAGCAGCTGACACCCTAGAGCAGCGGATGCAATAGATGAGGTTGGAGGAGGTGCATGGCGACCTCTGCCGCACCTGGAAAGACTGTTTGGGTCCTTGAATGGAGTCAGGGGGGAGGCAAATCGACAAGTGTAGCATTTCCTGCGGTTGCAATGCATGGTTGACATGTTTATTTTAATTGTGCTTCCTGAAAAAAAAGAAATCCGATTTCTTTAATTTAATTATGATCTTTCTTGTATATATATTTTATATTTTGTGTATGTGCGTGAAAGGTATTTTCATATTTAGGTAATGTGGTGTAAATGGATGGATATTGTTTTCTTAAGTCATGTGACAAGGAGCGTGGAAAATGTACACCAAATATGCTTTCTGATGCTATCATTGAGGGAAACTAATCAGCAAAAACTCTGAAATTTCACATACATTTGCAACTTCTTATTTTTCCTTGGTAGTACTGTTCCTGTACATGACATTTGCATGTGCCGATAATGCATCCATGCTTCATAGAGTACTGAGATACAACTAATTGCATTTATTTTTTTCTGCCTCTAACCTTATTTTTAACGAGCTTCATCTGGTATGTTTGTTACATGTATGAACCACCATTGCTTGCAATATCCAAATGGTTATTTTCTAATGTTCTTAGTTGCCTCCACTATTTTATTTGGTTTTGAAGTGCCTGTGGAGTCCTTGCCATAGATGGAGCAGAAGGTGCTTGGCAGAGCTGTTTGAGTGAATGGCTTGTGAGGTGGTCTGCCCCTACTACCGTTTAAGCAGTTCTGCTGTGCATGGACTTAAGAACCTCAACCACTTCCCAAATCTTACCTGATGCACCTTCTCCACCCTAAACAGTAATGGGACATGGATTTTACTATTTGTGTCAAAATCCAGGGCATTTTTAATCAGACTGCTTAAAACAATTTTTCCAACAAATAGGCAAAGGATTTCTCAGTGTTGCTAGCAGTATATACAGTATTAAGCAAATAAACAAGCAGTGAAGCTTCTGGCTCTTCATTCCTTTCTATAATCATAGAACTTAAAACATGGGACAGGCATATACATATATCTTATCTTTTGTTCACTGATAATCAATACCCATGGCCAAATTCTGAATTTTCTGGTGTTTGATGTGTGAAAAATGCCTGACCTATTGTAGCCGACAGAGTGTAATTAGGACTTCAAACCTGGGGACGTTGACTGGAGAGGGAACTGACATTGGATTTACAGTGCATTTGCTGAATTTTACAGATATAGCATTGGTGTTATTTTTACAGTGATGAGAGGTGCCTGCTGTCAGGGAAGTGATCTCTATTGCCTGATAGACATGAGTTTGTGCCAGTTCGAAGGTGTTGCTCTTCAAGTAGAGACACAAGAGACTGCAGAAGCTGGGAGCTTCAGCAGAAAATAAACTGCTGGAAGAACTCCGTGGGCCAGGCAGCATCCAACAGCATCTAAATGAATTGCCAATGTTTCAGGTGGGGATCCTGCATCAGAACTAACAATCAACTGTGGTGGAATAGTAAGATTAAATGAGAACTTACCAGTTTGAAGTTTGATTTTGATTTTATGAGGAGATACGATGGACGTTTACACGAAGAAGGCCGTTCTGCCCGCATGCGCTTCAATCTTCAAAGCAGCGGTGTGAAATCACCGATAATAATGGTTGAACTAAACATAGTAAGATTAGAGAAGTGTAGAACTACCATATGACCTATATAATATGAGGGTTGGGAGCGGTGGGCATGTAAACGCTCATCTTACCTCCTCATAAAATCAAGATCAAACTTCAAACTGGTATGTTCTTGTTTAATCTTACTATTTTACTTCGGAGTCATGTGAGTGACTATGTGAAGATTTCAAAGCTCTGTGATTTCATGCCGGAAACGAGTCCATGCGTTACACACTGCATGAAGTGACCATGGATCAGTGAAAAAGATTAATGCATTCAGACATGACTTAATTTGTTAAAATGCTCATGTGTTAATCATCAAAAGAAAATAATAGTGACCCCTTTCACCCTGGGGAAACTATAATGCAGAATCTAAAATGGAGTTGGCAAATACCCCTGGTTTGGCAATGGGTTATATGAAATGTGGTAAAGTATGTTCGTTTGACCATCCTGCAGCTGCGAGGATGTGGTCCAGTGGAACGTACATAACCCTTGGGGATGATGTAGTAGCAGCCCTGGTGTAGTGAGTGTTGTAAATATTTGTATCAACTCATGCATTAGCCAAAACCTCATTTTGTCCACCTGGAGATGGTAGAACTAATACTTTTTTATGAAGTTGTTTGTAACTAACAATCATTGCTAGCTTGGGGCCTTTGAGGCTCTAGGTGACCTAGACGTATAGTTGTAAATGTGTGAGCACACATTACGAAGGTCCATTAAGTCTGCCATGAAACTATTTAGTTCTGGTTAATTATATCAAAAACTGCCCCGGTTAGTTCTGGTTAATTATATCAAAAACA
Source organism: Okamejei kenojei (assembly GCA_035221665.1). Classification (NCBI taxonomy): domain Eukaryota; kingdom Metazoa; phylum Chordata; class Chondrichthyes; order Rajiformes; family Rajidae; genus Okamejei; species Okamejei kenojei. The sequence goes on along the minus strand of CM069138.1, from coordinate 78,786,844 downwards.
TAAAATGTTATGTTATTGCAGATGTTACCATCCTGTCCCGTTGCAATTTATGTACTGACTGGACCCGTTGTACTGTGGCCAGTGCCACGAGGATAAGTACCTTATGAGAGCCGGCTAAAGATAAGGATGTAGCTGGAGCCCCTGGTGAAGTAATGTTAACATTGCGTCAATGTCCCATATTTCCGTGTTACCGGGCCGGGGAGAGCTTGTGTTAAAGATATCCTATATAATTCTGGATATCAGAGGGTGAGGCCCGACAGTGTGGGTCCCACTGCTGCAGCAAATGTGATCAGAAAGCACGTTGTCACAGTTAATGGCACTTTTAGTTAATTATTGTCAAAGACCCATTTGAAAATGAACTGTAAGATATCAGTTATTTGTGCTGTATATATGTAACACATGTATTAAAACAAAACGCTTCCCATCTGTTGAAGTGGAAAAGTGCTGCCTTTTGGTGCTTTCTCTGCTCTCTGCAGTAAGCACTTCATGGGCCGGTCTGACAACCTGAGCCACAGGCATAGTTGTCTCAGATTCTGCAATTCAATGGATTGATTTTCTTGCAGAGGCTGGTTTCCCGTGTCTCAGGCAGAACCAGCAAGTTTTATGTTGTGAATAACCATATTATTCCCAACATTAGCGTGAACCATGGCTGCGTATGCCAGTCAGGCAGTTTGAAACGCCTGAAGCGGTGTTTTGCTGGATTTATTGCAAGACCCGACTGATGTGGCAGTATGGAGGAAAGACATGCAAGATACGTTCCTCCCCAGTGTGGCGATAGTGTGTCTCTCGCCACTGTATGCCCCATATTACAACTGGTAAATGAGCCTGGATGTAAACATATCGATATTCGGTGTTCTATGGAGCCATGATGACATTAAATACTTTGTGATCCAACATCCATTCTGTGTTGTCATTGATTTCACTTGATGATACACTAGCCTCAAACAAGGTTAGGTAAATATAATGGGATACTTTAACTTAATTGCACCCATGTGACTAACATATGCCACCACCATAGTGTATCAACTTGGAGTTGAGCATGCAGATTATGCATGTCTCACAATAACCTTTAACCTATAGGATGCACCTAGTGATTATAACTGAAAAATTGGTGACTCATGCAAACCGCATCCGCCTCCATAACTGGAGATGGCAGTCGTAATTCCTCATCTTTGAGGGCTAGCATCAGTTTGTAACTACTGAGGATTACCGACCAAACTCTCTGGAGCAATGCTGAATACTGCCACCATTGTGACATTGGTAGCTTCAGCTGGGAAAGGCATAGGTCTATTAACAATGACCTTCATGGTACTTGAGCGATTAATTATTTGCACATTGTAAGTTCTGATAATGCAAAGGCCCAATTTGCACCGCTGAAACACAGCTGCTATATTGCCAATTACACTTGATGAGTAGATGGCTGCTTAATAACAACGAGGTTGTTACAGGCTTCTGTTAATTCCACATGTTGCCCCAGGGCGGAGTCCCTGTTAAGTTGATTGTTAAATGTAAATCCCAATTGTTCTGATTGGTATCAACTTAAATTTATCTGGATGGATTAAAGGACCCCAATTGCTCAAATATAGTTTGGGCTGCCACAGTTAATTTAGTAAAAAAAAAAAAACAGCATTTAAAACATCATCCAGATAGGGGATAACAAATGTTCTAGAGCTCTGAGCAGCCCAAGCACCGGTTTAACTAATTTGGTAAATAACCCTGGGAGCTGAAGTTAGCACATTTTGCAATGGTTTAACTGTTAGCATTGACCCATCCAGATAAGTTTCAAATATCTCCGGTGACCCCTGTGAATGGGAACTGAATAGCATGCATCTTTGAGATCGATGCTTGCCATATAGGTCCTATAGAATCAATAATTTGACAGTAACGTAGTTTCCCATTTTTAAAGTCCACACAGCACATACGAGTTAAATCTGGATGAAGTGACATCTTCCATCTTTCACTCTGTCCTGAAAAGCAATCCTGCACATAATACTGGGCCTGTCTCGAAAGAAAACTCCGGCCCCAATTCCAAGCCTGCTTGGAACCTATGTATGTTGTGCAGTATAAAGTAATCACATGTTATCATCAGTTTATTAAACCCAGATCTGAACCTCTTGCAATCATGGTCACCTGTAGAAAAACACGAGTGTAAATATTACCAACATGTAAATGGTCTGCAACCCCATGTTTTGGAGGAACCAGACCCTCCTACCTCCATGGCTACCAGTGATCTTATGGTAAGCCCAAAGGCCGCTGATGCAGGTTCTTTTTCCCCTCCTTGATCGGAGAGTAGGACTGGTAGGGTGCGTGGATTCCATATTTCCCCTGAGACCGGCTTGGCCATGGTCTGAAAACCCTCATCATACTGAGCATGCCTTGTAAGACAGCGTGGCCATAATTCTGACCCTACCTCGAAAGACAACGCTGGCCATATTTCCGTGCACAGCTTTCAAGCTGCCACCGGCCTCAGTGAACTGCTGCCCCCGATGGAGGCGTGGGGTGTGTTGTCGCCTACTGATGAAGCTTTGCTCGTCATCAGTACCTTGATTAGTCCGACAGCTTTTTGCTTCCACATCCTGGTCTGACCTGTGGGAAAGGTCTTACCTGAAGATAGGATTCGGCGGCTGGTTTCATTTCCTAGACTGTTCACAGCTGGCACTTGTAGCATTTGCGAGTATCTCTTGAAGCCATTTGCATGTGCTCCAGTATGTTCCACAGACATACTTTGCATTTGAAGTCAGTTCCATACTGATCACTCGCACTCCCCTCCACAGAGAGGGAGATTCGTAGGCAGCCCTGAAAACAGGTGCTGCCGCAGGCCCCTGAGGATACCTGCGCTGACATGGCCCCTCCAGCGGCCCTATGTCAGGTTTTTGCTCTGGGTCAGACTGAAACTGACCCTGAATGCTCCCCTCCTCAGAGAGGGAGACATTGTGCAGCCCTGAAACAGGTGCCGCTGCCTGCGGGTTCTCCATAATACCCGGGCTGATAACTCCCTCCTTTGGAGTATATCATTGTGGAGCACCTCTCCATCAGGTGTTCCATGTGGGTTTGAACGTTTAAAAACGTTACCCATGTAGGAGGGAATCCTCTCCATCGGGAAACCTCCTGGCCTGACTTCCCTAGTCCACTGGCCTGACCGTCTTACCTTTGTTTTTTCCCCCTTTCTGGGGACCCACAGCGGTCTGGAAGCGGCTGACCGCTATATGTTGATGGGGTCCCTCCTGGCCTGACTTCCACAGGCCTGCCCTGCTGCTGTTGGTTTACTCCCTACCTGGGGAACCACAGGGGTCTGGAAATAGCTGGCCCCTGTAGGTGGGGGGGAACCCTCCTGGCCTGACTTCCTAGACCTTACCGGCCTGTGGTTCGTTTTACCCCCTTTCTGGGAACTACAGCCGGTCTGGGAGCAGGTGTCCCTGTACATAGGGTGATGGGACCCTCCTGGCCTGGCTACAGACCTTGCCGGCGTGTGGTTAGTTTAACCCCCTTCCGGGGAACCACAGCCAGTCTGGAAGCATATATCCCCCATATGTCGGGAGGGGATGAGCTCCTGGCCTGGCTTACAGACCTTGCCGGCGTGTGGTAGTTTTACCCCCTTCCTGTGTTGCCAGTGACTTGGGTGGCGAATCCGACGGCCGCCGGCTACTCGCACTTCCGCGGTCTCTGTAGCCAGTTTCCCCTCAGGTCCGATATCCGTGGCCGAGACTGGGATTCCCCGCGGTCCATGACCGGTTCCGCGGCCCAGCCGGACTTCGCCCCAACAGTCGTGCAGGTACATCTCTGTACAGAGATTCCTGCAAAGAAGAAAAACTCAAAACCCTGGAAAAGTTAAACTTACCTTCAGGTTAACTTACCGCTGCACAGAGCAACGCTGCCGCCAGTCGGCTCGTTGCGCAAGCGAGTCAACATAATGACGCGCATGCGGGCTGAAGGCATGCTTTCTTCACGTGAGTGACTAGGAGTCACGTGAGTGACTAGGCCTTCGTCACCTAGTCACTCACGTGACTCCGAAGTAAAATTATACTTGGGCCTGTACATGATAGATGGACAAGGAAAGGGAAGGATGATGGACAGGTGGTGTTACAAGACAGAGGTGGAAGCAAATAAACAGAAACAAGAATTGGCAGATGGAACTATGGGGAGGAGATGCATGTGAATCTTTGCCTCACCTGAAAGGGCTGTTTAGGTCACTGGATGGTAGTGAAGAGGAACTGTAAGAACAAGTGTTACATTTGCAGTCAAGGCCAGAGGGCTGGGAGGGATGAATGGACCATACAGCTACAGGGAGAGAGGGTCCTTGCAGAAGATGGTAGATATACGATTGGCTAGAGGAAGATATAGTTTGTTGTAGGATCTCGTTGCAGCTGGCAGAAATGGCAAAGGATGATATGCTGGTTGCAGAGGCTAGTGGGGTGAAAGGTGAGGTCTAGAATATCTCTGCTCTCTTTGGAATGTGGTGTCGTGGACCAGAACTCTGAGAGAATGGAGAAAATACAGGCTCCTTCAATCACAGAAGGGTATCAACATTGCCTGAAAAAGTAAATGACATATGTCCTGGAATGGAAGGCCTCATCTTGAGAGCAAATGTGGTGGACAAACTGGAAGAAAGGGATGGCATCCAACAAGAGACAGGGTTGGAAATGGTGTGAGTCAGGTAGCTGTGGAAATTAGTATGTTTATAATATATATCAGTGGATAATTCATCTCATTTGGAGACAACAGAGGGACCCAGAAAGTGAAAAGAGGTATTAGAAATGGTACAAGTGAATTGGAGAGTGAAATGGTAATTAGTATTAAAGTGGTAAAAAATACGTATGGGTGCAGGAAGCAGCACCCATGTCGTCATTGATGTAACAGAGAAAGAATTAGGTGTGGGACCAGAGAAGATTTGGAATAGGGACTGTTCCACTTGGCCAACAAAAAAAAAAAAACAAGCCTAACTCGGGGCCCTGCGAGTGCCAATGGCTTCACCTTTGATTTGTAGACAGTGAGAGGAGTCAAAGGAGTAGTTGATCAGTATAACAACCACGTGAGCCAGGTGGATGGGAGTGATGGTGAACTGTTTGGATACTTTTTGAAGAAAGAAGCAGAGAGTTTCATGATTTTCCAGATGTCGGGGTGTAGTTGTATAAAGAATGGACATCCATAGTGAACATGAAGCAGGGTTTGCCATGGAATTTGAAGTTGTAGTATTGGTGGAGGGCATTGAAGCTGTTCTGGATATAAGTCAGAATGGTCTGGATGAGGGGAGGCAGGAATCAGTCAACGTATAAGATGGAGGAGCAAGAGCAGGCAGACTAATGGGCGTACCAGGACTTCTATTACTCCACCTTGGGTAAGAGATAGAAGTGGGAAATGTTGGATCAGGGCATTATCAGGTTAGAGATTGTCGAGAGATCTCCTGATGTGATGAGATCTATGACAATGCGGGCAGATGATTTGTGGATACATGAAGTGGTTCACATTTGATCTTTAACTAACCATTTCCTCAATTGATCAAAAGCTGTGCTTGTGAATTGATAGTAATGGTGAGTTTAAGCATTGATCTATGCTGTTGCTGAGATGTTTAATTGTTAGATATAAGAAGTAATCTACATTTTCCAGGGTCACATTTATTGTCAGAAGGCAGTTAAATGGTTTACTGTATTTTTTTCTGAACCAATAGTTGTGTTTCAGAATTAACTCATCTCCATGTTCACATTAGTTATTTCCATTACAGTACCTTTAAAAATGTCTCTCATTAATCATTCTGTTATCTAATGAAAATAAGTTTAGTACTTTCCACCGGGTAGCAAAATGTTTTATCTGAAGAAAATGCTGTTTGAACGTATTCATTGGATACGACAGTCTATCTGTTTATTTAGATATAAACAGAAATATAGAAAATAGGTGCAGGAGTAGGCCATTCGGCCCTTTGAGCCAGCACCGCCATTCAATATGATCATGGCTGATCATCCAGAATCAGTACCCCGTTCCTGCTTTCTCCCCATATTTCTTGATTTTGTTAGCCCTAAGAGCAATATCTAACTCTCTCTTGAAAACATTTAGTAAATTGGTCTCCACTGCCTTCTGTGGCAGAGAATTCCATAGATTTACAACTCTCTGGGTGAAAAGGTTTTTCCTTATCTCAGTCCTATATGGCCTGGTCCTCTTAAACTGTGACCTGGTTCTGGACTCCCCCAGTATCGGGAACATTTTTCCTGCATCTAGCCTGTCCAATCCCTTAAGAATGTTATGTGTTTCTATAAGATCCCTTCTCATCCTTCTAAATTCCAGTTAATACAGGCCCAGCCGACCCATTCTTTCATCATATTTCAGTCCCTTCATCCTGGGATTAACCTGGTGAATCTGTGCTGCACTCCCTCAATAGTAAGAATGTCCTTCCTCAAATTAGGAGACCAAAACGGCACACAATACTCCAGGTGTGGTCTCACCAGGGCCCTGTAAAACTGCAGTAAGACCTCCCTGCTCCTATACTCAAATCCTCTTGCTATGAGACATTTGCAACATGCCATTTGCTTTCTTCACTGCCTGCTGTAATTGCATGCTTACTTTCAGTCACTGATGTACAAGGACACCCAGGTCATGTTGCACCTCCCTTTTTCCTAATCTGACACCATTCAGATAATAATTTGTTCTTGTTCTTACACCATATCCACTGGCTCTCCCTTAACCATTCCACTTGTTACATCCTCAAAAAGTTCCAGAAGATTAGTCAAGCATGATTTCCCCTTCATAAATCCATGCTGACTTTGACCGATCCTGTCACTGCTTTCCAAATGCGTTTGATAAGGTACTAGCAGAGAATTATAATCAAGCAGAAAACCAATATTTCCTGAAACACTTAACACAAATTATTAGCAAGGAACAATAAAAATATTTTTTATTTTGTGATCATTTAATTAGAATCTAAAACATTGAAGTATCTCACATATGTGAGTATGGCACATTTTACAAAGAATCAATGCCCTACCCTCTTACACTATTATTTTTATTATAACAATTTATTCTGAATTTGCTCGGCATTTTCATTTGGATCATCTTGATAAAGTTCAATGGGTTGTTGTAATATTAATTTAATACATGATTATGCAGTCTACTGTTTTAAAGAATATTTATTTAAACATTTGCTGATATTTAACATTCAAAATGCTCTTGTGTATGTGGGTGTTGCATGGGATGGAGAGAAATATTAGGCTGTTGGACACCCCTACAACCAGTTGACTTTCCAGAGATCCCACCAGTTAAAATGTTCAGCTCTTTTCACATTGATTAGTGTGTAAAGATCGGTGCACTTCAAATACAGCAAGATATGCAGACCCCACAAGATCCCCCCAAAGCTCCAATTAATCTGAAAGTGATGGATTAGCCTGTGAATATGGGGATGATCAGTGAGGGAATATCCAGGCACAAAATCCGCCATCCAGAAAGCAGTTACCTGCTGCGGATAATTAAAGAGCATCTTGTCACGAATGCAGTGTGGATTCACAGTGAGAGCAGCCAGCAGGCAGACGTTTCAGCCACTCTACTTGGGTGGTGCAATGGCCATGCTAAATGTTAAGGTCAATGATTTCTACGATCATTGTCATCAGTGCAAACCACACTCTTATTTTAAAATATTAACCGATTGAGTCTATTTAGTTTAGTTTTAGAGATACAGCGCGAATACATGCCCTTCGGAGCACCGAGTCCGCAACAACCAGCGATACCCGCACTCTTACACTATCCTACACACACGAAGGACAATTTATATTCATACCAAGCCAATTAACCTACAAACCTGTACATCTTTGGAGTGTTGGAGGAAGCCGAAGACTGTTCCATAATGAATAGAAGATTATTTTTAGAAAATACCCTATTCTTTATGATATCTTTTTCAGATTACATGATCAATCCTAGATTTGGATATCTCATTGGATCCCAGATTCCTCATGGTTTAAAAAATATATAATGACTAGCAATAATATTAGTAATGTGCAAACTTTACATCCCAATTGTTTGAATAAAAATTGTAAATGCAGTAACAACATTTAAAAGACACTTGGACAGGTACATAGACAGGGAAAGTTTAGAGGGATATGGACAAAATGCAGGCAAATTGGACTAGGTTAGATGGGATATTTTGGTCAGCATGGATGAGTAGGGCCAAAGGGCCTGTTTCCATGCTGTATGAGTCTAATTATCCTTGGCATATACGTAGTATTTTGTCAGATTCGAAATCTATTAGCCATAAACTGCTGGACTTGATTCCTTAACCAAAAATTCATTGTCAAGTAGAGGTCTGTAGCAGAGCTATTTTGCGATCAGTAGGTCTGCTAAATATACAGCTTTTGATTCATTTAAACATCATGTGCTGATATTCCTTGAAATCTATGCGCAAGTTATGACAGCCTTTAACTATGTATGAGAGCCTAGCATGTACTGAATAATATTTACTCAGTAGCATTATTTCACTGGTCCTTTCAAGGCAAGCAATAATCTTGGTTGCTGAGAAGAACGGTACAATCAGGTGCCAAATACTTGAGAATTCAGAAGGTCAAGCAGCATCTGCAGAGGCAAAGGCCGGTTGAGACTTTGCATCAAAACTGTGAGAGTGGTGGGAAAATGGCCAGTACATAGAAGAGAGAGAAAGTGGGGAAACTAAGTCTGAGAGATAATAGGTAGAAGCAAATGAGGGAGGGGGTGGTGGCCAGATTGACATAAGTGGGAGATGGTTGAGATACATGCTGGGAGTTAACAGGTGGAACTAAATAAGGGAGGAATGATAGGAAGTTGGTGGCAAGAGGGGACTTCTGGTGGTCAGAAACATTTCTCAGCACATTTCTTCTGGCAACATTACACATTGGTTTTTCTTTAAAAATATAATTCATACCATCAGATGAGTGGGATCTGTATATTTGACAGAGGCCTGAAATGAATAAGAAAGTTAATTCTTTTAGGAGGTGAATAAAGAATGACATAAAAGTTCTGGGGAAAGGTGACAGTCTTTTGTGAGAGAAATCCCGGGAGAATCATGAAGGACACCAAAGGCAGCAGGCACGGAAATCGTGATCAAAATATGGGGGGGGGGGACCGGAAAAAAAATCTTGGCAGCCGCGCGCGCATGCGCACACTCACACGCGAGGCTTCGGAGGCTTCAGCCGTGGGCCCTGTGGACGGTAATTAGTGACGGGTGCCGGCAGTCGCCGAAAAAATTGCGTAAGTGGGACAGGCTCTTTAATTTCCCTTCGAGTCTTCAGCTCCCACTAGTCGAGATGCAGGTACTTAGTCATAAAAGCATTGAAGCTTTTTCATTCTGTGGAGAGGGTCTACACCTTCCGGTTTCTCGGCGTCCTTATCTCCGCTGACATCTCCTGGACAGATAACATCACAGCGGTCATCAAGAAGGCTCAGCAGCGGCTGCACTTCCTGAGGGTCCTCAGGAAGCACAACCTGGACTCCAACCTGCTGCTGACCTTCTACCGCATTGAGAGCCTGTTGACATACTGCATTACAGCATGGTATGGCAGCTGCACCATGGCAGACAGGGAGAGGCTTCAGAGGGTAGTTAGGGCAGCAGAGAAGATCATCGGCTGCCCTCTCCCCTCTGTGATGGACATTTACACCTCCCGCTGCCTCAGCAGGGCGAAGAACATTATCAAGGACAGCTCCCATCCTGCATTTGGCCTGTTCAACCTGCTGCCCTCAGGGAGGCGCTATAGGTGCATCAGCACAAGGACAAATAGACTCAAGAACAGTTTCTTTCCAAAATCCATTATCTCCCTGAACTCACACATGCACTGACTTCACAGCCTAACCTCTGGACCTTCATCTATCCACCTACCGTAATTTGTACTGTAACTGTAATTCTATTTATCCATTGTCTTTTATAGATATGTACATAGCGTCGCAGAAACTGTGCACCTTATTCCCCCTCCCCCTTTTTGTTTTTACACTGAGTAGGAGCAGCTTTTAATCTCATTGTACATGTGTATAGTGACAATAAAAAGGCATTCATTCGCATTCATTCATTCGATTTCCTTCTGAAATGTAGCAAACTATATTGATCGTGATTGACTCCAGGTGGCTATTTTATTTCAATAGTTGAAACGTAATGGCAAGTATTAAAAATGGCACATATGAAAGAAAGCTAACAAACCAATGAAGAAACCGTCATTGTTGGTATAATTTTCAGTCGCACTCATCACCTGTTTGTCCTCTGGTTTAGTTGTGAACAGGTGTGTTGTTGTCTTGTGGATCGCTGAAAGATATTACCTGTAAAATTTAATGTGATTACTAACAATTGAGAGCAGCTTTTATAAAGTGTGAATTGCTACATTATTATATGCATACCATTCAGGTTCTGGAAAGTTAGTTTGCCACCAGTGTCGTGGAATCACAAGGCGAAAAATCATGGGTGACGTTTCTGGTCGGGACCCTTCTTTAGACGTCAACCACTAGAGCTGCTGCCTCACAGCGCCAGAGACCTGGGTTCAATCCTGACTTCGGGTGCCATCTGTGTGGAGTTTGCCCATTCTCCCTCTAACCATGTAGGTTTCCTCCTGTTCGAACAAGGGTCCCGACCCGAAACGTCACCCATCCAGAGAAGCTGCCTGACCATCTGAGGTACTGCAGCACTTTGTGTCTATCTTTGGTATATACCAGCATCTGCAGTTCCTTCCTGCACACTCGTAGAATCATATAATGGTTGTAACACTGAATGAGGCCATTCAGCAAGTGGAGTCTACGAAGATTGTAAAGAAGGCAAATGTAAGTGGGCAGCATAGTGGTCTAATTCATTTCAGAGTATGAGCTAGCCGACCATGCGTGAGGCCACGACTCCGCAGCGCGCGGTCGGAATGGAACAGATTGCAAAATACATGTTTCACAAACACGGGGGGGATTGTCCCCAACCTCTGGAAAAATGGAGGGGACCCATCACCCCCGTTCCCCCCCCCCCCCCCCCCCCCCCCCCTCCTCTGGGATTTTCACCCCATGAAAGGCAGTAAGTTCCAGTTTTACTTTTCTCAATTGGCATTAGTGTGCAGTTAAATTAAAGAGCAGTTGACCTAATCACCAGTGCTTTTTATGTAGACAACAAGTGGCCAGTATTTGTAATTTGCAGTTGGTGTCTATGGCAGTTTGGAAAAGTTCTTTAAGGACCTGACTGCCAAATTAAGTAAATGAATCTTATTTTTTTTAACTTTTCGTGATCTTTTTGTATTTGAAAATCTAGTTTTAAACTTATCCATCACAAAAATACACTGTTGATTGCTTTACTGTTTTTTGGTAGATCAATATTATGTTATCGACTTTGATGCATGAGAGACAGATCTACTGTTCTGCATTGTCCATTGCCTGTTAGCGTAAGATAGCTGTTCATGAGCTGCAAGCCTAATTCCCTGTCAAGGTATGTTCTGATTGATTATGTGAATGTTAAATCATGTGCCAAGAGATGTGGTTTAGTCCGTTGATTTTCACTGGAATCATGGGACCATATTTACTTGAGAAGGCGTTTGAAGCTCAAAACTGAGGATCGAAAATATGCTTGTTAGCTGATGGATGTTCTTTAAGGGGCATTGCAGTGACTGATGTGAGCTGATAAATTTGATTTTATTACAGTCAACAAAAGCCCAAAAGAAGTGTTGATGCTGCTATCATATTAATTAGCACAGCAGATGAAAAGCTGGTGACAGGAAACATATTGTTTGAAATCTGCTTGTTAATTTTTGCACAGCCAACTGTGTCAGTCGGTGTCCAGGATGCTGAGGGAAATCATGAAATCTGCTGATAATTTAAAAAAAACTGAATTGATTAATCCGCATCATTGCAACATGCAAAGAATGGACAACTTTAAACAAGGAGCAGCATCTTAGAACATAGATAAGCACACAGAGCTAATGAGTCCTCAAAGGCAAATACCCATAATTAGGTTGGCACAAAACTGACACCTTATTTGTCCTTCCTCAGTCAATAAGATAAAGCAGTCACCATTTTGCTGTTCCTTGTTGAAAATTTATTGTACTATCTAAAAAAACAGTTCTGAATGCAGTGTAGATATTGTAATAAATTGGTAAAAATTGTTAAAATATTTCCTCACATTTTTATTTTCTGCACAGTATTACTATTGATGGTTAGAGCCAGAATGATTAATATTACAATCATTATTTCTCCAATTATTGAGATATATTCTGGAAATAAAATGTGGCTACATTCATTTTCAGAAGCATTCTTTAATTTCAGAGATCAATTGATTATTAATCCCTTGTTCATTATGTAAATGTCATGTCTTAGTCAAAAATTCTAGTCCAAAATGCTGAATTTTGTGACGTTCTATTTAACTAGATCCAAGGAATACTACTTTATAATAAATGATTTCCAAGTTATTTTCTGCATCTTAAAAAGTAGTTGCATTATCCATTGTTAATTTGCACAGGAAATATATACTTACAGTAGCTCAAATATCAGAATTAATTGATATGAAAAATACTTTAGATAATGCATAATGAGCATTGTTGGAATAACAGTTTATCTTGTGTGGACATACAATTAATTGTATATTAAAATGCCCTGTTCATACTGCAGAATTGATATTAATTTTGTTTAGAATGTAGACAGATACGTATTTTCTTAACAAATATTTCCAAAATGGAGGTAGTAAAATTTTTTATTTTAAGAAGTTGTCAATATTTTAGCAGTCTTGATGCAACTCGCTCTCCGTTGAATTGGCCAGACCAGTGAATTATTCATTAACCGTGAGACCTGTGAATATTTGACTTATCATACACATAATTTACATCGGTCGGCTGCTATAAATTGTGCACCCCATATTCGGAACATCCCAATATCACCCAGGGTATAGACAGCAATTACAAAGCAAAAGAATATAAGAAATAAAGCCAGGAATAGAACATTTCTGTCCTTGTGTCTAATCCTCTGTTCAACAATATTACAGTTGGCCTTTTACCTCAACGCCATTTTCCTGCTCTGGTCTCATATTCATTCTCCAATGCAAAAAAATAACTTTCCCTTGAATATATTCAGCAACTGAGGCTTCATAGTTCTATCCATAGATTTACCACCACTGAATGAAGAAATTCTTCAGACAGACACAAAATGCTGGAGTAACTCAGTGGGTCAGACAGTATCTCTGGAGAAAAGGAACTGGGTAACGTTCCAAGTCAGAACCCTTCACTTGGGTCAGAATTCTTTCTCATCTAAGTTTTGAATGGTTCTGCGACTATGACTTTGTTTTAATCGCCTGGAAACATAATTAAACCAGCAACTGCAATTCCTTCCTACACGTTTACTTAGGGTAGATGGCCCACATGACACTCTAGCTGTTCTGCATCTTCTGTAAATAATATAACTGGCAGTTGTTGGTTTCTAGAGAAGCGGTAAGCCCAGACTTCCTACCAATTTCTACTAACTGCAGCCATTATGCAGTTTTATTCATTAATCTTCATGCATCTCGACTACTTGTTTGGTTTAGATCAGGGGCCTACAAACTTTTCAGTATGAGGGCCACATTATATATTTGGCACATTTTTGCGGGCCGAACGAAAAAATAAAGAAATGTCAGTTTTATAAATTTAATGAGAGAGAGAGAGAGAGAGAGAGAGAGAGAGAGAGAGAGAGAGAGAGAGAGAGAGAGAGAGAGAGAGAGAGAGAGAGAGAGAGAGAGAGAGAGAGAGACAATCATACGTTATAACGTGCCGCCGACCCATTCTGACCACCGCTGCCAAACAACCCCTCCCTCCCACACCCATTGCACCCTTCTTCACAGTGGCCCTGTGGTGTCTTGGCTCTGACAATTCGAGGAACCTACCAGGTAACAATACTAAGAGCAGCTCCGGGCCGCCGTGCTCCCCGACTCGAATCGACTCGACGCCCAACTGATAATGCCTTGCTGATACCAAAATATTCGGAATAAAATGTGGGCATGTAAAGATTCATAAATTGTCTGTTTGCATAATTAATACCTGTAATCCTGTCGTAAATAATATCTGAAAATGTAGGGCAACCAAAGCAGCAAGACACATATTTAGATAAACATGAATTCAGGCCATAAAGGATGTCAGAAGTCTTGTGAGTAAATTAACTAATGTCTGACTACCACAAATATGCTTAATACATTTAAGATTTTTGACCATAAAGGGCAAGAGGTCTATCTCTGGGGAAATGCTGTTCCTAGGATTATGATGGATGCAAATGTATGTCTGAAGGTGGTTTCAAATTCTGCTGCCTTGATTTAGGTACATTCTGAAGTCTACCATCATCGAATAGTTTGGTTTAGTTTAGAGATACAGTGCGAAACAGGCCCTTCGGCCCGTTGGGTCCGCGCTGACGTGCGATCGCCACACTTTAACACGATCCTACACCCACTAGGGACAAATTTTACATTCACCAAGCCAATTAACCTACAAACCTGTACGTCTTTAGAGTGTGGGAAGAAACCAAAGATCTCGGTGAAAACCCACGGAAGTCACGGAGAACGTACAAACAACGTACATACAGCGCCCGTAGTCGGGATCCAACCCGGGTCTCTGGCGCTGCATTCGCTGTAAGGCAGCAACTCTACCGCTGCGCCACCGTGATCGCCCTTGGGTATTTTCTTGGAGTCTGCTTGGCTCATTGGTGATATAATGTAACAAGGCATCAAATGTTTGATCTAAGTTGTTTGTCACTGCATTACTTAGTTTTGTGTATTGGTTTCTACTCGCACTTTTAATCTGCTTGTCATCCTATGTTTTATATGGTTGGTATTTCATTTTTTTCTCCCCATTTACTACTTTTCTGACAGCCCTCGGTTTCCATCTCACTCCTTCTCATATATGCAGAGCAAATATGGATGTCTTTCATGGGATAAGCATTGTAAGAATGAATGAATGAATACGTTTTTTGGCGAAGTATGTACACATACAAGGAATTTGTCTTGGTGCTCGCAAATAACAACACAATATACAGTAAACCATTAAGAATAAAGCATACAACATTTAACCATTAAGAATAAAACACAAAGGAATTCCTCTTATCCATTGGGAAACCTCTCCAATCATTGCAACAATTCTCTCATAAAAAAAATAGTTCCAATAAATTCTTTAAAGCAACCTTAATGGTTTTTAAATGTCCCTGAAGCAAATTTTAAAATATTCTAATAAACGCAGGTCATTTAAAATGGTTCATAGTACATTGAAATATGACTGAATAATTAAAACATTTTATCATTTTCCTTGGAGTTGAAAGACTAGGTTTGACATTGAAATTTCATCATTCCCTGAGATAAAGCATGCAAAATGCATTTGACCCCTCATTTCTGCATGGCATTGCTGTACTGTCAAATTTAATGGTGATTGCAGTGATGGCCAGATATGCTGGCAACTGGTGTTCAGCTCCACTTGCACTCCTGCATTTCACTGTTCTTGTGTGGAAATCCGAAGTGCTGAAGTACGAACTGCTGATAACCAATATTTCCCTTCAGAATACAGGCTGCCAGTCTGTCCATGCATGATTTCCCCAACATGTATAATATGTCCTATTGGAAGATATTTCAATTCCCACATGAAGCTACTCTAAAATATTATGCCCTTGTGTTTGATAGTGCCGGCGTTGTAGCTATGTCAGTGGAACACAATGGCATTATGGTTGGAATGTTCTGTCTGGAATTATCATTTTTGTGGATTGGATAATATTTAGGAGAGTGTGTGATTTGGGCTGTTCAGTGAGGATGGCGGGGGGTGGGGGGGGGGGGGGTGTTGGTAGTTGGGGAGGTGAAGAAAGCAATCTGTACCAACAGACCACTAACCATCAGCTGGAAGCAAACATTTCTCTGGTTCTCTGGCCGATTCTTTGAATGCTTTCAAGAGAGAATTAGATAGTGCTCTTAAAGATAGCGGAGGCAAGGGATATGGGGAGAAGGCAGGAATGGGGAACTGATTGTTGATGATCAGCCATGATCACATTGTATGTCGGTGCTGTCTTGAAGGGCAAAATGGCCTACTCCTGCACCTATTGTCTATTGTCTATTTTCCTCCACATATTGAATGTCCAATGGTAGATGTCTCAACAATGCAGCAATCAGTAGCGCAAACTAGAAATGAGTGCATGGATCTCCTACTTCTACAATGAACATGAATAATTTAAAGTCCGTGAAGGTGCTTTTGTGGGATTATATTGCGAAAATGCCGGATTTCTGAGACATGCACCACCAGACGTAAGTTTGCGGTTGTGCATGAGAGAACTGCAGATGCTGGTTTACACCAAAGATAGACACAAAATGCTGGAATATCTCAACGGGACAGGCAGCATATCTGGATAGAAGGAATGGGTGACGTTTCAGGTCAAAAACCTTCTTCAGACAGTTTGCGGTGTATAAGTTAAAAGGGCAATTGTTGGTGCGGTTGCTTTCATTGGCAAGATGCTTTTAAATACATTGACTTGGGAATAAAATGGACAGCCAGGCTGATAGTGTCAGCATCTGAATAGATTAGGCTAAAGCAGCCCTTGCTGTGGATTTGGTAACTGTGTTGTGACTTGAACACTTGGATCAAAGAAATATAGCCTGAATATAACGTGTTATTGGGTATTCATTCCTTCTATCAATTAAAGAATTTGAATAAATCATAATTTTAAATATGTAAGCTAAATAACCGATCAATGAAATATCCAATGTCCACACAATCCTGTGTGTGTTCTCTACTGATTATATCACTATTCTCAGACAATTTTACTTGTGGGACACAAGGAGCTGCCGTTGCTGGTATACAGCCACAAACTGTAGGAGTAGCTCAGCAGATCATGCAGTAACTCTGGAGAACATGAATAGGTGATGTTTCTGGTCGGGGCCCTTCTTCAGATGGATGCAAGGAACTACAGATGCTGGTTTACAAAAAAAAAGACACAAAGTGCTGGAGTAACTCAACACAAAGTAGTCGAAGGAAGTGGTGCCGATCCATCACCTATTCATGTTAGCCATGACATAGCCTATTCAGGTTACACATGACATAGTTACAGTTGGCCCACAGTATTTCCTCAAAATGTGTGTCTTAATTGAAAAATATTCTACTAAAGTCTAACAGTTTGAATGCCTTATTTACCTGGAGCTTGATACGCTCATTTTTTTTTCTTTCAGAGCATCAGATTGATCATGATTTGCACAGAAAGATTTCATAATGGTTCCAACAACCACTGTTTTCCTGAAGAATAGAGCTTTTTCTATAATGGTCGTAACAATTTTTTTGAGAAAGGCAAAACATAGTTTTTTCAAATAATAGCTGCAACTATATCTTCACTGAGAAAATATATTTTTACATCTCTCGACATTTATGTGTACAATAGGGTGGATTAATCATGCTCTGAATAGCGTTTTCAAGTTCTCCACACCACTGAACAGGAGGCAGCAGTGAATGACAGCAAAAGCACAGGATTTAGAAACATAAAGATGTGTGGTTAAGTCTTTTTGCAGATGATTAATAGCTGTTCGAAAGGGTTGTCTGTACAATAGACTGAATATGTCATTGCTTTGAACATTGTTGCAAACAATTCAACCTCTTCAAGGCAACACTGACAGTTTTGTACATGTTAATAGGAAGGTTTAAGGCTTTGATATCTTTAACCGCAGTTGCAGCTTTTTTTCAAAACACTCGCTTTAAATGTTTGGTTTGAATTAATGTTGGAAATTATCAGAATTATATTTACAGAGACGTTATTTTCTGCTAAACCGTGATATAAAGTAAAATCGTTATTCATTAGTTCAAGGTTGTTGAGGTTTCTTAAATGGAAAATCTGAAGAAATAGGATAACAAATTGAAATTGTGGTGTGTGGGGTTGTGGTACTGCTTGGTAAGCATTATACAGTGTATACTACTTTAAATCAGCTTCTAAATTTGGTTGTTAATATTGTTCTGAGCATGTTCAGCTAAATTGATTTTAAACAACAATATTTCCTTTCTATTCATATCTTATTGCTTTCAAACATCTTGACTTCCCGTTTCTGGAATCTGTTTCCATTATAAACTGCCATGTACGGATCATATAAACTTGCGATTCCCTTTAATTGAGTTCCCACAATTCACTCATGAAGAAAAAGATGTCAGCAATACTGAATTTTTCGAAGACAAAATGAAGGCTAAGTAAATATAAATAGAGAAAATGATAATACATATTAGAGAAATTATTATAGTTTACTCACTGTCTTGTATTCCATTGAATGTATGTCAGCCTCTCCTGTTAAATTTAACTTAAACATGATATTTTGGTTAAGCATTCCTAGGCATACCCATACCAAGGTCAACACCATGGCACCACAAATGGAGCAGGTGCCTCACAGCGATAGAGATCTTGGTTCAATTCCGAGCTGGGGTGCTGTCTGTGGGGAGTTCGCATGTTCTCACTGTGACTGCTTCGGTTTCCTCCAGGTGTTCGGCTATCTGCCCACATGCCAAAGATGTGAGCGTTTTTAAGGTTAATTGGCTTCTGTAAATTGTCTTCTAGTGTGGAGCATGTGGATCAAAACGTGGAATAACAGAGAACTAGTGAGAATGGGTGATTGATGGTCAGTGTGAATTCAGTGGGCTGAGGGCCTGTTTCCTTGCTGCATCTCTCTAAACTCTAAACTCTAAAAATGAATTGCCAACTTGGTGAAGCTTCCACATAGTCTTCTAGGCATGATTAAATACACAATTACTTCCTTTTGGAAAAGATCTAACTGATCCGCAACCTAAGTACCAGGTAAATTGTGCCCAGATTGATTCATGAATGGGGATGGACAATTGAATCAACTGGCAGTAAAAGGAGGATTCATGATTAGCCTGGCATCAAACAATGGTGGAGACCAACACATGCATTCAAAGGTCTAAATTGAAGCAGCTGCAATAGTTATTGGCCAGATGTGGGACGTGGATCATCAATATTGACTTCCTTTGGAAATTTCCATCATTGGAGGACTGTTTCTAGCTAATTTATACATTTCATGTGTTATCACAAAATGGCTGAATGCAAAAAGGGAAACTGGACTTTATTCCTTCCCTAAACGCTATTCCCTTTATCATGTATCTGTACACTGTTGATGGTTCGATTGTAATCATGTATACTCTTTCCGCTGATTGGTTGGCATGCAACAAAAAGCTTTTCACTGTACTATGGTGCACGTGACAAAAACACTAAACAACAACTGGTGTAAATGTCATCGGGGTCATCTGGTGGGCACCCTCCTTCTTTGACGTTTCACTGATGTTGCCTTGTGCCATTGAGGAGCATTTGGGACGAGCCCGAGACCGGCTCTCCCGTGTTGGACTTGGCCTACCATATTCTGGAAATGAACAGCAGACTTAGCACTTTGAACAGCTTCAGATGGGGCCCACTTCCTCCCCGTTGACACACTGGGGGGCGCTTTTGAATAACGGTATCTTCAGATTCAGTGAGGGTCATGACCAACCTTGCTTTAGTGCATTTGAACTCTTCCACAAGTCCTGCAATGGGTAATTCCAATTTGCCACTCCCATACAGTCCGACAGCACTTAAGCATCGTGGAAGTCCAAGCCACTGTTTCACATGTGTGCTGATCATTCTTTCCAGCTTTTCCACTTTGTAGATGGGGATTTCATACATAGTTGAAGGCCACATGATTCTTGGTAGTATGTCAAATTGGAAGCACCACAGCTTGAGTTTTCCTGGTAGCAAGGTCTTGTTGATGCGAGCTATGTGCGTGATGGTATCCTTTTTCAGTTGTTCAAACTGCTCGGTGAAATCTTTCATCCTTGACTTGACCTTGCTGAAGTTTTTCTAAGGCTTCAGCCTTGATGAAGTTTTTCCAGAAGTCTCTTGGTGCAGGGGATAGTTGTTGTTAGTGTTGTTATATCGTCCATATAGGTGGCAATCGCTGACCACATTGTAGCCATTTTCCTCCCACAACCCATTTTGATGCTCTGATAATGAGCTCCATTGCCATAGTGAATGTCAATGGGGAGATGGTGCACCCCGCCATGATGCCTACTTCCAGTGGTTGCCACGCTATGGTAAAGTCTGATGTTGTGAGACAAAATTGCAGATCCTGGAAGTATTTTTCGACCAGATTTGTTATTATTGCAGGCACCTGAAATAATTCAAAAGCAGTCCACAATAGAGTATGAGGAACTGATCCATAAGTGTTGGCCAGATCGAGGAACAAGAAATGTAGATTATTTCGTACTTTCTTAGCAGTCTGGATTTGATGCCATATGATGCTGGTATGTTCAAGGCATCCCGAGAAGCCTGCTATACCAGCCTTTTGGATTGACGCACCAATGAAATGGCTTTGTTTCAGATACTTTGTAAGTCTTTTCGCCACCACACTGAAAAATATCTTGCCCTCTATGTTAAGAAGGTTTATTTGCTGAAACTGTTCGATGGTGGAAGAATTTTTATCTCTTGGGATCAGGACTCCCCCCGCTCTTCGCCAGACTTTGGGGATGACGTCCTTTTCCACGCATCCCTCATGTTCCTCCAGAAGAATTTCTGAATATCTGGGGCATTCTTGTAGACACAATACGGAACACTATTAGGGCCTGGTGCAGAGGCTGTTCTTGCCTTCCTCACTACTTCTTTTACCTCACTCAGCTTGGGAGGGCTGATGGCAAATTGATGTTGTGGGGGTGAGATTGGTGGGATGACAGCGGGGACAAAAATCGGTTCATCTTGTAACTCATCAGTGTGGATGGTCCTGATGTGTCCTTCAACCTCCTTTTTTGGATCCACTTTTTTCTTTTGTGAAAATGCCTTTCAAAAAATTAATGGATCTTTGCAGAATGTTCTTGCTTTTTCCTTCTTTTTGCGTTGTTTCCTTAATTTCTCCGCTCTACACAGCATCGAGAGCCTCTGTTTTAGGTCGTTTTGCAGGAGATTGATGCCCTTTCTTCTGCTGTTGCTTTTTTCCACACCTTCCTCAGGCTTCTTCTTTCTTTAACAAGTCGTTGGATTTCCGGGACGACGTGACGACGGGACTTGGGGGGAGAAGGCCTATCTTTCCTGCTGAGTTGTTCCTTCTCACCAAATTTCTCCTTTCTATAGTTGTAGACTAGATCACCCATCTTCTCCAACTTATTTTCTGCCGATCCCTTGATTCCACTTAAGATTAAGCTCACATCTGCCATTGATGATTTCCCACTCCTTGCTGTTAGACTTTGGCCATTTCACCAACGGCTTGCGTCCTTGCATGTTCTCCATGGGTCAAAAGTAATTACTATAATTGTTTCTCTTGTGATCTGGTTTGGCGTTTTTATGATAAGAATTTTGCTTTAGTCTAATCCTGTTTTTCTTTCCAGATCTGAAGCAGTATAATGGTTGGTTTAGCAATGAGCCTTTGGTGATCACCTTAGTTTTCAGCTCCCTTGAGTTGCTACAGAATCATTGCTTCAATCATATCCCCAGAAGATTAGGATTGTTCTCATTTCCATATTTTTGAGCTGTCAATGCAATTATTTCTAGCACTGCCTTAATCTTTTCTCCCCTGCTGACCGCATTGTCTGCCTTGCCTTTTATATGTTCATCATCAGATTTTAAATGTCAAAATTGAGTTGTGATGGTATTCTCGGGAGTTTGACTTAGATTTATGACATAAATGAGGATTGCAGTGGACAAACAATTCATTCTTATAAAAGCAGTGAATGATAATAGAAGATAGACGCAAAATGCTGGAGTAATTCAGGAGGACAGGCAGCATCTCTGGAGAGAAGGAATGGGTGAAATTTCGGGTCGAGACATCTTCTTCAGACCTGACCCGAAACGTCACCATTTCCTTCCCTCCAGAGATGCTGCCTGTCCCACCAGAATTTTGTGTCCATGTTCGGTTTAAACCAGCATCTGCAGTTCCTTCCAATGCATAATGAATAACGGTAGTTACTCAGCCAAAGATTAATACCCTTACTGAAATATGTTGCCTCCAAATCCTGCAACACATCAAAACTAGACACCTCATGTTGTGCGTGACATAATTTATCTACTTTCTGTTCATACCTTTTCTTGAGCATCACTGTGGCCTGTCCTGTATTTGGGAAATGTAAGTATCATAAATATTTATAACCTGAGGAAATATATATGATGAATCAGGTTGCTGAAACCCAGAAAGTGTTTGAAACTGAGCCAAGAGAAAAGAATCAGGAATTTTAAATTATTTAAATATTAAATTGAGCAGGACAAGATAAGAGAGGGGGACATGCAGTTGGGTTGTGCTGCTTGTCAATTCTGCAGTAAAGCCTGTGTGTGACTATCATCGAGTCAAACTATGCTAAACTGGAAACTTCAGTAGCATAAATCACCTTTACATAAAATCATGCAGTTGCTTAGCCATCATATTCAAACTTTTTAAGAAAACACTTTAGTAAAAGCGTAATTTCCATCTTCAAGCTGGAAATATTATTTTTTTGAAACTAAAGTAAAGGATCAGAAGTTGTTTAATTGTAAATAGACACAAAATGCTGTAGTAACTTAGCAGGACAGACAGCATCTCTGGAGAGAACGTTTCGGGGCGAGACCCTTCTTCTGATATAATACGAAAACAGAACAATGAAATCCTTACTTGCAACAGCATGTCTGTAAATGCAGTGTATGTTAATAATTTGCACCTCTAAACATATTGCATTACTTTAAATATTGTATAAGAAAGTAACAAAACAAATGGACAATCTCACATTTTTACTCAGAATATATTTCTTTGCCTTTTTACAAATTCTGTGTTTTTTGTTTCGATTTATGCATTTGTAATGCATTCCACAATTTTTCAAACCCACTGATAAAAGAGTTTTACTATTTGCATTCCTCTGCACCTTTCAGATAATCTCACATGCATCTTCCTTCATTTGAACCTATTTACGCAATATGAGATTTTTCATCTATTCTGTGCCATTTTTGTCATTTTAAGCTGCTTAATATAAATCACTACATCTTCCCTGTGCAAGCATACCAAACTGTAGAAAGATGTGGACTTCATAGCCAGGGACAGTATTTATTGTCCATCCCTTGTCTCATTGAAAAGATCCCAGTGAACAGACTTCTGGAACTGCTGCAGCTCTTCTGCTATGGTACTCTCACAATATCTTTGGCTAGTGATTTACAAGTATGGACCCTGCAACCATGAATACATGGTGCTATACTTCTGACTCAGCATGATGTGCTTCTCATAATGGGACTTGTGTTTAGTGATGTCCTTCCTTGCTATCCTGGTTCTTCTTGTTGATGGAAATCGTGAGTTTAGGAAGGTCTGTTAAAAAGTGGCCTAATTTGGCAAGCGCAAAGCATTTAGTAGGTGGTCCACACTCCACTCCACAGAGAGAAAGAAGAGAATGTTTCGGAGGGGGATGCAAATTATACACATTGATTTGTCATGGATGGAGTTGAGTTCCTTGAGTAGTGCTGGAGCTATGCTTAACCAGCCAAGTGCAGAATATTTCTCCCTTCATTTGGTCTGAAACAATTATGGAAAAATGGTAGGTGATGGAAAGGCTTTGGCAAATCAGACATCTCAGGATACACATGATTTGGTCCACTCTTGCAGCTACACTTTTTATGCAGATGGACCAGTGTTTCTATTATCTATTTATTTTGTGAAATCTGAGCATTGTTGGTAAGGTCAACATTTATTGTTCATCTCTAAGTGCCCTTGAGCAGATGAAAGTGAGCCACCTTCATAAACTGCTGCTGGTGGTGAAGGCACTGCCACCATGCTGCTGGCTGGTGAGTTTCAGATTTTGACCTAAGAATAATGCAGGGACAGTGAATTATTTGCAAATCAGGATGATGTGCAACTCAGAAGTAAACTTGCAAATGTGACTTCTGCTCTTATGCTTTGTAAGAATAGGGATTACAGGTTTAGAAGGTGCAGCTGAAGGAGACTAGATTACTAACTGCAGTGCCTATTTAGTTTAATTTAGTTCAGAGATACAGCGCAGAAACAGGCCCTTCGGCCCACTGATTTCGCACCGACCAGCGATTCCCACGCATTAACACTATCCTACTAGGGACAATTTTACACATACACCAAGCCAATTAACCTACATACCTGTACGTCTTTAGAGTGTGAGAGGAAACCGAAGATCTCGGAGAAAACCCACGTGGTCACGGGGAGAACATACCAACTCTGTAATCGGGATCGAACCCGGGTCTCTGACGCTGCAAGTGCTGTAAGGCAGCAACTCTACCGCTGTGCCACTGTTGTAGACAATACATAGAGCAACGTATCATGATGTTGTGAATTCATGTTTGGAGTGATTGGTTGGATGTCAATCAAATGGCTTGTTTTGTCCTGGATGATGTAAAGCTTCCTGAGATTTGTTAGAGCTACACTCAATGAAGCAAGTTCTTAACTTGTGCCTTTTATGGGCAGGAAAGGCTTTGAGGTATCTGCAAGTGTGTAACCTTGCAGGATGCACAGCTGATTTGCACCTTTATCCATAGTAATTATATGGCTGATATTGTTGAGTTTCTGGTCAGCGGCGAGGGACTTGCCATGGTTATGTCATTAATTTGAAAGGGTTGGTGGTTATACTCTTATTGAGACAATTTACACTTTATCATTCAATGTCAAAAAACCAGATCATTTTTCAAAGACATGGACACCATTCATTGATTTATTACAAGGAGAGTATGGTACAATACAACTATGGAGTTAAATCTAATTACAGGTTGGGTGATGGGTGGGGAGGGATGTGACGCAGGTATATCACCACTTTTTTCTTTCTTTCTTTTTCTGTCTTTATTTTTCTTACTTTTTCTATTCCTTTCTTCTTTCTTTCATTTATTCACTCTTTGGCTGCACCACTTTGGTGTTCTAGGGTATATTTGGTATCTTTTCACATTTCACTTTTTCTCTTTCTTGCTTTTTTTCCTTTCTTCCAACTATAGCTAAAAGTTACCATTGAAGTTGTACAATAACTATTATTTCATATGCCGTTGTTTATATTTCTGTACATTTGCTTCTAATAAAATAAAAAAAATAAAATAAAAAATCATTCAATGTCTAAATGTTACCTAGATCTTGCTGTATACAAGGATTGTCTGCTTCATTTTTTGAGGAGCTATTAAACATTGAGTGAATATCCCCATTTTCCAACCTCTTAGAAAGAAGGTCAGTAATGAAGCAGTTGATGATGGGGTGCAAGGTTACGGTTGGAGTGTTTTACTCTTGATGTCCATTAAGCTTTTTTTTTGCTGGGACTCTTTGATGCCATAGTCAACTAAATGTTACCTTGTAATGAAGGGCAGATGTTCTGACCTCACCTCTGGAAACCAGCTATTTGACCAAAGGCTATAGTATGATCTGAGAATAAATTATCTCAGTAAAATCCACACTTGTCATCAGTGATCATGTTATTGGGGATAAATGAAATTTGATAGCCCTATTGATAACGCATCTCATTATTTTGCTGATTAATAATAGTACCTGACAATGTGAAAATTCAATTGATTGGTTTGTTCCTCTTATTGTGAATACTGGCAATCTTCTATTGTTGATATTGATATTCATTTATTATTGTTACATGTACCGAGGTACGGAAATCATTGTTTTGCGTGCTACCCTGGCAAATCATCCCATATATGAGTACAGTCGGTAGTGTTAAAGAGAAAATAGAGCGCAGAATAGAGAGTCACATCTGTAGAGAAAGTGCAGTGTAAAGAAGTACAAGAACCACAACAAGGTAGATTATATCTTTAGGTAATGAAAGGTTCATTCAGTAGTCTGATAACAGCGGGGAAAAAGCTGATCTTGAACCTGGAAGTACATGCTTTCAAGCTTTTGTATCTTCTACCTGATAGGAAAGGAAATAAGAGAGAACAACCCTAGTATAAGTTGTCATTGATTAACTTGGCTGTTTTCCCAAGGCAATGGAAGTATAGCTGGAATCAATGGGAGGTGTGTTGGAATGTGAAGATTGGGTAGACTTGGCTGCATGAACAAATCTCTGCGATTCTTTGCAGTCTCGGGCAACGCAGTTGTCATGCCAAGTGTGATACATTTGGGTAGAATGCTTTCTATGATGTATCTATAAAAATGAGTAGGAGTTATTGGAAACATGCTGAATTTCCTTAGCGTTCTGAGGAAGTAGAGACTTTGGTGTGCTTTCTTGGCCTTCAATGTGGCGGAACCTTGACAAATTGGCGGTGATATTTACACGTAGGAATTTGATGCTCTTAACCTTCTCCACTTAAGCGCTATTGATACATACTGGGGCGTGTACCCCATCTTGCTTCCTGAAATCAATGCCCAGCGCCTTCATTTTGCCGCCATTGAAGGAAAGATTGTAATATTGACACCATGTCACTAAGCTCTCTATCTCCATCCTGTGCAACTGTACGGGATCAACTTGGTCAGAGACATTGTTATTTCTGGAGCACGAATTCAGTACTAATGCAGTGATGATTACTAGTGTACAGTGTACTGGATCCAATCCTTTCAGCTATTGGATATAGAATGAATGAAACTGGTTCAAGACTGTCTTCTGTGATGGTGTAGATTCCAGGCAGAGCTCTGTTGGGATGAAAAATATGCTGGGCATTCTCAACCTAATCCTTTTAATACTTCTGCATCATGGTTTGCTGACCAAATTACCAAATTTCTGTCCATCAGGTCAACTGTGATGATGGAGTCAAAATAAGTTATTGCATTATTGGCATCTTATCGATGGCCTAACATTTGCAGCAGTATAAACAATTATACTCCATGTATTTCTTGTATTTACTGCTTAGAACTTAATCAATGTTTTTCATCTATGTATATGGAGTATGAACTTCCAAATTTTGAGTTTACTGAGAGTAATGCATTTATTTTTCATCCACATTTGCTGCAGTATTCACTAAATAAGTCATTTGAATGCACAGGTTATTCGTTAACTAATCATTTACTTGTTGCTCTCCAAATATTTTAAAGTTCTGTGGGCAGGTGTCCTTCATTTCCAAACTGATATCATAATTCCTGAATTTGAATTGTGAGCTTGAACTTTTCAAAGTATGATAAAATAGTCAAGGCTGATAAAAGAGTGAGTGTTCAGGATAAACGTCAGCCACTTGCATAGGAACTGAAAACACAATTGATCCCCTTTACACACACAACAGCATCATCTCAGTGTTCACAAGAGGTATTTATTTTCAAAATAATTGAATGATAACTTTGCATGTGAATAAAGTATTGCCTTTACACTAGATGAAGGAAATAAATAGTGTTTTCAGAACACACAATGGTCAGCAGTTTACAAAACTGCAAAATTCACACCTGTGACAATTGGATAGACACATTCCATGCCCCTTTCATTGTACCACCTTCCCAATAGTTCATTTGTTCTAAGTATGTGAAATAATTCATTCTCAGTCCAGCATCAGTAAATGCTCATCTCAAGGGAATGTCATTCTTTCTGATGTTTTAGCCATTTTCATGCAAATGTTTTTAATAGGACAGGTTCTTATGTTATCAGCTTTTTGATACACTCTCTCTGCATTGGCATATTGTGGATGTCCAGACCACCAGCTCAAAGAAGACATGCAGATGACTAGATTTACATAGAAACATAGAAATTAGGTGCAGGAGTAGGCCATTCAGCCCTTCGAGCCTGCACCGCCATTCAATATGATCATGGCTGATCATCCAACTCAGTATCCCGTACCTGCCTTCTCTCCATACCCTCTGATCCCCTTAGCCACAAGGGCCACATCCAACTCACTCTTAAATATAGCCAATGAACTGGCCTCAACTATCCTCTGTGGCAGAGAGTTCCAGAGACTCACCACTCTCTGTGTGAAAAAAGTCTTTCTCATCTCGGTCTTAAAGGATTTCCCCCTTATCCTTAAGCTGTGACCCCTTGTCCTGGACTTCCCCAACATCGGGAACAATCTTCCTGCATCTAGCCTGTCCAACCCCTTAAGAATTTTGTAAGTTTCTATAAGATCCCCTCTCAATCTCCTAAATTCCAGAGAGTATAAACCAAGTCTATCCAGTCTTTCTTCATAAGACAGTCCTGACATCCCAGGAATCAGTCTGGTGAACCTTCTCTGCACTCCCTCTATGGCAATAATGTCCTTCCTCAGATTTGGAGACCAAAAACTGTACGCAATACTCCAGGTGTGGTCTCACCAAGACCCTGTACAACTGAAGTAGAACCTCCCTGCTCCTGTACTCAAATCCTTTTGCTATGAAAGCTAACATACCATTCGCTTTTTTCACTGCCTGCTGCACCTGCATGCCTACTTTCAATGACTGGTGTACCATGACACCCAGGTCTCGCTGCATCTCCCCTTTTCCTAATCGGCCACCATTTAAATAATAGTCTGCTTTCCTGTTTTTGCCACCAAAGTGGATAACCTCACATTTATCCACATTATACTGCATCTGCCAAACATTTGCCCACTCACCCAGCCTATCCAAGTCATCTTGCAGTCTCCTAGCATCCTCCTCACAGCGAACACTGCCCCCCAGCTTAGTGTCATCCGCAAACTTGGAGATATTGCCTTCAATTCCCTCATCCAGATCATTAATAGCTGGGGTCCCAGCACTGAGCCCTGTGGTACCCCACTAGTCACTGCCTGCCATTGTGAAAAGGACCCGTTTACTCCTACTCTTTGCTTCCTGTTTGCCAGCCAGTTCTCTATCCACATCAATACTGAACCCCTAATACCGTATGCTTTAAGTTTGTATACTAATCTCTTATGTGGGACCTTTTCGAAAGCCTTCTGGAAGTCCAGATATACCACATCCACTGGTTCTCCCTTATCCACGCTACTAGTTACATCCTCGAAAAATTCCACAAGATTCGTCAGACATGATTTACCTTTCGTAAATCCATGCTGACTTTGTCCAATGATTTCACCACTTTCCAAATGTGCTGCTATCCCATCTTTAATAACTGACTCTAGCAGTTTCCCCACTACCGATGTTAGACTAACTGGTCTGTAATTCCCCGTTTTCTCTCTCCCTCCCTTCTTAAAAAGAGGGGTTACATTTGCTACCCGCCAATCCTCAGGAACTACTCCAGAATCTAAAGAGTTTTGAAAGATTATCACTAATGCATCCACTATTTCCTGAGCTACTTCCTTAAGTACTCTGGGATGCAGCCTATCTGGCCCTGGGGATTTATCGGCCGTTAATCTATTCAAGTTACCCAACACCACTTCCCGACTGACCTGGATTTCACTCAATTCCTCCTTTGACCCACAGTCCCCTGCTATTTCCGGCATTTACACATACATGTGTTGTAGTGTGATCACACAGCTCTATTTATCTCCTTGAGTTAATGTAAAGCCTACTGTAATTTCTCTGCAGCATAGGTAGTTGGTAGGTGGACCATGTTGATAGGTACTTGAGAGATATTAGATTACATGGAAATAAATCAGCGAATTTGAATGATGCGAATGCACTGAAAACCAACATAGATTGATGGTGCTGAGTGACAACTTTCTCTGTGGGAAGAAATATAAAAATATGGGCTCCCTCTGCATACCTTTCATTTTGATGCGTTTTGAAAACCATTAAAACAACCTTCTTCGTTCCTTGCAGCATGCTGAGAAATGAAACTTGGTTATATGTAAAGATTAAAAAAATGATTAGCCAGCACAGCCACCTGACAATATTGTTCAATGATTTAAATACATTCTTGTTGCAGACTAGCTACACATCTTAGGTATTGGTCAATATGGAGTTATTGCATTTTTCATTTTTCTAAACCCGAATGCTGCTGGGCTTTTTCTCTTTTCTATATTTCTGTGTAAAGCGAAGCTATTTTTTGTAAAAACTACTATTTTAATTGGTCTTTGTTTCAGGTTTTGTGATTTAAACATAGCTGAAAAAAAAGGCTTTGGCCTGTTTAATTTATGACTTCTAAGGACTGTGAGCAAAATGTGATTTTACATTCGATGTAAGTAAGATGTTACTGTGCACAATTGTGTCCCTGAAGTGCAGAGTAATTTTATTTTAAAATCGCAATTTTAAACAAATAATGTAATCATTTTTTCGTTCGTTTTGCATTACTTTCTCAAAAACTAAATTAATATAATTTTAATTTTAGGGAATGTTGTTTCAATGTTTGCAATACAGTGGTTTTAATTATTTTATGTTATCAGTTGAATACATGAACACCTACGTGGGTTAATTGGATCAGCAAATTCTCTGAAAGTAGGTTATTATTTATACTGAATCTTGTCTCGTTCACAAATTATGATTACACTAGTGTGGCTATGTGGGATTAAAATGGTTCTGGATTTACAACCAGTACATTTGTTTTTTTGAAGAATTGCTCAGTTTCTTAAAAGAATTGAGATTTTTTGTGAATCTCTGCATTGTACTATAGATAGATCAACAGAACTAAATAATTAAATAGACTGTATCGCGTGTCGGGGTGGTATTCCTCTTTTGACATATTTGTTCAATATATTCTCTCATTGTCGCTTTCCCCAATCTGGACTATTATGCGTGCACATGAGATTTGACTACTGCCTCTGTCTCCTAAAGAGCTGGCTGCTCAGAAGGAAAAAATATGATGGAAGGTGACCCTCCTGCCCCGACCCTCACCTTCACCTCCCTTTCTCACCCATCTTTTTTGGAGATTGCGTGCAATTACCATTAAGGCACACAGCAGGTTCACAGTGCGATTGTGGGATATAACTGCCTATGTTTCATCTTTGAATGGTATCTTTTTCTCATGCCTCAGTGTTTTCTACAATCTTCAATGATGTTGATATATTACCAAATTAGCAGTGTGACTTCAATTTGTAATAATCGAAGCTGCCATTTAGTTTTGGGAGCATTCGATTGAGGAGTCCATTGGTGCTTTGATACAATTCTAAATATTTAGAATACAACTTTTTCATTCAGTTTTTATTCTTTCAATTGAGTCAGTGTTTTGAAGGATAAAGTGTATGCTATTTTCTGTGGGCAGTCCCTCGTCCCTGTCCCTCAAATGCCGAGGGGGATGATCCAAGGAGTGGCCTAATATCCAGGGACCGCCACAGGTTCCCCCCCCCCCCCCCCCAAAGAACTGTCCGGGTCAGTGAGCCGTGCCTTCAGGGCAGCCTTGAGTTGCCGGTGAAGCCGCTCCACTGGTCCGTTCGCCTGCGGATGATACGCCATCGTGTGGTGTAGGCGAACCCCCAGGATGCATGCCATGGCCGACCACAGTTCCGACGTGAACTGAGGCCCCTGGACGGATGTTATGTCCAGTGGCACACCGAACCAGCCGATCCAGTGTGCCGCCAAGGCCCGAGCACGTGGCCATCGAGGTGTTAGCCAGCGGAATGGCGTCGGGCCACCGTGTGAAGCGGTCCACCACAGTGAAGAGGTGGGTCATGCCCCCGGATGGTGGCAGCGGCCGCACGATGTCCACGTGAATGTGGTCGAACCGCTGCTAAGGAATGGCGAACCCCTGCAGCGGCGCACGCACGTGTCGCTGCACCTTGGTGGTCTGGCACGGGATGCAGGTGCATGCCCAATGTACAACCTGCTTGCGCAGCCCATGTCACATGAAGCGGGAAGCTACGAGGGCCGTTGTTGCCCGAATGGAGGGATTGGCAAGCCCGTGGAGGACCTCGAACACCCTGCGCCGCCAGGCTACGGGGGCGATGGGTCGTGGAAGTCCAGTGGAGACATCGCACAGCAGCGTTGCACCCCTAGGACCACAGACAATGTCCTCCAACAGCAGGACCGAAACTACCATGCGATAGGTGGCCATTTCCTCGTCCACCATCTGTGCGGCTGCCAGGGCTGAATAATCAATACCCTTGGCCACGTGGAGAATGGCGTGGACCGCAGTTCACGATGAGGCGTTGGCCACCCTGTTGTACTTGCCCTCCACGACGCGGACTGAGGTGTTGTACTCCGACACATATGCCAACTACCTCTGCTGCTGCACAGACCAAGGGTCTGAAACCTTGGCAAATGCGAAGGTTAGTGGCTTGTGATCCGTGAAGGGAACTCTACCTCCAGGAAGAACCATAAGTGGCGTATGGCGAGGTACAGGGCAAGGAGCTCATGGTCAAAAACACTATAATGACGCTGAGCACCACTGAGGTGCTTGCTGAAGAAGGCGAGTACCCGTCAATGAGCTGCCCCAGCACTGCCCCGACCGCCATCTCAGAAGCGTCCACCGTCAGGGAGGTCCGGGCATCTTCATGTGGGAGGACGAGCATCGTGGCCCCAGCCAGGACCTCCTTAGCATGCCCGAACGCCGCCACTGCTTCGTCGGACCATTCAACCTCCTTGTGATGACTAGCGATTAGGTGGAAATGCAGGTGCATGATTCCGGCTACCACCGACAAGAAGCGGCGATAAAATGCGACCATCTCCACGAATTCTTGGAGGCCTTTAACGGTGGTCAGACAGTGTCCAACCTGGCCGGCAGAGATATCACCCCTGGTGGAGTTACGCGGAGGTCATCCAGAAGTGGCCGAGACGAGGTCGATAGGGGCCAGCGCTTCCAGGTCCCGCTGATGGGACATCCGCAGCTGGTCGGCGTGCTCGGTCAGTGCCTGCCTGTCCGTGAAGGGGTCGCTGGCAAGCTGCAGGCGGATGTCGGGCGGGAGCTGCTGAAGGTAGGCGTGTTTAAACAAAAAACAGGGCTCATGTCCTCCAGGAGGGCCGACAGCCGGCGGTCACTGAGTCTGTCCTTGCGCAGAATCCGAGTTGCCCGCTCGGACTCGCTAAGGCCAAACCTCCTGATGAACAGGGCATTGAGCCCCGCATATATGTTAGCTGAGGTAAGGTTTTACTTGCCTCGCAGTCGCCTGGTCAAGAGCGCTGATGACGTAATAGTACTTGGTTTCATCCACTGTCACACCCCGCAGAGCAAACTGTGCCTCTGCCTGCTGGAACCAGATATCAGGCTCTTCGGTCCACAAAGTCGGGAGCTTCAGCGTGATGGCGTGGAGTTTGGCAGGAACGGGTTGCACATTGTTCTGGTCCATCACGACGCATAATGAACGTCGGGGTCACCCATGTAGTGGCCTGGACATGATCAGAAAAAGGCTAGATGCCAGGCAGGTTCAAATGTTCTTTAATGATGGTTGTGAGAATTGTGAGCATCCACTCACAACGAGTTCCACCGAAGGGATGATAAACTCCCAGAAAACCCCTGGGCAGAAACCGGAAGCCTGTGGGCAGTCCCTCGTCCCTGTCCTTCAAGTGCCGAGGGGGATGACCAAGGAGTGACCTAATATCCAGGAACCGCAACACTACTAAATCACCCTCTCGTAAGCGCAGGGTGTGATCTTGATCTCCCAACCTACCTCATTGCAGCCATTCCACTTTTCTTAAATCTGCACTTTCGCTCTAACCGTAACATTATAAAACTATATTCCGGCAACACCATATTCTGCACTCAGGCAATTTTTTAAATGCATAACCTATTGTGTATGTTAACAGCTTATTTGTACTTGGGCATGGTATGATTTGACAGGGTAGCAGGCAAAAAAAAAAGCATTTTCACCCTCTCTTGGTTTCTGTGACAAGAGTAAATACAATATCAGTGCTGTTTATGAATTAAAGCCTGCTCAGCCTGCAGTGTTTACTCCAATTTGCAGAACATATCATTTTCTTCCCTTATCTCCCGACAAGCTAGGTTTCAGGAAATCAAGTAACTTCAGGATTTCCTTGCAAAGATAGCTACAGCTGTTTTTGATGGAGAGAAGTTAGCAATCAAGTCACATACATGCATCCTTGTTGAAATAGTTTTGTGCAGCTGAGGGAGAGTGAGGAAGAAAAAAGTGGCGGTAAGGTGGAATTCTAGAATGATGACTGTCATTGCAGCAAGACAATCGGCTTCCTGACTTGATTTTTCCCTATTTCTTGTTGCTACATCATCCAATTTCACCATTGCAGGGTTTTTTTTATTGCATTGTGCTTAGTTTTACTGGTGCAGAACAGGATAGAATTGGATCTTTGTAGTAATCAATAGCTTGATGTTCCGGGAAGAGAAACCACACATAATATCTAAAATAAGAGCTGACATTTTATGTTATCATGCCAGTGAGGCGACTGATAGATCTGCGTGATGATCTTATATCTGGCTTGTTTATACTCCCCATTGAAGTTAAAGAACAGGTGGATACAAATCTAACATCCCTGTCCTCTGTCTTACCATCTGGTCAGTTAGATTAAAATTATCAAAGCAATGTAGTGATAATTCCTTTCTCAGAATGCAATTTATTTTTCCCTGGTGCCAATTCCCTTGCACAGAATATCTCGTATGATTTTTTTTTTCTTTTATCCCTGCAGGGATAATTTGATATCTTTTTGGCTAATGGTTGTGGCTATAAAACGGATGAATGGCATCAGTCTAACTGTACATCCAAATAATCATCAAAAAAATGACATTTATCACCATTCTTAGGGCTGTGTACAAACCAATGTTTCCTATTAAAATATATTAAAGTTTCTCTGATTACTCATTGTTGCATATTTTCAACACTGTCCATTACTACTATTCGCTAATAAGATCCTCTGCTCCCCACTTAGAGGCTGAGGTGTTTTACCTCTGGAACAGTACAAGACACAAAGTTGGAGAAAATGTGTCGATTTTTTTTGTTAATTCGCAGATGTTAAATAAACCCTGAAGCCTTATATTGCTTCATCTATTGACAATAGAAAAATATTGATCTCTTTTTGTGTAATTTTTTTTAAGGATTTTGTCCATAACAATGCGATCAGTATTGACCCTGTAATATTGCACTAATCTGAAATGGTCAAAAAAAAGAAATGCAAGGTTTATTCGAAGAATATAGATTTATTTGAAATATCTCCTTTGATAGTTGTTAAAGATTCATTTGTTTAAATATTCAATATGAAATCTCCTTCAATTCTATTACATTTGTTGTATAGCCATTGTATATCAGCCATCATATAGTCACAACTATTACATCTATTGCATTTATTCGTTTTTGTGAATTGGCAAATGGGGAAAAAAGCAGAAACAAGCATAAAATAAAGAAATACATTTTAGATTCATTTTTCTGGGTAAACGAAGCAGTGGGAATCGTAAAGCAGACAACGTGTTAAATTTCATCGATCTCATTTTGAGTACAAGTGTACCTGATATTCCATACAATGAAAAGGATATAATTGTATGCGAAAACTCGCAAGAAATATAAGTGTGTCGCCATTAGGAAATATTTTCTCTGAAGAATGTTAGAAACAAAGGGTAATGGGAAGGCTGATTGTTTATTAAATAAAGAATTAATTTAATAATTTAATAATTAGTGGAAATAAAGAAAGGAGTCCAAAGAATCCCTCTTATAACATTTTATTTTTCTATGGAAGATAATTTTATCAAAAATCCCATTTGGTATTTTGTCCATACACACAGCATCTGAATCTTTCATGCATACGATACTCAATTGATGTTTCTTGCACAAAATTATATATAAAGCTTGCAGTGTGCACTACAAATGTTTCAAAAAGTTCTTAACCAGGGAGTTGAGGCCTATTTCATTACCAGTTAAAGGGACCAAGTTTGAGGCTCCTTAAGGTCTCAACGTGCGGCATAACCAAGAAACTGCTTCATAATGTATTCTCCACAGTACTTTAGAAATATACAGCAGTTTGTTTACAGTAATCACCCACAAATTGCAATGTGATAATGACCATGAAACCTGTCCAATTAATGTTGATTAAGAAATAGATGTGGCCCAGAACACTGAAGATGACTTACATGTTATTCAAGTCATGACTATAAAATTTATCTTCTTTGAAACTGTTTCATGGGCTGTTTAAAGGGCCTGTCCCACTTACGTGTCCTTGGCACGCAAATTACGCAACCTCGTGGTCGCATTGTGCCGAGACGGTCGAGCGAAGGTCGGGAGCGATTACATGCGTACGCACAGCCGTCTGGAGTGTGTGACATCATTTGGAGATGGACACAAAGCTGGAGTAACTCAGCGGGACCGGCAGCATCTCTGGAGAGAAGGAATGGGTGACGTTTCGTGTCGAGACTCTTCTTCAGTCTGAAAAGAAGGGTCTTGACCCGAAACGTCACCCGTTGCTTCTCTCCAGAGATGCTGCCGGGCCCGCTGAGTTACTCCTGCATTTTGTGTCTATCTTCAATTTTCTTGGCCCGGCTCTGGGAGTAGATGTGGGGGCGGATCCGGACCGCAACAGCCGTGAGCCCCAGGCCGAGCTCGGCGATCATTTGCCTGCTTCTGCTGCTGTTGAAGGTGAGATGTTGCGTCGCACCAGGGTCTTGGGCCTGTCCCACTTTGGCCGTCAGTTCCACGACAGACCGTTGGCGAGCGAAGATTTTGTTCACTGCAAGAATCTTCGGAGCCCCGCGCGATGTCGGGACCGGCATGGCACAACTCCATACACCTCCGCGCTTCTAAGTGGGACCGGGCCCGCGCGGCCATACAGTGCCCGTACGCCTCAAGCGACCACGAGATTGCGTAATTTGCGAGCCAAGGACGCGTAAGTGGACAGTTAAGAACAGACAATGTAATGACTTTACACTTTGTCTGAGTGAACATCTTTAATTCTGCAGTGCTCACTCTATCGAGTCTCTTCGGTGAGGTTTGAACTCCAGACCTGCTGACATTGAGGCAGGTTTTCTATCTGCTAAACCATTGCCGACAAAAGGTCATATGATGCATAGTTCTTAACAGACATATTAGTCCAAAAAGCGTGTCTAGGCTGTGAATTCTCTGTTACAACCTAAATAAAGGCACATTAAATAAAGCTATGACTCCCACAATAAGATATTTTGGAGTTGTAAAATGTGTTAAAAAGAAAGTTCCAGAGTCCTGTAAGTTATAGAGAAAACCAAGATCCATTTTATACTCATGATCACAAATGTAATTATTTTCAAAGCTAAAAAGTATTTCCTAGTGGCAGGAGATATGAACATATTTTTCTTTCTTGCCAAAGCTAATTAGATACACATAGATCTTCAAACTCCAGTGAATAGAAGAATTCATATTGTGACAATTAAATATTCAATTTCGCATTTCATGTTCAAGTTGTCATTGGTTACTTTCCTGATATTTTCTTCAGTAATGAACATTAAACATTTGTTTCCACATTTTAATGCAAATAATATTTAAATAGACTTCCAGATATATATATATATATATGAGTTGTACATTGTTCTCTTGTTCACATCATAAACAGTTTCCAAAGTACCATATGTGAGCAAATGTTAACTAGATTTATTCACTGAAAGATGAATTATTTGGATTATAGTCATTGTTGCAATCATCATGATAAATGTATACTCACATTAGGTACCCGTGCCTGAAAATTGGACAATCTGTGTCGCATTTTTATGTTCTGGTTATTTCAATTTCAGTGAAGAAGAAAATCAAATTGAAAATTGGAAACTTGTGAGTTGCTTGAAATTGATTATTTTCTTTCAGCAACCTCTCTCACAGTCAATCCTTCTTCTGACTCTTCTGCCAATGGAGTGTGATATCTTGGACCTCATGCTCTGCTGAATTTTCCAAGAGTAGGCCCAAGAAGAAAATGTTTGTCGATTCATCATAAACAATATAGCATATCTCAACTGAACCCTTTCAATTTCCAGCGTAAAAAAAATGGGTTTTAAATACTTTCAATAAAAGTTATGTGTTGGATAATTAAGCTCTGCCGATGTGCCTCCCCCTCCGGCTTCATAAAATATTAAGACTGCCCACTAATTGTCCTGGAGTTTACTCTGTCATGGCCTCATCCAGAAGACTGAAAATGCATTTATTTTCTGCACTATAAGCTCATCAAAATATAACTCCTAGTTCTTTACCATTTACAATATGTTTATGCAAATCTCTTGCTAATGCCAATGTTTGTAATATATTGACTACGGCTATTCATGGTGCTTGAAATCCCTTTATTCTCTGAATTTTTATTTTGGTTACTAATGCCTGCTTAACATATATTGGACAAGCAGATTGTTGGAGAAGCTAAGGATCTGATTGATGGTCTTTCATGATAGTTCTATGATGGTCTTTAATGACATTTCTGTGATTAAACTAGACATTGGTAGAACAGCTAATCCAACCTCTATCATTGCTCATCCCATCTCCTTACATGTATTTTATCCAATAAATGTCCTTATCAATTACAAGAAGGCTGGAGGTGTTGCAGTGGGCACCCATGCAAGGAAGACATAAATAAGCCAAAGGATTCAGTGGATCTGCGAAGTTTAATGGTAGAATCTCAGCACAATATTTTCCATCTATTTCCCACATAGAAGCTGACTAAATTGAAACACCAATTGGCTTTCAGGATTGGAGGACCAGAGGGAGAATAGGCCCCTCATAAACCAAAGTGGTCATCCATGTGTGGAGACACAGAAGATGGGCAAGGACCTCAATAACCATTTTTCCTCTGTTTTTACTGTGGTGAAAAACACAAAGGCTAGGGGACTTGGGACAGTTAATGGAGATGTCTTAAGGGCAGTCTCTTTTGTGGTCAAGGAAGTACTGGATGCCCTAAGAAGTATGAATGTAGATACATTTCCTGAGCCTGATGAGATATATCTAAGAATGCTGTGGGAATCTTGAGAAAAAAGTATGGGAGCCTTTGCTGAGTTATTTTGAATGATTATTCGACATGGGTGAGGTGCTGAATGACTGGACGATGGCTAACTTTGCACCTCTATTTAAAAACGTTTGCAAGAAAAAGGCTGGGAACTACAGACCTGTGATACTAACTTCTGTATGTTACTGGAGAGCATTCTCAGGGATAAGATATATATAACCAACCAAAGCAGGTTGATGAGGGCAAGGCTGTAGACATTGTCTTTATGAACTTCAGCAAGTCCTTTGACAAGGTTCTGTATGGTAGACTGCTTTAAAAGGTTAGATTACATGGAATCCGCGGAGAGCTGGCTAACTGGGTACAGAATTGACTACATGGAAAGAAACAGGGGGTAGTAGTAATTACCTTAACGATCGGTGCTGGGCCCATTTCTGTTTGTGATTTATAGCAACAATTTGGATGAGAATGTACAAGGCATGATTAGTATTTTTGTAGATGACACTAAATTAGGCGGCATTGTAGACAGTTATGGTAGTTATCAAAAATTACATCAGGATCATGATCAGCTGGGTGTGTGAACAGAGGAATGGTGAATGGAGTTTAATGCAGATAAGTATAAGATATTGCATTCTCGGAAGTCAAACTAGGGCAGAACCTTCACAGTGAATGGTAGGGGCCTAGGAGGTGTTGTAGAGCAGATGGTTCTAGGAGTACACATGCAGAGTTCTCTGAGAATGCCATCACAGAGTCGTTTACCAGAGCACATAGCTTTAAGGTGAGAGGAGCAAGATTTAATGTGCACCATAGGGTAACTTTTCACTCAGAGGCTGGTCGTATATGGAATGAGCTACCAGAGGAGGTAGTTAAGGCAATTATTATAACAGCATTGAAAGACACTTGGAATGGTACATGGATAGGAGATATTTAGATGAAAATGGTCCTAACGTGGGCAAATGGGACTGTGTTAGATGGGGCATTTATGAAGAGGCCACTGCCAAGGACTCACTGGGTGGGTCCTTCACAAATGGTCGGGGAGAAGGAAATGAGAGTACCAATTTGATGATGTGGGTGCCTTGTCCTGCTTTATTCTGCCACACGTCTTCCTCTTTGCACTTGCTCTATGAATAACAACAATATTGAAATACTATTTGAAATATATGAGAGCAGGTCTTGGGAGAGATACTTGCTGTTGAAGCCTGGGTATGCACGAGATGGAGAGTGATTGCTGATTCTGGGACATTAACGTTGTCTGCCCTGTAGGTTGTAATAAATTATGATGAATTGGTGCCGATTCTCTTTGTTGAGTAAAAATCAGATAGCCAGATTGTGCTTGGAATAGTCCATGCCCTGCAATTGTCTTCTGTGATCCCTGTGTTATCATAGACCTATTACAATTCCATGGGGTCCATTTCAGCTGGAGGCCTTATTGGAGTGGCTGTCTCTCCAAGTATACTGGGCCGTGAGCACTGACCTGACCTCAGAGACAAAGGTACCATGTCTGGATGGTCCTAATGACTTTTGACAGCTCATGCTGTCAGAAGGCCTTTTCAATTATTGTTAGATATATATGGTGTTCAGGAGCATTTAAATACAGATTTAAATAATTAAAGATAGTAATCAATATAAATAACCATATTTAAAATGCATTCAACATAAATAAATTAAACATCGCAAAAGTAATGCCTTGATTTCTGAACATCTGATATACAAATTTTCACGATAATTTAGCTCACATTTTGCAGTACATTTCTTTGATAAATTAAACTATTTTTCACTTAACAATTGGTGTGGAAAACTGCATTTATAACTAGATATACAGTGGCTTGCAAAAGTATTCATACCCCTTGAACTTTTCCACATTTTGTCACATTACAACCACAAACATAAATGTATTTTATTGGGATTTTATGTGATAGACCAAAACAAAGTGGTGCATAATGGTGATGTGGAAGGAAAATGATACATGGTTTCCAAATTTTATTACAAATAACAAAACTGAAAAGTGTGGCGTGCAAAAGTATTCAGCCCCCTGAGTCAATACTTTGTAGAACCACCTTTCGCTGCAATTATAGCTGCAAGTCTTTTGGGGTATGTCTCTACCAGCTTTGCACATCTAGAGACTGACATTTTTGCCCATTTTACTCTGCAAAATAGCTCAAGCTCAGTCAGATTGGATGGAGAGCGTCTGTGAACAGCAATTTTCAAGTCTTGCTAGAGATTCTCAATTGGATTTAGGTCTGGACTTTGACTGGGCCATTCTAACACATGAATATGCTTTGATCTAAACCATTCCATTGTAGCTCTGGCTGTATGTTTAGGGTCGTTGTCCTGCTGGAAGGTGAACCTCCGCCCCAGTCTCAAGTCTTTTGCAGACTCTAACAGGTTTTCTTGCCCTGTATTTGGCTCCATCCATCTTCCCATCAACTCTGACCAGCTTCCCTGCCCTGCTGAAGAAAAGCATCCCCACAGCATGATGCTGCCACCACCATGTTTCACAGTGACGATGGTGTGTTCAGGGTGATGTGCAGTGTTAGTTTTCGGCCACACACAGCATTTTGCATTTAGGCCAAAAACTTCAATTTTGGTCATCAGACCAGAGCACCTTCCTCCACATGTTTGCTGTGTCCCCCACATGGCTTGTGGCAAACTGCAAACGGGACTTCTTATGGCTTTGTTTCAACAATGGCTTTCTTCTTGCCACTCTTCCATAAAGGCCCGATTTGTGGAGTGCACGACTAATAGTTGTCCTGTGGACAGATTCTCCCACCTGAGCTGTGGATCTCTGCATCTCCTCCAGAGTTACCATGGGCCTCTTGGCTGCTTCTCTGATCAATGCTCTCCTTGCCCGGCCTGTCAGTTTAGGTGGACGGCCATGTCTTGGTAGGTTTGCAGTTGTGCCATACTCTTTCCATTTTCGGATGATGGATTGGACAGTGCTCCGTGAGATGTCCAAAGTTTGGGATTTTTTTTATAACCTAACCCTGCTTTAAACTTCTCCACAACTTTAGCCCTGGCCTGTCTGGTGGGTTCCTTGTGCTTCATGATGCCCATGGAACATTGTTTGTTCACTAATGTTCTCTAACAAACCTCTGAGGCCTTCACAGAACAGCTGTATTTAAACTGAGATTAGATTACACACAAGTGGACTCTATATACTAATTAGATGACTTCTGAAGGCAATTGGTTGCACTGAATTTTATTTAGGGGTAACAGAGTAAAGGGGGCTGAATACTTTTGCACGGCACACTTTTCAGTTTTTTATTTGTAAAAAAATTTGAAAACCATTTATCATTTTCCTTCCACTTCACAATTATGCACCACTTTGTGTTGGTCTATCACATAAAATCCCAATAAAATACATTTACGTTTGTGGTTGTAACGTTATAAATGTGGAAAAGTTCAAGGGGTATGAATACTTTTGCAAGCCACTGTATACAAGTGTCAAATGAGGCAATGGAGTTACAAGATGAGGGGGTCAGTCATTTAAAATGGAGTTGCGTAGAAATATATTTCTACAGATGGTGGTGAATCTCTGGAATATTCCACTCCAGAAGACTGTAGAGGGTAGATCACGAGAAGTATTTCATGTGGTAATTGATCTTTGAAAGATAGGGAAATAGAGGGTTCTGGAGAACTGTCACAAAATCTAAGTTGAGGCCACTGTAAATTCGCCATTATCATATTGGATGATATGATGACTGTATAGCACACGACAACAGCTTTTCACTGTACTTCAATACGCGTGACATCAGTCTAAACTGATATTGAAACTGAAATTGCTGCCTACTTCAGCTCCTATTTTGCTGTGTTCTATTATACCAGAGAACCACAGTGTACTGTGCTCAGTCTTTCTGAGTTATGAAACCCTGTTTATTGAAACGATTTCTAGACATGCACCACATTTGAAAACCAAGGAAATGGCTGTACTCATTGATATAAAGTAAGTAAAATCACATTATTCGCACTTTTCCAATTCATGTTTTTGACCCTATTCAGAAGAATGGACCAGATTAGTTGTGGCATTCAATGCTATCTTAAAGTTGAGGGGCTGTGCAAAGTGTATTAGCCTCTGGAAAAATTGCAATAGGAATAAGTCATCCAACCCCTTGTGGCATCTTCATTATTTCATGTCTGATCTTTTACATCAGCATCACATTTTTACATTAACCCTCATCCCTTGATTCTATTAATACTTAAAAAGACCAACTAATATGTCATGTATCTACTCATTGATAAAGCCACCGCAACCTTCCAAGGTAGTGAATTTGTTTGTTTCTCTATACTCTGGCTATTACTGTCTTTGAGTGGCAACCCCTTATTTTGAGA
This sequence comes from Okamejei kenojei, assembly GCA_035221665.1. NCBI lineage: Eukaryota > Metazoa > Chordata > Chondrichthyes > Rajiformes > Rajidae > Okamejei > Okamejei kenojei. The sequence goes on along the minus strand of CM069138.1, from coordinate 78,744,075 downwards.
CAATAACAATGGGTGTTAAACACATGGAAGCATCAATGCTACCATGCTCCTGAATAATGTGACCCTAGTGACTGTGCTTCTTCTCCGGATTTGGTCATGTTTGCTGGCAAGTGATGTCCATGACATCTTGTGCTTCCCTGCTGAAATGTATAAACGTGGAAATCAGGACACTTAAAGATACACACTGGTGATTGACAGTCGCCTTCTCTGAACCCAAGAATTAAAGTGGATCACGATGGCTAACTGTATAATGTCAATACCAGGCCCCATATGATCAGAGTTTTAATGAAGAAACCTGGGGAATATTTAATTGTGAAAAAATATCTAGTTCTTTTAAGTCAGGGATACAAGGGATACCATTTAAAATTGATGGATTCCTCTCTATAATCAGTTTATGACCTGTGAAAGATAGAACACATGGAGTGGCAGGGAACGATATTAAGGCAAATAATATGTTAAAGAACCGTAAATATCGCCTTTGTGATGGTTGGTAAAGGCCTCATTTTTGCTGTGGTTATTGATTCTATATTTACCTAATAGCCCAAGAGTCCTTATATCATACTCATTTAATTCCCAAACAGCCACTAAAATTAAATTAGTTAAACATTTAATTTTCTCCTCCTACATCCCAGGATAGTGTTTCAGGGAAAATAAACCTTTATTTCTCTAATCTTTTTGGTTCAGTGGGCTTATCGGGTTATTGTCCTTTCAGCAATATTTCCCTGTTGTGTTCAACCCAAGTAAGACCCAATGGTATTATTACTTCCAGAAACAGTCTCAAATAAAAATTATTCCATTACTTTCACAAGAAACAACATGATAAAGATAACATTAAAAAAAAGAAAATCCAGGACATGTTCATCAGACAATGTTTCTGGACCAATGTTTGATCAAAAATTATATTGCATTCTCTACAGTCACAGAATGCATATATTGTACAATTGCCATTCATATCCAAATAATAATTTATCTGCCGGAAAACAAAAGTTTTTTTCATTACATCCTTGTTAATATAGAAGTAATGAAATCTTAAAATGAATAAACTGAATAGCTTCCTGAGCAACCTGTGACGCAATGCTGAATCTTGAATTTTACTTGGATCAACATCAACTTTGTAAATATAACATTTGATTTATTTATGTTATCCATAGATTTAAACTGATGAGGCAGAAATTGCTGCCGGAGATGAGCTACCTTAGTTTGTGACAAACCATCAAAGTAATGCTCCAGGATTTATCGACTGTCAAAATTGTTAGAGACAGTGAATGTTTCTGAATAATCCTGACATTAATAAATCTTCCCGAACTATTCAAAATCAATTCAATAACTTTTGAAAAAAATAAAAGATGTTTAAAAATGCAAGACACTTAAATTGTTAAAGCAAAATTATTTAATTCAAAAACCATGGAATCATCTTGTCCTTTTGCTTCTCTTTCACACCCGTTCCTCTCCATTGAAAGACAGGAACTCTTGTTCTTGAATCTGAACTAATTTGGCGCAGGCTCTGCAGACAGATTCTCCGAATAACTGCTGAGGAACTGTGACAAATACACTGCCATTTAGAATGCAGCTTACCTCCCTGTGCAATTTTTTTTTTAATCTCTGGGTGATTTGCTATTGTTTCTATATGAGTTTCTATCTCTACCATTTGTTCTTCTGAAACCTATAAATATCTCTGATAAAGTTCTTCTGGTCATTTTTCAATCTCCGGGTATTTATTTCCAGTGATTTATCATAATTTGAGAAGAACTTGTCAAGCAATTCTCAAAATGGATATCAGGCAATTCACAAAATGGATACCACTCCAAGGAGGTGAACAAAGATTGTAACCTTGCATCAACATTGCTCGAAGCCACAACGAGAGATTAGAGTTGGCGGAGATGAGCCAAGCATCTGCATCCAGGATTGTCAAGCAAGAATCCAAAACCAAATCACAATTGCCCAAGAGGAAGGGCATTTGTGGCTGTATAAGAAAGATGACTCCATTAGATGAGGCCATGCTGAGTCGAGAAAGTAAGAAGGACAAGTAATGCCCAGAAGAAAGATTTGGAGGCAACAGGAGTCTCAATAAGCTCAAGTATTGTGCACCAATGCACCATTGAAGTCGATCGTATACCAGAAAACTGTGAAACATATAACTTCTAACTGCTGCAATAAAGAAAAAATGATACCAGTGGGCCTTAAAGTATAAAGATTTGACATGTGAGGTCAGGAGAAAGGTGTTATTCAGTGAAAACCAATTGCTGGTTCAGGGCCAAAGCAGCCAAACATGTTGCGATTTCCGTCAGAGAGCCGATAAGAAAATGACACATGACCAGTTCATCAAACATCCTGAAAATAATATGCTCTGCGGTTGTTTTAATAACTACGTTGTTGGTCCACTGCGTCTAGGTGACGCAATGATGAGACTGCCACAGTATATTGAAGTATTGCAGAGGAGAATGGTGCTGGGGATGGTGAGGGTTCTTCCAGGTGGGTCTGGGATATTCCAGCAAGACCGTGCACCGTGACACACAGGTGGCAACAATGGTTTTTCAGCAGCAGCGGATACAAGACTTTGACTGGTCTGCTAACTCGCCTGACCTGAATCCTATTGCTGGATCTCTAATGTACTAAAGACATTATAGTATGATGATAATAAATTAAAATATAGTCCTGCGACATGTATGCTTTATTCAATTAATTTTTACTAGGATGTCGGGCAGTAGTTGAGAAGTGGAGCTTGGTCAAAAATTTTGGGACGTGCATTTGCATGGGTTGCTGGGATTACTAGCAGTTCTGGGGTAGGATGTTCAAAGCAGATGCTCACAAGCATTTCATTCAAATATCAACATTATAATTTCTTCTGCCTCATTATAATTTGTCATCTTCAGCTAGCTATCTATACTAGCCAAGAAATAAGATCACACAGCAATGTTTATTTCACCATTATGCAAATTCACGATGAAAAATAATAAGAACCATTCTTCAGTTGTACATTAATCTTTTGGAAATTTATTGAGACAGTACCCACTGCAATTTGTTTGTAAGCTTCAGATGGGAATTCTATTTTATTTTTAAATTTTAAACCAATCAATGATCAAAGGTTGATTTATCATTAATGTTTTATTATTATGAATGTTTCGTGTTTTCTGAGTCATTCGTAACTGTCACTGTATGTCATGTTACTTGTGGGTGTAGTACCAAGGCAAATTCCTTGTATGTGAATACTGGGCCAATAAACTAACTTACTTACTTACTCACTCACTCACTCACTCACTCACTCACCGGGACCAGCCATCTAAATGAATGCATAAGATTATTTAAACTGAGACAAATGACTCACCTCTTGACACCTCACGAGGAAAGAATACAGAATAATAGTTATGCAGCATAGAAACAGGCTCTTCAACCCACCCATGCTGACCACGATGTCTATCTGGGCTAGTCCTATTTGTCTCTTTGGCCCATTTTCCTCTAAATCTTTTCTTCCCATGTACTGTCCAGATGTATTTTAAATGCTGCAATTAAGGGGCCTCCGCAGCTTCCTTAGACAGCTCATTTATCTCGCCTTAAATACATGCCCTCTAGTTTATGTTCCCCAATCCTGGGGGAAAGACTATGGCATTCCACCTTATTCGTGTTGTGATGATTTTATATACCTCTATAAAGCCATTCCTCAGCCTCCTACGCTCAAAGGAAAATAAATCCAGCCAATAAGACTAAATGTGCCAGCCTATGCCTAATTGTCCCAGGATATGATGAAAAAACCTTCACTTGCCTAAAGTTGATAAATCTATGCAAGTGTTCACATTCCGCACACCTCTCCTCCATTCTGCCTTATCTCATCTCTTCACCACATGTATTTGTTATTTTTGATTGCTAATTTTTTTATTGAACATCACAAATTCCACATTCTAATCACTCTCCAAATAATGACTCTCTGATTGTGTATTACTGATCCCTAATATTGTGGTATACAACATAGAAATGTATGACAAATGATAAGATGGATCCAAGAGTACTAATTCTTTGCTGTGGATCATGATTTGAATTAAAATATGTTTTTTTTTCAATCATTTAGAGATCTGTCAATTTTCCTTGAAACCTAGGACATCTGTTTCTCTTTAAAGTCCCTTCTTGAGTTTTAACTGGCAACTGTACTTTGCTCCACTGACACGAATAGAAGTACGAAGAGGTTAACACTACAAGTGGCAGCAGAAATTAATGTATATAACAACCGTAATTGCTACTCTATATTCCTTTTTAAGATGGAAATTGCAGTTTTGATTATATCCTTTAAAGGGTTCAAAAGGAACAACCTAGTGTTTTTTGATTTTGTTTTTGAAGGGAAATTGTAGTTATTATTTAAAATAGAAATTTCTTGACATTATTACAACGTTCCTCAATTCCAATGTCACAACATCTCTCCAACTGTGTGTGTGTATGTGTGTTGGGCAGAGCAGTTGCAATACTATGATGTGATGTATCCAGATAAAATGCTTTCTAAGATGCATCTGCAGAAACTGGTAAGTCATTGGAGACATGCTGAATTTCCTTAGCTGTCTCAAGACGATGAGATGTTGGCGTGCTTTCTTGGTTGTAGCATCAATATGGTTGGACCAGGACAAATTGTCGGTGATATTTACACCAAAAAAACATGACGTTTTTTTACCGTCTACACTTCAGACTGGGGTGTCAACACCATTCTGCTTCTGGTCAGCAATGCCATTCACAATGACAATGACAATGACTATGCTGACATTGAGGGAGAGGTTTTTGTCTTGACACCATGGGGTTAGGTTGGGATTCAGAGGATGTTAGATGTTCCACCATGATGGGGAATTAGTGGAATGACCTGCTGCTGCTGCAAGCCATTTTATGTTGAATGAAAATCTTTGAAGTTGAGTCCCGAGATGTTATTGAACATAACTCAATATCTGGATTGATAAACTAATCACGAGATTTATTGCGTTCATGTCTCTGCTTTAATTGCTCGTGCATATTCCAGTCTTCATTTCCTGTGAAATTATGTAAATATCATTTATTTATTTCCATCTTTAGACTTTGTACTTCACGTTATTTCCAGCATAACTTTACACTCATTGAAGATTATTCATTCTGATTAGTTGACGAGACATTCAACTGCATAAAATGTTCAATGATGCTGCACAAAGTGAGATCATTAGGAATCTTTGCTCCCTCATCCCTTAAATCACTCTGACAATTGAATAGAAAGTTAACAGGTAAATGCCTCCCTGTTATATCCAGAGCAAAATATGAACCAATGTAATTTAATGTATCAGTGAAATCAAATTTTAATTATTTTGAATGGCCTGCAGTCAATGCAAAAAGAAAAAACCTGCATCCTCAATGTTTACTTCATTATTGAAGGTTGGGAGGTGGGTAACAATTGAAAGCTCTATGTTAAGCACAAATAAAATCTTGGCAGCAACAGTGTGTCACATTTTTCCCAAAGTCACTCAGGCACAGTATGTTTCCTGTCAAACCTCTTAAGTGAGAAATTAGTTCATCTAAGACGGAAGAGGAGACAAGGTATAAGAGTTAATACTTAGGAAGTTTACCAGTCAAATTGGGAACACATTTTACATTCTATGATGGCAATAATAATCCAGCAGTATTTATTAAAGGAAATCAATCAGCTGCCAACAGCTCCCAACCTCATTAAAGTTGACAATGTGGTTCCATTTTATCAAATGTAAAGAGAAGAAAGTAAAACATAGAGTTTATGCCCTTTCAAGATACTAACTTTAATATTTTTGGAAAAACTATAAGATAATCTTGATTGCAGCAATATTATGCGGTGAGAGTAGTTCATGAGAAACACATTAATTTTATTGGTATTTACTTTTCATTACCTTTTATTGAGACAAAGTAAAATCAGGAGTTTTATTTCTACAATAATCATCTCATTTATTTAGCAACGTCATTACTTCCCTACTGTTGTTATTCTCACTCATGCTGCTTTGCTTGTGCATAGTAGAGTGAACTTAAGCGAATGACACTCTGTAGTGTATGTCCCATGGTTTCTGACTTCAGGGTTACTCAATGGTTTCCATGCTGGAATAAATGCATGTTGAGCTACAGGAAGTGAACACTTCAGGTAACAAGATAGACAAGGTCAGTTTTTATTCTGGCAAGGTTCCGTAGACATTTCTACAACTGGACATGTTGGAGTACTCATTAAACAGAAAACTGTACATCATTGTGGAAAAACGTATTGTGACCCTGCAAGGCATTCATGACATACTTTAAAACATAAATATTTTAATTAAAAGTTAAATGTGAATGTAACCCTGATGACAAAGGAGTGAAATAAGAAAAAAATATATTGAAGTTTGATTATATGCATATTTCTGATAAACATCTTCATTGCTTCAATGGATTGTAATCAAAATTGCTTGAGTAAATCTTAAAATACCAAAACTAAAAACGCGTACATTGTTTAATTAAAATCAGTTTATTAAACTGATTAAATCAGATTTTATTAAACACTATTTGCAAATTTTTAGCATGGCATCATTGAAGATATTTTTGGATATTTTAGATATCATCCACCTCTTATGATTTAGTGTGGTAAGACTGTAGCATTACAATTTACACTTAGTGTCATTTAGAATTGCTCATTGTTTACAGTGTTTGCTATTTTTCAATATGTTCTTCTGTCTTGCAACTGGTTTGCAGATTGACCTGGTGCTCTTTCTGGCATGCATTTCTGCACTCCACACTCATCCGATCCACTTACACCTGTTTTCCATCAGTATAATTGTAAACATCCATGTTTGCAAGTCAGGTTGCCAGGGTGCAAATGTGGTTGTCATTATTGACAGTATTTTTCATTTGATGAATTGGATTCAACTCTGTGAATTCAAAACAAGAATGTTCCATAACATTCCGATAATGATTTCCTCAATATAAAATGGAGTAAATAGATATATGGTTAATGATAGTATTTTTTGCGCTTTTTACATTTCATTCTTTAAACATTCTGAAATCAGAAATAGCTGGGGTGTCAAGAAATGTCACTGCAGTGAAGTGAATTGGGAGTGCCACACAAAATCCTTTGCTTTACATCAGCTTATTGCTGAGGTGACGGTCAAAACAATCTGGATCTACAGTTTTCACAGGCAGAGAAAGAATTTCCAAATTTAGGAGACTTGTTGGTGATTCATGTGGCTTTCTCCTCAATATGGTATTGTTCCTGGACACAGTACAATATGGCAAAATGATTTAAATATAAGTAACTATAGGGACTGGTAGCAGATGATAGATATTGGCCTGGAATTTGCTAGTACACTTTAATTATTCTACATCGAGCTGCTGGTCAGTGAATGGAGAAGTCCTGAACTTGCAGGGTGAGCTTCAATGGCAATTCTCAACTTCACTCCACCTTGAATGATGAACTGGTGAAATAGGAGTTGTGCTGAGATTCCCCGACTTGCATCTGGTAGTACGTGCTTTCAGGCTTTTGTATTTTCCGCCCAGTGGTAGACGAGAGAAAAAGGAATGACTTGTTTATGCTGGCTGCTATCTCAAGGCAGCGTGAAGTGTCGATAGAGTCAATGCGGGAAGGCTGGTTTGTGTGATAGACTCAGAACTTTCATTTCAGGGAGCTGTTGCGAATAATCAGGCATTTTTAAAAGGTTATTAACACAAATGTAGGGAGTCTCATCAATATATTTAATTGGCCAATACAGGTTAGTTACCTGGCCCCTATGAAAACCACAATGACCTGAGCAGACTTGATTCCATTTCCTTATTTTGATTTTTCTGTTTGATCTCTAACCCAACCCTGATAATTTTAGTTTGGGGATGTTGAGATCCATCCTAAATTTTCAAGATCTTTTCTGAAAAGACATTCTTTATATGATTCTGTTATTCCATAAACCTGATTATGGTACAGCTTTGAAATAGCAGAAATAAATTAAAGTATTCAAGCGTGCAGCGATATAATTGTGGTAAATGAGCTGCATCACAATTGCAAGCCTTTATTGCTTTTTCCTGTTTTTAGTGTAGTGTGTTTGCTTTAATATGCTGGCAGGGTTTTTGTGTTTCATAAATACAATACCCAAAAGATCATTAGCCATATTCACAGTAAATGATTGGTTTTCTGTGTTTTATTTAGAATCAGATCCTAATACCAATAGTAATTGGAAGAAACCTTGGGGAATGGAAAATGTTTCATACAATGCATGATTGGTGAAGGCATGATTGCGCGCCAATTATGCGACCTCGACGTCGCGTTGAGACGCCTGGGTAGCGTGTGGGCCGCGCGGGACGGTCGCATGGAGAAGCACGGAGGGGTATGGAGTTGCGCGCGGTATCACGCTGTGCTCCGGGATTTTGTAGGGCACAAAATCTTTGCGCGCCTCCGGCATGACGTATCGCGTATGCACGCGGGCGTATTGCGATAGCACGCAAGCGTCCTGACCTCGTACGTGTAGCGCGTGGTGACGCATGATTAAGTCACCGGGCGTAACCAATGGCCGCCGCGCGCCGCCCATAGTCAGTCGGCCACAATGAGAAAATAATTATAATAATAATACGCTTTCAGAGTAATGCCTTCAGAGTAACACCTTAATAAGTATTTTTGAAACATCCTTAGTTAAGGATGTTTCAAAAGTTAACATCCAGGTAAGGATTGCAGATTTTATATCCTAAAAGAACACTAGTAACCAAATTAGTTTTTTTTTTTAAATAACCACCAACAATTTTACTAATGTAATTTAAAAAAAAAACTGCAAACTAATTTTAAGGTGGGTTCAAACCCTCAAACAGCTATAATGGAATACAATTTTGTGTTTGTTGGGAGTAATTCAGAAAGTTTAAAAGTAAATGAATTTTTACAGCAAACAATAATTTTATCAATGTTTCACTTAACAAATGATGTCAATACGCTGACTCGCAGAGCAGATAAAATATTTGAAGGTGCATGATGATGCGCGCGACCGTCACGCGTCAGTCACTACCAGCCTGTCGCGTAAATTACAGCCACGTGGGACAGGCCCTCAAAAGAATACTATTATTTGACAATTCTGCCTAGAATGCAGCTTTTGGGACATGTGATACATGTGTAGCTATCAGTCATAGTGATCTGCATGCTAGCAGTGGGATATTGAGGTGGCTTTGTTGAATTCCTCCTTTGGGGAAATAGTTTATGTCTGAAGATGATTCCTAAACAAAAAGCTATCAAATCCCTACAGCTCAACTGCATTTCAATGTATTGAATGTATTGAAGTGCAATATGTTTACAATTTGTGGTGACATTTGTTGCATCCATTCGGACTATTTCTATTTAACACTGTTAATGTGTTCTTGGAAAGAAGGATGTTAGTGGTACTTCATCTGAACAAAAGATGGAAAGAAGGCGGTGTTAGGTAATAAAGTAGAATTAAAGAATAATCTGATATTACAGATTGTGTTTCATGGTGCACTTCCATGCATAACACAAGTTGAAAAGGGCTTGTACTTACTGTGAGAGATTGCAGAAATGGGTATGTACCAGGCACGTGCCGTGAGTAATTACTCAGGGTAGGCAGGCCACTTTTAAAAAAAATCTTAAACCGCGCATGCGCAGATTGTTCTCTCCTTAAAAATAAAAAATAAAAAAAAGTAACAATTCAATTTGCTCAAGGCTTCTAAATCTCCTTCATTTTTAAATTACTGAATGGGTGGGGGATGGAGGATGAAGGCAGGTGGAGAGATGGCGGGAAAAACGGGAGCACACCGGGACGTTGAATCAGTTGTCATCTTATTGAATGACAATACTAATTCAAGAGTCCAATTGGAGGGAGAGTTCTTTTCACAGCGTGTGGAGAGTCTGTGTCAGGGGTTAAAGTTGAGGGGAGGGCAGGATGTTGAGAAGGAGGGGGTCGGAGATCATATCAGACTCACTCACCGTTGCGCAGCGCTCCGGGCACGGACAGCAGAACTGGCCGCCACATCCGGGGAGGGAAGCAGCTCGGGTGACTGCGAGCATCTGCTGGGACCCGACAGCAGAACCGGCTGCCACTTCAGCGCCTTCTGCCGGGCCGCTCACCTCTGGCAGTGCTCTCCGTCTAAACACCTCTCACCTGCCAATCACCGGCCTGAGTGAGGCCGGCGAGCGGCAGGAGAGAGGTTTTCAGACAGAGAGCACTGCCAGAGGTGTGCGGGGACTGGCAGAATGGGCTGTCCGGTCCCTGCGGCCACTCGCAGCCACCCAAGCTATTTCACTCCCCGGTCACAATGCGGGGGCTCCATGCCCGGAGCGTCGGAAGTGGGTTATTGACCCCGATCCCCTCCTTCACAACGCTCCTGCCTTCCCCGCAAATTTACCCCGGGCCAGACTCCCCAAACACTGTGAAAGGAGCTCTCCCCCCACCCCGGGAAATACAGTATTTAAAAACATAAAGCACCAAGAAATGTACTTACCACATTATCGGTACACAAACTCCATTCTTCTCTCTTTGATTGCTAACATACCCTTCAGATAATGGCAATCCATATTTCAAAAACCCGCCAAGAAAATTGTGCTGCACATTGCACAGTAGACCGCTGCGCATGTGCAGTACTGCAAAGGCAGAATTTCAGCTGACTTCAGCTCCGTTTGAAATTGACGGCTTCAAGCAACGCTGACGGCACGTGGGCTGCACAGACCTTCCTGTGTTACAAGTGCTGCGGTTGAAAGGCATGGGAGAATTATGCCTACCTAAGAAATCCATCTCTTAGATAGGCATAATTCTCCCATGCCTTTACTATTTATATTTAATGATTACGCTGACGGCTCGTGCCTGGTATGTACACATATATATGAGTCAGAAGCAAGTTCACAGGTCCGCTGGTTTGCAGTAGTTAACTGCAGCCCGTTTGTTTTTCCATCTTTTTTTAAATTTTTAGTCAGTTAAAATTTGTTTTTGGGGAATCTTTAACTTTTCTATGTGGGGGAGGGGGGCAGGGTAAAGGGGAAACTAACTCCCAGTCGCTCCCTGGCGGGACGCGACTATTTCTCCGAGTCGCGTCCTCGCCCCCCACCTCGCAGCCTACCTCCTGGATCAGAGCGGCCTTTCCTGCCGGGGACCGGGAACCGGACCAGAGCTGCAACAGCGGCGGTGCGGCGCTGGAGTCACCGTGGAGCTGGTGATGCCTACCTGGGTCGCTGTTGGAGCTCCGGAGCGTTGGGCCGCTGCTCGAACATCGTGGCGCTCTCGATTAGAGAGCTCCCAACGCGGGCGGCGCTGAACAACTCCCTGGAGTCCTGGGGCCCTTTGCCGAGGGCCTCCAGCGTTGCATCTCCACCCGGCGCGGCCAGTGGACTTTGGGAGCCGCGGACTCCGGTAGGAGGGGGACAACTCAGGGTCCAGGCCGCTGAGGACATCCCCCAACCCCGACGTCGGACTTACATCACCCCGGGGAGCGAGCCTGAACATCGGGCTGCCCGTGGCGGCGACTGCAGGGGCCTCGGGGAGGCCCCGACCACGGGGGAACAGTGGGGAACATTGGGAAGAGACTGACTTTGGTTCCTTCCCTCACAGTGGGAAATTTTGATCCTGATGTGGGGGATGTTTTATGTTGAATTCTATCTATTACATGTTGTGTTCTTTATATTTTCTGTATCGCTGTATGGTGATTTAATTTTGCTGTGCCATTTGGCACATGTGACAAATAAATGCATCTTATATTATCTTATCTTAAGCCCCTGTCCCACTTACGTGTCCTTGGCACGTTAATTACACGACCTCGTGGTCGCGTTGAGCTGCGACGGTCCCGCGCGACTTAATTCAACCGCACAGCCGTCTGGACCGTGTGACGTCATTACAAGATGGATGCAAAATGCCGGAGTAACTCAGCGGGACAGGCAGCATCTCTGGAGAGAAGGAATGGATGATGTTCCGTGTCGAAACTCTCCTTCAGTCGGAAAGATGGGTCTTGATCCGAAACATCATCCATTCCTTCTCTCCAGAGATGCTGCCGGTCCCGCTGAGTTACTCCTGCATTTTGTGTCCATCTTCAATTTTCTTGGCCCCGCTCTTGGAGTAGGAGTGGGGGCGGATCCAGACCGCAACGGCCGTGAGCCCCAGGCCGAGCTCGGCAATCGTTTGCCTGCTTCTGCTGCTGTTGAAGGTGAGACGTTGCGTCGCGCCAGGATCTTGTGCCTGTCCCACTTTGGCCATCAGTTACGCGACAGGCCATTGGCGCGCAAAGATTTTGTTCGCTATAAAAATTTCGGAGCCCCGCGCGACAAACCCCTCCGCGCTTCTTAGTGGGACCGGCCCCATGCACTCATACGATGCCTGTGCGCCTCAACGCGACCGCGAGGTTGTGTAATTTGCGTGCCAAGGACACGTGAGTCGGACAGGCCCTTACTAGGAGTTGCAGGTGTGAAAGAATATTCTCTTGCTGATGAATGTTAAGAAATTGCCTCCATCAAACTTGAAGAGAGGTGGTTGTGGTTACCAGTTCAGGACTTGGAGTATCAGCAGCCTAATGTTTGCAGTCACTGAGTTCATCAGTTTATGAGGCCAAAACAACAACGTAAATGTGCATTGTATTATTTATAGGAAGTGACAATCAAACGTGCAACTATGCAATGATGATAACCCCTGATACCAAACACGTTATTCCAAATGGTTCACTGAAACTTTAATAAGCGGGGGAAACATTTTTTATTACTTCTACAAATATTTAAGGAAACATAAATCTGAATTTTGCAGCCATGGTTATTCACTGTTACTAAGGAGTAAATTGGACAGCAACTTGCGGTTTCAGCATGTGCACAGTTAAATGTGGAAACCAAGAAGTTGCGGTCCGATTTGCTCTACTCTTCTACATCAATGTTACCTGATCCCTGAATGGGAGAGTCAGCATTCATATACATAAAGGATGTGAATTAGTTACATTTCTTACCCTTTGGATAATACTAAACATTGATATCACACAAGAAAATTTAACTGCATGGTAAATTGTATTTATTATCAAACAATTAGTTCAGCATTAAATATTCATATTTTGCAGTTTTTGAGTTTCTTTCCTTTCAAATCTGAATTAATATTTTAATACTATTTTTGTGTTTTCCGATCTCTTTTGCCCATATTTATTTTTCCTCCTTGTACTACTTTATATCCATTGTTTACATATAATTAGATATTCTAACTTATCCCTGGTTTAGTCTTTGTGTGCATCAAGACGATTTCACTATTTGGGTTGGTTGAAGAGTCAAGGTGCTGCTTCCCTGTCCATGCAAGTCTCACTATTTGTGTACCATGCTGCCATATATTCCTAATGATATTAATTCACTTTGTAGAGTTCCACAGAGATATCTGTTGTCAGTTTTACGCATAGTAAATGGTGAAAGTGTTCATTTACTGCTGACTACTCTGGGCTATTATTCTCTGGTGGGTTCCTGAAGGTTAGCTGTATGACACAGTGATAACTATATCCATAAGTCATAAAAAGCACTTTATTATGATTTCATACAATGATCGTGGTGTTAGCCTCCGTAAGGTTCCGCATCGTAGATCAAACTGAAGTTTAGCTAATTGCATACCAGTAGATGGCATAGTAAAAACCCAGCGTGGATCAAGGATCGGGTCGGCAATAGGAAAACCAGGTATGGATCAAATCAGCAATAGTGATTGATCTACATTAGCTACCCATTTTTATATCACTGTTTTCTGTCCTCACCTCCTGCAAACATCTTTGAGTTGATCATCTTTTTTTAGTTTAGAGATACAGCGTGGAAACAGTCTTTTCAGCCGGCTGAGTCCGCACCGACCAGCGATTCCCGCACATTAACTCTATCCTACACACACGAGGGACAATTTATATTTATACCAAGTCAATTAACCTACTAACCTGTACTTCTTTTGAGTGCGGGAGCAAGCACTGTAAGGCAGCAACTCTACCGTTGTGCTACCTTGATTTAATTAATTTTCTTCATATGGATACGAGTTGATTACTCATTGTATCAACTTCTTTCCCAATGTATTAAATTTGTGCTGTGTTTAAGACAGTTAAAATCATTCAGTTTTAGAATTATATGCTGCTTTTAATTAGTTACATTATTTTTGTGTTATACAATAGTCAAACCTATTCACGGCCGTACGTGCACATGCATAACATCACTTTAACTGGTTAGCATTTAATCTAATTCAGTTACAAAAGAGAAAACTCCCAAACTGAAACTCTGCGTGAGCCACCATAAGGCTTCTTGTTTAACTTGTTTTTTTTTTTTTTTGCTCCTGCAAAGAATTAATGCAATGGCATATGGAACCCATCTATTTGTATTTTGTCATTGTTGTTATATCTGTAATACCGAGAATATTGGGAATAGTAGATTTACATTGGAATTTTGGGCCAGACTTTCCTGGCCATAGTACATCACACAAACATTCTCTCCCAACCCCACCTACCTGTACTTACTTTGTCCAGATTTGAACAAGTTGACTCATTGCACCCAACAAATATTTGGAGAGGCAGACTCTTTCCGAGTGTTTAACCAGTTTCAGGCATCGTGCACTGTCCAGAACTCCCAGACCACTGCCAAACCTTGGCAGTTCGACAGTTGTAAAAGTCTTTGTAATTATTTTAAGTGCCACTGATAGAGACACTTATGAACAATTCAAGGAGATGCAAGTGATTAATAAAATGACAACCATTCTTAAAAAATGAAACATTAAATGCACATTAAAATTTCCATGAATGATTGAAAGAAAATGGAAAGAAAAGTATGGTGAAGCACTGAACATGCACCTTAGTTTTTCCCGGCGCCCCTATTGAAATGAATGGGCTTTCTATGTCAGACCTCTCTTGCGTAAAGTCAACATTCAGGTACAAAGTGCATTTAAACCCGCTTTTCAAAACTGCTTCAGTGGACTCTGAGTCAGTGCTTTATGGCCCAATGGTAGAAGCTGTGTGTACATTGGTCGACAGGCATGTCTGCATTAGACCACAATTTCTGGATTTAATGTTGTGCTATGTATTCCTTGATCCAAACTATGAACCATGTTAGAAGGTTTCACTGTTAACTCAAAATTGGGGAATGTCAGAGAATAGTAAGATGAGGGATTACGTGCAGAAGCCCCGCCAAGCACATGCTCGGCATACTTCAAAACAGCGGCGTGAAAAACACAGAACCAATAGCCGGAGTAAGATAGTAAGGCTCACAAAGACTAGAACTACCAGATGATCATTTAGATTATGAGGGTCGGGAGCGGAGGGCACGTAATCCCTCATCATAACTCCTCATAAAATAAGGATCAAACTTCGAACAGGTAAGTTCTCGTTTAATCTTACTATTTTACTTCGGAGTCACGTGAGTGACTACGTGAAGATTTTGAAGCTCTGTGTTTTTCATGCCGTAGATTCATTCCATACGACACACTGCTTCAGTTGACACAGTAGTAAGTAAATAATATGTATTACTTGAAATTATGCAATAAATATTTTAATATTTTAATAATAATAATAAAAAAGAAAAGTAATAACCCCTCTATCCCAGGGAAAATAACAACAAATGATATGCAACAAAGCAAACAATTTGAACAGAACCCAACACAGCATGTGCAACCCTGGCACTGTAACAACAGGTTTATCATAAAATCTAGAAAAGTTCTTCTTTAGACCATCCTGCGGTGTCCAAAATTTGGTTGAGCGGCACATCCTGCACCTTCGCCGTGGACATTGATACCGCCCTTGTGGAGTGAGATTTAAACACATCAGTGTCTACTTCAGTTAATCCAGAACCCGTTTATCCATCTAGAATAGTTTGTACTGTTACTTTTTTATATGTTTCTTGTGGGTAATGAACATTGGTGTCTCACAATCTCGGAGACTCTTAATTCAATATATATTGTCAGATGCTTAACCACACGCAATGTTTAGTTGACTGAGTATGTCTTAAAGATTACATTGGTTCCAGCCTTTCTTGGCTTGCTTTGCTTGCTTAGATCATTGACATAAAACGTCATTTTATTTACAGACAACTGCATACAATCTAACCGCAAAATTTGTAATGTTGGTACTCATTGTGCTGATATTAATGTCATCAGCATAACCACTTTAAATATTAACTTCTGAAAAGACAGTGACGTAATTGGAGTCAATTGCCGAAGCAATGTGAGAAATTTACTGACATCCCAGATTTCTGTATATCTGGGTTTGGTAGGATTTTATTAAAATTCCTCTCATAAATCGGGATATTAACGGATGAGACCCGATAAATTGTCGTTCTGAAAATTGTCCTAAATAGGAGGACAAAGCACTCCAAACCATTAATGATACTATAACTCAGGTGCAACATAGCAAGGAACTCCAATACATCCGATATGTTTGCAGTATGATAAAATATATCTGACTGTATACAAAAGATTTCCCATTCCTTACATGAAACATATATTGTTTCTTAATGCTATCTCTCCAAGCTGTAGTTATGACATCCATGGTCCTATCCGACATTCCATCAGAACCTGCAGATTAATAATTAATACGGTCATGTACTGGATGACTTCTGCTGTTACTGGATGTACCAACAATTACTGCACCTGGGATTTGTCATGAATGCCTGAATCATCATTCTGAGCACCAATGGGAACAATGGCTGCGTAGTAATTGTCCCTAGATAAGGGACGTATCAGATATTGAACTGATAAGAACAGATACTACACTTGATCTTAGCCAAAAGGCCGAGAAGCAACACCAGTTTGGAACCACCAAACGCCTTCGGCGGAGACTTGCTCTATTTGGTGACACATTGCTTAATCAGGCAAAATGCAGAAAGCATAAAAGACCATACTTCCCCAATGTAGCGAGAATGCATCCACTGCTAATGCTCCTGGATCTGGCTCCCATGAGACACATTTACCACTGGAGATTTATTCCAGACACAACAGATCAATATTTGGTACTCATACTGTCTGACAATCTTTTTGAACTTTTTGAATTTTAACCATTCATTATGTATTGTCATTGAACTTTCGTGATCTGTTGTCTTACCACAATATTGTCTTCTCCCACCACTGTGGTACTGTCTACTCGTAATTGAAAATGTAAGTTCTTTATTGTAGAGCAACAACTATCAATGCATAAACGCCCCCAATAACTCCAAATAATTCATACCATGTGTTTAGAGAATTAAATTGTCTTGGACAGTCCATCGACCACCACAACTGGTGTCGCTGTCCTTAGCTCCCCATCCGAGAGCACTCCCATCAGTCTGTAATACCACTGAAGACTGCTGAACAAGCACATTTTTACTTCTAGTAACTTGTGCAACATTGAGAATCCATCATTGCAATTCGGCTCAACCTTTTTAGTTGGTAACTGCATGGATGTAATCAATGACCTGCACACTGTCACGCGTATTCTCTGGTCTTTGCAGACTTTGATCATGCAGAGGTCCCAATTCAACAGCAGGAATGCTGCTATCACTTTACCAGTAACTATAGCTACTTCTTGGATGGTGGGATAATGGCCAAGACAAGTAACATTTGTAACATCCCCAACCTTAATTGTTGGTAAAGTTACTGACATATCAACTGTATTAATGACAACCCCAAATAATCAATTGTTTGGGTTGCCTGTAACTTACATGTTGTTTGGATGTACAGAACCTTAGCCTTTAAATAGGCTTATGGTTGCTGAACCCAGTTCTTTAGCTGTCTCCCATTTACAATTAACATTTCCTCTAGATAATTCATTACAATGTGAATCTGAGCCCTCATTAACACCAGTGCTGGTTTCAATAATTGTGTGAGCAATCTGATTGCTGAATTTCACCCATTAGGTAATTCCTTCCCATCCAATTAATTTAAGTACCTGAATAATAAGGCATCTTTTTAGGTCTAATAATAGCCATATAGCAGCCTTGTGATAACAACTTCGTTACAGTGTTGAAGTGTACTTTTTAATTTAATTTCTTTTTTAAATGCCTATACTGAACTATAAATTTAAGTTTGTGAGTCCCAGAATGACTCTGCAACCCCCATACTTGTGTCTGGGTTATATTATCTCTACCTGACGAGTTCCTGGGTACATTCAAACACCAAGCCGATCAGATTTAATGCAGAATTACAAAACAATTGTAATCTTACAACCAACAGAGGTTGTTTCCCAGAAATTCCATGTGTGATGGAATGACGTTTCTGTACTTCCGTAAATGAACCACAAGATCCATTCTCTTAATATAGGGGTTCGTATTCAACCTGTTTGTTTTCTCAAAGCAGGGATGAGAAGTTTTATAAGGCAAATATCCTTAATTGTTTGGGCAGTTTTTCATCAATCATAAATCTGGTTATAGCTTGCCCACATAATCCTGCATTTTATGGGTATAATGTTAGCCAAATGGCAATTTTCATCGTACAATTGGGTTTGAATATGCATTTCAGAGTAACGCAAGCATGTCTTAAAAGTATTGGACATTATCGACCCATGTATGTCTTCCCCAAATGCAGTGATGCCAACTGAATATCAGCTAGAGGACATGCTGGAACGCATTTCCTGTCCTCGCATTGTTGCACTCATGGGTCCCCAATTACTGGGTTACTGTGGGCACCCTGAGCGAGGCACAATAGACGGGTGTTTTATATATTTTAATATATTTTTTACTGTTTCAGTCATAACAGTTTCTTGGAGTAGGTGAGAAACCAAATAATGTTGGCCGCCAGGTTCATCCATAGCCTCACCTGTCCATACTGATATAGCAAAACTTGGTGCTACATCGGGAACACCCGGAGCATTTCTATTGTGCTCTGGTGTATACACATAAGTAGGGACACCAGCTTCAGGGTCAGTTTCATCCTGCCCTGGTACTCCCGAGTCTTTGCTCTAGGAGACTTCATCCAGACCTAAACAAGGCACTGGTGAATGGGATTCTCATAGGCACCATACTGAGTGTATGGAAACTCCTTCGGAGCCTGCCTTAGAATCTTATGGGTCTTAAAACCCTTGACTGTTTGGAATTTTGAGCATTTTAACTTGCTCTAAGTACTTCATCCAGCCCTATGTAAGGCACTGGTGAATGAGATTCTCATTCTTTATAGGCACCACACTCAGTGTATGGAAACTCCTTCGGAGCCTGCCTTAGAATCTCATGGGTCTTTAGAACCCTTGACTGATTAGAATTTGCAGCATTTTATCTTGCTCTAGGGATCTTATCCAGACCTAACCAAGGTACTGGAGAATCAGAATCACATTTTCATAGGCACCATACTCAGCGTATGGAAACTCCTTTGGAGCCTGCCTTACAGGAAGACATATATGGGTCAAGAACCCTTGACTAAGCCAAGTGTGGAGTATTTTCTCCATTTCCAGCCTCCCCCACTTTCTTGTCCTCCCTTGGAGGAGAGTTACTTCTTTACTGTTTTATATTTGTGCATAAACCATATATGTTTAAAATTGTAATTCTGACAGGCACATTCTGCTTGCAGAATATTTGTATTAACCTCAATATCACACAGGGTTATATACATTTCCATAAAGAAAACTGCATCTGGAAACATATACTCAGAGCAGACTTTATTTACAATTAGTGGGTATTTGGAGCCAGCATTTAGCACAGCCGTTATCTCCAAACCCGATCTAAATAGCGTTAAATCGCGGGAGCCGGCCTTTAAAGCAGCCCTTATCTCCCGATCCGATCTAAATCGGAAACTGCGGTTTCAGCGCATTCTATTCAATTACCGCAGTTTAAAATACTTTTACTCTAGCTGGCTCCGTATTTCGAGCCAGGGTTACAAGTTTTTTAAAAACCCTAGCAAGAAAGTTCAATCGTGATTTACCTGTGGGTTAAACATACTGCTGTTGGGAGCTGCGATCTCCACCCTGTCGGTGCCACACGCGTCGACGTAATGCCGAGCATGCGCCTGGCGGTGCTTCTTCACGTAGTCACTCACGTGACTCCGAAGTAAAATAATTATTTTTCTTCTTGTCATAATCTATGTTAGTGGAAAATTATCATGTAAGACCTTAGAATAATTGATGAATTGGTGCTTGCAAATGACATCTGCACCTGTTCCAGCATTTGGGACTAGTGCTAGCAAAGTTCCCAGAGCATCCCACCCAGATGTGTAACCTATGCAATAAGTGATATCAGTAATATATTTGATAGACTAGAAAGTGAATGTGATAAGTTCATTTCTCCACCGTCCCTGACAACCATTCCTCATTCTGCATGAGTATAAATGTAAATAATTGCAAGAATAGGAATAGTGAACCAGGTGAACAAAGCCATAAGAAAAAAACTATTGTGGGAACTCATTAGGTGGAATTTTGACACCAACCCAGGTTGAAATGCTAACCTGATCTCTGCTGATGTACATACTCTGCAGGAATCCCTACTCATATCACTTTAATTACCTTTTTTTAGATAGAGCACAGAAACATGGCCTTTGGTGCATTGGGTCCATGCCAACCAGTATTCCCCGAACACTAACACACCAGGGCCAATTTACAATTTTTACCAAAGCCAACTAACTTACAAACCTGTACATCATTGGAGTGTAGGAGGAAACCATAGCTCCCAGAGAAAACCTATGCTTTCACGGGGAGAAGGTATAAACTCCGTACAGACAGCACCCGTTATCAGGATCGAACCCAGGTCCCTATGCGCTGTGTCACCATGCTGTCCTGGTTGAATAACTGTCCCTTAACATGGCTGTGTTATTAACTTCAACCACTTCACATTATTGCTAAGTTTACACTCTAACATATTTCTGTTAAAACAATTTTTTGTGAATTTTTTAAAAACTTTATTATTGGATTTTATTCTTGTGATCATTAGTTTTTGTTTTCTCACCTGCAGACGTATCCTAACAACTTGTAAGCTCTTTTAATAGTTCACTCTTAAATCTTCTGTTTGCTAGTGAAAAGAGCCGGAGTACATTTAACCATGTGTTTTTCTTTTTCTGATTAATGACACAATGCTTTTCCAGGATAACCTTTAATTTACTAGGATGTCACTCTAAATCAATATCCAACCAAATGAAAAGCTGTAATGTCTGCTGCAAGGATTGCTACTTAAAAGAGTGAAAGGGTTTGATAGTCTAGACTTAATAGATTCAATTTACGGGCCAAAAAATAAGAGGTCATAAATACAGTAAAACTCCAATAATTTTCAGCCAACTATTTATAAATGTCAAAATCTGACAATTTAAAAACCTCCAAGGATTTGTTGAGCTGATTAGCCTGTGTGATGTGTGGGCTGAATTGTTTGCATAGAGTGTGATCAGTGTAATACAATCTAGCATCTGTAGCTAACTCATTTCATTGAGCTTGCCAGTAACAACTGTGATGCAAACCTGCCTTTTTATCAAATCAAAGTTTTTGTTTTAATTTAGTACATAAAATATCATAATTTACTAACAGGGAAGATATGATGCATTGTCATAAGAGTCTGGTAATCTACCATCCTCAGGAGTTCGTTGTTGCCGGTCTGGCAGCTTTTTTGATTTATTGCTAATTATTTCAAGTTATACAACATCAATCATAAGTTCCATCTATTAAGATACAATAGGACATTATAGTAAATATTCTAATGAATATGGTGCGGTTTAAGATTCTAATTAATATAGTGAGGTTAAATTTAGTGAGTTTACAAGGAACACAGGAACCAAGGCCCCAGTGAGTTTAAAGGGAGTGCAGGCAACAGAGTTCCATGTTGTTCGTGATATAGCACGGAAATAGGCCCTTTGTCCCACCGAGTCAGCGCCGATCAGTAATCCCCACACATTAACAATATCCTGCACACACATTAGGACAATTTTTTTTTTACCAAGCCAAATTACCTACATACATGTACATCTCTGGAATGTGGGAGGAAACTGAAGATCTCGGAGAAAACCCATGCTGGTCACGTGGAGAATGTATAAACCGCCATATATATATACAGTGGCTTGCAAAAGTATTCATATCCCTTGAACTTTTCCACATTTTGTCACGTTACAACCACAAACGTAAATGTATTTTATTGGGATTTTATGTGATAGACCAACACAAAGTGCCGCATAATTGTGAAGTGGAAGAAAAATGATACATGGTTTTCAAATGTTTTTACAACTAAAAAACTGAAAAGTGTAGCGTGCAAAAGTATTCAGCCCCCTTTACTCTGATACCCCTAAATAAAATCCAGTGCAACCAATTGCCTTCAGAAGTCACCTAATTAGTAAATAGAGTCCTCTTGTCTGTCATCTAATCTCAGTATAAATACAGCTGTTCTGTGAAGGCCCCACAGGTTTCTTAGAGAACATTAGTGAACAAACAGCATCATGAAGCACAAGGAACCCACCAGACAGGTCAGGGATAAAGTTGTGGAGAAGATTAAAGCAGGGTAAGGTAATTTAAAAAAAATCCCAAGCTTTGCACATCTCACGGAGCACTGTTCAATCCATCATCCGAAAATGGAAAGAGTATGGCACAATTGCAAACCTACCAAGACATGGCCATCTACCTAAACTGACAGGCCGGGCAAGGAGAGCATTGATCTGAGAAGCAGCCAAGAGGCCCACGGTAACTCTGGAGGAGCTTCAGAGATCCACAGCTCAGGTGGGAGAATCTGTCCACAGGACAACTATTAGTCGTGCACTCCACAAATCGGGCCGTTATGGAAGAGTGGCAAGAAGAAAGCCGTTGAAACAAAACCATAAGAAGTCCTGTTTGCAGTTTTCCACAAGCCATGTGGGGGACACAGCAAACATGTGGTGGAAGGTGCTCTGGTCTGATGAGACCAAAATTGAAAGTTTTGGCCTAAATGCAAAACGCTATGTGTGGTGGAAAACTAACACTGCACATCACCCTGAACACACCATCCCCATTGTGAAACATGGTGGTGGCAGCGTCATGCTGTGGGGATGCTTTTCTTCAGCAGGGACAGGGAAACTGATCAGATGGGAAGATGGATGGAGCCAAATACAGGGCAATCTTGGAAGAAAACCTGTTATAGTCTGCAAAAGACTTGAGACTGGGGCGGAGGTTCACCTTCCAGCAGGACAACAACCCTAAGCATACAGCCAGAGCTACAATGGAATGGTTTAGATCAAAGCATATTCGTTGAAAATTGCTGTTCACAGACACTCTCCATCCAATCTGACTGAGCTTGAGCTATTTTGCAAAGAAGAATGGGCAAAAATTTCAGTCTCTCGATGTGCAAAGCTGGTAGAGACATACCCCAAAAGAGTTACAGCTGTAATTGCAGCGAAAGGTGGTTCTACAAAGTATTGACTCAGGGGGGCTGAATACTTTTGCACGCCACACTTTTCAGTTTTTTATTTGTAATAAAATTTGGAAACCATGTATCATTTTCCTTCCATTTCACAATTATACACCACTTTGTGTTGGTCTATCATGTAAAATCCCAATAAAATACATTTACGTTTGTGATTGTAACGTGACAAAATGTGGAAAAGTTTAAGGGGTATGAATACTTTTGCAAGCCACTGTAGCACCCTTAGTCCAGATTGAACCCGGCTCCTTGGCGCTGAAGGGCAGCAACTCTACCACTGCTCCACCATGTCACCATGTTCAAAGGGAATGTTGGAAGCAGGTCAAAATAGTGTCAAAAATATGGTTTTGGTGGTTCCGAGGGGAGCATCAGAAACGGGGCTCAAGATCTTCAAGGAATGCACAGGAAATTGGGCCCAAATGTGATTAAAGATAACCTGGCATACAGGGCTACAATTAGTTTAAAGAAAGTGTTAGAAATAGGGCCCGAGTGATATTCCTTGATCTTATCTCCTACGATGTATTAATAGTAAATTATTCCTTTCTTTATGATTTTCTTTTACGATGTTGATTTTTATTTTATTTTTCTTACTGTTCTCCTCTCTTTATAAAAAAAATTATTAGAGTCAAAATGATACACTTGACAAAATTAATAATGTATGTTAATTGAACATGAAATATTGCTATCATAACATATGTTTGCTAAATCACTGTCTAAATACTCTAATAAAAATATATATTTAAAAAAAAAGAAATAGGGCCCGAGTGAAACAACTGGCCAAACTATCAGTATTTCCAAACAATGATAGTAGATTATCAGAGGTTTGCTGTTTTATGATCGGAATGATTCCAAGTGGTAAACTCACTTGGTAACTAGATTAGATCTTTACTAGGTTTATTACCATTGGGCGTTTGCAATAATTCATTGGTGAAGTGAACTAATTGCACACTATTCACTGATAAAGATTGCAAGAGTACTTGCAAATGTGCATAAATGTTCCACTATTGATCTTTCATTTCGTTCTCCAATAAAATCTCACCAACATCAGGATTGCTATTACGAATCCCAGCTGAATGCAAAGATAATTAGTAACAAAGGTACATGAATCTAAGTAGCAACGACGGTAAAAGGAAGCTGCCAATTGTGCTTTAACGCTATTGATGAATTGAACACCTTAAATGTAAATCAGCTTCTGTTTACACTTGATTATTCCCAGCAATACTGATGCGATTTGACAACGGTATTGTATGTCCTGTGAACATGATTAGGAAACACCCATTTCTTTATTGCAGATGTTTGGCGCTTTTGGTTACTAGCATACTCATGTAAGACATGATTCGACTGGAAGGCATGCAAATCAAAAGTTTCTGACTGTACCTCATGGCACATATGACAATAATAAACCAATGCCAATACCAATACCAGTGATAGGCATCAACATAAATGGAAGTCGCTCATTATCGCCATCTCTCCTTTTTTCCATCTATTTTAGTCTTGTCCTATTTGGGAGATAAAAACAACAAAGCATATTGCCTTTGTGATGAATATGTTGTGATTGTACTCAGAGGTACTTTGGCACCATGAAATTATATTTAACAGATATCCTTTATCTTTACTGGAATAGAGAGATATTAAATTACCTCAATTCTTCGTTGGACTAAAGCAAATAAAAATGGAGGTTGTTGGTGTATTCAATGGATTTTTACTGCATATATGGTCTCAAATATGAAACACTGCTGTGCATACTTCTGCATTAAAATACTCTCCCATTCTTCATTACTTTAATTACTGATAAAAATCAACATAACCCTTCTCAATTTCTACTGTACCGAAGAATGTCATACACCAATCATCTGAATATTTGCACAGAGATGTTATCACTGGATAACTTGATCAAATGGAGAAAATCTTAAAATCTGATTGTGCAAATTATAGTGGGATGGTTAATCAATCAATATTATACCTTATATGTATTCATTACTAAGAAGAACTTTATGAAGTAACATTGTTCGCAGTATACCAATTGTGCTCAAGCAATTTTCTCTCAGGTTCTTCAGAAAATCTGTACATCAAAACCAAAACATTTATCTAGTTCATGCCTCACTCTTATGACCTTTGTTATTGGCACTGTGGTGCTGTGGTGGGTAGAGTTGCTGCTTTTGAGTGCCAGAGACATGGGCTTGATACTGTGCCAAGCCAATTGTCTGATGCAACAACAGCAGTGACTGCATTTCAAAAATAATTGAGCCAGATTGTGCACTCTTTCCCTCACTACTCTACCTAATATTGCCTGAAATCACCATACTGCCTGAAATCACCACACATCTTTATATCATCAGGGAAGGGGGAGTACAAGTTAAAGTAGAGAACAAAAGCAAGCAACTCGGTTCTCACATTTATACTCCAGATAACCTCAATTGTCTTTCCTTATCCAAATTCTATCAGAATAACAGCATCTCTGGAGAACATGGATTGGAACATCACCTATCCATGCTCTCCAGACATGCTGTGTGACTTGCTGAGTTCCCTCAGCAATTTGTGTCTTTTTGAGTAATCCAGCATCAGCAGTTCCTTCAAAGAGTTCCGAATCATGAAGCCAGAGTAAGGAATGTAGGTGGAAAGGGAGCGGGAGGGTAGGAATTGGTGCGAGTCTGGGTGAGGCAAAGGAGAAAGAGGGCAATAAAGGAAGGGGAGGGGTCAAGAGGGGGTGTTGTGCAATTACGTAAAATTGGAGAATGCAATGTTCACACCGTTAGGTTGTAAGATACTGATGGAGGATGTTTGAGCAGCTTACAACCAACTCTTCAATCGTTTTGTCTCACATAGAATCTTACTTCTGTATTTAAATCTCTGGCCAATGTCCTATCAAAACTCCCCCTCACGTATTCACCTATTACTTGCCAGGTTTTACTCTTCCATATTGTGTGATTTTTGGTAGGTTATTCCTCGGCCCTCGTCTCTGAAGAGAGAAGCATCTCTGAAACGTATCCTTGTTAGTGTGAAGGATCCCAACCACCGATGTCATGGTTTCAACCAGCCCAAGTCCTTGACTTGTGCACACGAGGACCTTTTCCAAAAGGGGACCATCTCCAAAAGCGCCCTGTCACAACTCTGTCCCAGCTTCGCAGGCTGTAAAAGCTATGTATCATCTATTTATTTTTTAACATTATGCATCCTTAAGAACTATTAACATAGAAATAACATCGCACACGATTAAATAAATGTAATTTACCTTTCTTTTGTTACATATCTATAACCCTGTAATTCTCATTAAGATCAATGGGGTTCCTGCATCCCACATCAATTCTTGCGTGTTGCTAGATCTAAGAAGGGACCTCGTCAAGATTGAACTCTGTTGTTGTGCTCCATAAATTCAGAATCTCTCAATTTCCACTTCTGACGGCACACAAACGTAAATCCCAGCTTAACTTAATTTACCATCGATAGCAGGGTAATTAGTTTTCTTTAAGGAGCCTTGAATGACCTGACAATATGAAATACTTCTTTTTCTATTCCTTGTGCGGTGAAAATGAGTAGTGTATTTTCACCTTTACTCTTAAAAATAGCTTCAACTTACCCAGGATGTGTTATTTTGGGCTTCAAATTAGAAATTTCAGCTAATTGCAGAATGGGTAATTTACCTAAACGTTAAAAAAGTATGTACACAGCAAGTATGACTGCACAATATCTTAGACTCCCAGCAAGCATGAACTTCATGCTCATTTTTGTGTCTTGAATTATGACCTTCCTTACAAGCTATTGAATTGTTTGTGCGTTGAACCACTACAAATCCTCTGGTAAAGGTACTCCCTCGACGTTGTGTGTAAAGAGTTCCAGGTTTTAGCCTCAGCAGCGGTGAAAGTATAATGATATATCTACCAGGCAGGATGCTATGTAACTTGGAAAGGGAAGCTTGGAAGTGCTAATGGTCTCTTGTACCTGCCACCCTTGGGTTTTTATGGTGATGGATATCACAGGTTTTGGAAATACTTTCAAAGACAAGTAATTGCAGTACCATAGATGCAGGAGTGAATAGCTGTGATGACACAAGAAAGTGCTGAACCTCGAGCAAAAAAACAAAGTTCTGGAAGAACTCAGCGGGTCAGGTGGTCTTCAGCACCTCCTATTCCACTTGGGTAACTTACAACCCAATAGTCTGAATATTTTCCAACTTCAACTAATTCTGCCCCCCCAACCCTGAACCCCCCCTGCCCTAAACCCTTCCCCTGGTGCACACACATTTTTCCCAGCATCTCCCACAACCCTAGCCACCCTGCTCCTTTCCTTTCCCCTTCTCTGTGCACTCATCTCCCATCCCTATTTGCCCTTTATTCCACCTCTTTCCGCACATGCTTTTCCTTTTCCACCCATATCCCTCCAACTGGCTTTATATTTCACTCCCCCTCTTTCCTTCCTTATTTTGTTTCCTCTTCACCTCTAGGCTTTGTCACATACTCCACCCATCTGCCAGTCAACCACTCCCCCCCCCATCCCCCTTCCTCACCTGCATCCACCTATCACTTGCCAAGCCTTGTCCCCTCCCCACCCCTATTTTAGTAGCTTTCTCCCTCTTCTCCAATCATTCCGAAGATGGATCTCGACCTGAAATGCTGTCTGTCCATTCCGTCCACAGATGCTGCCTGACCTGTTCAGTTCCTCGAGCACTTTGTGAATAGTTGTTATGATGGTTTGGGCATTGTTAGATAGGATGTTTTATTCTGTATTCTATCATACTACTTAATGGTTGTTGGCACAGAACTAGCAACTAGTAGCCTGTGTTGGTGATGCAATAATATTTTGCGTATAAACTGGTGGTTAAATTTCAGAAGCAGGATCTTCAAAATAATGTTTGCTGATTTAGTAAATGTGGCTCTAGTCGGCCATAACATTATGTCTGAATCAGACACAAATTCTCTTGTGTTCTTTCTCATTCTGAGATATGAGAGGTCAAAGCAAGCCAGAAGGATTTCTAAAGGCTTGAGTGTTGTAAGTAGCATTTCAGTGTGAACTTTTCTTGTGATTTAGTAAATTTCAAGTGTTTTTTAAGACAAGGGAGATGAATGACATTTGCACTTTCTTGTTCTGAAATGATTTTTTAATATCAGAAATATCATCCAAAGATCAAGCTAATAACTCTAATGTCAGAATGGTTAAAATCTTATGATAGAATTACAAAAAAAAAAATGCATGTAATGGAATTTCTTGTAAAATATTTGTGAAATTCATTTTTGAATTAAAAGGTGAATATATTATTTTATGAGACTAAATGTTTAGTCTGAATATCCTGCAATGCTTTTCATCGTAGATTCATTTTTTGCATATAAGTGTAGTAAGTGTGATTGTTGCTTTTTGAGCAGAATGTCTTAATGCATATCATTCCTTATTTGTGTTTTTCAGGAAGAGAAGAATTTGTTGCAACCTTTAAAGGATCTGAATACTTCTGCTATGACTTGTCGCAGAATCCAATCCAGAGTAGCAGCGATGAAATAACATTATCATTCAGAACCCTTCAAAGAAATGGTCTGATGCTTCATACAGGGAAATCTGCAGATTATGTAAATCTGGCTTTGAAAGATGGTGCAGTCTCACTGGTCATTAATTTGGGGTCAGGAGCGTTTGAAGCTTTGGTGGAACCTGTGAATGGAAAATTTAATGACAATGCCTGGCATGATGTGAAAGTAACCCGGAACCTTCGTCAGGTAACAGTACAAAGGGTAATGTGGAAAATATGGGACCAGTTTTTATTTTGTGTGTGGCATAAAAATGAATTTTATTGCACACATTTACAACTTAATTATCCCAAACTAAATATAATTAAATTTATTTCTATTTTAACTTCAAATGAATTGGATATGGCAAAATGTTAGCTACGATTTTTTTCTCAATTTTCAAACTAGTCACTTTATGATACCCAAACAAATGCAGATCCAGAGCTACACTAGTGGTTAGAAGATCAGCGGTACGTGTGAAAAGCTGATTCATGTTGATTTGTGTAAAACTGGGAAAAAAATCTAAAAGAGATGAAGATGGATCCGATTTGTGGATTTTACGTGAGATGTTCGCACATTGCACATGAGCTGATAAAAACCAAAATCTGCAGATTCTGGAAAAATGGAAAATGATGGAAATACACAGCAGGTTGGGGGGCTGCATCTGTGGGAAGAAAAAAGAGTTAACACTTAACACAGATTGAAGTTTGTTCTTCGGAAATGGGAAGGAGACAAAATGAGCTTGTTAAACTGCAAGGAGGGTGTGGGGGAAGGGGTGACTCCAACAGGGTCCAGCAGCTGTGGGGGATTTCATCAAATGCCTTACTGAAATCCATGTAAATAACATCCACGATCCCACCCTCATCGATCACCTTCAACACCTTCTCAAAAAACTCAATCAAATTAGTAAGACAAGATCGGCCGCGTACTAAGTCACACTGACTGTATCTAATTAACCAATTCTGTTCCAAATGAGAGTAAATCTTATCCCCTATTCAACCAAACACTTACCAGCCTTCACTACACCCCCTCACGCCTTTATAATGGCTGTGTTCCTCTCCACTCTCAGTTCTGATGCAAGCTTTCAACTAGAAACATCGACAATTCCTTCTCTTCCACAGATGTTGCTCAACCCACTTAGTTTCACCAGTCAATTGATTCACATTACAGCATCTGCCATCTCTTGTGTCTCTGTTTTATGGTTGTTGAAATACTTTTGAAGCATATTCCCAACTGCAAAGTAGGAAAAGTAAGGCACACTGACAACAGGGAGCCAGTGTTAACCATACATGAAGAACAGCAAAAAAATATTTAAAATGCTGCTAATTGATTCAAAGATAACGAGACATTACATTGCGAGCAACTGTCTCAAGGTCAAAAACACGCCAAAAAACTATGTCTGAATTAGTTTATCTTTAGAGAATGGGAGTAGAAATGACCCCTTTAATTTGTTCTAAATGTGTATTTGCAGTCATGCTTGAGTGCTGCATTCTGCATGCAATATTTAGTTCCATTGAAGTCTGAGGATATTAGTGGAAAGAAAAACAAAGATAACATTTCAAATCAAAGACACTTCACCAAAATCAATAAACTAACACAGTATAAACAATGCCGGAAGAAATAAACTCAGTTGATGATGCAAAAACATAAAATTGTGGAGACTTTCAGCAAGTGAGGCAGCATCTGTGGAAATGGAAACAGTTACAATTAAGGAACCTCCATTAATTGCTGCTAATCTTACCATGGAACCTTTATAATGTTTGCTATGTTTGCCTTTATTAAGCCCAATGTATGGGATCACCCAGTTGAAGTCTAAGGTCATGAAGCATTGATGTTCCAGGATGGAAGAAACAGCATAAAAGAATTACAATCTTTACCTTTAATAACAACTCTTTGGAAATCCCGATTATTCACAAAGGAAACAATATTTCCTTTATGATTCTACTGACAACTTGCTGGCCCATTAGGTCAAGAGTGTTTAATTAATAGATGTACTGGCAACAGAACAACACAAATTCAATCTTGCTGCAGCTTGTTAGGGGCTGTAATGCAATAACATAAATAAAGGTAGGATAATCAATAATACAATGAATTAATAATCAGTCATATACTAGGTACGTAGACCAGAATAGTACAATTACAAAGTCCATAGTGCCATAAATACATAGTCCACAGCAGATCATAATTGCTAAGGTTGGGTAATAGTGCAGTGTTCAAGAGCCTGATGGTTGCCCAGAAGCTCTTCTTGAAGCTGAAAGTAACTATTTTCAGGCTCCTGTGCCACCTCCTCGATGGGAGTAGCAAGCCAAGAGTGTGGCCAGAGTCTTCTTGAGGCAGCGCCTTCCATCATTACCTTCAATGGTGGAGAGATGAATACCCGTGACTGGGTAGTGTCTATCATTATCTGCAGCTTCCTTCATTCCTGAGCATTCGAGTAACCGAACAAGGCTGTGATAGAGTCAACTCTCTAACATTCATCTTTGAAGCTCAGTAGAGTATTCAACATCATACCCAACACTCCAAAGAAGCAGAGGAGTGGAAGTGGTTCATTTGTGGTTGCAACAATGTGCTTGGCCCAGGAGAGATCTTCAAAGATATGCATGCCCAGAAACTTGAAGTTGTTGACTCTCTCCATGCCATCCTGTTGATGAAGATAGGCTCATGGAACTTCTGCTATCAGTTCCTGAAAACAACAATCAGCTTCTTGATGTCACTCCTGTTGTTCTGAAACCATTGAATCAGATTATCAATCTTCCTGCTGTACTCTTGACGCATCATTACCCATTATTTGTCCAACACCAATAATATCATCTACATTGTCATGGCTATACAGAAAGATTAGAGCACAGGATTGAGCACATAGTGATGAGGTTCTCCTGTGTTGATGGTTAATGAGGAGGAATTGTCATTGCCAATTTATACTGATTTTGGTCTCCATTGATGAAGTTGAGGATCCATTTGCATAAGGATGAGCAGTGTCCAGTTCTCTGATATGTTTAGAGGTGAGCACCAGTCAATGAACCTGATGTAAATGTTCTTATGGTCCAAGTGGGCCAGTGCATAATGGAGACCCAGCAAGATTGCATCCCCTGTTGATGTGTTATGTTGGTAGGTGAATTGCATCATAACAAAACTCTAACAGCACTTCACCACCACAAGGCCAGTTCCACTGTCGGTTATTGAGACATCTCCCCTTGCTCTTTATGGACTCTGGCAATATGGATGTCCTTTCAAAACACACGGTACCTCAGACATTAGTAAGAGATTGAAAAGATCATCAAAAACGGCAACCAATTGTTCTGCACACGTTTTAGGTCTGCTCTTGTGATGCAATGCATCTCTAAAGTGTATTGTGAAGTGTATGTTTGTAAGGAGAATTCTAAGTCCTTGGTTACAGTACTCTATTTAAACTCAATTAGTCTGGAAAGGAATGATAACTCACAACTGTTTGTTCAGCTTACAATGGTCTCCAACATCTATATCAGTAATATTAATTCCTATTTTCCTGCTTGTTACAAATTGATAATTCATTCTATTCACATAAATCCTGTTTGCTCAGTGCAAAGGTATTAGTGGACATTGGGGATTAGATAAAATATTACATTTACATGAAGATTGAAGGCACATTTCTTAAATGCACATTGTTACATTTTAAGTTTATTAATTTAAGCAATACTAAGGGCATGGAAATTGTCTCACCTGGATCTGTCTTTTCTTGGGTAATAGGAATAGAATTGACCATTTGAAATGTCTAAAATTCTAGAGATTCAGTTTCTGTGCATTACAGAGCAGATAAAAAACAAAACTATTATCTTCATTCCTTTAGTTATTTAGTACTTCGTTTGCACTAAAGTGATTCTTCATGAATATGTGCATAGAAAGCTGAAGGCTTTCAAGGATTTCATTGGGGTTTTATGTTCAATTATTAACAAGATTACTTAAACATAAATCAATTAATAACACAAAACAAGAAATTTCTTTAAAATCTGTTCATTACAGAAATTTAAAAAAATCTAAAACAACAACAGTGAAGGTGATATTTATACTAACTGTCATGGGTTCAAAGTAAGTATAGAGTCCCTGTTCATAACTAAGGTTTAGCAATATTAACATTTTAATACTGCTATTAATATTATTGATGGCATACTTGTTAGTCTGCTTTTTTCTTGTAAAATTATTTTGCCTTTCTTATATGTTACTAACATGCTTAATAACTAACATGTCATTCATGGAATGTGTCATTCTACTAACCGTTACCTTAATCAAATAATGTACTAACATGGTAGTGACCATCATATTTTTGAGTAACAATCGTTATTCTGTTCACAGTTTTAATTTCCTTTCTCCCCCCCTTCTCCGCAAAGCACGCAGGCATCGGACACGCTATGGTAAACAAACTACATTGTTCGGTAGATATCATTCTAATTGTTTCTTAGTTTGGGTTTGCCGTGTGTTTTCTTTCTTTACTGTAGACATCATTAACAAAAGAGGAACTGGGGTTGGTACTCTTCTGCTTACTTTGAAATCCTCCTTTCATCTGTTGTTGACCTTCTTTATCTGTTTCTATCAAAATCTATTCAAACTTCTTCAGGGGCATCATAAAAGTTACAAGCGGTTGCATCAAGCTGCGGTTTTCGGGGGATCAAGCTAAATGGTGGCTGGCCCTGGGTTCACTGGCTCAGCCAGTTCCTGACCATACACAATGCATGGCATGAAGACGTGGACTGGGAATGTCTGAAATGCTACATCCATACATCTGTTCTTCGTTGCAAGCAATTTTGGTGTCTTCCCCTTTCAGTTTGCTCTGCATGTGCACATCAGTTGTAAGACCTGAGTGTGCTTTTTAATTACATTATTTTCCAGCAGGTTATTTTTCTGCACGTTACTTTTTTTTTAATGAAAAAAAAAGGAAAGATTAAAAAGGGCAGTTGCACGATCAAATAAAGCTAGAGCTCTGTTGGTAGTGCTTACAGTGATGACAATACAGCAGTTGCTCCTAAAAGCTTGTGCTTTGTCTGATGGGATTTATTTCAACCAGCTGCACGTTTTTAATCTTTAAACGCATATATTGGATAAACTTACTAATATTTACATTTAATTCAACTAACATGAAACATTCTACTAACACCGTTTTTGTGTCTGCTAAAAACAAATTTTGTTGCATTAGGAAAAATATTAACATCAGTTTTATATTTGGCTAACATATTTTCTAAAGTAGTTTTTAGATCATTTTGGGAGGGGGATTATTGGACCACCAGATGAGAGCACTGAGACTAATCAGACATGAAAATGGGTTGCTGTCTGCAGGTCATACACAAGAACCTGAACTAAAGGTGTTTGCCTTAATATGAATATTGCATCTTTTCCTTGTGTTTTATTATGTAGGTGACAATCTCAGTAGATGGAATACTGACCACCACGGGATACACACAGGAGGATTACACCATGCTAGGCTCTGATGACTTTTTCTATGTTGGAGGCAGTCCCAGCACTGCTGATCTTCCAGGTTCACCAGTCAGCAATAA
Organism: Okamejei kenojei; assembly: GCA_035221665.1. Lineage (NCBI taxonomy): Eukaryota > Metazoa > Chordata > Chondrichthyes > Rajiformes > Rajidae > Okamejei > Okamejei kenojei. The sequence continues at coordinate 78,709,870 of CM069138.1, read as the reverse complement.
TTTTATGGGTTGCCTGAAGGAGGTAGGTTCATTTTTGAATAGCAAATAATTTAGGTGGTGGGATGTAAACCCTTGGTTTTGGAAAGGTTTGTATTTTTCCCTCATTAATGTGCATATTGCTGCAGTTGTGAAGGGGACATTTTGTGTGCATTGACATGGGCCACTTTGAGGTTCTGGACCTAGTGAAACACCAGGTCAAAGAGAATGAGTTGAATAATATACATTTCCCCACACCATTATCCATTCAGCAGGTTGACGGAGGACAAATAAAACTCAATTAAGGTAGGGAGAATCAAGCAATGAGCAACCTTTGGATTCAAATTCATGGTATCTGGTTTTAAGGCAAGTTTATTTTGTGACATATGTTACTAATTTATGTATTTTATTCCCATCCAATTACTATTGTAATAATTACTCGCATAGGAGAATGTGATGACCTGATTACAAATGAAGCACTTAAGGGTCATTCTTCAGACCAAATGACTAAGATTGAAATGCAGATTAAAATGCAGTCGTTGGTTATGTTGTTGACATGGATTATTGCCCTATTTTCTATTGACATTTCGTAAGAGCAACAGCAGAATGATTAATCTGACGGCGATTCTAATATGGTGAACACAATTCGTTCTGAATACATCTGATAAACTGAGAAACAATATTTATTTATTAAATTGTGTGCTGGAGTTTCTTCCTCAGTCAGTAGAGCTAAGCATGCAATATAGTAGCCCATGCACATTGTGCTCGGTACCGGCAGGTTTAGAAACAATGGAAACTTAGTTTAGGTGCAAGACTTTTAAGGAGACTATCTGAAGGAAGATTCAAAGACTGGACTTCTCAGGTATTTCTTGGAACAGGCTGATCCCCTTCAAATTGCACTAAAGCAGGCAACAGCTGTCTCATCAAACCCTGCTGCTGCATTGCGGAGCACTCCATTGGTGGACGATGCAGATGCCTTTAACAGAGATGCCTCTGACCCGCTGAGTTTCTCCAGGTTTTTGTGTCTATCCTGTAACATTTAACATGCACTGAACACCAGTGGATGTTGTGTATGTGAGATATATGCTTGTAAATCTGTATCCTAAATTACTATTCAGATAAGATCTGTGCATACGTTGTTAGAATAGGTCATAAATCTGCCTTGGCAATTGAAAGTATGGTTTCTATTTGATGATTTCCCATTAACAACATATATTACCTTCAGACAACGTATAATTTTAAATATATTTTTAAAAATTACATTTCTGCATCTTTTGACAACCTGTCATTGAAATTCACAATTTCTGCTAAACATGTGTATCCAAGAATTAATTCACAGACAGTGGCGTTAAACACACAATACAGTAGTATTCATAACGGTACTCTTCCTCTAAGGTTTATTACATTGATGCCATTGGAATAGATTTTGGAGGCACTGCACTGGCATTGTTATGATATATAAACATGTGGTGTGACCATCCAAGGAGTGGATATCTGCCCGGTAGACACAAAATACTGGAATTAGCGGATCAGGCCAATGTGTGAATATCTGCCCAACACCTTAACTGTCACTCAGAGTTCCTCTCCTAAAATGTGGTGCCGTTGCAATCAAGAGGCAGAGAGATGCTAGGTGGGTTTTACAAGAATTGGTTCAGAGTGGCAAATCTGTGGAATTCCCTGCCACAGACAACTATGGAGCCAAAGTCAATCGATTTTTTCAAGACGGAGATTGACAGATTCTTGATTATTACAGGTGACGGGGTTATGGAGTGCAAGAGAAAGGGGTTAAGAAGGAAAGATACAGTGCATTCAGAAAGTATTCAGACCGCTTATTTTTCCACATTTTGTTACATTACAGCCTTATTTTAAAATTGATTAAATTATTTTTTTTAAATCATCAATCTATACACAATACCCCACTATGAAGAACAAAAACAGGTATTTAGAAATGTTTGCAAAGTAATTGAAAATAAATAACTGAAATATCACATTTACATAAGTATTCAGACCCTTTGCTATGACACTCAAAATTGAGCTTAGGTTCATCCTGTTTCCATTAAGGCACACGCCTTTCTAAATAATGTCCCACAGTTGACAGTGCATGTCAGAGCAGAAACCAAGCCATGAAGACAAAGGAATTGTCCGTAGTCCTCTGAGACAGTATTGAGTCGAGGGGAAGGGTACAAAACAATTTCTGAAGCATTGTAGGTCCCGAAGAGCACAGTGGCCTCTGTCATTCTTAAATGGAAGAACTTTGGAACCACCAGGACTCTTCATAGAGCTGGCCACCCAGCTAAACTGAGCAATCGGCGGAGAAGTGCCTTGGTCAGGTAGGTGACCAAGAACCCAAAGGTCACTCTGACAGAGCTCCAGAGTTCCTCTGTGGAGATGGGAGAACCTTCCAGAAGGACAACTATATCTGCATCACTCCACCAATCAGGCTTTTATGGTAGAGTGGCCAGACAGAAGCCACTACTCAGTAAAAGAAACATGACAGCCCACTTGGAATTTGCCAAAAGGCATGAGAAACACGATTCTCTGGTCTGATGAAACCAAGATTGAACTCTTTAGTCTGAATGCAAAGCGTCACATCTGGAGGAAACCAGGCACTGCTCATTACCTGACCAATGCCATACCTACGGTGAAGCACGGTGGTGGCAGCATCATGCTGTGGGGATGTTTTTCAATGGCAGGAACTGGGAGACTAGTCAGAATCGAGGGAAAGATGAACGGAGCAAAGTACAGAGAGATCCTTGACGAAAACCAGCTCCAGAGCATTCTGGACCTCAGACTGGGGCTGAGGTTCACCTTCCAACAGGACAACAATACTAAGCACACAGCCAAGACAACGCAAGAGTGGCTTCGTGACAAGTCTGTGAATGTTCCTTGAGTGGTCCAGCCAGAGCCCAGACTTGAACCTGATCGAACATCTCCGGAGGGAACTGAAAATAGCTGTGCATTGACGCTCCCCATCCAACCTGACACAGCTTGAGAGGGTCTGCAAAGAAGAATGGGAGAAATGACCCAAATGCAGGTGTGCCAAACTTGTAGCGTCATACCCAAGAAGACTCGAGGCTGTAATTGCTGCCAAAGGTGCCTCAACAAAGTATTGAGTAAAGGGTCTGAATACTTATGTATATGTGATATTTAAGTTATTTATTTTTAATAACTTTGCAAAAATTTCTGAACACCTATTTTTGTTTTTTTATTATGGGGTATTGTGTGTAGATTGATGATAAAAAAAAAAGAATTAAATCAATTTTTGAATAAGGCTGTCACGTAACAAAATGTAGAAAAAGTGAATGGGGCTGAATACTTTCTGAATGCACTGTTGGTCAGCCATGATTGAATGGCAGAGCATACTTGATGGGCTGAATGGCTTATCCAAGAAATGAACAAAGTCAGAAATTAAAACATATTGGTCATTTGGCTGATAAGGAAGGTTTGTTAAGTCAAATAAGGCAATATGGAAATTATAAAGCAAATGCAGAAAGTATGCAAGTGCTACTGAAAATTACATGTACAGTACAAAATGGGTGACATTTCCACCATGGGAGAAATGCTTTAATACCTAATCGCATTAATGCAGCACTGTGTGTCACCATTAAGCTGTTTGTGAAAGACACACAATGATCAATATCTTCTGTTGTGAGGTTCCAATATAGGCATTATCTGTATCTGTTTTAATTGTGTTGCATTCTATTGATTTATGAGAAGTTTCCTAGCTGGTAGTTGTAGATTAAGCATACTAGTCTGCCTTTACACCACACATATTATGCATGCTGCACATTCCATATGTACTCCAGTCCGGATTTTCATCCCTACCCCAGACTATTGATAACGGCACCATCTCACAGTCAGACTTGATGCTGACTACCGAGACAATAGCATGTAATGTGTCCTCCCCTTGTGTTACAATAAAGACTGTGAGTTGTTACTCCTGTGTATGGGTCTCATTACATAACATGGTGTCAGAACGTTTGGACCCCTTACTCGCCTAGTTTGGTTCCAGTTTGTTTTAGTCTTTTCTTTTCTGTTTGTTATTTCGCTCTGGCAGCTACATTTCATAAGCCTGAACTGTTGTGTCTAATGGCGACCTCGCTGAGCGTCGGCGCATCTACAAAGAGGACTTCACTGTTTATATCCGTGCAGCGCATCATGCTGCACCGCCAGACGTTGGTGCATCTATTCTCCTCAATTCGGCTGGTACAGAAGTCATTCGACGTGCACACCGATTCCACTACGACCCCAGCCCAGGTAAATCCCGCGGGTGTTCAGATTCTCCCGGCGGAATCTACAGACGAACAAGTTCAGACAGCTGTGTGAGCTATGCACCAATCTCGTAATGGAGCGCCACAGGTTTCTTGCGCACAGCCAGAGGCAAGGTGAGCCAGTCGTAGCCTATATCATTTCTTTTAAAGCACATCGCTAGCCGATGCAGATTTGTAAACCTGTGTGATTGTCTCATTCGTGACAGACTGGTATCTGGTATTCTCAATGACAAGGTACGAGATTAACTTATACGTGATGCAGACCTCACTCTGGAAAGGGCTGAGAATCGTTGCTGTGCCTGCTATCGATGGACTGAGTATCAACATATCCTTGTCGGAGTTGTCTTGTAGACACCGAGACCCCATGGTCACTCACCTCATTAATGGAGCGAATGTTATTGATAAACCCGATACGATAGATCGTTGTAACGTTCTATCCTTATCTGAATTCCACAGGATTCGGAATGCTAAACTCATCAAACAAACTACTGCTACGTTACTCCCTTTTGTGGGGATTGCGGTGCACCCTGTTGGAAGAGTTTTTGTTACAGTGCCATCTAGCGTCACGTGTGTACAATCTGAGCATCTTTATTGTCCGAGAGAAAGCGACTTCTCTCCTTGGCATTAATGCTTGTAACGACCTAGGCTAGTCACTCAGGTCGGTGGGGGCGCTGCAAGCCAGCAGCCTTGTCAGCAGCGTGTTTGTTTTTTCAACTTTTTTTAGTATGTTTTAATGTCTGTTTTTAATGTTTCTTTGTGTCTCTTGGACACGCTTTGGTCGCCTCCTCCACGGAGAGGCGACTTTTTCCAGGTCGCCTCCCCCGTGGCCTAACAGCGAGGATCGGACGGCTTTTCCCGGAGACGCACCTGGGGCTTCAGCGGCGGGCGCAGCGTGGACTCTCGGCGTGGAGCGGGCGAGCCCTCGCCGGGGCTCGCCAGAGGGGAGCGCTCCGTTACACTGGCCCGTGGCAGCCTGAGGCCACGGTCTGCAGAGTTTCAGCTGGCGCGGCGTCCACAGCCTGGGATCCCTCGTGGGGACCCGGGGGAAGAAGAGATCCAACTGCAGGCCCGCGGCCTAATTCTACTGCGGGCGAGGCGGGGACTTACTTACCATCAGGAGCGAGGTCCCACACCAGGGATCCCTGGAGAGGAGCTCCAGTCCGCCGGCCTTGCCGTCTGTGGTGCTTCTAGCTGCAGCACGAACTTTAAATCTCTAACCGCCGGCCTGCGGCCTACACCAGCCTGAAGCCGCGGTCTCCGGTGGGGAGGCACCGATTCAGGATTTACCTGGACTTTTTACCTTGTCTGCACATCTGGACGCCTGCAGCGACGGCTGCGGAGGGTGGAGGTCTTGACCACGGGGGAGAATGGAGGAGGACTCGCCAATTTTTGAGCCTTCCACCATAGTGATGAATGCTGTGGTGGATGTTTGCATTAAATTTTTATTGTGTATTGTGTGTTCTTTATTATTGTACCGCTGCTGGCAAATTCATTTCACTTGCACTTTATGTGCAATGTGACGAATAAAACCATATTGTATTGTATTCGGCCCAGCGGCTCATCAACTGGCTCCACTCAACAGTTTCTCTCATCTTCAGAAAAACAGTCACAATTGAAACCGACCATCAACCATTGATCAGCATTCTGAACAAACTGATACACACTGCTCCAGCGCATCTCCAGCGTATGATGTTACAACTACAGAAGTATGACATTACTCTGATTCACAAACATGGCAAAGACATGCACTTGGCTGACAACTTCGTTGCTATGATGGTCTCCTATGTTCAGTTGTCCTATTTGGAGGACCTGGCAGCACAGACTGCTGCTGACGATACATTACGATTACTCTCCACTCTCACACAGCACGGGAGGCTGGACAAGCAATACAGACTACCACTCCTAAATCTGCCCTTCTCCGTTCGTGTCGAGCTAGTACTACAAAATGGTATAATAATAATAATAATAATAATAATAATAATAACTTTATTACGGACTCAAGGTCCAGATAAGGGGCAACATTACATTAAAAAAAATGCATTGCATCTCAAATATCATAAATATATATAAAATCATGGTAAATCACATAAAAACATCATAATTTATATATTTTTAAAAAAACCCACAATACTTAAGTTAAAAATCCAGAGTAAAAAATGATCAATGTCGTACAACGAGACAACGATACCAGTGTCTCCACAACTGGGATTCGTAGCGTGTAGTGCTAACCCTTATGTTTGTCAAGGCCACAATAAGCACATTTTTAGAGTCATTTATCCTGCAAATGAATTTATACATGTGGTGTCTTAGGATAGCTTCTAAAGTACTGACTCCTGCAGCCACAAACATATTACTGGCACTACACCACCTTGGTTGCCTTAGCAGTGTTCTCATGGCATTGTTATATGCAACCTTTAGTCTCTGCATATTTGTCTTTAAATAATTCGACCACAGGTGCGCAGTGTAGAGGGGTGTGCAGTATGCTCTAAATAGCGACATCTTCACCACATCTGCACACGCACCAAATTTACGCAAGAGGATATTCGCCTGTATATACAGCATGCGTCGTTGCCTATAAATATCCTCATCATCTGTCATTTGTGCTGTAATAATATGCCCTAGATATTTTATCTTATTACAGACACTAAGATTGTTGTCAGACAATTTAAAATCAGGATATTTTAGGCTTTTATCCTCTTTGGTTCTACAGACCATAACAGCACTCTTACTAGCATTATATTTAATGTCATGTTCCAAACCATACATTGAACATGCAGTAAGGAGCTGCTGGAGACCAGCGCTAGATGGACTAAAGACCACAAGATCATCTGCATACATAATATGGTTCACTAGAATATTACCAATCACACACCCAGTGTTACAGGCTTTCAATTGTTTATACAGATCATCAATATATAGATTAAAAAGGACTGGGGATAAAATTCCCCCTTGTCTAACACCAATGCTAACCCCAAATGGGGCTGAGACCCTATTGCCCCATTTTATTCTCACAATGTATTTAGGCACCCCTCTTTGACACATTTCATTATTATCGTATTATCGTAAAGGGTCACAAAGCTGTAATTCCTGCCTCCCTACACAACAAATATTTTTATGCCGTCCGTGGGGGACACCCAGGCGCAGACGTGACTATTCTAAGAGCAAAAAGCATGTTTTTTTGGCCTGGAATGACTGATTATATACATGAAAATGTAGTCCTGTGCGGTGTGCAATAGTTTGGCACCACATCAACAAAAGCAGCCACTTTTCTCACACCTGGTTCCCGACCTTCCAGGGTCCAGTGCGGCAACGCACATTTTTGATTGGCATGGCAAACAATACCTGGTCTTAGTCGACTCGTACTCCGGTTAGTTTGATTTTGATCTACTCCATAGCCCCACCTCCGCAGCGGTGGTCCAGAAGCTGGCACGCCATTTCTCTGTCCACGGGGCTCCCTATCAACTACTTTCCGACAACGGCAGTCAATTTACCAGCCAGTACTTCAAAGACTTTGCTAAACACTGTGACGTTCGTCATATCACCAGTAGCCCCGAATACCCACAGTCAAGTGGGCTGGCTGAACGTGCCGCCAGGATGCCAAACAACTGATGGAACGATCCCACAGAGCAGGAACAGACGTTTTCCTAGACTTGCTCAACCTGCGCAACATCTCCCGTGACCCTGTCCTGGGCTCACCCGCCCAGCGCCTGATGTCAAGACAGACCCGAGCCACACTGCCTGTGTCAAACAGACACTAGTACCGCAAGTTCGCACACCATCCGAAATCCAGTCCAAGCTACAACAAAAACGCAACGTTCAAAAAAGATGGTATGACAAGACGAGCAGACTACTTCCAACACTAGCCAAGGGACATGTGGTCCATCTAAAACAGAAAAGGGGCACGACCGCCTCGGTGTAATATCTGGAACTGCTCCCGAACCACGTTCATATCTGGTCAATGCCGACCGCGGCACCTACAGATGTAATAGACAGCACATCGTGCCTGTGAATTAACCAGCACCACCTCCGTACCATCCCGACCGCACAGGTATACTTCCATCCCCATCCAACGGCCCCGGCCCGATCATACCACTGTTGCCTGCCGCTCCTGATCAGATCGTATCACCCATGACCACGCCATCTCGACCCCTGCCAAGGTCTCCAGTTTTGCCACCGGCGATACTGCTTCATTCTCCAGCTCCTGTTCTACCACCGATCACATCTCCGGTGAAGGGAGGAAATGCAGGACTGTACGGTACATATGCAGGTAGCACCTGCAAGCCTAACCCAAAGTACCAGGATTATGTTTGAAATGTCTTTGGTGTTATTCCCTTCAGCTTACTTATACTTACCACATGTAATCAGTGGTATATATATTTTGCATGTGATTATCATATCTATTTTATTATGGGTTAATTCCTTAAGAGGAAGGATGTAGATTAACCATACTACTCTGCGTTTACTATATCGTTCACCACACATATTATGCATGCTGCAAATTCCATATGAAGTCCAGTCCGGATCTTCATCCCTACCCTATTGATAATGCCACTTCACCACCTCTTCTTCTTCTTCTTGTGTATGGTGTGCACAGCCTAAAGTTGTAGGACAACTTGTTCTATTTGATCTCATTTGATTGTGCATGCCAGGTTGATTGCATTCGTCGAAACAGGGTGGACCATGTGAAAGTTGCTATCTCCCACCCCACCATCTCATGGTCAGACTTGATGCTGACTACAGAGACGATAGCATGTAATGTTTCCTCCGCTTGTGTTACAATAAAGACCATGAGTGGTCACTCCTGTGTATGGGTCTCATTACACAACAGTAGTGTTTACCTCACCAAGGTCAATTTCTACAAGTTAGCCACACAGAGAAAACTATGCACCCGGCTTTTAAAAAGGTGCAGTACAATACTAGCAACATCCCCCAGTCAGAGAGCCGTGATGTTACTGAATGAATGTATGTTGCAGTGATGGGCCAGAGTGGTATATTGCTTCCCAGGTATCAACCCTGTTTAGTTTGGGGAAGAACTTCTTCTTCTTCTTGCGTTTGAGGCAACAGAAGTCCGCAGCAGGGTGATGCCATCCGGTTCGACATCCGTAGGTGCCCACCCTAAAAAGGGCACATGCTTCGGGTTGGCGCCAAGCTACGGCGCTGCTGCTGTCTCCGTTTGTTGTCGTTCGCCTGACTGAAGTCAGTTGACAGGGCTCACCACGGGGAGGTCGACAACATGAGCCCCGGGGAAGAACTGTGCCTACAGTGGACATGTTCTTTGTGCAATGGGCGGCCACAGCCAGACACTCCTGGCAGTGACTAGAGGGTACCTATGAGGCCATGGGTGCAGTATCTGAATGCTTGAAGAAAATGCCAACAGTAACAGTATGGTGGCACAGCGGTAGAGTTGCTGCCTTACAGCGCCAGAGACCCGGGTTCCATCCTGACTACGGGTGCTGTCTGAATGGAGTTTGTCCCTTTGACCACGTGGGTTTTCTCCAGATGCTCTGGTTTCCTATAACATTCCAAAGATGTCCAGGATTGTAGGTTAATTGGCGTCTGTAAATTGTCTCTGGTGTGTAGGATAGAACTAGTGTATGGGTGATCGCTGGTTGGCACGGACTCTCTGGGCCCAAGGGCCTGTTTCCATGCTGTGTCTCTAAGCTAAACTAAAGAAACAAATTGTAGTGTTTATTCTATATGCACCTGTAGGCTCTCCCTTGAGTTTGGTGATTTGGTGATCTGTCCAAAGTTACACTGAGCTGCAGTCCATAACACAGTAGATATAAGCAGCAGCGTCCAGGAAGACTTGAGGTCAGGATAAAAGAGGGTGACTATGACCCTGACCCTGTTGTTGTTTTTGGATACAGGGGTGTTTACCTCTATAAATATTGTATAGTGGAAGAACTCAGCTTAGAAATTCACCCAATTAAACCATAAATTGCTCAGGGCTTGCAACATATTTTTATATTGAATATATTTTTCGACATTGAAATGCAAAGAACATTGAAGATAATAATTATGGTGCTAATCTCCACCATTAAATAAACTAATTGTGAGAAAAATGTTGGTGAAACTTGAGTTTCCTTCTGTCTTAAAACAAAAGAATTGTGAGGAAAAAAAAGAAACAAAGTGCTGGAGTAATCAATGGCTCAGGCAGTATCTTTGGAGAATACTTGTATTGCATTGCACCTTTTTAAAAGCCGGGTGCATAGTTCACCCCGTGCGGCTCAATGGTAGAAATTATTCTTGGCGAGGTAAGCACTTCCAGCTAGTAAAACTTATCATAAATCAATGAAACACAACACAATTAAAAATTGTACAAATAATGCCTAACTTTGGTCAGACAGTATCTCTGAAGAACATGGATAAGTGATGTTATAGGTCGCAACCTTTCTTCAGACTGATTGTGGTGGGAAAGGAAAAGGCTGAAAGAGAGGTGGTGGCAGGACAAAGCCTGGTCAGTGGTTGGTGAGGTGGGGAGGGGGGTTAATAGGCAGATGGTTGAACAAAGGGAAGAGATGAAAAGACAAAGTGTGAGATCAGGATAGATGGGGTATGACTTGTGAAGCAAGAGGAAAGAATATATGTGGAAGGGGAGGGTGAATGGGAGAAATGGGTGACAGTCCAGGTGGGGCATAGAGAAGGGGGAGGAGAAAAGATGCAGGGAGAGAAGGAGCGTAGATAATTACCTAAAATTGGAGCATTCAATTTTCATACCGTTAGGTAGTAAGCTGCCCACGTGGAATGTGATGTGCTTTTCCTCCAGCTTGCACTCTGGCAATTGAGGAGGCTCAGGACACAATGGTTGGCATGGGAATGGAAAGTAAAGTTAAAACAGATAGCACCTGAGAGATCCAACAGGCCTTGGCGGACTGAGCACAAGTGTTCAGCAAAACGATTGCCTAGTCTTTGCTTGGTCTTGTCAGTGTAAAGGAGGCTGCAATGCAGTAGATGAGGTTAGAAGAGGTGCATGTGATCCTCTGTCTCACCAGGAAGGACTACTGGGGTCCCTGGATGGAGGTGAGGGAGGAGATGGAGGGATGGGTGTTGTTTTTCCTGTGTTTGCAGGAGAAAGTACCTGGGGAGGGGATGGTTTGGGTGGTAAGGGATGAATGAAGAAAGGAGTTGCAGAATAAGTGGTTTCTACAGATGGCAGAAAGGGATGGGGATGAGAATTTGCACACCAAAGCCTCATTGTTCTTTTGTATCCCTTTAGATGATTCTAAGAACAGAGGATCAAAGGGAAATTTGGTTTCATGTCCATAGATTCTTGAAGGTAGCATAAGAGACAGGATAGAAGGCATGCAGGTTATTTTCTTTATGATTTGTTTCATAAGAATCGGGAAAGCTAAGAGCGTAAAACACACGATAGTACTGTTAAATATTTACAAAGAAGAAGGAATTGCCAGAACTCAAAAAAGACCAGGGAAATTTATCAGGATATTGCCTGGAATTAAAATTGTTAGCTGCAAGGAAAGTTTGGACAGGTTGGTGATGTCAAACTGTAGCTTCTGAAGGAGGCGACTGAGCAGAGATTTAATTGAAGTATATAAAGTTGCAAGGGATCTTGATAAAGTGAATAAGAAAATCTTATTTCCCTTGATGGTGATTTTAATAACCTGGCTTATGGGTGATGAGTGGTAAATTTAAAGCAATTGGTTGGAGCTTTGAAGATTTTATCTTAAGCAGATGATGGAGGTCGGAAACACACAGGAAGAATGATAGTTAAAGAACTGATTGTGCAGTCAATGTGTTTGCAACCAACAAGACTGTGTACTAAAAGTGGATAAATGACACTAGCCTGGATAGCTTATGTTTTGGCCAGAAAAGATATGAAGTCTCTTTGTATTGTGGTGCATACTATGGATTGGGTAATTCAAGATAAATACTTTAATCCAATTTGAATGAAGAGACGTAAATACCAAAAATTAAACGTGGAATTGATGTCACAATATTTTCAAGTAAATGACTATCAATGTATAGCTTGTGCATTGGAAACTGAGACAGGAATGTAATCCCTTTAATTAAATCTTATTGACCATCTCAAAACAATGTGCTATATAATTGATATTCAGAGGGGCTCATTGTGAACATTCATTCTCCAGTTATTTTAGAAACAGTTATAAAATGTGATGAGGGTCATTGGATCTTTCTGAGTGGATAAACAAAGTTGAAGGACGTGTTCTTACTTCTACCTGACTCGTGTTCTTTCAACCATACTTCTTCATCTTCTTATCGAGTCCACATGCAAGATTAGTTGTTCAGCCAGAGCTGAACACACTTTTCGGCATCTGCACATTGGTGTATGTCTTGTGCTTCTTGGGTGTGGTGGTGGTGGAAAGATTGGTGGAAACAGGGCCGCGATGTGTACGCTCTTTCCTTGACCCCACCATACTTATTGCATGCCAGTTTTTTCAACTAATTCTCAGTAATTGTTTATTTCTGACTGCCAATTCTCAAAAATAAGAAATATATCTTGTTACTTTTCCTAACACCTAAAGTATTTTAGTCGTACATGACATTTCTTCTTTGTTAATTAATTTTGTTCCAAATGTGTGCTGATGATATATTTAATTAGTTATATGGAATATCTAAAGAATACAGTTAAACATTATGTAGAGGGCCTTAAAGTTAATGGAGCAGTTTATAAATTTCTTTCTCAGAATACCATTAACCCAGCTAATTTATTTTCATTACCTCATCACAAAAGTTATTCCTGAAGTGACTTAATGGCATGATATAATTAGTACTACAAATGGGCAGGTATGAATCTAGCTCAGTTACGTGTGTAACGTCAATGACTTCGGGTAATACCATATTACAGAAAAACATGAGAGAGAAAAACCTGATTTTATTTTCCCCATACATTGCAAATTTCTGGAAACAAAATGTTGGCACACAGTGCTCCAAAAACACTAATAGTAACCTGGTGTTTGTTTCACATTTCTTCCCACAATGTGAAATGCTGCTACTTTCAGGATGAAAAGAAGCACAGAGTGGCCTTCTTATTAAAGCCACAGGAGTGCAATGGAGTGTACTGGAGTGCAATTAGTTTAAATCGGAGGATTACAAATGATCTGTGCCCCTCATAAGTTATAGGAGCAGAATTTGGCCCATTAAACCTACTCCCTTCAATCATGGCTGATCTATCTCTTCCTTCTAACCTCATTCTCCTGCCTTCTCCCCATAACCCCTGTACTAATAATATAATATTGACTGGCCTTGAGGGAGACACCAGGAATATTGCCCAAACTGAAATCATATTGCCCGAGTCGAAGACGAGGGCAATATGATTTCAGTGCGGGCAATATTCCTGGTGTCTCCCGAAAGAAGCCAGTCAATATTATAATTATTACCTATCCGCACGTAAATTAAAATAATTCCGTCGTCGTCAAGAGACGCGAATCTCGCACTGCTGGAGGCTGCCATGTTTGTTTAGATGCCGTGAGCTGATTCTTCGCGGTGAACTTTGGCCGGGTTCATGTCCCGGATGTACGCCGGATGTAATATTTCATCTTTGTTATTGACCGCAGTTTTTCAACGTAAAGTCAATGGCGAAACCCGGAAGAAGAAAAATACCAAGTAATATTGCCCGCCGGAAACTGCACGTTTTGGACCTGTCAAAATACCAACTAATATTGCCCGGTAAAACTACCTCGTATAGGTAATAATCAAGAATCTATCTATTTCTGCCTTAAAAATATCCATTGCCTTGGCCTCTTCAGCCTTCTGTGGCATAGAATTCCACAGATTCGCCAACCTTTTACTAAATAAATTCCTCCTCATCTCCTTCCTGAAGGAACATCCTATAATTCTGAGGCTATGACTTCTAGTCCTAGATTCTCCCACGAATGGAAACATCGTCTCCACATCCATTCTATCCAAGCATTTCACTATTCGGTACATTTCAATTAGGTCCATTCTTCTAAAGAGAGTACAGGCCCAGTGCCGTCAAACATCATCACATGTTAACCCACTCATTCCTGGGATCATTCTTGTAAACCTCCTCTGGATCCTCTCCATAGCCAGCCATGTGGATCAACCAAGAAGTTGGCTAATGGTCAAGCTCTAATAATTACCAGTTGAACTAGAGTATAAGTGCAATATAAATAAAAATAAACAATGGATATGACTTGTCTTTAACAGTCAATAGTATTGAGTCTAGAAGTTGTGAGGTCATGTTGCAGTTGTATAAGATGTTGGTGAGAGCACATTCAGAGTATTGTGTTCAGTTCTGGGCATCATTATAGGACAGATATTGTCAAGCTTGAAAGGGTTCAGAGAAGATTTACGAGGTTATTGCCAGGACTAGTGGGTCTGAGCTATATGGAGAGGTTGAGTAGGCTGGGTCTCCATTCCTTGGTGAATGAGGGGTGATCTTATTGAGGTGTATAAAATCATGAGAGGATCAGATCAGGTAGATGCACATAATCTCTTGCCCAGAGTAGGTGGATCGAGGACCAGAGGACATAGGTTCAAGGTGAAAGGGAAAAGATTTAATAGGAATCTGAGGGGTAGCTTTTTCACACAAAGGGTGGTGGGTGTATGGCACAAGCTGCCAGAGGAGGTAGTTGAGGCTATCCCAACGTTTGAGAAACAGTTAGACAAGTACATGGATAGGACAAGTTTGGAGGGATATGGACCAAACACAGGCAGGTGTGACTAATGTACCTGGGACATGTTGGCCAGTGTTGGCATGTTGGGTCAAAGGACCATGACTCAACTGACAACAACCATGTTCCATAATCAGATAAATAATACTACTTGTAATATTCACAAGTTCTCAGCATCAACTGAGCTTCTGTTATAGTCGCCATAGAATGGGTCGTACATAAAAATCTATGGTTCATGCTAAGGCACAGATTTCTCATCCCTGCTTTAATCGAACATCATCTGAATTCATATTAATGGAGCTTTCTGGTTAATTACCAACACGACCATCAAGTTAAAATACATGACGCAAAAAGCAGTTACAGAGATAGACTAGACCAGACTAGATAGTCAGTGTCAAAAACATACATTTCTGGTTGGAAGATATGGATCAACAACCAGACTGGTTAAAGATGGAAAAGGAGGATTGTCTGCCATTTGAAATTGGTCCGATTCTGTTAACTCCTACAAAATTGAATTAAATATTCTATAGTGAAAATTCAATAATACATAGAGGTATTCGAATTTGGAAGCAAATTAAAAAATACATTAAAATTGGATAATTTATCACTTTCTCTCCCTATTACAAATAAGCCTTCATTTAAACCAGTATTGGATAAAGGTTTTGCACAATGGAAAAATTATGGAATAAAAAAGATGGAACATCTTTATAGAAAAGGTGTGTTCCTCTCGTTTCTGGAGGTACAACAGAATTATGGATTACACTCAAATAATTTTTTTAGATATTTACAACTTAAAGATTATGTTAAATCACATACACAAGAATACAGAACTAGAGAGCCAGAGATTCTAGATGAATGTTTGAATAAACACCCCAACATCATCAAATTAATATCTTACATTTATAATACTCTTTTAGACAGTGATATTCCGTTGACTGAATTATATAGACAAGCATGGGAAAATGAATTAGTTCATCCCATAACGAAAGATATTTTAGATGAAAGTCTACAACATATACATCAATGTCCGGTAAACGCCAGACATTCTTTAATACAATTTAAAGTACTAAATAGATTGCATTATTCTAAAACAAAATTAAATAGAATTTTTCCTAATATCTCTCCTATCTGTGATAAATGTCAATACTCTTGAGGCTAATTTAACCCATACCTTTGTAAGTTGCATAAAAATTAAAACATTTTGGATGGATATTTTTAAAATTATTTCCATAGTGGTTAATACTCAACTGGAGCCCGATCCCAAATTAATAATATTAGGCATATCAGAACAATACCTAAAACTTACAATAAACCAAAGAAATGTCCTTGATTACAGTATAATAACTGGGAAAAAATTAGTATTAAAATTTTGGAAAAACCCAGCAACCCCCACAATCAAAATGTGGATTGAGGAAATGTCGGAGACCTTAAATCTAGAAAAAATTAGATTTGTCTTAATTGACAAACCAGAATTATTTACTAGAATATGGTCTCCGTTCGTAGATTATCTGAAGGGGTAGAATGGGCCGGCATGAAAGCCTGACTAAAGCTTGAACCCAGGATTAGATGAATAGTTATGTTCTCTGACCTTTGGACATATCTCCTAAGTTGTATTATGGTTAGTTTACTCTATCTTTCTAATTTTCTTTTTTTTCTTTCTTTATTTTTTTCTATCAAAAAAAAATAATAATAATTTGAGTCAATGATAATATGTAACCGATAAATGAAGACCCCAGCTACATTGGTAGCGGAGTCCCTGGAACCCTGGATATTTAATATGTAACCGTTTAACAAAGTTTGTAGTGGTTTGGACTATGATATGTACATGCCTCTAATAAAAATTTAACTTAAAAAAAAAAAAGAGATAGACTAGACTGAAATTAGTAAAACTTGAGTGATTTGTTCATGTAGCACATACTTGAATACCTTAATCTTCCCATTTATGGAATCCTACACAGTATTTTCACCAGCCAGAGAGCAGCGATCTCAAACATACACGAGTACAAGTGTATGTTTAATGCTATTTTTGTTTGTTTGAAGGTATGATTAATAGTTTTTAATCCTGGTAACAACATAAATATTGATTCCTTGCATGACCTTTTATCAATGCTTCCTGTCACCCTATAGATGGTTTGCAGTTTATCTTCAAATTTAAGCACTGCTTGATGCCTACAAATTGATTTCCTTCATCATGACACCTCTGTACAAATGCCACTTATACTAATTATTTAGTCTATATTTATCTTAAAGAATTAATTTGACATTTTGTCTGAATAATAGTAATTCTGCCTGCCATTTAAGCTAAATTATGATAGACATCAACCTTTCAAGGCGCAACTATCCTTTATTTCCTTTATTTGATATTGCAGTTCACGTACTTCTCTTTGTTGCAACAATTAATTTCAAATTCCTGAATAATTTAACTAGATCTCAAATAATAATGCTCAGTAATAAAAATAATTTATGACACATGTGTAGATTAAATTCTGGAATGACCTCAAAACTGTCATGAGAACTGCAAATTCATCATTTTTAGTGTGTAAAGTATAATTAAAACAAACATAGGGAGTACATACATTATAATTATATGGCATTCATCCCTACCTCCACCTTTGAAATCTCTTCTCAATGATTGCCATTGTAACCATGCACTGGTGACTTCAATTGCAAAATAGTTTAAAATGAACATTTTTCCACATCAAAAAATCTCCTTTAATTTGTGGTAACTTGAGAACGTTTGAAAAAAACATTCTGTACTTTCTTTTCCACAATACTTCTCAAAAGAGGCCTCTTTTTTATTTATTTATTACATACAAAAACCTGCAATTGGAAATTAAGCACAAACTATCTCAATAGTCTGAACATTAATACCACAACTGGCAAGATAAAAATAAAATAAAACGTGTCAATTCTTTGGCTTCCTCACACAACACAAAAACATGCGATTAATTTCTGCAAATCATTCATGTTGTGGGTGTGTTCAAGGAGAATTGGGGGTGTGGACGGGCTTGTGAGATATAGTAGATTATAGGAAATCAGAGGGGAATGAGATTTTTGAGAATGATTTGAGCTGAGATCGTCACCTGTATTGTACGGAAAATACACTTGTGCAATTCAGTTGTTAGAAGGAGGAATTCAGGTGGAGAATGCAAAATGTTTTGAACAGTTAGTGCTGATTGAGGATAGTGGAGGGTGGAGTGGTGAATGCAGAAGCAGAAATCAGAGGTGGCAGAAGATAACATAGTAAACATTCTAATATGGGCGGAACCTATATGGTGAACAGTAGGGCTCTAGGTAGTGATGTAAAGCAGATGGGTGGCACATTGGCGTTCATCAGTCGGAGCATTGAGTATAGAAGTTGGGAGGCCATGTTGCAGTTGCATAAGACATTGGTGAGGCAACATTTAGAGTATTGTGTTCAGTTTTGGGCAATACAGTACATTATAGAAAATATGTTAAGTTGGAAAGGATGCAGAGAAGATTCACAAGGTTGTTGTCAGGACTTGAGGCCCTGAGCTTTCAGGAGAGGTTGAGCAGGCATGGACTCTTTTCCTTGGAGCGCAGGAGGATGAGGGGTAATCTTATAAAGATTTACAAAATCATGAGAGGAATAGATTGGGCAGATGCACAGAGTCTCTTGCCCAGATTAGGGGAGTCGAGAACCAGAGGACATAGGTTTAAAGTTGGGGGGGAAAGATTTAATAGGAAACTGTGGGGTAACTTTTTCAAGCAAAGGGTGGTAGGTGTATTGAACGGGCTGCCGGAGGAGGTAGTTGAGGCAGGTACTATCACAACGTTTAGGAAACATTTCGACAGGTTCATGGATAGGACAAGTTCAGAGGGATATGGGCCAAATGCAGGCAGGTGAGACTAGTGTAGATGGGAGATAAAGCTGGATTAACTCAGTAGGACAGGCAGCATCTTTAGAGAGAAGGAATGGGTGATCTTTTGGGTCGAGGCCCTTCTACACTGTAGATGGGACATGTTGGCCAGTGTGGGCAACTTTGGCCAAAGGGCTAATTTTCACACTGCAAGAATTTATGACTATGATTATATTCCAAGGATGAAAGATGGCAATCGGCAGCCAATGTATTATGTATTTGTATTATGAAACTGGAAGACTTCACAATATGGTCGATTTGGTTTAAAAACCTTGGGAATTACATGGTGATATTCTTTGACCATCAATATCATAGATGTTAATTTGATCTTTCAAAACTAATATGCTTACTCTATGTTTGATCGTTGGAGGTTAGGTGGCCCTTTAATAGTGAAAAAACTGAAATCTAACTCGATAAGCAATTTCTAGTTCCATGTTCTTTGCAGCCCATTTTCCTTCATTGTGAGACTAGACCAGCAGCATGATTATTGTAGCTACATTGGGATCAGATATTTGGCACTTATTATAAAGTGATACAGCTCTTTAACAGCAGCTACCACCACCACAACCCCCAACGCTCAAAGATTTTTCAATGTTTGAATCATGAGAATAAAAAAAACCTCTTGCACAGAAGAATTGAGCCCCAATAGGTGTTGAGAAAGTTGACACCATCCAGAACCCAACAACCTGCTTTGTTTGAACAACATCATATAGTACTTGTGTGAGGAAATACTGGTGACCTTTGGCGACTGCAATGGAATAGTTTATATCCCGACAAAAACCTTCAGAGTGTTTCCCAATCAGAAGCCTTGGATGAACTTTGAGATCCGCACTCTCCTGAAGACCAGACACCGGGCATTCATGTCTGATGATACAGTGGTCTACAAGAAATCCAGATACGACCTTGGTAAGGCCATTGAAAAGGCCAAAAGGGACTTCTGCTCCAAGCTGGAGGATGAGACAGGTGCTTGGCTGCTGTGGCGGGGCCTGAATGCAATCATCTCCTACAAGGCGAAATCAGGAGGTAGCTCGAATGTCGGAGTAGCATCACTCCCTGACAAGCTCAATGCGTTTTACGCACACTTTGACAGGGAGAACACTGATGTGCCTTCTCGAGCCCCCATTCGCTGTGATGGTATTTCAGTCTGCATCAGAAAATCGCTCAGAGGAGTGAACCCTCGAAAAGCACCTGGACCTGATGGTATACCCCGTCGTGTTCTAAAAACCTGTGCGGACCAACTGGCTGGAGTTTTACGGACATTTTCAACCTCTCACTTCTGAGGTTCGAAGTCCCCACCTGCTTTAAAAGGGCATCAATAATACCGGTGCCCAAGAAAGGCAAGGTGACGTGCCTCAACGACTATTGACCAGTGGCACTAACGTCGGTGGTGATGAAATGCTTCGAGAGGTTGATCATGGCGCAAATCATCTCCTACCTCCAGAAAAACCTGGACCCACTGCAGTTCGCTTACCGCCACGACAGATCAATGGTCGATGCGATCTCGCTGGCTCTCCACTCTGCTCTGGACCACTTGGGCAACTAAAGCTCGACATTTAATATAACCATCCCCTCCAAGCTGGTTACCAAACTCTCAGAACTGGGTCTCTGCGCATCCCTCTGCAATTGGATGCTCGACTTCCTCATTCACAGACCACAGACTGTTCCAATTGGTGGAAAAGTGTGAGCCTCGATAACAATCAACACGGGAGCACCTCAAGGCTGTATGCTCAGCCCCCTGCTGTACTCACTCTATACCCATGACTGCGTAGCCGGTCATAGTGCAAACTCCATCATCAAGTTCGTTGACGACACCACTGTTGTGGAACATATCACTGTTGTGTTCTGTTGTGCTGAAGCAAAGCGAGAATTTCATTGTCCTATCTGAGACACATGACAATAAACTCTTGAATCTTTAATATTCAAGGACTCTGCAACCAACCTAAATGAGTATGCCACTGTCTTCACATGCTTCATCAATAAGTGTGCAAAGGACTGCGTACCAAAGAAGACAATATGAGTGTACCCTGACTAGAACCATGAAATAACTATCCGAGTGAAATCCAAGTCTGCAGTTTTCATGCAAATGATCCCAAACAGTACAAGAAATCTATCTATGACCTTCACAAAGCCACCATCGATGACCTTCACACGGTATTCTGGACCAACCACATGAACATCAATTGTGCAAGGTTTTCAGGCTATAATATGGCGACAAAGTGAAGCTGTGTAGTATTGCTGGCAAAATATCCCTCCCCAATGTTCTATGCTTCTATGCTATGGTCACCTGTGCTTTAAGAATACCACTATTTTCCAGTGACCAAGAAAAGCAAGCAAGCATTCCTTAATGACTTCCATCCATTGGTTCTGATACAATGGTACTTTGCAAGGATGACACACATTAATCACAGTCTCCAAGACACCCTTGATCTGCAGTTGACTTACCAAAACAACAGGTCCATGATATTCACCATCTCCCTGGCCCTGATTTTATCCATGGGACATCTAAATAAAAAGCACACCTTTAGTGCCCTCCATAATGTTTGGGACAAAGACCCATCATTTATTTATTTGCCTCTGTACTCCATAATTTAAGATTTGTAATAGAAAAAATTATATGTGGTTAAAGTGCAAATTGTCAGTTTTTAATAAAGGCAATTTTTATACATTTTGGATTCACAATGTAGAAATTACAGCAGTGTTTATACATAGTCCACACATTTCAGGGCACCATGAAGTTTGGGACACTGCAATGTCGTGTAAATTAAAGTAGTCATGTTTAGTATTTTGTTGCATATCCTTTGCATGCAATGACTGCTTGAAATCCGCGATTCATGGACATCACAGTTGCTGGGTGTCTTCTCTGGTGATGGTCTGCCAGGCCTGTTTTGCTGCCATATTTAGCTTATGCTTATTTTGGGGGCTTGCCCCCTTCAGTTTTCTCTTCAGCATAGAAAATTCAGTTCAGATCAGGTGATTGACTTGGCCACACAAGAATTGACCATTTTTTAGCTTTGAAAAACTCCTTTGTTGCTTTAGCAGTATGTGTGGGATCATTCTCTTGCTGTAGAATGAACCACTGGCCAATGAGTTTAGAGGCAGTTGTTTAAACTTGAACAGATATAATGCGTGTACACACATAATTCATTGTGCTACTACCATCAGCAGTTGTATCATCAGTGCAGATAAGTGAGCCAGTATCTTCAGAAGCCATACATGCCCAGGCCGTAACACCCCCACCACCGTGTTTCACAGATGAGACGATGTGCTTTGGATCTTGGGCAGTTCATTCTCTCCGCCATACTTTCTTGCTATCACTCTGATATAAGTTAATCTTTGTCTAATCTGTCCACAAGACGTTTTTTTCCCAGAACTGTGGTTGCTCTTTTAAGTACTTTTTGCAAACTGTAACCTGGCCATCCTATTTTTGCGACTAACCAGTGGATTGCATGTTGCCATGTAGCCTCTGTATTTCTGTTCATGAAGTCTTCTGCGGAAAGTGGTCATTAGCAAATACACACCTGACTCCTGAAGAGTGTTTCTCATCTGTTAGACAGGTGTTTAGAGATTTTTCTTCATTATAGAGAGAATTCTTCTGTCATGAGCTGTGCAGGTCTTCCTTGATCTGCCAGTCCCTTTGAGATTAGTAAGCTCACCAGTGATCTCTTTCTTCTTCATGATGTTCCAAACAGTTGATTGACAGGTAAGCCTAAGGTTTGGCTGATGTCTCTAACAATGTTATTCTTGTTTCTGTCTCAGAATGGCTTCTTTGACTTTAATTGGCACAACTTTGGTCCTCGTGTTGATAACAGCAATAAAAGTTTCCAAAGGTGATGAAAAGACTGGAGGAAAGACTAGGTACTGACAGTTCTCTTATACCTGCATTAAGGAGGCAATCAAACACTCCTGAGCAATTACAAATGCCTGTGAAGCCATATGTCCCAAACATTATGGTGCACTGAAATGGAGGGACTATGTATAAACACAGCTGTAATTCCTACATGGTGAAACCAAAATGTATAAAAATAACCTTTAATACAATATGACAATGTGCACTTTAACCACATGTGATTTATTCTATTACAATTGTGGAGTACAAAGGCAAATAAATAAATGATGGGTCTTTGTCCCAAACGTTATGGAGGGCACGGTATGTCAAACTCCGATTCTTTGGTTATAACTTTGCCGTTAAGATGATAAATACCAACCAACTTCCTCTCCTTCCCTCTGCAACTGGATCCTTGACTTTCTGACCCATAGATCGCAATCAGTGCGGGAAGCCACCAAGACATATTCCACAAAGATTCTCAACACAGGTGACCCGCAAGCATGTATTCTCAGCCTCCAGTGTATCTCGGTACATCTGATAATAAGAAACTAATGCCAATGTATTGACTACTTCCTCTTGAGGAACACTGCCTACATTTACATGGTGGACTGCAACAACTTAACAAATCTTTGTCAACAATTACATTCAGCACCCAGAAAGAGAAGATGAACAGGCACATGTAAGTGTCAATTTTAAAGTTTGTGTCCAAATTGTGCCTATCCTGACATTACAGCATCTTCACTCTTATTGGATAAAATTATTCAGAATGTCCTGCTTGACATTAGGTGTACTCCTGTAAATACACTCCTAAAGCTTACCCCCCTAGTCTAGTTCAGTAAAAACACTGACTCAAGCACTGGACCAACTAATCCTTATTTTTAGAACACACACAAATTCCCTTATACGACACCTAACCACCGTGGGCTTGATCCTTGTTTCTGCCTGACCAAGTCCTTCAGCCTTGTGCAAGCAGACACTGCCCAAAAGGTCACGCAGTCCCAAGCGCCCTTCCAGAAGATCAACACTGATCTAAATGGGGGCTACCTTTTACAGGTCCACGAACCTTGAGAGGTCAAACTACATAGAGGTGTTTCCCCTCACAATCCAATCATACATATCAATTACATCAATGCATTATTGACTGTTCCCCAACCCAATTACAGAGTCTTAAACAATGTTTCTTACAGAAGCTTCTGGAAGGAAGTCAGGTTAACTGAATAATGCAACATTTACCCTGGAACACAAAACAATTCTGCCAGGGCTTCACACTTCGGCCAATCAACAAACAGCAGGGTAACTGTCTTGCAACATTATTTACATTATTTACAATCCCTTTGCAGCAATCCAATCAAACATGCATTTACAATACGTTTGAGTTTCTCTGCAAGATTCTCATACATGCTAACATTTACAAAGATACTTGGACCTTCCTTATCTGAGGTACTGATCGGGGACCTAGACTTGCCTACACCAGCTAGCAGCCTGTGGCTTCTTATACAGAAATGGCCTTGTAAATGCATGAATCCTGCTTTATTTTTACTCTGTTTTAGCTCTATTTTAGCCAGGATTTGCACTCCCTCTGCCTTCTATGAATAAGCCTGTTCCAAATCCATATGACCAAGTCATCACGAATCCCATAGACCTTAATCTTCTGGACCAGCCTAAATGTTAATTTCCAATGAATGAATTAAATAATTAACAAGATGGTTTGCCTAAATTTAAACGTTATAATTTTAATCAATTTCAAGTTTGCAAATCTTTCTGAATGCCAGAGGCATGTAAGACAGTGAACAATGCCTTTGACCTGCCCATGTTAGACTTTCCAAAATGCAACTCCTCACATTTCTCTGTGGCAAATTCTATCAACCTTTCCTCAGCCCACCTGGCCAACTGATCAATATCTTGCTGCAATTTCTAACATCCATTTATGTGCAATACAAACCACTTTTGTGTCATCTGCAAACTTGCTAATCTTGCCATATACATTCTCATTTAAATCATTGATATAGATGACAAACACTAATAGGACCAGCACTGAACTCTGAGATATGGCACGAGTCACAAGCCTCCAGTCCGAGATGCAACCTTCCACTATCACCCTCTCCTTCCTTCCATGAAGCCATTTTCTATCCATTCAGCTCTCTCTCCTTGGTTCCCATGTGATCTAACCTTCAAGAGCACCCTACTGTGTGGAACCTTGTTAAATGTTTGCTGAATTCCACATGTACAACAACAACAGCTCTCCCCCCCATCAACCCTTTTGGTCACATTTTCAAAAATCTTAATCAGATTCATGAGACACAACCTCCCATGTACAAAACCATGCTGACTATTCCTAACCAGTCCTTGTCCATCTAAGTGCATTTATATCCTATCCCACAGAATACTCTCCAGTGACTTTCCACCCACAGATGTCAAGCTCACTGGCCACTAATTCCCAGCCCTTTTCCTACAGCCCTTTTTGAATAGAGACACAACTTTTGTCACCCTCTAGTCTTCTGGCATCTCGCCTACAATTAATGATGATTCGTAAATTTAGCAAGTGCTCCCCCAGTTTCCTCATTAGTTTCCCACAGTGTCCTCAGATATATCTGATACAGCCCATGAGATTTGTCAACCTGCATACGCATCAGGACTTTCAGCACCTCTTCGACTGGCTGCTCTCAAGACATTTCCAGTGATTAGACAATAGACAATTGGTGCAGGAGTAGGCCATTTGGCCCTTTGAGCTGGCACCACCATTTAATGTGATCATTCCCAATCAGTAACCCGTTCCTGCCTTCTCCCCATATCCCCTGACTCCGCTATCTTTAAGTGCCCCATCTAGCTCTCTCTTGAAATTATCCAGAGAACCAGCCTCCTTCGCCCACTGAGGCAGAGAATTCTACAGACTCGCAACTCTCTGTGAGAAAAATTGTTTCCTCATCTCCATTCTAAATGGCTTAGCCCTTATACTTAAACTGTAGCCCCTGGTTCTGGACTCCCCCAACATCGGGAACATGTGTCCTGCCTCTAGCGTGTCCAAACCCTTAATAATCTTATATGTTTCAGTAAGATACCCTCTCATCCTTCTAAACTCCAGAATATACAAGCCCAGCCACTCGATTCTCTCAGCATATGACAGTCCCGTCATCCTGTTATTAACCTTGTAAACCTATGCTGCACTCCCTCAATAGCAAGAATGTCCTTCCTCAAATTAGGGGACGAAAACTGCACACAATACTCCAGGTGTGATTTCACTAGGGCTCTGTACAACTGCAGAAGGACCTCTTTGCTCATATACTCAACTCCTCTTGTTATAAATGCCAACATGCCATTTGCTCTCTTCACTGCATGCTGTACCTGCACGTTTACTTTCATTGACTGATGTACAAAGACCCCCAGATCCTGTTGTACTTCCCCTTTTCCCAACTTGACGACATTTAGATAGTAATCTGCCTTCCTGTTTTTGCTACCAAAGTGGATAACCTCACATGTATCCACATTAAACTGCATCTGCCATGCATCTGCCCACTCAACCAACCTGTCCAAGTCACCCTGCATCCTCATAGCATCCTCTTCACAGCTCACACTGCCATACAACTTTGTGTCATCTGTAAATTTGCTAATGTTACTTTGATTGCCCTATGTGCCTCAGCCTTCTTGTCATTCTCCATGGTAAAAACAGAGGGGAAATGCTCCTTGAGGACTTTGCCCATCTCCTGTGGCTCCACACAGAGTTGACCGCTTTGATTCATCAGCGATGCCACTCTCTCGCTCGTTACCCGTTTGCCCTTTATGTACTTATAGAATCTCTGTGTCATTCGTACCATCTGCCAGAGCTGTCTCCTAGACCCAATCTGCTGCTCTGATTTCATTTTTAAGTTTGCTCCTTAGTTCCTGAAATTCCTCCAGGGATACACTTGATCACAGCTGCATATGCCTGTCGCAGGCCTCTTCCTTACTCTGAGAGCTGGAGCAGAAGAAAACCTGACATGTTATAGTTGGTAATTAGCAAATGATTGCAAAAACACCAGAGATGAAAAGACAAAAAGTGTGAGCTAAGCACAGAAGGGTGCGAATTGTGAAGCCAGAAGAAGGAATAGAGGTGGAAGGGGCTGGACAAGGTTGAAGAGGAGAGATGGATGTGAATCCAGAGAAATGCAGGGAAGAAAGGGGTAGGAAAAAGGGAGAGGGGGAGAAGGTGGGAGGCATTGTTATTTGGTGTTACTTAAAGTAGGAGAATTCAATGTTCACCCCATGATATTGTAATCGATCTCCAGGTTGGTAACTATTTTAGCTCCCCCTCACATTGCCAAAGTGGACCACAGGCAAACTGGAGAACAGCATCTCATATTCTGCTTGTGTAGTTTATAATCCACTGTATGAATATTGAATCCCCCAACTATAGTTTACTAAACCACCCCCCCCCCAACTATAGTTTACTAAACCACCCCACCCCCCCCAACACTCCACTCCTGTGCCCCATCTGGACTTGCATATTCCCCCCTCCCCTAACTCTTCCTCTATGTTCACAATTTGCAACTCTGCAATCCTTTTCTCTCTTTTCATCTCTGGCCTTTGGTCAACCAAATGCTTATGAAAAACATCCCTCACCTTTAACCACCTATTACCAGCCAGTGTTTATCCTGCCCCATCTGCTTTCCCTAAACCACCACCCCCCCCCCCCCCCCCCAATCAGTCTGAACATCACATATCCATGTTCTCCAGAGATGCTGCATTACCCTGAGTTACTCCAGTCACTTTTGTTACAATTATCATGTTTAAATTATGTTCTTTTTTCGTTAAAAACAATTTTCTCCACAAAGTAAGTGAGCAATCAATATTTCAATAGTGCAATTTCAAAGGGATTAAACCAACGGTAGAGAGACACAAATTGTCCTGAAACTTGCAGCTAATGGTAGCATGTAATTTATTGGTGATAAGCTGCTTGCCTATTTCTGTGCCAGCAACCTTGTGCACTGTTCATGATCGTTAGTTTTTCAGCAATATTTTGCAATGTTGCAAAAAGGTAGTGCAAGTTTCATGGTTGAGAAAATAGACAAAAGATAATAGGTGCAGGAGTAGTCCATTCGTCCCTTCGAGACAGTACCGCCATTCAATATGATCACGGTTGATCACCCACAATCAGTACCCCGTTCCTGCCTTCTCCCCAGATCCCCTTGACTCCGCTACCTTTAAGAGCCCTATCTAGCTTTCTCTTGAAAGTATCCAGCAAACCGGCCTCCACAGCCCACTAAGGCAGAGAATTCCACAGATTCACAACTCTGTGTGAAAAAGTGTTTCCTCATCTCCATACAGTGGCCCCTGGTTCTGGAGTCCCCCAACATCGGGAACATGTTTTCTGCCTCTAGCGAGTTCAAACTCTTAATAATCTTATATGTTTCGATAAGATCCCCTCTCATCCTTGTAAACCCCAGAGTAGAGAACCCAGCCGCTCCATTCTCACAGCATATGACAGTCCCGCCATCCCAGGAATTAACCTTGAGAACCTACGCTGCACTCCCTCAATAGCAAGAATGTTCTTCCTCAAATTAGGGGGTCAGAACTGCACACAATACTCCAGGTGTGATCTCATTAGGGTCCTATACAACTACAGAAGGACCTCTTTGCTCCTATACTCAATTCTTCTTGTTATGAATGCCAACATGCCATTCAATTTCGTCACTGCCTGCTGTACCTGCATGCTTACTTTCATTGACTGATGAACATGGATTCACAGATCCCGTTGTACTTCCCTTTTTCCCAACTTGACACCATTTAGATAATAATCTGCCTTCCTGTTTTTCTACCAAAGTGGATAACCACACATTTATCCACATTAAACTGCATCTGCCATGCATTTACCCACTCACCCAACCTGTCCAAGTCACCCTGCCTTCTCATATCATCCTCCTCACAGTTCACACTGTCACCCAGCTTTGTGTCATCTACAAATTTGACAATGTTACTTTAAGTCCCTTCATCTAAATCATTAATGTATATTGTAAATAGCTGCGGTTGAAGCACCGAGCCTTTCGATACCCCACTAGTCACTGCCAGCCATTCTGAAAGGGACCGGTTAAGCCCTACTCCTTGTTTCCTGTCTGCCAACCAATTTTCTATCCATGTCAGCACACTACCCCCAATACCATGTTCCCTAATTTTGCCCACTAATCTCCTAAGTGGGACCTTATCAAATGCTTTCTGAAAGTCCAGGTACACTACATCTTGGCTCTCCCTTGTTCATTTTCCTAGTTACATCCTCAAAAAATTCCAGAAGATTAGTCAAGCATGATTTCTTCTTTGTAGATCCATGCTTACTCGGACCGATCCTGTTACTGCTATCCAAATGTGTCGCTATTTCATCTTTTATGATTGACTCCAGCATCTTCCCCATCACCGTTGTCAGGCTATCTGGCCTATAAAATGCATGGCCAAAACAGTTATAGATCCATAAAGAAAAAAATATGATGCAGTAATTTACTTTCCATTTACTTTCCCTTGCAGATTCTCATCTGCAAAATAAGTGACAATGCTTCTGGTTATCATTAAGAAGAAAGCATAGGAAGACTTTACATAATAGTTATTAGAGGCATGTAAAATTACTCTTTCCTGTCTTCATGCTGACACTCAAATTAGCCTCCAGTTAATTGTACTAACCTATGCCTCACTTATGAATTCAGGGCATGAAACTGCCCTACTAATATGTGTAATACAGTGAATCAGTTAACAGTAAATATAAACTTAGGTGTGTTTGCATGACAATGTACAGAAGAGAAATTAAAGAACCCTTGGAAATTAATTGTATTCCTGACTGTTGACCAAAGGAGGAATCATTTATTATTTCCATAAGGGTGAAGTTGTGGAGAATATACTAATATGATTGTCACTAACATATTGCACATTTCCTTCAGAAAGCTAATGGGTGGGAATACAAGTCATAAATGGGGGTACAAAGTTTGAGGTCCTAACAAAAAGTGAGCATTTGGTGATGGGGAAGTATTTCACTTGCTGGAGTCACTATTTGTGAGGAGATCTGGTGTAGGAAAGGACGGCAATCATTGAGTTCAAGGCTTTTTCGTGAGCTTTAGGTGAACATTTTTGTTCACAAGAAACCTTAAAAATAAATTTCAAATTTACTTTAGCGGTCCTTAGAAAAATAAATAGAGTGAATTTGTCAGGCCTTCTCCCAGTTAATTGCTCAACTGAGACAACAGACCTATGTAGAAATAAATGGGTTTAGGGATACATAAGAGATATTATTGAAACCGGGTAATGTCAGAGGCATGTCATGTGTAACAGAATCGAGACCTCCAGAACAATTGAAACACTTGAGTCTGTGTTATCACAAAAATAAAATAATCCATATTTATTGTCATACCTAAATTCCAGTCATACTTTAAATTAACACAATTTGAACTTATCTGATGACTGATAATTTGCTTTAAATGTTTCCCTTGTTGTCAAACATTTCTATTTCTCATTATTACTTTCATCGCTGTTTAATTAATCCAGTGTTCTCCATACCTCTAACAGGCTTATTGGTGAATACTTAGCAAGGCATATACCTTATGCATGTGATATCCTTAAACCTTAGTTTGAGAGCATTTAGGGTAGATATCTACTGTGTATTTTGTGTCTTGCCCAAATGGAACAATCTTCACTCAAATGGCTGACACAGCAGTTAACCTGTTGCTGCATAGCTCCAGCTGTCCAAATCCAATCACAATCTTTTTTTTTAACCTTTGAAGACTTTATTAAACGTTAAAAGCATTGACATGCAATAGATTAAGCAAATGTTGTCATTTCAAAATTACAAATGCAAATGTTTAAATCTAAAAGATTCTAAATAGTTATGTACTTCAACCCTGTAACAACATTTTCCTTATAAGCCTAACCCAAATGTTTGCATTGGTGAACAAAATAAACTGGCTGTCCTATATTAGTTACAAACATACAAGGCTTATTGTGAATAAACTTAACATTGTTTGATAATCTGCATTAGACTGCAACTCAAAGCTGTGAATTATAAATGACTACAAAATAAATGCTCTCTATTATTTAGGATTATATTGCAACATCTATGACTGGATCTTTAACAGTATTGCCCTGGTACAGGACAAGTGTCATGGTTTTTTTTGGGCTTGTTGTGGCAAAATTCAAACCTCCAAGCCCTCAGATAATTCATGTTTCAGACTCCCAATCGGTTCTACTCTTTTGCTCAAAACACCATTACAAAAATTATCACCGGGCCTCTAACCTTGATGGAAGTGAGGTCAGGGGTTAACTCAACCCATTGTTCTTCCTCCATTTGTTCTTTAGTCAATATTTTTTTATAGCTACTGCGTCAAATCTTGCCAGGCCAATACTCCTCACCTAGTTCAGTGGCATCCTCAGGAAGGGGTGTGTTGGTGCTGTCAACCTCTACTTCATCTTCAGGAGATGATTTTTTTGAACCCTTCATCTTCCTTGAGTCTGTCTTCGGGGCCAGTGGTCCTTTGCTTTGCCTGGTTGCCCCTGTCCTGGGCAAATGCAAGCTCTTGGATGCATACTGCTGTCCGCTGTTCCAACCTCCTCAGCCATCAGCTTCCCCTTGGCTTGCTCGGGCTTCCCTGCTCCGCGCTTCCTCCCTCCCTCGGGCTCTCTCTCATCCTCAGTCGGGCTCCAGCTTCTCCTCGGCTTTGCTCTCATGAACTTTGACAATAATGGTTATTTCTGTGCTGAATTTGCATTTCTCCCTGTTACCAAATTAGTTTCCTACAAGTGCTGCAGTTTCTCCTCTCGCCCCAAAGACATGCTAATCATATAATTGGTGACTATAAATTGCTCCGGTTTGGTGGAGGAAGCAGAATCGGAGATGGGCAAGGATGTTCAAGAGCAAAGAGTGTTTCATTGTCAAATGCAGTGGTTCCAGAAGAATGGGTTTCTTTCTTGATAACTTCAGACACAATGAAACCAACAAAAACAACAAAGCAACTAATAAGTATACAATAAATTATCAGATATTCCAGGTAAACCAGTCTATGAGAGTGTCAGCTAAAGTATGTACTGCAATATTCATGTTACAAAGTCAAGAGCAGTTTGCGGTGATTAGAATTGTGTGGCAGTAGTTGAAGAAAAGGTGCAGTTCTTCAATCTGGAAGTAGTGGTTCTCAGACTCCTGCATCTTCTTCCTAAAAGTGATTGCGAGATGAGAACATGGACAGGGTGGTATTTAGTTCAGTTTATTTTAGAGATACAGTGCAGAAACAGGCCCTTCAGTCCACCGAGTCCGTGCCGACCAGCGATCCCCGCACAGTAACATTACCCTTCACACACAAGGGACAATTTACAATTATACCAAGCCAATCAACCTACAAACCTGTATGGTCCATGGTGTGGGAGGAAACCGAATATCTCGGAGAAAACCCGTGCGGTCACGGGGAGAATGTACGAACTCCGGACAGACAGCACCCATAGTCGGGATCGAATCCGGCTCTTTGGAGCTGTAAGTGCTGTAAGTCAGCAATTCTACCGCTGCGCCACCGTGGTGCCCCAAATATTTTCGATTTTATAAGACTACACTTCCTGTTGACACTTTTTATGACAGTAACCAAGAGAGACCGAACAATGTCCACCACTTTCTGCAGTCTCCTTCATTCTCGAGCATTCAAATTTATCAAGCCAGGCCATAATGCAACCAGGCAGTGACCTGGGGATGTAACATGGATATTCGTCAACATGCCAAATCTCAAACCTTTGAGGAAGAAAACATTTTGGTGACCTTTCTTGTAATAGTATCGAAGTGCTGGGCCCCGGACAGATCATCAGAGAAGCACATCCAGGAACTTGAAACTATTGATCCTGTCCACCACTGCTCACTGATAAGGCAGGCAATTGTTCTCTTGCCCTTCCCTTCCTGAAGTCAACTAGCTCCATAATCTTGCTAATGTTGAGAGCAAAATGATTGTCATGGCACCAGTGAAGCAGATTATTCAACTCCCTCCTGTACTCTGACTTGTCATAACCGATTATTTATTCAATGATGGTGGTGTAGTCGGCGAATTTAACAGTAGCTCTCTATACTGTGTCTGCCTACATGGTCCTCAGTATAGAGAGGGCAGAGCATAAGGCTGAGCACATAGCCCTGAGGTGCTCCTGTGTTTCATGTTGTGAGCAAGAATAATAGTAAGATTAAATGAGAACTTACCAGTTCGAAGTTTGATCGTTATTTTATGAGGAGTAATGATGAGGATTACGTGAAGAAGCCCCGCCTGGCGCATGATCGGCATACTTCAAAGCAGCAGAAGCACAGAACCTAATAGCTGGAGTAAGGCTCAACATAGATTTAGAACTACCAGATGATCATTTATTTTATGAGGGTCAAGTAGTGGGGGGCATGTAATCCCTCATCGTTACTCCTCGTAAAATAACGATCAAACTTCGAACTGGTAAGTTCTCGTTTAATCTTACTATTTTACTTCGGAGTCACGTGAGTGACTACGTGAAGATTTTGTAGCTCTGTTTTTTATGTCGTAGGTTCATTCCATACGACAGTCTGGCTAAGTCAACACATAAGTGAGTAAATAACCTTTTTCAAAATTCAGCTTCAGTTTATTTAACGTCTTTTAATCATAAAAGAGCAAATAATAACCCCTTTTATACCAGGGGAAAATCACTACAAAGTGATAAAAGATATAAAGTGATAACATAAATCGATAATATAAATCGATAGTGAAACAAAGCAGATGTTTACAGTGAACCCAACACCATGTGTCCAAAGCCTGGCATCGTGAGAACAGGTTTATCGTAGAACTTTGAAAAAGTTTCTTCTTTAGACCACCCTGCAGCTTCTAAAATTTGGTCGAGCGGCATGTCCTGTAACTTCGCCGCGGACGTAGCTGCAGCCCTGGTGGAGTGAGATTTAAACACACCAGTGTCTACTCCCGCTAAATCTAACACCTGTTTTAACAACCTAGAAATGGTTTGTACTGATGCTTTTGTGTGTGGTTTTGTATGCGTAATAAATAACGCTTTTTCATCACCTCGAAGACTCTTGGTGACTTTTATATATTGAGTCAAGTGTCTAACTACACACAATGTTTGATCAACAGGGTAAGCTTTGAACATTACCTTAGCTCCGGTTCTCCCTGGTCTGCTTTGTTTGATCAGATCGTAAACATAAAACACAATGTTAGTTGAAGCCACATGCATACAATCTAAATGTAGCATTTGCAATGTTTGCACTCTTTGTGCTGATACCAACGCCATTAACATTATTACTTTAAATGTTAAATTTTTCAAAGACATAACTGTGATTGGAGTCCATTGCCTAAGCAAAGTAAGTACAATGCTGACATCCCAAATTTCTGTATATCTTGGCTTGGGCGGATTCTTGTTAAAAATCCCTTTCATAAACCGGGATATTAATGGATGAGACCCAATTGATTCACGGTCAGAAATTTGTCCTAATTAGGATGATAAAGCACTACAAGCACTATTAATGGCACTATAACTTAAGTGCTGCTCAAAATGCAACTCAGCAAGGAACTCCAATATGTTTGAAATGTTCACAGTATGATAAGATATTTTTGACTGTCTACAAAAGACTTCCAATTTATTTATATTTGTCATATATTGTTTCTTAGTGCTATCTCGCCATGCTGAGGCTATAACCTCCATGGTCCTATCCGACAGTCCAAGCCCTTGCAGTTGGCTGGTCAAAACTTGCAGATTAACAAATTCATATGAACATGTAATGGATGAATTTATTTTGTTACCGGTTGTATTAACAAATCACTGCAGCTAGGAATCGACATAAATGGTTCCTTAATCATCTTTAACATCAACGAGAACCATGCTTGTGTGGGCCAATTTGGAACCACCAACAACCCTGTGAAGAATCTTGTTCTATTTTCTTAAGACATTGACTAACCAGGCCAAATGGCGGGAAAGCATAAAAGAACATATTCCCCCAATGTAGCGAAAATGCATCTACTGCTACCGCACCTGGATCGGGTTCCCAAGACACGTATTTAAGCAATTGATGATTTAATCTTGATGCAAACAGATCAATGTCTGGTAACCCATACCGAATGACAATTTTACTGAAACTTGTGGGTTTGACATCCATTCTGTGTTGTCTTTAAATACCCTTGATCTGTTGTCTGCCACCACTTTGGCTTTACCTGGGAGATAACTTGCTGAAAGCCAAATTTGGTGCTCAATACACCAATGCCATATCTGATTGACCAGACAATCACATGATACTGATCTTATCCATCCATGTGATTAATACATGCAACAGCTGTGGTACTATCTACTTGTACCTGGACATGCAGATCCTTTTATGTAGAACAATAGGCTTTTAATCCGTAAAATGCCCCCAATAACTCCAAATAATTAATACCATATGTTTGGAGAAACAATTCCTCTTGGACAGCCCATCTGCCCCCACAGCTGGTGGAATTATCTGTCGCCCCCCCATCCGAGAGCACTTGCATCTGTTTGTAAAAACACTTCAGGCTGCTGTATTAAAATGTTTTTAGCAGCTTGTGGAACATTCTCAATCCACCATTGTAATTCCAATAAAGCTTCCTTTGTTAATTGCATAGGCCTATCAAAATGGCCTGCTCGCTTTTTTAAAGCTTGCGTTTTTTCCCTTTGAAGGTTTTGGTAATGTAATGGACCAAATTCCACTGCAGAAAATGCTGCTACGAACTTACCAATAACCTTTGCTACCTCTCAGATGGAGGGATAAGGTTTATGAATAAGGCCCCAACATACATTTGTAATGTCAACAATTTTGTCCGTTGGTAAAGTTACTAACATAGTAACTGAATTAATCACAAAACCTAAATAATTAATTGTTTGTGCTGGCTGCAGCTTGGATTTAATTGGATGAATCAGGAAACCTAGCTTTTCAAACAAGCTTTTAGTTGCTGAAACTGATTTTCCAGCTGAATCCTGATTAGTACTGACAATTAAGATGTCATCCAGATAAGCCATAACGATGTGCTTTTGTGCTCTTAATTGTGCTAAAGCTGGTTTCAACAGCATTGTGAAGAGCCTAGGAGCTGAACTTAACCCATTAGGTAATGCTTTGAATTGCCACAGCTGTCCCAACCAATTAAATTTTAAGCACCATCGAAAAAACCGATGTATTGGTACTGAAAAGTACGCATCCTTCAAATCTATTGTAGCCATATAACAACCTGCTGATATCAAATGTCTTGAATGTGTTGCAGTGTTGAATGTTTCCATCTTGAAATGTTTATACTGGACAAATGTATTAAAGTTTGTAAGGTCCAGAATGATTCTATAACCACCATCTTTCTGATCTCTTGGAAAATGTTTGACACAAATTGGTGTGGATGCTTAACAGTTTTTTCAATAACACCTTTTTTAAACAATTTGTTAATTTCTTCATTAATTTCTGTTTTCTCAAGGGCAGAGAACATTAAACCGTGATTAGGTTTATTCTGTACCGGTGGATCAATACCTTCTTTAAATGTTATTGTAGCTCCTGAAACAGCTTGTAAAATAAACCGGTCAGATGTGATGCAAAGCCATTCATCATAAAGCATTTTTAATCTCCCACCAACTGGAGATTCCTCCAAAGTTTTTTTTTAACAGAATAAAATTTTTGTACCTCTCCATACGAACGTGGTGGTCTCCGTCTCCCCACATATGGGTGAACATTAGGCTGTGCTGGATGGTAATACTTCCTTACCATACTCCTGCCTCTGCTTGTTCCAAAATCAGATCCCCTTGTTGCCGTACTGTACCTTTTTTGGCCAAAACCGAAGGGTTTCATGTAGCTAATAGATTTAGCCTCTTCATCCATTTCTCTGATTTGTTTAGGCAGGTCTTCTCCAAATAAATAACCAGGAGTTTGAACACTACTTGATCTGCACAGCCCTGCAAATCTGGGATGAAATATGGGCCGAATCACAATTTTCCTCATACAATTGAGCTCAAAAAAGGAATTGCATAATAAACCCAGTGTATCTTTTTGGATTTTGAACATTTCTGACCCTTCCACTTGCTTTCTAAAAGTGGTAATGGCAGCTGAAATAAGTTTGAGGACTCTTTGAAAACGTATTTCTTGTGCCCTCATGACTGATGACATAGGTGCCCATATAGTCGGATTCACCGTAGGTACCCTCAATGAGGTGCAATTTTCCGGTGTTTTATATAAATCTGCTGTTTCAGCCATAACAGAATCTTGAAGTGGGTGAGATACCATATAATTAATTTTGGCAGCCAGGTTTTCTTCCATAGCCTCACCACTTCCTTCAGGTATAGCAAAACCTTTTGCCACATCAGGCACACATGGCCTTCTCCTTTTAATTTGTGGTGGGTACTCATAACCAACATCACCACTTTCAGGGTCTGTCTCTTGCAGCCCTGGTACTCCTGAGACTTCATCAAAGGAGATTTTCTCCAGCTCCATCCCTGGGTCTGAAGTTCCATATTCCCAATTTGGCATACGGCCATATTCTGGATATTCAAACCTCTCATGGTCTGTTTGGGAAAATTCTGGGTTCTTGTAACCTTGCCTCATAATACTTTGGAGAACTTTCTCCATATGTTCCATTTTAAGCCACATGGCTTTATTATCCAGAGGGCTTTCATTATCAGAATCATCATCAGAAGCCACGGGCCTCACGGATTTCTTTTTACTTTCTTAGGTACATTTTCCTCTGTGGCTTTTGCTTGTGGAGCAACTAGTCTCACTAACGGGTAATTCAATGGCCACCGGTATCGGAACCGGCTCCGCACTAGTCTCTTGTCCCGATTCTTTCACCTCACCCTGGGACGATCTTTTCACCCGCGAAACCTTCCTCTGAGATTTCCTTTCTTTTTAGTTTCACTTTTTCTGGCTCTGTACGCCAGTGTAACGGTTTTTGCAACGCCCTGAAAGTGAATTCACATGCACTTACCTGCGGGCCCGTTCCTTACCGCTTAGAGGAGCTGCGCTCTGCAGCTCTTGCTCTACCGTCAGCGTCGACGTAATGCCGATCATGTGCCAGGCGGGGCTTCTTCACATAGTCACTCACGTGCCTCTAAAGTAAAATTGCCTTTTTGTTCCGATGGAGATGCTGATGTACTGCTGATGAGGAAATTAGGATCCGGTTGCATGGGAAATAACAGAGATCTAGTTCCCTGAGTTTGATGATGAGTAGAGAAAGGATGTTGGTGTTGAACACCAATCTGTAATCGCAAACAAAAAGCCTGATGTACGTGCATCCATTATCCAAGTAGTCCATTGAGATCACAACTATTTTTGTTTGTTATGGTGGTAGGCAAATTAAAATTAGTTCAGATTATTATGAAGGCAGGAATTGATTTGAGTCATAACTGACCTCTGTCAGCACATTATTACAATGGACATGAGTGCCACCAGTCAGTAGTCATTTATTGCATGTGTCTTATTCTTCTTGGGCACAAGATTATGGATACCCTTTTAAAACTGTTGGGGATCTTCGACCATAGTTGTGAGAGGTTGAATATTGGGCCATGCAAGTTTTAAGAGTACATCTAGGTACACTCTCAGGATTTAATCCTTTCTGAGGGATCATCCTCATGAAGGATATTCTGATATCAGCCTCAGAGACTGCGATCACACTATCGTCAGGGAAAGTGGATGCTCGTGAAGATACATTGTTGTTCTCCCTTTTGAACCGAGCCTAGAAAGCATTGTGCTCATCCAGGAGTGATGCATTGCTGTCACTTAAATTATTTGTTTTCTCCTTATAGGAAGTGATAGTATGCAAGCCCTGCCATAATTGGTGATTGATTGCCCAAACCTCCAGTTTCTTCGTGTTCTCAACGGCATTCTTGAGGTTGCAGCTGTACAACTTGTATGACCTCTGATCACCTGACTTGAATGCCACAGATCTGATGGATTGTGAACCTCCTGGGTCATCCAAGGCTTCGAGTTAGAGGATGCTCTTGGTGGGGCATACTTCTTTACACATTTCCTCATGAAGTTGGTAACAACTGTGGCATTCTTGTTGAGGTCAGTTGCCAAGTCCTTAATCAATACCCAATCTATCAAAAAAGAGGAGTTGTGAAGTGGCTCTCTTGACCAGCTCTGTACAATCATCCTGGACAAAATTAATAATTGAGTTGGCATTGTACCTGGCCGCACAGCCATGGATTTGCTGGGAGTAGATTGAGGGATTCAGATGCACCAGTGTTGATGGTCAGGGTGGAGCAAATATTACGACCAAGTGTAACCAACTGAGGTCAGCAGGTCAGGAGATCCAGAAGCCAGTTGCAGATACTCCATGGCCAAGGTCTAGAGGATTTGAAATAAGTTTATTCAGGCTGAATGCTGAGCTGTAAGGGACTCTAAAAACATATTGTTCCTGCAAGGAAATTGCTAAAGGTGTAGAAGGAGAAGACTGACATAGATGTGGAGCATTGCCAATATTTCAAAGCATTTTGATATTGTCAATGTTAGAGCTACTATGTGATTGTCATTGAGACACGCCATTTTACCTCTGTTCTGGATTGGATTGATTGATATTTGCTTGAAGCAGATAAGGTGAGTAGTCTGTTGAAATGAGAGGTTGAAGATGTCGGTGAAGACTGTGGCTTGTTGCTTGGTGCATATTTTAAGAATCTGTCCAGAGATTCCATCTGGTACAGCCTCTTTCCTAGATTTTACCCTTGTGAAAACAGTTCTGACTTCTCCACCGAGATACCTGTATTGGACACAGCCAGTGTGGGGATGGAGAGCATGTCTGGATAGAACTTTGTTTTCCATGTCAGAACAAGCATAAAAGGCATTGAACACATCTAGTAGAGTTGTGTCATTGCCAGAGAGCTGATTCTGGCTTGTAGTCACTGTAATTGTAATTGTAATTAATTTATTAGCCAAGTATGTAAAAACATACAAGGAATTTGATTCGTCATACCAAAAAAAGCAGCGAGACACACAACTACATAAAAATGAACATAAACTTCCACCACAGTGCACTGTGATGGAAGGCAATAACGTATTACCTCCTTTTCTCTCGCGGTCGGGGGAATCGAACCATCCGTGGTCAGGACGAACAAAACTCCCGCGTCCGGCGATCAAAGCCCCTGCGTCGGGGCAATCGAAGCTCCTGTGATCAGGGCGGTCGAAGCTCCTGCGGTCAGAGCTCCAGAAGTCGATCCCTAACCATTGGAACGCGAGGTACACAATGTTCAGTCCGCAGGCTCCTACACGCGGATGGAGCTCCCGAAGTTGATCCTCAACACGAGGGACGGCAGTGCGGACGGAGTTACGATATGGAAAAAGTTGCATCTCCGTCAAGGAAAGAGATAATAAATAGTTTCCTGCACCGCCCCCCCCCCCCCCCCCCCACCCCCCGTCCACCGATCCCACACATAATAGAAAACTATTACTAAACATACACTAAAACAGGAAAAGGACAAGACAGACTGTTGGCGAGACTGCCATCGTACGGCGCCACC
Source organism: Okamejei kenojei (assembly GCA_035221665.1). Classification (NCBI taxonomy): domain Eukaryota; kingdom Metazoa; phylum Chordata; class Chondrichthyes; order Rajiformes; family Rajidae; genus Okamejei; species Okamejei kenojei. The sequence continues at coordinate 78,669,870 of CM069138.1, read as the reverse complement.
CGGTGGAACCACAATGGTATTCAGGCCCTGAACTAGTCGTGTGGTTTATTGAATTGAGCCTCCCATTGTTTTAGGGGAAAACAAATGGTCGGCACGGACTGGAAGGGCCGAGAGGGCCTGTTTCCATGCTGTAATTGTTATATGGTTATATGGTTATATGGTTTTTTTGGACTTCTCTCTTGGCATCTCTGATAGCCTTGTGGAGATCATACCTGGCCATCTTGTACATATTGGAATCATCCTTCTTGAAAGCCGTATATTTGGAATTTAGCTGAGAGTGAATTCCCCCTGTCCATCCAATATTTTTTTTTCAGAATACATTCTATTTGGCTTTGGTGAAATGCTGTCGTCAATGTATTTCTTGATGAAACCAGTGATGACTGAGTTGTAATAATTCAGGCTGGATATAGTGATCTTCAACACTTTCCAATCCACTAGCTCGAGACAGTCATGACGTCAATCCTCAGCTTTTTCAAACAACTATTGTATTACTCTCTTTGTTGGAACCTCACACTTCAAATTATGTGTGTAAGCCAGCAGGAAGAACAACAATAAATGGTGAAATGAGGGCAAGTAATGGAGTAAAAGACATATTTGATAGCACTATGGCAGTGGTCAGGATTGTTAACAGCCTGACTTGCATCAGGGCCTGGTTCGGCAACCTGAAGGGCCAGGAGCGGAAAAGACTATAAAAAGTTGCGACCGTTGCCCAGTCCATCACCGACTCTGACCTCCACACTATCAAAGGGATTTATCGATCGCTGCCTCAAAAATGCAGCTAACATCATCAGAGACCCACACCATCCTGGCTACACACTCATTTCACCCCTGCCATTGGGAAGAAGGTACAGGAGCCTGAAAACTAACATTCAGGTTCAAGAACCGCTTCTTCCCAATAGCCATCAGTACAACACTACAACTTCAGATAAGCTCTGAACTACAATACTGCTATTATTATTACTATTGCACTACTATTGTTTGATTTTTGAGTACGTGTGAAGTGTATGTGAGTGTATATAAATATAAATATATATAACATTTTGTTACGTTACAACCTTATTTTAAAATTGATTTTTTTTTTTTAATCATCAATCTACACACAATACGCCAGAATGGAGAAACGAAAACAGGTGTTTAGAAATTTTTGAAATAAAATTAAAAATAAATTCTTGAGATGTGTCTACAACTTGATTGGAGTCCACCCATGGTAAATTAAATTGAATTGACATGATTTGGAAAGGCACACACCTGTCTATATAAGGTCCCACAGTTGACAGTGCATGTCAGAGCAGAAACAAGCCATGAAGATAAATGAATTATTTGTAGACCTCCGAGACAGGATTGTGACGAGACACAGATCTGGGGAAGGTTATAAAACAATTTCTGCAGCATTGCAGGTCCCGAAGAGCACAGTGGCCTCCGTTATTCTTAAATGGAAGGACTTTGGAACCACCAGAACTCTTCATAGAGCTGGCCGCCCGGCCAAACTGAGCAATCGGGGGAAAAGGGCCTTGGTCAGGGAGGTGATTAAGAACCCTATGGTCACTCTGACAGAGCTCCAGAGTTCCTCTGTGTCAGTGGGAGAACCTTTGAGAAGGACAACTATATCTGCAGCACTCCATCAATTAGGCCTTTATGGTAGTGGCCAGATGGAAGCCACTTTTCAGTAAAAGCCACATGACAGCCTACTTGGAGTTTGCTAAAAGGCACCTAAAGGGATTTTTTCAGCGGCAGGAGACTTGTCAGGATTGAGGGAAAGATGAACAGAGCAAAGTACAGAGAGATCTTTGATAAAAACCTGCTTCAGAGCATTCTGGACCTCAGACTGGGGCAGAGGTTCACCTTCCAACAGGACAACAACCCTAAGCACACAGCCAAGACAACACAGGAGTGGCTTCGTGACAAGTCTGTGAATGTCCTTGAGTGGCCCAGCCAGGGCCTGGACTTGAATCCGATTGAACATCTCTGGAGCGACCTGAAATAGCTGTGCATCGACGCTCCCCATCCAACCTGACAGAGTTTGAGAGGATCTGCAAAGATTGGGAGAAATTACCCAAATACAGGTGTGTCAAGCTTGTAGCGTCATACCCAAGAAGACTTGAGGCTGTAATCGCTGCCAAAGGTGCCTCAACAAAATACTGAGTAAAGGGTCTGAATACTTATGAAAATGTGATTAAAAAAAATAATGTAATGAATTTTAAAATAAGGCTGAAACGTAACAAAATGTGGAAAAAGGGAAGGGTCTGAATACTTTGTGTGTGTGTGTGTGTGTGTGTGTGTGTGTGTGTGTGTGTGTGTGTGTGTGTGTGTGTGTGTGTGTTGTTTATCATATTGGTTACAGTGTACTATGTTTACATATTCTGTTGTGCTGCAGCAAGTAAGAAAATCATTGTTCTATTGTTCTGTCTGGGACATATGACAATAAAACACTCTTGACTCCTGATATGCTGATGATATGAGGGGAATATGTGCCTGAAGTTAGCTTGGTTGTTGACACCAATGATGATGAATAGGGCATCAGAGTTTGCTGCCCCAAGAATGGACGACATAGTAGAATTCATCCAGTTCCACCTAACGTGGCATTGGCTTTGGGATGTATGTAGACAGCCAACAGGATGATAGAGGTGAACTCCTTCAGTCGATAAAAAGGACAGCCTTTTATGAACAGATGTTCCTGGTCAGGGGAGCAGAATTGAGCTAAGCGTCACATCAATGCTCTATGAAGCATTGCCCCAAAAGCAGATGCCGCAGCCTTTCCCCTTGTCTGAGGATTCCATACAGCCTGTACAATAAATAGAGAAACCATCAAGATGTATAGCAGGGTGAGATGAGTCAGGGGTGGGCCATGCTTCAGTCAAACAAAAACATAGCTGTAGCAGTCCTTGATCTCCTTTTGAAACACCAGCCTTGCTCATCAACATTGTTCTTGAGTGATTGACCATTAGCAGGAGGTACGCTGGTGGTGCAAAATCCATCTGTGTGGTTTCTGGTGCACCTGGAGCCCTCTTCACCTGACTGCCCACTCCCTTATGCAATGCTCATAGCTGTGGATAGTATTGAGTCTAATAAATGTCGGCAGGTCCAAAAGTTGTTTTTGCAATAGCTGTGATTAACAGGAGACATTCAGTGCCGGAATTAATGACCTAATAGACAAATGCTACAATGTATAGCCAATAAGGAGAAACAATCATAAAATACTTTTTTAACTGTTCTATGAGATTCATGTAAAATACTGTCACTGTCCAATGCCATTTTACAGGGGGGTGCCTTTAACTCCTTTATTATTGTCTTATCCCTGTTTCCTATTGAGCACCGATTTTACTTTTTTTCCTCCATGTCAGCTGCTATTATTTAATATTACCATTCCTAAAATATTGTTGTTCTATTCAGGTGCAATTTTATTAATCCTCTTGGGAAAACCCACCCGAGGTCTTTTGTATTTGGGAACTAATGCTCCATTGCCGATCTCTCTCGCATCCCAAACCCACTCTTTCATTTCTCACAATAGAATTTGAGAAGGAGAAGGTTAAATCAGAAGTGGCAGTGATGCAGTTGAACAAAGGGGATTATGAAGGCATGAGAGAGGAGCTGGCCAAGGTAGACCGGAAAGGGATACCAGCAGGAATGACGGTGGAACAGCAATGGCAGAAATGTCTGGGCATAACCCGGTGGACACAGGATTATTTCATTCCAAAAGGAAAGAAAGATTCTAAGGGAAGTAGGAAGCAACCCTGGCTGACAAGAGAAGTTAGGGATAGAATAAAACTGTGTTTTATTCACAGCGTTAGAATAAAGGGGAGGCCATTTAAGATTGAGGTGAGAAAAAAAAGTTTTCATCCAGAGAGTTGTGAATTTATGGAATTCCCTGCCACAGAGGGCAGTGGAGGCCAAATCACTGGATGGATTTAAGAAATAGCTATAAGGACTTGTGGAATCCAGGGATATGGGGAGAAGACAGGCACGGGTTATTGATTGGGGACGAACAGCCATGATCACAATGAATGGCGGTGCTGGCTCGAAGGGCCGAATGGCCTCCTTCTGCACCTATTTTCTATGTTTCTATGTAACTCCTTAATCAAATCTGAAAACATGTCAGCCGCTGTGTACATACTGGATATTAGCTATATGGAGAGATTGGACAAACTTAAATAGTGTTCTCCAGACCTTTGGAGGCTGAGAGGAGACCTGGAAGAAGTCATTGATTTATGAGAGGCATAGATAGGGCAGTCACGGTGGCGCAGCGGTAGAGTTGCTGCCTTACAGTGAATGCAGCACCGGAGACCGGGGTTCGATCCCGACTGTGGGTCTGAACGGAGTTTGTACGTTCTCCCCGTGACCTGCATGGGTTTTCTCCGATATCTTCGGTTTCCTCCCACACTCCAAAGATGTACAGGTTTGTAGGTTAATTGACTTGGTAAATGTAAAAAATGTCCCCAGTGTGTGGAGAAAGTGTAAAGGGCCTGTCTCACTTGGGCGTCATTTGCCCATCACGCAGGTGGCAAGCAAGGATTTTGAGAATCCCAAAATCCTGGAGCACCGTGTGCGTCACTGCCTACACCACCATGTCTCACCACGCACCATGCGCGCGTAATGCACGCCATGCGTCGTCGTGCGTCGTGATGCGTAAAATATGTCGCGTAAATGACGAGCCAATAACGCCCAAGTGGGACAAAGGCGCAGACCCGGTGGGCCGAAGGGCCTGTTTCCGCGCTGTTTCTCTCAACTAAACTAAACCAAAATAAGATAGTGTAGACAATCAAACCTACTTCCTGGGTGGAAAGGACAGAGACTGGAGGGCCTAGGTTTAAAGTTAGATGGGGAAAGTTAAATACTTGCGGTGCAAGTATTTTATACAGAGCGCGCTGATGCCAGGAAAGGCTGCCAGTGATGGTGGTCGAAGGAGATACGAAAGTGGCATTTGAGAGGGTTTAACATATTTACATCAATATGCATAGATAGGGAGCACAAGCAGAGATAAGGGTTTATCCAAAGGATGTGTTCCTGTGCTGTACTGCTCTCTGTTACTGTTACTGTTATATCCATCACTTATCTGCTTTTTTATGTCAGAAATGATAAACTCTAAAAATGAGAAGTTTATAGAAAGACAAGTGTAATGCTCGGATTTTTTTCCTTTAATACCATATGTTCCTAACTTTCAGAGTAGCTTGCAGGGCTGAGAAAATTTGAAGAGGAAATTTAAAAAGAAGCCTTGACTCTGACTGCATAATTCAGAAAATAATTCAGTGGCAAAGTTAAGGCCTTGCCATAGCCATTCAAGTCAGGTTGGGTTTTTGTTAGATGCACAAGTACATTGAGGTACACGTACAATGAAAATCTTGCTTGCCACGGATTCATAGGTGTATAATCTATGAAGAAGGATCTCGACCCAAAACGTTGCCTATTTCCTTCGCTCCATAGATGCTGCCTCACCCACTGAGTTTCTCCAGCATTTTTGTCTACCTTTGATTTTCCAGCATCTGCAGTTCCTTTTTAAACATTAAATAGTGCATATTGTGTTTACTGTACTGAAAAATATTGGCCTATTATCTTCAACAAGAAACAAAGGGGATCTGCCAAGCAAATGCCATACTGAGCATTTAAAAATAAATATTCAGTAATTATCATGATTGTTACATTTCAAAACAAGTGAGGCCAATAAGGCTGTTATTTTGAGGATATATAGATGTAAAATCAAAAGATTGCTGCAGAGTGTATTCTGCAGTACTGTATTACCAGATTGAATAATTCCCTGGTGCGTTCAACCCACATCTGCTTTATGTTTACTTATTGATGAACATAGGCTGGCGGTACACATCAAAGTCACTTGCTCGCAAGAATGCTAATATAAAATTTGACTTTCTCCACGAGGTCAAATTTCAGACCGCACCAGTGTGATAATGTATTCTCTGTAAACAGTGAGTATTCTGTTCTATTATGTTCTCTCATGTGATGATATTGCAGGTAAACAAAGGTGCAATGGCATCAACAGAACTGCAAAGGGATGAAACTTGAGTTTACCAATCTGTTTGCCAAGGCCCATAGTCAGACATTATTTGCATATAAAGAATGTTTTCCTTATACATATAATGGGATTTAGAAGTAGTACCAGACTGTTCTCTAAGGCAGCTGGATAGTCTGTGTCGAGATATTCCTATGGCAGAGGTCGCCCAATTGAAATCAATCAAGGGCCTGTCTGATACTCCAATGGCAGAGGTCGCCCAATTGAAATCAATTAAGGGCCTGTCCCACTTGGCTGTCTTTCACGCGCCATTTAGGTGACCTGCTAGCATGTGGGTAGCGTGGGGATTGGCGCGTGGAGGAGTGTGGAGTGGCGTGGAGGAGTGTGGACTTCGTCCTGCACAAAATCTTCGTGCGCCACCGGCCTGTCGCGTAACTGACGGCCAAAGTGGGACAGGCCCAAGACCCTGGCGCGGCACAACGTCTCACCCTCAACAGCAGCAGAAGCAGGCAAACGATCACCGAGCTCGGCCTGGGGTTCATGGCCGTTGCGGATCCGGATCCGCCCCCACTCCTACTCCCAGAGCGGGGCCAAGAAAATTGAAGATGGACACAAAATGCAGGAGTAACTCAGCGGGACTGGCAGCATCTCTGGAGAGAAGGATTGGGTGACCTTTCGGGTCAAGACCCTTCTTTCAGACTGAAGCAGGGTCTCGACCCAAAACATCATCCATTCCTACTCTCCAGAGATGCTGCCGGTCCCACTGCATTACTCCTGCATTTTGTGTCCATCTTCAAATGATGTCACGTGCTCCAGACAACTGTGCAGGCGCATGATGACACATACGACTCGCGGGACCGTTGGACGACCACCACTATCGGCTTGTCACGAAAGTGACGGCCGGGTTCCGGCACGCGGCCTAGTCGGACTGAATATGGCGGTGTGCAGCAGGTTGCCGTTAACAGCGGCGGCGTGCAGGGGGCTGCCGTTACCGTTGGCAGGCGCGTGTGAATAACGGGTGGCAGTTCAGCTGTGCGTGCGTGGTGCTGTGCTCGGCTGCGGCCCCGGTCCCTATCCCCGCCACGTGCCCGCCGCTGCTGCCGTCCAGGACCGGCAAAAGCAAGGAGGCTAAACGACGGCAGCAGGAGGAGTTCTACCAGCGGGTGCACGGCAGCCTGGCGCCAGCCGACAAGCTGCAGCTGATCACTAAGCTCCAGCGGCTCAAGTACGTGGTCAGTCCGCAAACGACGATGATCGGGGCGGACCACTCGTACCAGCACTTCACCAATACCGCCTTCGTGCCGGGGCTCCCCGCCGGCCTCCCAGTCCCGCTCACGGCCGCCCAGCTGGCTGAGCTGCGCTCGCTGGGGTCCGAGGCCATGCTGCAGGAGCAGTTCTACCTGAAGAGGCCACTCTGGATCGTGAACCACAAGTTGGCTTTTCCAGGTCTCGGGGTGAATGAACTGTTCCACGAGGACACCGGAAAAGGAAAGTTGACCCTATCGTTTCCAGATTGAAGACAAACCTTGGTGCCATATTCGGGCTCCTTGACAGCTCTCTGAGTTTGTGCCATTGGAAAATTCAATCCCTGAAGATGTTCCTGTTATTCATATGGAACCAAGCTGACTACCATTGTTTCAAAGACAATATGACAATAACATTTTCATTGGTGCAAAGGTTGCTAATCATGCTTGCTATGGCCATACGCATTTTCACTTTGTTTCCGAAAAACTGAGACGAGAAAAACTTGTAAAAGACAAACTGCTGATCAAATTGAAGTGCGTTTACGAGCTGCTGGCATCGCAAGTCTGTTTGCTTGGACTGGAGTGCAAGCAGTCTATCAAGGATTCTGGAGTGAGGCAGATGTGATCTGCCCATTTGTCTCTCAAGCTGTAATTACAGATGGGATTTATTTTGCCTTCTTTTGCTATCAGTTGAACACTTTAGCACTGAAGGTTCAGGCAGATCAGCATAATCTCCGAAAGAACATTTGCTGGGGGACGGAAAGTATGCGACTGTATGAGTCTATTGAGGGAGAAGATATAAAAGGGTTATAGTTTTCACTCGTTTTTCAATGATAAGGATGTAACAGCACTGGAAGGACATTAAACTTGAGAGCTGAGATGCTAACTTCCTGACTCGCGTTTGATTATAGAATCTACGTTCTACCGTTAACAATCACGTCTTGATACTCGCGGCCTCAGTTCAGTCGAGGAACATTTTTCAACATGCTGAAAATGTTTTCCGTGTGTAAAATTGGTCGACATGGTTTTTTTTGAACTCGTAGTGCAGTGGTAGTGGGGTCGCCATGTAGTTATAGGTAGTCGAGGTAGCCTTTGTTGACCAGGCATTTTAATTGGCTCATTGGGGGAAATAAAAGGTAAGCATGAGTTTTCAGAATCAAGGAAAACTGACCGGAAATGTTAAATGCCCAATAAACTTTATTAAAAGATGTCTGGTTTCTTAAAAGTGTCTCCACTCGTTCTCTCCCCTTCTCTCCCCTTCCCTCCCCTTCTCCCCGCATTGTGGGTATGGGAGTGGGAGTTCAAGTGTTTAGCAACCGGGAGATCAGGTTGGTTTAGGCGGACCGAGCGGAGGTGAACAGTAAAACCATCGCTGAGCCTCCGCTTGGTCTCGCCGATAAACAGGAGTCTAGACCTAAAACAGTGGATACAGTAGATGAGGTTGGAGGATGTGCAAGTGAACCTGTGCCTCACATAAGAAGACTGCCTGGGTCCTTGGACAGAGTCGAGGGGGGAGGTAAAGTGACAGAGTGTTGCATCTCCTGCGCTTGCAGGGGAAAGTACCTGGGGAGCGGGTGGTTTGGATTGGATTAGATTGGATGTTCAGTATATTCTCACTCAAGCGTGAGACACTGAGGGGTGACCTTAGAGAAGTTTATAAAATGATGAGGGACATAGATAGCATTGAAATAATATTTTCCCCAGCTGAGGAATCTCAAAGTAGAGAGCATCAGATTAAGATGAAAGGAAAGGAATTCAAATCGGGCTGGCAGTCTCAGCCTTGCCCTCCCTCCTTCTCTCCCTCTTTCTCTCCCTCTTTCTCTCTCTCCTTCTCTCTCTCCCTCCTTCTCTCCCTCCTTCTCTCCCTCCTTCTCTCCCTCCTTCTCTCCCTCCTTCTCTCCCTCCTTCTCTCCCTCCTTCTATATATATATTTTATATATATATATATATATATATATATATATATATATATATATATATATATACACACACACATATAATACTCTCTCTGTCTCTCTCTGTCTCTCTCTGTCTCTCTGTGACGAGGTGCAGGTGGGCCAATGCAATAAGAGCTAATTGGGCACAGCTGTTGCTCTGTCTGTGGGTGCAGCTCAGTGCACAGCTCTGGCCAGGGAGCAGGCAGGCACTGTCCACTGCGCTGGTCTTTATTTCCTCCTGGCCTATCTGCATTAACAGGGACAAGAGCAGCACACGAGGGAGAGGCGCCATCACACCATCTAATGCAAGCACGTAGGATAAGCATAGATGGACAGAATGACCGGTGTGAACAAGGTGCTGAACAAGCCTCTGTATGTGCATTATATTTCTATGATAGGATATGACTGGATGGTTTTATTTGGAATTGGAGGCAGCTTTCAGTCTTTGTTGATATATTGTTGAAAGCAAGATCCAGTGGGCCATGCGATAATAGTTGATAAAGAAAATAATTAAGCCAATCCTGCGTAAAAATGGCAATTTCTGAAACAAAAGTAAGGTGTCAGTTCTTAAAGTTGTAGAATTTGGGTGGCATGGTGGCTGAGTGGTAGAGTCGCTGCACCGGAGACCTGGTTTCGTTCCTGACTACGGGTGCTGTCTGTATTGAGTTTGAATGTTCTTCCTGTGACCGCATGGGTTTTCTCTGAGATCTTCGGTTTTCTCCCACACACCCAAGACCAAGAGGGTTGTAGATTAATTGGCTTGGTATAAATGTAAATTGTCCCTCGTGTGTATAGGAAACTGTTAATGTGTGCGGATTGCTGATCGGCGCAGGCACAGTGGGCCGAAGGGCCTGTTTCCGCTTTGTAACTATTAACTAAACTAAACTAAATTTGGTATCGATTCCTGCAGGTGTCAACATATCCTGATGGAAGATGAGTTGTTCCTCAAGCTGAATTGTGCTTCCCTCTAACAGTGCAGGAGACCACAGACAGAACAATCAGGGAGGGATTGGGATGGGGAATTATTGCCAGCAACCAGAAGTTCATGATTAGTTAAGGGCCTGTCCCACCAGCATGCGATTGCATGTGTCTAGCGCGACCAAACGTGGTCGCTTGAGGCGTACGGCCTCGCGGGACTGGTCCCACTTTGATCGGCAGAGGCGTATGGAGTTGTGTGGCGCTGGTCCCAACATCGCGCGGGGTTGGGACCAGCGCCAGGGCTGGTCCCAAAATCTTGCACTGTTCGAAAATCCCGCGCGGCAAAGGCCTGTCGGCCCGCAGGCGCATTGAGGGCGTACGCAGCCTTACGACGTCGTACACAGCATCGTGATGGCGTACGCCTAGAGCGTGCCGTAGCGCGATGACTTCACTGCCTGGCGTGCCGTTGCGTGATGACGTCACCGCCCGAAACCATGCGATGTCCAAATTCAGTCGGCCCACCTCCTGCCCAGCTGATTGGTGAGTATGATGTCGGGCCCAGCCCTGCACAACTCCATATTCCTCCGCGGTTCGAATTGGAACCGGCCCCGCACGGCCGTACGCCTCAAGCGACCACGTTTGGTCGCGCTGGACGCATGCAATCGCATGCTGGTGGGACAGGCCCTTTACTGACTGAATGCCGGGAGCTCACCAAAGCAATTTTGCAGAATTTATTTTCTTCAATGAAGAGGAGTTTCTGCTTCATTTTTATTGCAGTCATCATCCTGAGAAATATCAGATGTTCTGCACGGACCCACTGACATTTCCTCATGTGGGAATTAACATGGTGACCCCAACACGTCAGTCTTCCTCCAGTCATTGGACTGTTTGCTCTTTCATGCCATTTGCCTTTTTTACCAGGGCACTGTGATGTGGTACCTTAATGTCAAGGATATTCACTTTTACCTCATCTCTTCAGCTCCTTGCTCAGTATTTGGTTTAAAGCTGTGAACATATCTGGAACTGGGTGAATTTAGCAAAAACCCTAACTAGGGTTGGTGCTATTTGAAAATCCTGTCTGTGATGGCTTCCATCATTTTGCCCATGATTTAGAGTGGAATACTTACGTGACAATCAGCAAGATCTTATTTGGAGACAGAAGAGAAACTGAGATCTGGAGAAAAAAAAGTTAATCGAGCAACTCAGTGGGTCAGTTAGCATCTGTGGAAGCATCTGGTCAAGACCCTGCATCAGGACTGCGACTAGATTTGTACTGCTTTTTCCGACATACCTGGGCAGTTTCCACATTGTTGGATAAATGTATTTGTTGTTAATTAAACTGGAACAATTTGCCTGGAGGCACAACCAATTATGGAATACAGGTTTCCAGTAGTGCGACTGAAAATTGTCGAATCCCAAGACCTTAGCTATATTCAGTGCTGTTAGCCAGTTTTTCCATAACATGTCAAATGATAAATTTACTGAAGAGCAGCTTTTATAATGGTGGGGAGGTCAGAAGGTCACTTTTCAAGAAAGGAATGAGAGAAAAAACGGGGAATTACAACCAGTTAGCCTGACTTCGGTGGTGGGAAAGATGCTGTAGTCAATTATTAAAGAGGTAATAATGGGGCATTTGGATGGAAGTAAAAGGATTAGTCCAGTCAACATGGATTTATGAAAAGGAAATCATGCTTGACTAATCTGGATTTTTTTGAGGATGTGACAAGTAAAATGGATGAAGGGGTGCCAGTGGATGTTCAGAAAGCTTTTGATAAGGTCCCGCATGGGAGACTGGTGACTAAAATTAGAGCACATGGTATTGGGGCTAGGGAGTTGACATGGATAGAAAATTGGCACTGGAAGCAAAGAGTAGGAGTGAACGGGTCCTTTTCAGAATGGCAGGCAGTGGCGAGTGGAGTGCCGCAAGGCTCGGTGTTGGGGCCGCAACTGTTTACCATATATATTAATGATTTGGAATTAGGAGCAACACTAGCAAGTTTGCGGATGACATAAAGCTGGGTGGCAGTGTGAACTGTGAAGAGGATGTTAGGAGGTTGCAGGGTGACCTGGAGAGATTGAGTGAGTGGGCAGATGCGTGGCAGATGCAGTATAATATAGATAAATGTGTGGTTATCCACTTTGGTGGCAAAAACAAGGGGACAGATTATTATCTCAACGGGGTTAGGTTAGGTAATGGGGAGCTACAGCGAGACCTGGGTGTCCTTGTACACCGGTCACTGAAAGTTAACGTGCAGGTACAGCAGGCAGTGAAGAAAGCTAATGGAATGTTGGCTTTCATAACAAGAGGTTTTCAGTACAGGAGTAGAGAGGTTCTTCTGCAGTTGTGTAGGGCTCTGGTGAGACCACATCTGGAGTATTGTGTACAGTTTTGGTCTCCTAATTTGAGGAAGGACATCCTTGTGATTGAGGCAGTGCAGCGTAGGTTCACGAGATTGATCCCTGAGATGGCGGGACTGTCATATGAGGAAAGATTGAAAAGACTAGGCTTGTATTCACTGGAGTTTAGAAGGATGAGGGGGATCTTATAGAAACATATAAAATTATAAAAGGACTGGACGAGCTAGATGCAGGAAAAATGTTCCCAATGTTGGGCGAGTCCAGACGCTGGGGCCACAGTCTTAGAATAAAGAGGAGGTCATTTAAGACTGAGGTGAGAAAAAACTTTTTCACCCAGAGAGTTGTGAATTTATGGAAGGCAGTGGAGGCCAAATCACTGGATGGATTTAAGAGAGAGTTAGATAGAGCTCTAGGGGCTAGTGGAGTCAAGGGATATGGGGAGAAGGCAGGCACGGGTTATTGATAGGGGACAATCAACCATGATCACAATGAATGGCGGTGCAGGCTTGAAGGGACGAATGGCCTCCTCCTGCACCTATTTTCTATGTTTCTATGTTTCTAAGGTAGCCGAGATTTCATATACTCTGCATTTCCAGCTGGGAGTGGTTGTGAATGCTGCAATTCTTTTCTTGAGCATTTACATGCTGATCCCCACCATCAATGAGTATGGGGTTGTTCTTTGAGTCTCCTCTTTATATTAACTATTTAATTGTCCATGCCATTCAAGACTAGATGGGGCAGGATCGCAGAAGTTGTTATTCCCACAATTATCAATTTGAACTTTTTTTGGCATTGTGAAATGTTACTGGTTTGCACATAAAGAAAACACTTTATGAAGGATGGTGGTAGTTTTGACATTAATCGTATTCTTTAGTGAATAACATTTTGACTATCTCTATTAGACATTGGGTTTTGGACAATAGACAATAGGTGCAGGAGTAGGCCATTCGGCCCTTCGAGCCAGCACTGCCATTCAATGTGATCATGGCTGATCATCCCCATCCACTACCCTGTTCCTGCCTTCTCCCCATATCCCCTGACTCCGCTATCTTTAACAGCTCTATCTAGCTCTCTCTTGAAAGTATCCAGAGAACCGGCCTCCACTGCCCTCTGAGGCAGAGAATTCTACAGACTCGCATCTCTCCGTGTGAAAAAGTGTTCCTTCATTCCCGTTATAAATGGCTCGCCCCTTATTCTTAAATTGTGGCCCCAGGTTCTGGACTCCCCCAACATCAGGAACATGTTTCCTGCCTCTAGCATGTCCAAACACTTAATAATCTTATATGTTTCAATAAGATACCCTCCCATCCTTCTAACTTCCAGAGTATACAAGCCCATCCGCTTCATTCTCTCAGCATATGACAGTCCCGCCATCCCGGGAATTAACCTTGTAAACCTGCTCTGCACTCCCTCAATAGCAAGAATGTCCTTCCTCAAATTAGGGGACCAAAACGGCAAACAATACTCCAGGTGCGGTCTCACTTGGGTGCTGTACAACTGCAGAAGGACCTCTTTGCTCCTATACTCAACTCCTCTTGTTATGAAGGCCAACATGACATTCACTTTTATTGGAACAACATAAGGAGACGGGGACAAGAATGGTCACAGTGAGGGTAGTGCTGAATATTTCTAGCATGCATGTGTATTTCAAAGTTGAAACCACTACAATATGTTTTTTTTCTCCTCTGTTCTCATTCATCTCCTTCCACCTACAACTTCTTCAGAGAGTTCACTTTTCAATTAATTCAACTTCACCATATTCTGTCACCAGGCACTGCCATCATTTCAATCTCCCTCTTGGTCTTCCATCCTGTCAGAGACACTTCCTATGTTCTCTCCACCCCTCTTTAGTTTCTGTAATGGAAAACTGTTTGTTTTTTAACTTGCTCTGGCGCACGTTGACTTGTTAACTCTGTTGCTTGGTCTGCTGAGTATTTCTTGCATTTTCATTTTTTTTATTTTAGATATTCAGCACCTTAAATTTTTATGCTTTTACAAATAAAAAAGGGAACCTAATAATTCAATTATTTTACTCTTTTGGTAATGTGTATTTTTTTTCTCAACATTAATGATCCAGTATATCAAACGCTGAAATGGAGATTGGCTCTTACTGTTTTGATGAGTACTCATTGCCAAGAGCCACCCAGATTTGTGAATATGATTGAAATGGCTGAAGCATTGGGTTTCATTTCATTGAGCTCACTTAGGACCAATGTGCCCCATGCATTTGTTAGATGCAGTAATACTTTGTCAAGGAACATTTTCTTTGACGTTGAGGATGAGCATATCACATAATTAGATTAAAGGGCTCCTTTATCTTTGCAATGGTGAATTAAAATGAGCCATTAGTGTTTCCAATTTATAATTCTCTTTTTACTTCTATTTTAACTGTCTATTAAAATGCCTGTTATTTATAGTTAAAAATATTTGATTTGTTTTTCATCCATTATTCTGCTTCCTTTCAATTGTCAGCAATCAGTTAATTAATAAAACTGTATTTTAGCAACTATAAACTTTTTTTTAATCGATTTGATAAATGTTTGGTAATCAATAGATACAGAATGAAAGTTTACACTAGGTTGCGCATGTTTAACATAGTTAACTATTTTTGGTGCAGTAGTATCTCATAGCTTCTCAGTTTCCTGTTAAGTCCAGATTTTTTTTTAGTTTCTGTTACTTTCATCTTTACATTTTTTCGGGGATCAAAGATGTAATTTCCAAAATTAGTTTTGATGAAAAGCAAACATAATAATGGGATTGTAGAAATAGATGGGTGAGGGCTACATGCCACAATAAAGCTACAATCTACTCTTCAAATGTTTCATTCTTATGACATTCTGATGAATGTGACAGATTCCCTTTTAAACTGTCTTCAATATTACTAAAAGTCTGGTCTTGACCACTTTCTGTTCTGTATATTAATTTTAGAAAAACCGCTGCCACTTACGGCTGTGATTTTTGACTATCTCACTCAGAGTCCCCCTCCGCTGTGCAGGAAAAGAGGATTTTTCCCATCGATGAAAAAAAAAGTTATTAGTGTTTAAAAAATGTTGAGATTCTCTCTCCTGAAGGCTACGCCCCTTCCGGAGAGACTATAAAATCTAGAAGTGTTGATTGCCTCAGTCAGTCTCTGCAAGATGGGGGAGCGAGAGGGTCACGTCTCTCAGTCTGAGCGGTGAATAACACTGAACATGTCTACTAAACTGTGAGTGGTTTTACTGACCTGTCAGTGCCCTTAATGTGGTTTGAAAATATACTTTGTAAATGCTAAAGTTGTGTTGCCTTTGGTTTGGAAATGCTAAAGCTGTGTTGCCTAGTTGAAGTTACCTTGCCTAGTTAATGTTGCCTTGCCTAATTAAAGTTGCCTTGCCTAATTAAAATTGCCTTCTATATAATTAAAAGTCTAATCTTGATCACTTCCTGTCTTTACTTTATATTGATTTTAGGAAAAATGCTACCGCGTACGGCTTTGATTTTTGTCATCTTACTCAGAGTCCCCCTCCGCTCATCAGGTGCCGAGGATTTTTCCCATCGATGAAGAATAAAAGAGTTATTAGTGTTTTAAAAATGTTGAGATTCTCTCTCCTGTCAATTACGTCATGAAGGCCATGCCCCTTCTGGTTGGAGGGGGAGGAACTATAAAACCCAGAAGTGTGGGTGTGGCTCAGTCTCTGCAAGATGGAGGAGGGAGAGGTGTCGATTCGCTGCCTTTAGTGGCATTGCACCCTGCTTGAAATGGTCTGAAACTGCACTTGAATTTGGTGGCCTTGCACCCTGCTTGTAGTGGTAAGAAACTGCATTTGAATTTGGCGGCCTTGCATCCTGCTTGAAATGGGATTTCAAGGAATAGCCATGAGTCAACTGCCAGGCCACCAACCATGAGTGAGTGAGCTGCCAGCAAAACAGGCTTGACTGACTGAGCTGCCAGCAAAACAGGCTTGACTGACTGAGCTGCCAGCCCAATAATCCATTCAGCCCACAATGTCCATGCTAGCTCTCTGAAAAGCACCCCCCCCCCCCCCCCCATTGGCCACCTATATTGGAATTGGTGGAGAGGTGGAATATTGCGTTGGGGGACCAGCCCTCCCGGTGTGATGCTGGACTTAGTCTAGTTAGGTAATATTGAGATGTTTTTTGAATGAAAGAAATGCTTGAAATGAATGCGGATTAAGTGCTGCATGATGGAGATGCTTATTGATAAAATTGTGAAATGCTGCAAAACAGGTTTATTGTTCAAGAGCAAAGTACACAATATAGATTTGTGGAATGCAAGGCGGGAGAGCAGAGGATAAACAGGTTGAAAGATTAGAAAGCAAAGAGTGCAGAGAAGGTGATGCTGCAATATTGACAAGTAATTAATGGGAGAGCCCAGCTTTCTTAACATACCTCAAGCAGAATTTTCACAGCTGAGACAGAAATTAATGTAGGCATAAACAGCTTTCTTGAGAACTTATGACCACATGTTATCAATAACTAGGCAAATTACAACTGACCCCAATTCCTTCTAGTGTCCATTAGGGACAACTCATGCATCATATTTTGTGACCCATACATGTATGAGGTAGGATAAGAAGGGTCTCGACCCAAAAAGTCACCCATTGCTTCTCTCCAAAGATGCTGTCTGTCCCGCAGAGTGACTTCAATATTTTGTGTCTATCTTCGGTGTAAATCAGCATCTGCAGTTCCTTCTTACACAGGATATGGATAAATTGTTTTAAAAGGTATTATCTTCCAAAATGGCAGGAATAGCTGGAATGAACAAGCAGTTGAATTTGCAACTCTGGAAGGCTCTCCATGCGTACAAAAGATTCAAGGGAACTTGAGATCAAGGGAACTCAAGGTAAAGGAACCACTAGGAGGTAACGACCACAATATAAGATCTAACTTGCAATTTGAGAGAGAGAAGATGAGATCGGATATGTCGGTATTGCAGCTGAGCAAAGGGGACTACAGAGGAATGAGGGAGGAGCTGTCCAAAGTTGAATGGAAAGGGACCCCAGCAGGAATGACGGTGGAATAGCAATGGCAGGAATCTCTGGGAATAATTTGGAACTTACCGTATTTCCCGGCAATGGAGACACACCTGCGTTGATGACGCACCCCCATTTTGAGTTGCTAAATTTTGAAAAAAAGGCTGGCGGGGCATAGAATTTCTCATGCTCAAACAAATGAAAAATAAAAAATAAAAATATGGAAAGTAACAATTCAATTTGCCCAAAGCTTCCCTCCATTTTGCCCAAACGGGAGCGCACCAGGACAAATTGATTCAGTTGTGATCTTATTGAATGACAATACTAGTTCAAGGGACCAATTGAGGTTACTCGCGCTGACACAGGAGTAAGTTTCACCGCCCGCTGTCCTGTTATCCATCGCCCACTGACCCACTCCGCTCTATGATCTTTGCACTGTCCGGTCTCTGAGCCAGGTCAAAAATAGGGATAACGATAATTTCAAAATGAATACCAACTGCTTTTGTGCGCGTCTGTTGACAAGGCAGCAGCATTCTTATTCTCTCTGTTATTCTCACCTGACCAACAACAGCCACACACCTCCAAAGCCTGCGTGCCACGGGATTGGCTGTAGCGCCCAGGTCGGCTCACTTGCCCAAGGTCTGGCTGTGACACCCAGGTCGGCTGCCTGCCCCATGAATGGCTGCAGTTCCCAGGTCGGCTCCTTTGGGTTTGCTTGAATTCGGGTTATGGGCCGGATCCGGGCCATAGGTTGCCGACCCCTGTGTTTGGCCTCATTGTGTGTGTTCCCCCCCCCCCCCCATGTTTTAAAAGCGATTTGACCCAAGTCTATTTTTCGTGGCTAACAATGTAGCCTTCAGCCTCCAAGACGCAGATACATTATTGTGCTTTATTTTAGGGTTAATAATAGTCTCTTCATTGCCGGGAAACACGGTACATGATCTTTTCCTTTCAAAGAGGAAGAAAGCATTTCTCTCTTTCTTTTCAAATATTTTTATTAGCTTTTTTTTCCAAAAACAAAAAGAAAACAACAAAAAAAAGAGTAATGATAAACATAACAATGATATTGATACATAGGGATCAGGATTACATTAATAACAGGTATAACCTAAATTTGAGTCCAGTGTCAAAATACACATTGAATATAGATCTCCCGGTCTCTATGTGAATATAGTTAAATGTTTACAAGAAAACATATATTTTAAAAAATGAGAAAAAGAAAATAAAGAGAAAGGAAAAAACAAAACCCCCCTAAACTAGAAAAAAAGCAAAAGCAAAGAATTTCAACAATTTAAGTCCCTGTTTGTAGTCAAGTCCGTTCCACCATATAAAGGTAAAATCATTTTTATAGCGGTTGGAGAGGGGACAATTTATGTTGTGTGAAAATGTTGAATAAATCTTCCCCAAGTCTTATCAAATTTAACCAAGGGTTCAACAATGTCACTCCTGATTTTTTTTTTTCTAAATTAAAACCTGATATCGTTTCAGAATACCAATGGAGTGTGGTCGGAGGATTAGAGTCTTTCCATTTAAATAAAATAGATCTTCTGGCAATTAATGTGGTAAAACCAAACAGCCGATGGGCGGAACGAGACAAATGAATAGAGTCTAACATTGGTAGCGCAAAAATTACAGTAATAGGATGAGGTTGTAAATCAATACCTAAAACTACAGAAATAGTATCAAAGATTTATTTCCAATATTTTTCCAAAAGTGGGCAGGACCAAAACATATGGGTCAGTGAGGCCACTTCAGAGTTACATCTGTCACAGGTAGGATTTATATGACCATAAAAATGAGCTAACTTATCTTTTGACATATGAGCTCTGTGAAACACCTTGAATTATATCATAGCGTGTCTTGCACACATTGAGGAGGAATTAACTAATTGAAGAATCCTCTCCCATTTCTCTATAGATAGAGAAATTTGAAGTAGTCTTTCCCAGTCATTCTTAATTTTATCAAATATATCTATTTTTAATTTCAAAATCAACTCATAAATAGTCGTTATCAAGTCTTTCCGATAAGGGTTCAAATGTAAATTGTTTTCCAAGATTTCGGTTTGATGTGGTAACGGAAAAAAGTGTAAAGTAGCCTTCAAAAAATGTCTAATTTGTAAATATCTAAAAAACTGTGAATTAGGTAAATTATATTTATTGGAGAGTTGTTCGAAAGACATAAAACAACCATTCAAAAACAAATCACGAAAAGCTACTAATCCCTTCCTCTTACATAACAGAAAGGCTTGATCAGTCCTAGAAGGTTGGAAGAGAACATTAGATATGATAGGATTCGATAAGATAAAATTATTCAATCCAAAAAAATTACGAAATTGAAACCATATTCGAAATGTACGTTTTATTATTGGATTAGTCATATATTTATTCAATCTCGTAATTGTAAAAGGTAACGAGGCCCCTAGAATAGAAGCCAATGATAGCCCTTGCATAGAATCACGTTCAAGATTTATCCATCCTGGGCATTGGATATCTTCTAAATCCTTTGTCCAAAATGTTAAATGCCCAATAGTATAATCTAATGTTCGGCAGTGTCAAACCACTGTCATTTTTTGATTTCTGTATATTTTTTACTTGGTCTGGAATTTTTTATTCTGCCATATATATGAAGACATTTTGGAATCAATAATATCAAAGAAAGATTTAGGAATAAAAATTCCTACATCCAAAAATAAATATAAACATTTAGGTAAGATAAACATTTTAATAGCATTGATTCCGGCGATTAAAGATAAGGACATTGGTGACCATTTAATAAACTGTTGTTTGACATGGTCAATTCAAGGCGTAAAATTTGCTTTAAATAAATCCTTGTGTTTCTTGTTAATCTTAATACCTAAGTAAGTAAAACATTTGGTAGGCAATCTAAATGAAAACTGTCCATAATTCAAAACTAAATTGTTTAATGGAAAAAGCTCACTCTTACTAAGATATAAGTTATAACCAGAGAAACTACTAAATTGATTAAGTAGTGCAACTATTGCCGGAATAAATTTATCGGGATTAGAAATGAATAATAACAGATCATTTGCATTAAGAGATAGCTTATGTGTCTTATTCCCGTGGACAATACCAAAAATATTAGGGGATTCCCTAATAGCGGTGGCCAAAGGTTCCAAAGCAATATCAAACAGTAAAGGACAGCCCTGTCTAGTACCTCGAAAGAGCCTGAAAAAAGGGGATCTCTGATTATTGGTAAGTTCAGAAGCCTGAGGTATATGATATATCAGCTTGATCCAAGGAATACATTTTGGACCAATCTTACATTTTTCAAGTGTATTGAATAAGTATCTCCATTCTACTCTATCAAACGCCTTCTCGACATCAAGTGAAACGACACATTCTGGAGTTTTATTTGACGCTGTACATACGATATTCATTAATCTCCTAACGTTAAAGTATGAGTAACGATTTTTAATAAAACCTGTCTGATCTTCAGAAATAATTAGCGGTAAAATATTTTCCAATCTCACTGCTAATATTTTGGAAAAAATGTTGGAATCTACATTTAACAGTGATATAGGTCTTTATGATGTCACTTCAGTAGGGTCTTTATCTTTTTTAAGAATTAAAGAAAGAGATGCTTCATAAAAGGAATGTGGTAATCGATTCATTAAAAAGGCTTCTTTAAAATTTTGCATAGCCAGGGAGACAGTAAACTTAATAAATACTTTAAAACTTCTACTGTAAACCCATCTAAACCGGGAGCTTTACCAGAATTCATTGAGAGGATTGCTTTCTGTATTTTTCTTGCTTTGCATCAGCACACAGAACATAGAAGGCATTTACTACAAAACAGATCAGTGTGTCCTTATACCATATATAAATATATACACACAAATATATTGGAATCAATAAGAAATTCTGATTGGTATAGGGAGGTAT
Source organism: Okamejei kenojei (assembly GCA_035221665.1). Lineage (NCBI taxonomy): Eukaryota > Metazoa > Chordata > Chondrichthyes > Rajiformes > Rajidae > Okamejei > Okamejei kenojei. Next base: position 78,648,582 of record CM069138.1, on the reverse strand, counting down.
AAAATTCCTGAAAGGATTTATTAATTTCGTCATGATCTACAGTTAGTGTACCATCCCGTTTATTCACTTTAGTAATCTGACATTTGGCCGACACTGCTTTCAACTGATTAGCGAGTAATTTGCCAGATTTATCGCCATGTATATAAAATTGACTTTTGGGTTTAAGTAGCTGGTTCTCAATCGCTGATACTAATAACAAATCATATCTCAATTGAAGTTCAACTCTATTCTTATACTTTAAACTAGGAGCTTTTGAATATTTTTAATCAATTTCTTTAATTTCATCAGCCAATATATGTATTTCATTTTGAGTTTGTTTTTTTAATCCAGCGGAGTATGAAATAATTTGTCCACGAATATATGCCTTAAAAGCATCCCAGATTACACCATTGGATATTTCTTCAGTAGAATTTGTTAAGAAGAAAAAAGCAATCTGATCTTTAATAAAATTAACAACATTTAAATCTTGAAGCAAAGTAGCATTAAATTGCCATTGTTTTGCACTAAACGTGGAATCAGGTAATTTGATTGATAGTTTCAATAGTGCATGGTCAGAAATAGCAATTGCATCATACTCACATGCAGTGATCGATGAAACTAGCCGAGAATCTATTATAAAGTAGTCAATCCTAGAATAACTATGATATACATGAGAAAAAAAAGAAAATTCTTTGTCATTTGGGTGTAAGAATCTCCAGACTAACATTCCAGAGTCAAGTAAAAAATAATTGATAAAACTAGCTGATTTATTTGGAAGCACATGATCAGATGTAGATCGAGGGGTTCAAACAACGTTTAAATCTCCACCCATTATTAAAACAAGTTCATTTAAATTAAGAAAGGATGCAATTAACTGTTTAAAACAACTCAGGATGATCAATATTTGGTGCATAAACATTCACCATAGCAACTTTTTGGCTATAAAGAACACCAGTACTCACCAAAAATCTACCATATGGATCAGAAATTGTTGCATAATGAACAAACGGAATTGAGGAGTCAATAAAAATCGAGACTGCTTTCACCTTAGCTTGTGAATTTGAATGAAACTCAAAATGTCCTCTCCAAAACTTGAAAAATCATTGATTGTCATCTTGCCTTACATGAGTTTCCTGAACAAAAATAATCTCAGCATTTAATCTACGAAGAACTTAAAAAAAAAACTCTTAATGGGATTGTTCAAGCCATTCACATTCCATGAATGGAAGTTAATAACTTTATCCATATTGTTTTTAAATATCATTTGGAATGTAAAGGGTTAATTTCTTAAAGCATAATAGTTCATGATACTGGAAGAAGAAAAATTTAGGGCGGAGCCAGAAGTGACAACATTTCAGACATTTTTGTAGCTCAGATTCTGCACAGATGAAAACAACTAATCTAAAAGCAAAAGACCCCTCCCCCCCCACCCTCCCATGCAAAGCCCGAAACTGACCAATAATCATCAGTCCGCTAACTAATCCCTTCCCTACCCCCATCTCACCTAACAACAGCACCCAGCGTAAAAAGAAAGCATATTTGCCACTCAGTAGCCAAAACAAGATTAATGTTATGGTTTTAAAAAAAAACATGTTGGCAGTGGAACACGAGAACAAGAGATACTTCATATTATTTATTCAAGGTCAAAATATTAAAAACAAGAACTGCGTTCACTTGATTTGTCTAAAGACGGGGAAAAAAATGTCCTTCAATTTTAAAAGTAGAAAAACTAACAAAGAAAAGTTAAATTCCAGTTAAATTCTTAATCATTACAAAACGATACATTGTCAAAATAGGAACAGTAAATCTCCAATTATAACTTAATCAGCTATCAATTGCTCCCGGTCGGGACTTCACCCTCATAAGCCTCCAGAAAGCTGGAAGCGTCTTGAGGACTGTTAAAAAATCGAATATTCCCATTAAAGAGTCATATATGCAGTCTAGCTGGATAAAGTAAGGCTGGACGCAACTTTTTCTTAAACAAATCAGACATTACATAATGGAAAGACTTCCTTATTTCCAAAAGCTTGTAACCATAATCATGAACAAACCATAACTTGCATCCTTCATATTTAACCACGCCCAACTTTTTTACTGCCTGGAGAATATTCTCCTTCATCAGCAAGAAGTGAAACCGAACAATCAAATGTCTTGGTTTATCTTGGGAACCAGATTTCTTCCAATCCTGTGTGCGTTGTCCAAAAATTGAAGATTTTCATTGTGCTCAATGTTGAAAGTCTCCTTTATCATTTTAGAAGCATATTTTATAACATTATTTCCTTCTTGACCTTCTGGCAAACCAAGAATTCGCAAATTCAGTCGATGGCTTCTGTTTTCCAGATCCATGTTTATTATCTTGTATTGCCCGAGTATTTTCATTCATTCTCTGTTCCAGTTTTTCAATCTTCAAATCTCTCTCCTGGTCCAGGGTTCGCAAGTTATCAATTTGTTCCTTCTGTTCACGAGATTCATCTTGTAACATAATCAGATTGTCTTGAACTTCCTTCAATTTGCTTTGAAATTCCTTTCACCATTTCTTCCAAACTGCAAAATCTTGTTTTCATTTCATTTTTCAGTTCATCATTCATTTTCGATATTGCGTCTGAGATACTAGTCAGAAGCTGTTCCTTTCCAACGTTCCTTCCTTGGAGAGCCACCTTTCCCTCTTGTCTCCATCCTTAACACTTTTATACGCCTTAATCGTGTAATCAACACTTTAAGAAAAATTAGACCGTGATTTGAAGTCAAGTAATAACAAGTAACATTGAGAGAGTGGTAAGTAAAAGTTAAAAGTTAATGGAGCAAACAAATTTGCAACCTTACAGCATGCTGCCACGTCTTCCAACCTTCCAGTACTGATCAAGCCTTTCTGTTATGGAAGAGGAAGGGATTAGCAGCTTTTCATGATTTGTTTTTGGATGGTTGTTTTATGTCTTTTGGACAACTCTCCAATAAATATAATCTACCGTACTCACATTTCTTTAGATATTTACAAATTGGACATTTTTTGAAGGCTACTCTATCCCTTTTTTCCATTACCACATCAAACCGAAATCTTGGAAAATAATTTACATTTGAACCCTCATCAGAAAGGTTTAATAACGACTATTTATGAGTTGATTTTGTAATTACAAATAGATACATTTGATAAAATTAAGAATGACTGAGAAAGGGAACTCCAAATTTCTCTACCGATAGAGAAATAGGAGACTATTCTTTAATTAGGTAATACTTCCTCAATGTGTGCAAGACACGCTCTGATACAATTCAAGGTGGTTCACAGAGCTCATATGTCAAAAGATAAGTTAGCTCGTTTTTATGGTCATATAAATCCTACCTGTGACATGTAATTCTGAATTGGCCTCATTGATTCGTATTTTGGTCCTGCCCACTTTTGGAAAAGTATTGGAAATACATTTTTGATATTATTTCTGTACTTTTAGGTATTGGTTTACAACCTCATCCCATTGCTGCAATTTTTGCGCTACCAATGTTAGATTCTATTCGGGGGGGGGGGGGGGGGGGTGTTACACAAAGCTGGAGAAACTCAGCGGGTGCAGCAGCATGTCGACGTTTCGTTCCGCCCATTGGCTGATTGCTTTTACCACATTAATGGCCAGAAGATCTATTATATTTAAATGGAAAGACTCTAATCCTCCAACCACACTCCATTGGTACTCTGAAACAATATCATGTTTAAATTTTAAAAAAATCAGGAGTGACATTGTTGAACCCTTGTTTAAATTTGATTGGACTTGGGGAAGCTTTATTCACATTTTCACATGGCATAAATTGTCCCCTCTCCAACTGTTATAATAATTATTTTACCTTTATATGGTGGAACGGACTTGACAACAAACAGGGACATAAATTGTTGAAATTCTTTGCAGCCCAGATTCTGTTTTGCTTTTTTTTTCTAGTTTAGGGGGTTTTGTTTTTCTTTTTTTTTCTTTTTATCTTTTTCTTTTTTTAAACACTTAACTATATTTACATAGAGACCGGGAGGTCTATCCTCAATGTGTATTTTGACACTGGACTCATATTTAGGTTATACCGGTTATTAATGTAATCCTGATCCCTATGTATCAATATCATTGTTATATTTATCATTATTTATTTTGTTTTGTTTTTGTTTTTGAAAAAAAATTAATAAAAATATTTTAAAAGAAAGAAAGATTTTAGGGGGAGAATGAGGCAACCATGGCTGACAACGGAAGTCAAGGACAGCATAAAACTAAAAGAGAAGACATATAACATTGCAAAGATTAGTGGGAAACCAGAGATTGGGAAGGTTTTAACGACCAACAGAAGGTAACTAAAAAGGCAATGTGGGGAGAAAAGATGAAATATGAGGGTAAGCTAGCCAATAATATAAAAGAGGATACAAGAGCCTGTTCAGATATATAAAGAGTAAGAAAGAGGCAAAGGTGGATGTTGGACCGCTGTAAAATGTTGCAGGATAAATGATAATGGGGAACAAAGAAATGTCAGAGGAATTGAAAAACTTTTCTGCATCAGTCTTCACAGTGGAAAACACCAGCGACATGCCTAAAATTCAAGAGACTCAGGGAGTGGAAGTTAATGGAGTGGCTATGACTAAGAAGAATTTGAATGGTCTGAAGGTGGAGAAGTCACCTAGACCAAATCGACTGCATCCTAGGATTCTGAAAGAGGTGGCTTTAGACAGTGTGGAGGCATTAACAGTGATCTTTCAAGAATCACTAGTCATTGGTGGTCCCAAACGATTGGAATATTGTAAAAATTATCCCGCTGTACAAGAAGGGAACAAAGCAGAAGAGTGGAAACTATAGGCCGGTTAATCTGCCTTCAGTCATTGGTGAGATTTCAGATTCCATTATAAAGGATAAGGCTACGGAGTACTTAGTTCATGATAAAATAGGCTGAAGTCAGCATGGTTTTGTGAAGGGAAGATTGTGCCAGATGAATCTGCTGGAATTCTTTGAAGAAGTAAATAGCAGGACAGACAAATGAGAATCAGTGGATGTTGTTTATCTAGATTGTCAGAAAGCCTTTGATAAGGTGCTGCACGTGAGGCTGCTAAGGAAGATGAGAGCCCATGGTCTCAAAGAGCAGATACTAGTATGGTGAACAGGTTGGCTGGATGGCGAAGCCAAAGAGTGGCAATAAAGGGAGCTTTTTCCGCTTGGTGGCCAGTGACTAGCGGAGTTTCGCAGGGGTCGGTGCTGGGGCTGCTACTCTTCACGTTGTACATTAATGATTTGGATGAGGGGATTGAAGTCTTTGTGGCCAAGTTGGCAGATGATACGGAAATAGGTGGAGCGGCAGGTAGTGTAGAGAAAGCAGGGACTCTGCAGAAGGACTTGGACAGGTTGGGAGTGTGGGCAGAGAGGTAGCGGATCGAATATATTGTAGCAAAGTGTGGAGTCATGCATTTTGGTGGTAAGAATAAAAGCGTAGACTATTTTCTAAATGTGGAGAGAATCCAGAAATCAGAGGTGCAAAGGGACTTGGGAGTGCTGGTGCACGATTCCCAAAAAGTTAATTTGCAAGTCGAATCGGTAGTAAAGAAAGCAAACTCTATGCTAGCATTTATTTCAAGAGGGCTAGAATACAAAAACAGGGATGTAATGCTAAGGCTCCATAAGGCGCTGGTCAGGCTGCATTTGGAATATTGTGAACAATTTTGGGCCTCATATTTGAGGAGGGATCTGGTGGCTCTGGAGGGGGTGCAGAGGAGGTTTACAAGAATGATCCCAGGAAGAGTGAGTTAACATATGATGAGCGTTTGACGGCACTGGGCCTGTACTTGCTGGAGTTTAGAAGGATGAGCGGGACCTCATTGAAACTTATCGAATAGTGAAAGGCTTGGATAGAGTGGATGTGGAGAGGATGTTTCCACTGGTGGGAACTAGAGGTCATAGCCTCATAATTAAAATACATTCCTTTAGAAAGGAGGTGATGAGGAATTTATTTTGTCAGAGGGTGATGAATCTGGATTTTCTTGCCACAGAATGCTGTGGAGGCTGTGTCAGTGGATATTTTTAAGGCAGAGATAGATAGTTTCTTGATTAATAAATATGTCAGGTGTTTTGGGAAGAAGGCAAAATGGGGCTGGGAAGGAGAGAGAGATCAGCGATGATTGAATAGTGGAGCAGACGTGATGGGCCGAATGGCCTAATTCTGCTCCGAACACTTACAACATAAACTCCATTTTTGATAATATTAATGAGGAGAATAACAAGCAATGTGAAGATGGGGCATCATCACGGGATCAGACCAATTATTATTTCCTGATAACATTATTTAAACGATTAGCAAATTAAATGCTCTGGATTGTCCCTTTATTTACTATGAGCCATCCCTCTCTTGCGAAAATTGAAATGTTTGCAGCAGGTCACTTTTAAACCTTTCCCTCTCACCTTAAATCTATGCTCTCTATATTTTGACTCATCTACCTATATGGGGCATGGTGGCATAGCAGTTGAGCTACTGCCTTACGGTGCCAGAGACCCGGGTTTGATCCTGATTATGGATGCTGTCTGTGCAGAGTGACCTGCGTGGGTTTTCTCCGAGATCTTCTGTTTCCTCCGACACTCCAAAGACGTACAGGGTTGTGGGTTAATTGGCTTGGTGTAATGTAAAAATTGTCCCTGGTGTGTGTAGGGTAGTGTTAGTGTGTGGGGATTGCTGGTCTGGGCCGAAGGGCCTGGTTACGTGCTGTTTCTCAAACTAAACTAATCTACTGTGGGAAAAGACTGTCTTATCGATCTTCATATTTTATATCGAGGGTTTTATATCCCCTCAGCCTCCCACACTCCAGGCAGTATAGCCCCAGCTCAACCAGTCTCTCCTAACAAACTCAAGCACTGCAGTCCCAGTTGCATCTCCATGAATCTCTTCTGGGTGACCAGAACTGCACACAATAGTCTGAGTAGGACTCTGGACTTAGCGATGTCTTGTACAGTTGTAATATTACATCCCAACTCTGATAATCAACACCCTGACAGATGAAGACAAGTCTGCCAAACACCATTTAACTGTGGCACCTCGTGGAGGGAGCAATGTACTTGTACACCCCTCGGTCTCTCTGCTCTACACCAGTCTCCAAGGCCATACCATTTACTTTGTAATTACTGTCCTGGTTTAACTTGCCAAAATGTAACACTTCACACTTGTCTGAGTTAAATTCCTCCTGACATTCCTATGATGACTTTATCCAATCAGGAAATCCTGTTGTAATCTTAGATATCCGTCTTCACCGATCACTACATCACCAATTTTGGCAAAATCTGCAAATTTACTAACCATTATTATTTGCAAATTTAGTAGCCCTTTAATGTGCTGACCAATCTAACTATTCTCATCTGCTGACATGTGTGTGTCTAAATGCTTCATAAATGTTGTGATTATATGTGGCTCTAGTGGCAGCACATTCCAGGAACTTGCTGCTCTCTGTGTTTTAAAGAAAAAACTCACCCCACACCTTAAACTTTTAAGGGCATGTCCCACTGACACGACCTTTCAGTGACTGTGTTCCATCTTCAAGCTCGAGGGCATTCGCCTGAAAAACCACGAGCTGGATCGACCATCAGCGACGAAACCGTGAGCCGGATCGAACGTCTACACTCACACTCATACTCTCACTCACACTCACACACCACCAACAACCCCCCCCCCCCCAAAAAAAAAAGGCGGGGGCCAGGGAAAGCGGGGGAGCACTGTCTGAAATTCACACCCACGACGAACAGGAAGATAAAAGACAGCTAAGGTATCGTATGGTACGGTAAATCCTTTAGAGAGCGTGGCGAGAGGGGGGGAGGGGGCGGGAAGAGAAGGAGTGGAGACACTTTTAAGAAGCCAGACAATGTTTAATAAAGTTTAGCGGGCATTTAACATTACCGGTCGGTTTACTTACCTTTTTTTCCACAACAAACTGTACCTTTCATTAACTCCGATTGACTTTGATTACCTACAAATAGCATTATGACCTACTAGGTCCAACCTCGACTAAACCCACGAGTAAAAAAAATATCGTTTTTTTTCCATGGCGACCTTTTTTCTCCCGGGCTATTTACAGCATGTAGAAAAAAACGGCGCGACCTAGCTCAGGCCTCGAGTACGCGGGGACTACTCTCGAACATGAAAAAGAGTTACAAAGACCTCCTAGGACCGCGTGTCGACCATGCTGCGAGTATGAGTATCAAGGGCAAACTCATCTTAACTCGTGAATTAGGTCGCCGCAGTGGGACAGCCTCCTTTGCCCTTTAATGTTCGATATTTCCAATTTCCGCCCTGGGGAAGAAGACTCTGACTATCCACCTCTGCCTCTCAGCCTCTTGCAATCCAGAGATGATAATTCACGTTTGTTAACTTTTCTTCTAAGCTAATATACGGTAAATCAGGCAACAACCTGGAAAACATTTCCTGCACCCCTCCGCATCCTTTCAGGTGTGTGAACCTCCTGACCTGCTTTGGACAAATTTAGAAAATGAGTCATTGTGGAGGAAGGCCAGATTAACCAGTTAGGTAGAAGTAAGTTGAGTGGACTTCCCGTTTTCATTTTAAACTTTAATTTTCTGCCCCCTGAGGCTGTGACTACCACACTGTTGAAGAACAGCTTGCTGCAGATCAGCAGAGCATGATGTGATGAAGGATAAGGTGATCATAGCTGCGTACATTTAAGACTCCATCATTACCCCCCAGGATCTCACTTTGTTTCTATCATGGTGAACGCTCCCCAGCACTTCTTGCAACCGCAATGTTTGTTGGTTTTTCATCCTAAAATCTGAGTTGCCAAGTCAAAGTCCAACGGTACTCTGACTGCGTTGTTTGTTGTTTGAGTGTTGATTTCCATCCAAATTGAAAGAAGTTTTCTGAGGAATCATCTCCTGCATGTATGTAGATTCATGCTTTGTACAGAAAGTCCTCAGTAACATAATAATATATGATACTGGCATTGTATTAAAGTTGGAAATCATCTTTTCTTTTAGATGCCCAGATGCTCATGCTATAGTCTTGGTGTGTGCACAGAGATAAGTTTAATTCTGTCCAGTCAGTGTTTGGTATCTCCACAGCATCCTTCTGGGTATATGTAAGCAACACAATTCACATTAAGGCATATATTGTTTTTTTGCTTTCAGTTTTGTCCTAATTCTTGCAAATGCCAAGAGAACATACCTGAGAATGGTAGAAAGCCATTATAACTCAATAGTTATATATAGTGCATTAAGTTATATCAACTTTACGGGCTCTAACCATTTTCACAATTGGAAACAATTCAACATAATTCTGCCAATTGCCCCTCCTCACCTGTAATCAACTATCACTTGCCAGGCTTTGCTCCACCCCACATCTCTCCTTTCTAGCTTTTTATCAGTCTGAAGAAGGGCCCCATCCCGAAACATCAATTGTCAATTTCTTCAGCAGATGCTGAATGACCCGCTGAGTTCCTCCGGCACTTTGTTTGTTTTGCTTTCATTAGTTATTGTTTGTACTATTTGTAGCAGGAACCACAGACTAGGAAACTACAATGGAATCCTGCGTAATTCTTACCTGCCCGCTGCCCATCAGTGTCAAGGTCACTTGTAGCTCTGCTATTTCTTTCTTGGTTTGAAGCAGTCAACAAACCTGCCTGCTACACTGTCCATTCAGGCCTTGAAGATTCTATTCAATTACCTTTTTTTTAAGTTTCAGTTTGGTTTAGTTTAGAGATACAGTGTGGAAGCAGGCCCTATGACCCATCAAATTTGCACTGACCAGTGATCCCCACTTATTAACACTACCTACATATACTAGGGACAATTCTCCATTCATACCAAGCCAATTAATCTACTAACCTGTACGTCTTTGGAGTGTGGGAGGAAACTGAAGATCTCGTAGAAAACCCATGCAGATCACAGGGAAAACATCCAATCTCCGTACAGACAGCACCGGTAGTCAGGATGGACCCCGATCCTCTGGCTCTGTTAGGCAGTAGCTCCACTGCTGTGCCACCATGCTGACCTAATGTTCTTAAGTTTGTATATCCGACACTAAGCATGCACAACTATAACATTCAGGGGCTTATTGTTCTAAATATTTATACTGGGAACTGAGACTACAGAGGAAATTGCTGAGTTTCTTTGCAATGGTTTCAGCTGATCTGAACTAAGCTGAAATATCTGACTTTCTGGAAAAAAATAGTAAGAGATATGAACCATCTCTTTGAGTGAAACACCCAACAAGAATTCCAGTTGAATGTACTTCCAGATGTTATGAAAAATTGAAAATTTAGTGCGAAACAATCTAAATTTATTAATGGCCAGATTCAAAAGCATTACACTCACGGTGGTCACATTGTAACTGGAATGCCAAATAATCCTGGTAAAAGAAATACTATATTGAAGTCAAGTTGCGTTTTAAATATAGACAAATATGGTGAGGTGCAAGTACCATAAAAATCTTGCTGGCAGCTGCATCGCAGGCTGCTAAACTTAAACAGTAACATAAATTATTCATCAATTACACATACGTTCTATAAGACTGAAAGGAAGAAGAGTGTGCAAAGAAACAAGACATTAGTGCAAAAAATGAGTTAGAAAACAAGTCCATGATAGACCAAAAGGTGGTCTGTAGAGTTCTGTTGTCAAAGTAGGCTTAGGGTTGTGCCGAATAGTTCAAGAGCCAGATGGTAGTAGGAAAGTAGCAGTTCCTGAACTTAATAGCGTAGGACTTCATGGTGTGTGGAGCAGGAGTGCCTCTTGCCTGATGTTTGCAGCAAGAAAATGGCATGAACTGGATGGTGGGAATCGTTGATGATGGATATCACCAACTTAAGGCAGAGTCTCATGTAGATGCTTTTGATGGTAGGGAGGCCTGTGCCTGTGATGGACTTGGCTTCACTTGTGCTCATGTGTGTTGTAATTACTATACCAGGCCATGATTCAATGCAGTCAGGATACTTTTTACAGTGGATCTGACAATATTTGTTGGAGTACTGAATAACATGACAGATCTCTTTAATTGCTTCTATAACTTCAGCTGGATAGGGGCTTGGAGAAAAAGGAGTGACTGGAGTGAGACAAATCTTTGATTATGTTGGCTGCTTTTCCAAGGCACATAAAGTGTAGCTGGAGTCAATGGTAGGAAGTGTGGCATGTGTGATGGACGTGGTTACATCCACAACTCTCTGCAATTTCTTGTGGTGTTGGGCACATTCCCAAATCATGCTGTTATGCAACTTGATAATGTGTGTTCCATGGTGGATCTGTAGAAGTTTGGAAGAGCAACTGGAGATATGCTGAATTTACTCAGGCTCCTCAGGAAGTAAAGGCATTGATGTGTCTTCTTGGCTCTCACATCAATGTGGTTGTTTCACGACAGATAATTTGTGACATTAACGCCAAGGATCAAGCATTTCGACATCTGTACCTTTGATGCATATTGCTGCACATCCTTCACCATGCTTCCTGACGTCAATACCAATCTCCTTTGTCTTGCTAACATTGAGGGAAAGGTTATTGTCCTGACACCATGTCGCTAGGTTCTTCTGTCTCTGTCTCATCTGTCTCATCTTTGTTCTTAATTCGGCCCACCAAGGAGTTGTCATCTGCAAACAATAGTGTGGTCTGTAAACCTCATGATTATATCAATGCACTACACCCAGGACAGGTCATCAGAGATGTTAAAGCCCTGAAATGTCAAGTTGCTAATTCCCTCCACTATTGACTCACCAATGAAAACTGGCACATAGTCGGTCAAAAGAAATCGACTGCAATGTAGAAATTAGACGTTCGCACAGTAAGTAACACAACAGTTTTGAATGGTGTAATGTAAGTTGACATATTTTGGCATAATAAAGTAAAGCTAAGGCTTTCCACACTAATTGACCAGATATTGAAAATATCAGTGTCATCGCATTTTATTAAGAGTTTTCAAAATCAATGCAAGGGTACTTTCACTGAAATACAGTACAAACTATTCTCATGTTCTGCTCATGAAAACAAGCTGTCAGTAGATTATATAATTCTAATCAGAAAATAAAATGAATGTTGTATGCTCAACACACAGTGTTGAGCATACTAATTAAATGCCTTTACTTAGTTAGGGAACAGTAATAGAATAAATATAAATAGCCTTGAGTTGATCCATGAGTCTCCAAGTTTTCTGCTTGAAGTAAATTATATAATTTGGCAATCTAAGTCTGAGGATTTGTACTTTCACTGTTAATATAATCAATTAACATAACAAAAAAATCAGTGCGTGTTTTCACACTAGAAAGCTGATAGAAGTATAAGAAATGGAAACATGAGAAGAACATTTGGCCGTCAAGTTCCCCAGATTATTGCCTCAATATCCTGAAGCTATTGGTAAATGACAAGAAGAGCAATGTGACAATCTAAAATGGTCCTTTTAACTATGGTGTAAAATCAAGATGGCAGCAAAATGGCACAAGAGATTTGCGTTTGGTCCTGACCTCAGGTGCTGTCTATGTGGAGCCTGCATGTTCTCCCTGTGACCATGTGGGTTTCCTCTGAGTGGCCCTGTTTCTTCCCACAACTCAAAGATATGTGGTTTTATAGGTTAATTGGCATGTGTAAAATTGCGCCCTAATGTGTCGAGAGTGGATGAGAAAGTCAGATAACATAGAACTAGTGTGAATGCATGATCGATGGTCAGTGTGGACTTGGTAGGCTGGAGGGCCTGTTTCTAAAATTAAAAAGTAAATGGCAATGACCTCAGTTTTCATGGTAGCCAAGTGAGCTGTCTGATAGGCTGATGGAATTCTGCTGCAGTGTTTTTGGATGCCAAGGATACCGTTTCCAATTCCACTGGTGGTCCAGTTTCCTGTTTCTATGGAAAACATGGAGAGGTGACATTTCATGTTAGGACCCTTCTTCAGACTGATTCAGTCATTTTGTGTATTAACCAGCATTTGCGTTTCTTTGTTTCTACCTAGTTTGAAGGTGATTCCGATTTGCGTAAAATCTGACTTCCATAATGGTTTACAATCAGTAACCAATAACAAAGTTGGTGAACGCCTATATTCCATGATTGTGGGTTTTATTGTGGTGCTCATTGTGCTCACTATACAGAAAGATATGGGGTCTACCCAAACCTTGGGATGAATTGGAGTTGTCCTCCATTCCATGTGGCTTCTTCTGTAGCTGAAACCACAAAGTCTGTTCAAGAACACCAATAGATTTGGTGTGACGTTTCAGCCTCAAGGATACCAATTTGTGTGGAAATGTAACATGTGCTTTTGTATGCAATGAACCAGGCTGTGCAGATTCCTACTACATTTCATTGTCAATATCTCAGTGGATCCTTGCAAGAGTCAGATCAAGTGATGATGCATTAGCAACTGGTCAGAATGAAATTGAATATTGTGCTTTGGGCACCATATCTGTTGAGGGATATGCAGGCATTGGAGAGGGACCAGAGGAGATTTACAAGAATAATCCCAGGAAAGAGTGAGTTAACATATGAGCATTTGATTGCTCTCGGCCTATACTCACGGGAGTTTAGAAGGAGGTTGGGATACCTCATGGAAACTTACCAAATAGTGAAAGGCCTGGATAGTGGATATGGACAGGATTTTTTTTACTGGTGAGAGAGTCCAGGACAAGGGGGCAGAGCCTTATGATAAAAGGGCATACCTTTAGAAAGGAGATAGGGAAGAATTTAGTCAGAGGGTGGTGAATCTGTGTAATTCATTGTCATGTGAATATGCCTGTGAAGGCCAAGTCATTTGGTATTTGTAAAGCAGAGATTGACTAGTAAGGGTGTCAAACGTTATTGGGAGAAGACAAGTGAATGGGGTTGAGAAGAGAAAGGTAGATAAGCTGCGATGGAATGGTGGAACAGACTCGATGGTAGAATGGCCAAATTATGCTGCAATAACTTATGAACTGAGCTCTTAATCATAACTGTGAGGCTGTGGCATCAGAATCAGAAATAGATGAAGAAAGCATCAGGAATAATTTGTGCTGTGAGGGAGATTTTAGAAGGAGCTGGCAGTATTGGGTATAAAGGCTGTTATACTCATTGGAGTCGTGTAGGAAGGAACTGCAGATGCTGGTTTAAACCGAAAATAACACAAAATGCTGGAGTAACTCAGCGGGACAGGCTGCATACACATAGAGCTGAAGAAGGGTCTCGACCTGAAACGTCACCCATTCCTTCTCTCCAGAGATGCTGCCTGCCCTGCTGAGTCACTCCACATTTTGTGTCTACTCATTGTGATTCGTGGCCATGACCAGAGTTCTCGACTTTCCCATGTTGAGCAATACAGTCATTTTATGACTATGAGGCGTGTATGTGTGTTCTTCTCAGCTCCACTGTCTCTGTTGATGTGAATCATCCAACGGCGAAGGGTGTAGTTGCTTGTGAGAGTCTTGTTAATGTTTTTGTTGAATGTGATTAGTGTGGTGGAATAGTGGATAGTGTCTGAGGGAGATTTAAGTTGTGGGTAAGTATGGGTTTAGTGGTATTGAGCATCCAAGCATGAGGAGAATGTTTAGTGAAACATGGTATTGTGACTGGAAGGCAGCTTTGTGAGCCTTGGAATTAATAAGGCTGTGAATGGTGTAGATCTGATCAGAGAGTATTCCAGTAATGTGTCAGGTTAACAGCTTTCATTGATTGCTCTTCCTGCAGTACAGCCACTCTCAGAGGGCAGTGCCCTGAAATGATCAGCAAATGTTTTTCCTATTTTCTCTTTTGTAGATGTCTAAAGGAATTGCTGTTCCCTGTGGGGAAATGTATGTCCTTCTTGATATTACTCGTAATTAATTGGAGGACATTACAATAACATTAAATTTATGATGCATCTGATCTCGCTTCAGTGCTATCCATGCCATAATTCCTCAGCGTTTCCCCCATGCACCATTTTATAACAGTGGGAACGTTACAGCATGTATTGCACAATATTACACAATAAGTCATTACGTATATCCCTGTTATAACGATGTATTAATAAATGCATTGGGTAAAAGTTTACTTTTGCAAAGGTGTTGAATATATAAATTTGCTTTTCTTTAATTTCATAAAAATGTAGTAGGAGTGAAATTCATCTTGGGCAACAGGTATAACATTTACTGTAACTGATTGGTAATGCTTAGTTTAGAGATACAGCATGGAAGCAGGCCCTTCAGCCCACTGAATCCAGGCTGACCATTGATCACACTAGTTCTATGTTATCCCACTTTCACATCCACTCCTTACACAGTGGGGAGAATTTGCAAAAGGCCAATTAACCCACAAACCCACAATTCTTTGGTATGTGGGAGGAAACCGGAACACCGAGAGGAAACCCGTATGGTCACAGTGAGAAGGTGCAACCTCCCCACTGACAGCACCTGAGGTCAGGATCAAACCTGGATCCCTGGCTGTGAGGCAGCGACTACCACTGTGCCACTTTGTCTTATAAGCTGTAACTTGAAAGAGAACTTGTAGAACTATGTCCAAAGTTTTGAAATCTCCCCGTTTAGATTCCCTACTTATCCTTGTTATCAGCTCTTAAGGCTTCCCATTAGCAGACTTTACGAGTGAAACTCCCACTCGGAGATATCAGAGGAAGGACATTAGTTTGTACAGTTTGTCATTTCTCCATTTTCACAGCATTACAACCTGCACACCTGCCACTGATCTACTCAGATTCTTGGCCTCAAAATCCTCTATTAGGTTTCACATGCAAAACCATTTTGAAGAGAGGCCCAACACTCAGCATCGATTTCCACACAGAAATATTTCTCGATGCTGTCATAAGTGATAGGAGTATAATTAGGCCATTCGGCGCATCAAGTCTTCTCCACCATTCAATCATGGCAGTGGCGAGTGGAGTGCCGCAAGGCTCGGTGCTGGGGCCACAACTGTTTACCATATATATTAATCATTTGGAAAAGGGAATTAGGAGCAACACTGGCAAGTTTGCGGATAACACAAAGCTGGGTGGCAGTGTGAACTGTGAAGAGGATGTTAGGAGGTTGCAGGGTGACCTGGACAGGTTGAGTGAGTGGGCAGATGCGTGGCAGATACAGTATAATATAGATAAACGTGAGGTTTTCCACTTTGGCGGCAAAAACAAGAGAGCAGATTATTATCTCAATGAGGTTAGGATAGGTAAGGCGGAGGTGCAGCGAGACGTGGGTGTCCTTGTACACCAGTCACTGAAAGTTGGCGTGCAGGTACAGCAGGCAGTGAAGAATGTTGGCCTTCATAACAAGAGGATTTCAGTATAGGAGTGAAGAGGTTCTTCTGCAGTTGCATAGGGCTCTGGTAAGACCACATCTGAAGTATTGCATACAGTTTTGGTCTCCTAGTGTGAGGAAGGACATCCTTCTGATTGAGGCAGTGCAGAGTAGGTTCATGTGATTGATCCCTGGGATGGTGGGACTGTCATATGAGGAAAGATTGAAAAGACTTGGCTTGTATTCACTAGAGCTTAGAAGGATGAGGGGGGATCTTATAAAAACATATAGAAACATAGAAAATAGTTGCAGGAGTAGGCCATTTGGCCCTTCGAGCCTGCACCGCCATTCAATGTGATCATGGCTGATCATCCAACTCAGTATCCTGTACCTGCCTTCTCTCCATACCCCCTGATCCCTTTAGCCACAAGGGCCACATCTAACTCCCTCTTAAATATAGCCAATGAACTGGCCTCAACTACATTCTGTGGCAGAGAATTCCACAGATTCACCACTCTCTGTGTGAAAAATGATTTTCTCATCTCGGTGCTAAAAGACATCCCCCTTATCCTTAAACTGTGACCCCTTGTCCTGGACTTCCCCAACATCGGGAACAATCTTCCTGCATCTAGCCTATCCAACCCCTTAAGAATTTTGTAAGTCTCAATAAGATCCTCCCTCAATCTTCTAAATTCCAGCGAGTACAAGCCGAGTCTATCCAGTCTTTCTTCATATGGAAGTCCTGCCGTCTCAGGAATCTTTCTGGTGAACCTTCTCTGTACTCCCTCTATGGCAAGAATGTATTTCTTGTATAAAATTATAAAAGGACTGGACAAGCTAGATCCAGGAAAAATGTTCCCAATATTGGGCGAGTCCAGAACCAGGGGCCACAGTCTTAGAATAAAGGGGAGGACATTTAAAACTTTTTCACCCAGAGAGGTGTGAATTTGTGGAATTCCCTGCCACAGAGGGCAGTGGAGGCCAAATCACTAGATGGATTTAAGAGAGATTTAGATAGAGCTCTAGGGGCTAGTGGTATCATGGGATATGGGGAGAAGGCAGGCATGGGTTATTGATTGGGGACGATCAGCCATGATCACAATGAATGGCGGTGCTGGCTCGAAGGGCCAAATGGCCTCCCGCTGCACCTTTTTTCTATGTTTCTATTTATCGCCCTCCTAATCCCATTCTCCTGCCTTCTCCCCATAACCTATGACACCTGTACTAATCAATAATCTATCTATCTCTGCCTTAAAAAAAAAACCCGACGTAGCCGCCACAGGCCTCTGTGGCAAAGAATTCCAAAGCTTTACCACCCTCTGACATCTTTGTCAAGATTTTATTTTTTCACCAGTAGATCCTGAGGTGCTTCATTATTAATTGGTGGTGTTTAAGGATCTGGGAAGAGATTTTGCTATGCCAAGAAACTGCAACAGCCATCCAAAGCCTATTGTATGTGAATGCTATCAGCAGCAAAATTCTATTGTATTTGAAGCCCAGGTCAAAAACAGGCCAAATGCAGGAAGTTGGGAGACTCATCAGTTATAGATTCCAGGGTGGAATTTGGGATTAGTCATGTGTAGAAGAGAATTGGATTCATCGTTATACAGCATCAAAACAGCCCTTCATAACCTCATCCATAACAACCAAATTGCCTACATGAGCTTGTCTGCTTTGCGTGTTTTTGGATCATCTCCCTCTTTTTTATTCATGTACCCAACCAAACATCAGGCCATGGGTCCCTTTAGATCAGTTTCCTCTCATCAGACAAATCTTTTCTGAGGAGTGAATATTGGGAGTTGAGTGCAGGCAGCAGACATTCAGGATTTTGGAATTTCATCATCGTCTATATCTCTCATTTCCATTTACCCTGACTCTCAGTCTGAAGAAGGGTCTCGACCCGAAAAGTCATCCATTCCTTTTTTCCCGAGATGCTGTCTGACCCGCTGAGTTAATCCAGTTTTTTGTGTCTATCTTTAGATCATTCCGATCTCTTCTGAGATGAACTGACTAGTGGAATGAATTGCACCTGAAGTGGGAAAGGGATCAATATCCTGGGAGGAAGATTTGCTGGTGCAACCAGGAGGGATTAAACCAGGAGGGTCCTGGAGCAGAATGGAGGCAGATGATATGTTGAGGGCAAATACTATATTCAAAGAGAGAAAGATTAGCAGATAGGATAGGCAGGTGCATGACAAAGATAGAGGAACGAACAGTGGCTTAAAGTTCGTTTATTTCAATACTAGTAGATTAACAGGCAAGGTGGATGAATTTAGGATTGAAATTGGCTCAATGTTATAGGGATATTATGCATTAACAGAAACATGGCTGAAAGAAGGGCAAGACAGGCAGTTCAATGCTCGTGGGTATAAATGTTACAGGAATGATAGAGATGCGGGCAAGAGAGGAGGGAATGTTGCTTTAAAGATCAGAAGGCCAGAGCTACAGTGTTCAAAGGGGATATTTCGGGGGATCACCCAATGAGGCATGTGGTTAGAACTTGGGAACCAGGATGGAATGATTATTTTGATGGGACTTTATTATAGCCTCCCACTAGTCAATATAAATTAGAGGACCAGATGTGCAGGGAGATTGAAGATGGCTTCAAAAATAATGTGGTATTTGTGGGAGATTTCAATGTTTAATATTGACTGGATTTTCCCATACTTGGGCAAGGCGGAATTTGATAATGTGTCCGAGAAACGTTCCACAAACAATATATGGAGGCATCTGCTAGAGAGAGTGCAACGCAAGAGCTTCAGGCACAAGGTAG
Organism: Okamejei kenojei; assembly: GCA_035221665.1. Taxonomy (NCBI): domain Eukaryota; kingdom Metazoa; phylum Chordata; class Chondrichthyes; order Rajiformes; family Rajidae; genus Okamejei; species Okamejei kenojei. The sequence continues at coordinate 78,629,679 of CM069138.1, read as the reverse complement.
GACAAGTGACTGAAGGGTGAACACTTTGGGACCAATGACCATAATTCAATTAGTTTTAAAGCAGTTATGGAGAAGGATAGGATAGGCTCACAATATAATGTCCTACAATTGGCCAAAACCTTTGTTGGAGGGAGACATGAGGTGGAAACGTGCAGTGGTCAGAATGTTGGAGGAATGCTGCAGATCAGGCAGCAACTGTGGAGGGAAATGGACAGACAACATTTTGGGCTGGGACCTTTCTTCAGATTGGTTGGAGACATGGAGAAACACGGAAAAGGGGAGCTGGGCTGAGAGCCTGAAAAGTGATGTGGATACATGTTATGGCAGAGGAGGGGGGGGGGGGGGGGGGGGGGGGGGGGGGGGTGGAGGTTACTGATAGATGGGTGGAATGGATGACAAGGGCTAGAGATGAAAAGGTGACAAAACAGTCAGATGAGGAGGAGACTTGCTGCCCAATGCTGCTGTAATTAACATCCCCCCAATGTAATACTCCTCCCCCCCCCCCACCAAGATCCAGTCATATCCATATTCATAACAATATGTATACTTTTATTCAAATTTAAAAAAAATAACCAGCAAGAAATGGTATATAGATTATATACTAAACATTTCTAGTTTTTATGTACTACATATAGGATCAAGTAATTTTCCAGGCTGGATTAAATGACAATACAATAATAAAAATAATATATATGTTATTTCGGTCTAGGTTTCTGTGCATGTCAAGATTGATGGAGTATTAATGCACAAAAAAGGAATTTCAAGAAATTTACTGGGAGGTTGATGACTCTGCCCTTTTATTTTTATAAGCTAATGGTAAAATCGTGCAAGCCAGCAGCTTATGGTAACTCTCAATTCACAGAGCTCCTCTTCCCATCTAGACATTACTGGACCGTTAACACATTAACACCAAAAAGCATATTAATTTCATCATTATCTTGTCTGGCAAAATTCACTGGATCAGATTTTTTTTTAAATATGAAAGCGTGTTGAACTAATGATAGTGAAGAATGTAAATTTAGATGGAGAGCTCCTGAAACATTTCAGTTGATTGGAAGAGTATTCGGAAAATAACTCGTAGATTTAATGTGGACAATCTAGAGAAGATTTTGCAGAATTAATGTGACAATTGCAATTAAACCCAAAGGGGAATACCAGATAAAACCAAAACTACCTTTATTCTCTTGAACAATGTTCCGCTATGCTTCATCGTTGTCTCTCCCTGAGAATTATTGAGGAAATTCGCTAGAATATTGCCTGGGGTGGAGTGTTGCAGTTATCAAGGTGCATTTGAAGATACTGGATCTGTTTCCCTGGAGCTGAGGAAGTTACGAAGAGACCGGATTGAGGTACATAGAATTATGAAGGGCATGGAGGAGGTAAACTGGAGCAAATACTTTCCCGTAGATATGAGGGGTAGATAATACTACAAGACATTGATTTAAGGTAAGAATTTAAGAGGGGATCTGAGGGGGATCTTTTTCATACAGAAAGTGGTGAGTATTGCCTGAGGGAATGGTGGTAAGAGTAATTGGAAATATCTAAGAACTGCGAGACTCAAACACAATGACCTCGATGTAAAGCAGTAGTCGAAGTTCCTCGCCAATGGTTGGCACCATATGTTTTAATTAGGCTGAGATTCCCCAGCATATATCTGCAAATTTCACTTTTGTATCCCGTATGCAGTAAAATTTAACACAAATTTGTGATTCCATTGATTTCAAAGCAGAGAATAAAGGTACGATGTTAAACTATTCATCTTTTGTATGTTTGGTGACTGTCTTAGCCATGCACTTAATTCAATGCATCAGTGCATCAAACCCAGTTGCATGGTTTAAATCCTCATTGAAAGGATTTAACGCTAGGTCTGGTAATAGCAAATAAATAAAAAATAGGCCATTGAAATATGGAAGCAGCAATGATTTCTTAATATACTAAGATAAAGATTGAGAAGAATTTAAGATAAAGATTGAGAAGATAAAATTCAAAATGTTGTGCATGAGAATAAAACTGAAGCATAAAATAAAAACAAAATAAGCAAAGTGAGAGGCAGTAATGGGAACTGTTTCCACAAAAGAATGTAAGAGAAATATATTTTGTGAGAAACAAACTCATCGTTGTCAATGGGAAACTTGCATCTGCAGAGCAATGCGGAGATCAGACCAAAAAAGCATTAGAAAAAGATAGATTATAAATGCATAGAAAAGTAAAAAGGAAGAAGACAAAATGGAATATGAACAAATTAGGAAATAGTGAAAGAGATTCAGAAATAGAATTACCATTAAGTCCCGATCACAAAATAATTAAAAATGTCAGGCTAGGCATTTGACTACAAAGAGAAAAACAACAAACTTGGGGAAAGGCATCAAAATGATAAAAAAATATTGAATAATTACTTTGTCTTTATTCATAAAGATGATGAACAAACTAAAAAAAGAAAAGATGTATAATAACATGCAATGATGGAGATAATGAATATAACCAAGGAGAGGATTATCATGTTAGTCTGAATGTATTGAATCAACTTCCGTAATATCAGTTTAAGTTTAGCTTGGTTTTGAGATACAGGAACCTTTGGCCCATCGAGTCTGCACCGACCAGCGATCCCCATACACGAGCACTATCCTACACATTAGGGACAATTTACAATCTTTGCCGAAGCACCTACAAACCTGTATGTCTTTGTAGTGTGGGAGGAAACTGGAACACCCGGGGGAAAACCCATGTGGTCCCTGGGAGAACTTACCAGCTCCGTACAGACAGCACCTCTAGTCAGGATCAAACCTGAGTCTCTGGTGCTGTAAGGCAGCAACTCTACTGCCAAGCCACCATTCTTTAAAAAAAAATTGTAGACACAATATTCACATGGGAATAACAGAGGTAATATTGCCTTTAAATGGGATGTGTGTTGGCCCTAAGTGCCTGTTTCCATGCTGTAAGTAACTGAGAAGAGAAATAAAATGAGAAAAAAAACAGAGCGAAGAAATAATGGATTTATTGTAAGTTGAAGTGGAGACGCACCCAAAATGACTTGCTTGACTTGTGTGGGAGTGTGACATCAATAACCATTTCAATGTGGGCTCCATTCAGATGTGCTTAAGCCCAAGGCCCCAGGCATAATTGATCAGGTAGCGTGTGTCCTGTTTGCAAAACCGGTTCTGGAACGTTGTGTTCGCTGGTAGATATTGGGGCTTTGCAGAGCAGGATGAGGTGTGCATATTCTCACACTGATGGATTAATATTTGTGTGGAGCATGTCCACTAATGTTTTATGGGACGTGAGGCATCGGCTGCAGCCTCACACTGATGGATAGATGGTTGAGGTGCTGTGAGGACTGGAAAGAACCCAGCACCTATGGATAGAATGATGATGATATGGAGGAATAGGAGGTTGGGGCCTGAGATCATGTGTTTCATGTGGCAACAGATAAAGTTCATATTGGTGGGATTGAAGAAGAAAGGAGATTGACCCGTATGCTTCAGAAGATCAAGGTGATAGGAGAATGGAATATGTGAGAAATGGGCTGGGACGCTCGGATGTTGAAAATAATTAACTTATAGTATGCTGGTGCAGTGCCAAGAAGTCCAGGCTGTCATGTGCTTGCACCTGTGACACGATGGTCCAAGTTCTCATGCAGTGCTTCAAAAGAAGTGATAAACGCAATGACTGAGGGGAAAAAAGGATTTGCAATTCCATAATGATGAATGATGAATGATGATGAATGAATGAATGATGAATGAATACGTTTATGAATGAATACGTTTATTGGCCAAGTATTCACATACAAGGAATGTGCCTTGGTGCTCCTCTCGCCAGTGACAACAAAGGACAAAGAACATTTATTGTCACGTACACCAATTGGTGTAGTGAAATTTGAGTTGCCATTTGCAGCACACCAAAAAAAATAAAACACAACATTAAAGAATTTAACATTGAACATAAAAACATCCCCCCACAATGGTTCCCACTATGAGGCAAGGCAACAAAGTCCAGTCCTCTTCCTCTTGTTCACCCATAGGCGGGCTTATTGAGGCCTCCGCAGACGCCACAACGGCGGCCTGATGTTACAGGCCCTCTCGCCGGATGATGGAGCTCCAGCATCGGGAGAACACTCTCAGCGGCTTGGAGTGTCTGGAACGGCCGCTTCCTCCCCGGAGACCGCGGCTCCCAAAGTCTACAGGCTGCGCTGGTCGGAGCTGCAACACTGGCGATCTCAGCGAGAGATCCCAGGCTCAGCGGTGTTTAAACCCAGCGCCGCCCTGTAGCTGGACGCTTGCGACCACACCTCCGCGATGTAGGAGTCGCCGGTCTCAGTACTCCAGAGCTTACCACACAGCAACCCGGGGAATGCATCGCCCGCTCCGCGATGGTGCTTCAGCACTGTGCCGCCGCTGAAGCTGAGGTTCTGGCCGGTCCCGGCAGGAAACGCCACTCCAGTCCCGTTGGTAGGCCATGAGGAAGGGGCGAAGATGTGGCTCGGAGGTAAGCCGCATCTCCGACCAGGTAGGGACTGAGAAATACAGTACCCCCGCCCCCCACATAAAAAGACTAGACCTCCAAAACAAATACTTTCAACACACTAAAAATTAAAAAAAAGGGTGAAAGGACAAACAGCTGCAGGCAGGGCAGCCATACTTGACAGCACCCCAACATGACACGTAAAACATTAAACATTAATAATAAAACATTATTGATTAAACATGTGAATTAAATAAAATACTAGAGCAAAAGGAGGCTACAGATTTGTGGTTAATGAGTAGAGCTACTACTCGTGGAACAAATCTGTTTTTATGTCTGGCTGTGGCAGCTTTTAATGTTGAACAAACAGCAGTGTGCAATTGAAATTCCAGGTTGTAGTACTTGGCAAGTGCAGTAAATGTGCCTAACTGGAAGATGCATGAAGATAAAATGGTGCCGGGCGAGAACTGACATCACCATGTTGTAATTAATTTTTCTTTCTCCAAGTAATTATCTGGTTTTAGACAATGAAAGGATGTTGGTAGATCTACCCTGTCCTTACATTTGGAAGTATTTGGCGAGAGGCCATTGTTGGTGCTTCTCTTATGCTTTGAAGTGTCTACTGGAATAAAGCCCACATCAATAATACTTGGAGAAAGGAAAGGGATCACTGCTGCCTGGCAAACAATGAGTTTGGTGTTAGGTTTGAGTTCTTTATCTCTGTTCATTGAAAGTTTCGCTGATGCAGTGAACGCAGTGAATTCTGCATCAATATCTGTCCTCCTTGAGAAGTGGCTCCTGAGGATGATAAGTGATCTGCATTAACCAGTTTGATTGTTGGGAGATAGCTAAGTACCCAATTCTACTGTCTCAAGACTGAAACCAAGAGGTGTCAAATGACTTTAATTTGCTATTTGCAATCCCCATTAACCACATCCATTAATCTGATGACTAATCTTTGAGCTCAGCAAAACCAGTTGAATAAAATCAATGGAGTTACAAAATTCTAGGTATAACACTTCAAAATTAATTATATTCAACTAACTGCAAGAGGATTTAGGAGCTGCATATTAATAGAGATTAGGAGATGTCTTGACGGCATTTAAAATCAGAATATAAGTATCGATGCATCAATTAAACAGTAAAAGAGTTGTGTAACATACCCAAAGATTTGTTATAGTGGAACTTAGTTTTTGATGGAATTAATTAATACCTTGCTGATAAATATTTAACAAATTCTGTAGTCCCTTTCATGTATAAAAACATAATAATCAACATCACAGATAAGAGCCTATTCCATAAAAGATACAGAAACATTTAGTCACAAAATTACTATTTGGCCAAAATCCATGCTTCATGATTTTCAGCAAATATTTTATTCCTTCTTTGTTTATTTTTTCTTAAATGTATCCATTTAAGCTATCTTCAGCTTATCCGTATGATTATATCCCATGTTCAAATCACACTTCATATCAATGTCCCTGGATTTAGCCTTGGTTTTAGCCCTGGATTTAACCTTGCAACAAAACACATCATTATATTTGCTTTATTAAACCCTTCATTACTTTAAAGATCTCTGAAGGTATATCTCAGCCTTCATTTTTCTCTAGAAAAGATGCCCAGTATGTTCAATCTATTCAACAATTCATTGTCCAATACCTGTGTAAAACATCACACCCTTTTTCAAATCACTGTTATTTTTACATCGTGAGCAGAATGGTGCACTATATTCTGAACGTGGTCTTTTCCATTTCCTGTTGGTTTGGCATAACTTAATTGCTTTTCAATTCTATTGAACAACCTCCGATGCTATGTTTACACTTTATTTACAACTATTGTTGATCTATATAGCAAATTTTATTGATTTTGTGATCGTGTAAATGGATTTCTTCACTTTTCTATCCCATTTAAAAAAAACTGCTGTCCAGTATATTTTTCCTGGCATAGGATATGATATAGTCCAATTCCCAATAACATGCTTATTTTTCAGACTTCTTAATGATTTCATGTCTTTGTCTGTTTGCTTTCAACTTAATAAAAACCTCCCAAATTAGTGCCTGTTGTAATTATAACCATGAGCCAATTATTCCAATAAATGATAAACTGCGATAGTAGATATTGTTTACTTAGATTTTCAGAAAGCCTTTGGTAAGGTGCCACATGTTAGGCTGCTTAGGAAGATGAGAGCAAAGGGCAGGTACTAGCATTGAAAGCAGGTTGCCTGGATGGCAGAAGACAAAGAGTGGCAATAAAGGGGGCTTTTTCTGGTTGACTGCCAGTGACTAGTGGTGTTGCACAAGGGTCGGTGCTGGGGCTGCTGCTCTTCACATTGTATATTAATGATTCAGGGGAAGGGGATTGAAGGTTTTGTGGCAAAGTTTGCAGATGATAGAAAAATAGATGGAGGGGCAGGTAGTGCAGAGAAAGCAGGGACTCTGCAGAAGGACTTGGTCAGGTTGGGAGAGCGGGCAGAGAAATGGCAGATGGAATATAGTGAAGCAAAGTGTGGAGTCGTGCATTTTGGCAGTATGATTAAAGGTGTAGACTATTTTCTAAATGAGGTGAGAATCCAGATATCAGAGGTGCAAAGGGACTTGGGAGTGCTGGTGCAGGATTCCCAAAAAGTCAATCTGCAAGTTGAATCGGCAGTAAAAAAAGCAAACCTAATTCGCTCATTTACTTCAAGAGGGCTCATACACTAAAGCAGGGATGTAATATTGAGGCTCTATAAGGCGCTGGTAAGGCCACATTTGGAATATTGTGAGGAATTTTGGGCACTATTTCTGAGGAAGGATGTGCTGGCTCAGGAGAGGGTCCAGAGGAGGTTTACAAGAATTATCCCAGGAATTAGTAGGTCAACCTATGATGAGTGTTGGCACTGGGCCTGGACTCGCTAGAGTTTAGAAGAATGAGGAGGGGACCTTATTGAAACATACAGTATAGTGAAAGGCTTGGATGGAGTGGATGTGGAGAGGATGTTTCCATTAGTGGGAGAGACCAGAGGTCATAGCCTCAGAATTAAAAGATGTTCTTTCCGGAAGGAGGTGAGGAGAATTTTTTTTTAGTCAGAGGGTGGTGAATCAATGGAATCATTTGCCACAGAAGACTGTAGAGGCCAATCAATGGATATTTTTAAGGCAGAGATAAATATAATCTTGATTAGTACAGGTGTCAGAGGTTATGGGGAGATGGCAGAAGGATGGGATTAGGAGGGAGTGATAGATCAGCCATGATTGAATGGCGGAGTAGACTTGATGGGCCTAATGGCCTTATTCTACTCATGTTCCTTATGACCTTGTGATAGCCCCAGAACTGATCCCTATGGGATTCCACTTACTCTTTTTATCTACCTACTGAGCTCGTTTTTTTGCTCTGTTTCTTTTGTAGCCCTCACTGTGTCATTCCATAGGTTTTCCCCAACTCTTCATTCTATAATGCAATACCCTGTCAAAGCACTTATGAGAATTCTTGTTTGTTTGCTCAGACTATGCTGTTCCAATGGTGGCTTGAAAGAAAAGCTAGAATAGAATGAATTTGGTCGTGTAAGATGTTCCTTTTTGGAATTCATAATGAATACTTTTTATTATAATTTATATTTCTTTTAATTGAATTTTCTATTAGATCAGGGACTATTATCTCTCTCATCACGATTGTTCAGCTGTTTCAACTATAACCTGTGGTTCCCCTGACCTCATTTAAAATATAGGAAGAGTAGAAGACCTTCAATACATAACATAAGAGATACAATCAAAATCTTAGTAGATATTGCCACTTTTAGTGAGGCACAATGGGACAAAAATGGCCAGATGGACAAGAGAGAACATTATTTGGAAGAGAATATTAAAACTCTGGAGCTATTTTGCAAGATGAATGTTTGGCCATCAAGAAAGGTATTCTGTCACCTCAATGACCCTCTTTGGTATATGCTATTCCTTCTTGGCCGAGTTGACTCTAAAGTGTCATCAGCAAATGTTCCCCAAGCAATGGCAGCAATAGATAAGGCCAAAGAGGAATTGTACTTTGACCTTAAACAATCTAAAAAAAACAATACAATCCACCTTGGTGACTTTAATTGCAGGCTTAGAGAAAACATAAACATTTGACAAAATGTTTGGGAACTAAGTAGCGGAGAAAACTAAAGACAAGGTAGTCTTCCTGACAGAGTGCTTGAAATGCAGGCTCATTTTAATTAATACGTTTGTCAGAGAAACAAGTACTAGATGTATGATTACACTATTCACCCATTGACCCCTACTGGAATAGATCATCATCTAAGCAAATGACAAACCTTACCTATTCACATTGGTGAGTGCTGAATCAACCATTGCCAAATCTGGATTATCCTCTTCATCATGTGATGGCTTTGGTACAAGGCTGACGTCTACTCCCTACTTTGTATTAAATACGTTTCCATTTACCTTCACACTTGCTGTTCCTGCATGATAACCTTTTAAATTTAACGTGTAAAGACACTCAAATCTCACTTAGGAAGTAGTCCATTCTTGATTAAAGATTGGGGGACTGGGTGGTTAGGAGGGGTTTGTTGCAAAAAAGTTGGGAGGGGGGAGAAAATTGTTAAGAGTTTTGTAACTGCCAAAAATAGCCAAGGTATGTTTCTTCTGCCGACTGAACAAAAAGCTGAAATGACAGAATGAAAACAACAAGGAAACGTCCATGAAAGTCAGTACAGGAACTTGGCGTCCTATGCTATTTAGTATTCCTGACATGAATACAATGTAAATCTCTCCACACTCATATTTAGTGAGTGAGCTCATTTAGATTGCTTTGTGTAATAAAGTGATTACTATTTTACAGGCTTTCTCTCCCAGCAAAAGTGCCAATTTGCATGTAGCATTAAATTGAAGTACCCCATCAATGAAATACAGATGACTTTGTTTGATTACACTGGTGCAAAATGCCATTTTCTAGCAATGTGTCATTAGGTCAGGACAGTATTCTCTGGAGGAGAGCAATTCCTTTCCTTGCAATGATGGCCACAGCTGCATGTGTTTGATTTTCAGATTTCTCACATGATAAAATGATAGGAAATTACGTGCGTCATGGGAATAGGCACAGTGCCCCAACCATTCAACGTCATCATGCTAGATCTGATCTTGGTCTCTGTTCTACTGTTCCCATATTCCACAAAACCCAACTCGCGTTTAACAACATTCTGTTAATTTTAGCCTTGAATATATTGAGCGATGCATTCCCTTTTCCATCCACTGAGTTTGTTGTGGTAGAAACATATTACCATGTGGTATGTTTCCCGTGATGCTCAACCAAAAACTTGCTCATCCCATCATTCCCAATGAAGCAAATTTGGCTATAGTACAGTAGGTGAGGTTAGGGGGAGTCCCCCCCCCCCCCCCCCCGCCGCCCGCCACGGGTACCATGTAATCCCGTGCTACCTGCTCCATGGTCGGATTGTCTGCGACTAAACCGTCTCCCCCACCTGATTTGCGAGGTAAGGAGGGGGCTGTGGACCCCCAGCAGGACCAAAAATAAGACCTGTCAAAGGGTGGATGAGTTTCTAGCGAGCCAACGGCCATCCACACTTCAGTAGAAGTTGCGATCACTGTCGTACATAGCGTTGTAAGGAATGATGATAAAGCACACACCAAAATCCTATACTTCCAGTGGCGGAAGTCCGCAGGAACTGGAGGACAGAGATGTGTGGTGCGTCCGTCACCGTTCCCATTGGAAACCAGCACCACTGCGTCGCTAATGTTTTCAACGATGATGAATGAATGACAGTAGTTCCCTTCATTTAAGTCATTAAGATTCATACAGATTGGAATGTTCCTTATGATCACGTTAGATAATCTATGTGAAGACTTACAATGTGTTTGGTTAAATTGACCAAACTTCCCAAGGTTTTTTATATTTACTTATATTTTGTTGATATAATCAGAATTCCTTCTATGAGAGAGAATTATTTAGTAACAGCTGGTGCAGCAACAACCAATTTTATTAAATGACATAAATTTCCTTAAACCTTGGTAAAGAAACAGAAAAATCGGAGTAAGAATATGCTATAACCCCCTTTTGAGTCTCCCTGCCATACATTGTACTCATGGCTTTGGTGTCTAGAAATCTGTAATTTTTAAGTACTTTTTGTGGCTTGTGACCTTTTTTGTTTAATGTCCACTGGCAGAGAATTCCCCACTTTGAAGACAATTTCCCTTATTGGTTTTTACTGTGGTCTCTGATTCTTGACAAGCCAACCAGAGGAAGCTTTATGCCTGCGAAGAGTTTGTCAAATCCTGTCAGAGTGTTCTATGTCAATGTGAGATCTCATCTCACCTTATTCTTCAAAACCATGTGAATTTCTGGCCTTCTCAATCAAAGTTCTCCAATATGATTGTCCCACCATCCCAGCAGTTAGTTTGGCGACCCTTCATGGCACTCATTCTAAGGCAAGTATTATCTTTTAGTGAGTAGAAACAAGGAACTGCAGATGCTGGTTTACATTTTTTTTAAAAAGGCAGTGCTGGAGTAAGTGCGAGTCAGACAGCATCTCTGGAGAACATGGTGAGGTGATGTTCCTAGTTGGGAATCTGCTTCGGGGTAAGGAGACCAAATTTGCAAATATTAGTCCAGGCATTGTCTCACCAAGTCACTGTAGGCTTGTAAGAAGACAGCATTTTGTCCTAAACCATTTTGCAATGAAGTTAACAATTTGCAGCATCTGGATGTTTGGTTTCATTGACTGATGTGCAAGAATGCATACCAACTTTCTGCATCAACAATACCCAATGTATCACTGTTTAAATAATACTCTGCCTTTCTGTTTGCCTTACTGAAGATGCTAACCAAATTCATCACAAAATACAGGATTGGTTATCTATTAGCTCCCTTTAAACTGTCTAAATTGCTTTGAGGTGTCTTTTCAACCTCTTCAGAACACTGAACATGCAGTTTCATGTCCTCGAAAACCTAGAACAATTGTAATTGTTTCCCTCATCAAACATTGACCAGTATTGTGGATGGCTAGACCTAAGTATTGTTCCTTTCAGTACCTGACTGAACCTGTTGTTATTTTTTAAGTGTCCTGTTAAAATATCCAATATTCCTTGCTACGTTGTTGGAATAACTGGTCTGTATTTCCCTATTTAAAAATGTATTAGCTTTTGCCATTATGTAATATGCAGGGACTGTTTCCCATACTCAATAGAATTTCTGAAGATGCTAAACACTAGGTGGCTGTACCTTTCATCGGCGGAAATCCTGTGGGGGCGGGGGGGGACCTGTTCCCCCATGTTTTGAGAGGTGGGGGACAATGCCCCCCATGTTTTGTGGCCTGGGTGATACAGCCAGTCCCAGGTCGTCTCGTTTGCCCCAGGTCTGGCTGTAGCGTCCAGGTCGGCTCGCCTGTCCCACACTCCAAAGTTTGTAGGTTAAGTGCTTCGGTAAATTGTCCCTAGTGTGTCAGATGGTGCTAGTGTATGGGGTGATTGCTGGTTGGCGCGTACACTGTGGGCCAAAGGACCTGCAGTTCCAAGGTGGCCTGCGCGCCCAGGTCGGCTAGCCTGCCACGTGACTGGTTGTTGCGCTCCCAGGTTGGCTGGCAGGTCTGGCTGTAGTGCTCAGGGAGGCTCGCTTGCACCAGGAATGGCTGCAGTTCCCAGGTCGGCTCGCTTTCCCCAGGTCTGGCTGTAGCGACCAGGCCGCCTGCGTGCCTGGGACAGGCTGCAGTTCCCTGGTTGCGAATTGAAAAAAAAACGCCTGCAGGCTGGATGATTCAGATCGTGGGCTGTAGGTTGCTGACCCCAGCCTAGATGTTAGGCCTCATTGTCCCCCGTCCCCCCCCCCCCCCACGTTTTAAAAGCGATTTCTGCCCATGCTTTTCAGTACCTTGGGTTGCAGATTATCAGGTCCTGGGAATTTATCACCTTTCACTCCCATTAATTTCTCCAGTGCTATTTATTTTACTAGCACCAAGTTCCTGAATTCCTTTTCATTAGACTCTTAATTCTCTAGCAATTTCCAAAAAGTTAATTCTTCCCTCTTGCTTAATTAAGTTGCCATTTCTTTGTTCAACATTATCATGTAAAGGACCTGCGTTTGTCTTAAAGAAGGAACACTGGAGTTACACAAAAAGCTTTTAAGGAGCGAAGGAGATACGTTTTTTGCAGGGATACTTGTGATGTGGAAGATCTTTTGCAAAAAAGTTTTAAAAGGGAACTTGTAAGCTTCATGTTTCTCTTAACAGCTCTCTTAACAAATCTCTTTTTTTTGCTGTATCGCCATACCGATATAGATCATCTGGCAAGCAACGGATGCAGTAGATGAGGTTGGAGGAGGTGCAGCTCTGTCGGACCTGGTGCTTGGGTCCCTGAAAGGAGTGGGAGGTGAAGGGACAAGTGTTGCATGTGCTGCAACACTGTCCTTCCAGGTTTCACCTGCACCTCCTCCAACCTCACTCTGACCTCCCGGTGGCTCAGCACTTCAACTCCATGGTTGGACGGCCAGAGTGAGCAACACCGCAGCTTCATATAGTCTGCATTTTGGGCTTGAATATTGGATTCCCTCTAAACCCAAGTTTTCATTTTCATTACAATGGCTTGTATCACCGATACTTTTTTGCATATCTTTCACTCATTGTTCCTTATCTCTCCACATCACCATCTTGTCTCTCGTTTCCTGATCCCTGACCAGTCTGATCTCGACCCGAAACGTCGCCTATAGATGCTGCTTGAGTTTCTCCAGCTTTTTGTGTACCCTGCGTTTGTCTTCACAGTTTTTATAATACTTGTTGAAGATCTTTTAAACTCTTTTTTTGCTGTATATGATCAGCAATCTTTCTGCTTTGTCTGGTAAATTTATGTGCTGAACACTTTGAAATATCATGTTATCCATGGTTGGATCATTTTACCTTTTTGTGGGTTTGCGCCAAAAAGGAAAATATAATTTCTTGCATTCATTCCTGAATGAAAACTATAAAGATACTTGACGTGCTGAAAACTAACAAAAACAGAAAATGCCAGAAAAATTCAGCAGGTCGTGCAGCAACTGTTAAAAGAAGTAGAGTTAACCTTCAGTTAAATGTTGGCAATTATTTATGCACCATCATGACTTTCCAATAAAGCTCCTTAATTTATCCGAAACAAGTTAATCCTTGTGCCTTCAAAATGTATTTTGTTTGGGTTCAAAATTGAATTTCACTTATCACAATGAACCATTCTGTACTCCTTCCCTTCCCACCTCTCCCTCAGCCCTCGGGCCCTGGCATTCCCTCTCTCTCTATCTCCCTCCCCCACCCTAGTCACACTAGCTTCTCATTTTCACACCACAAACAGCTTACAATGGCTTGTTCCCTTTATCATCGATACTTTTTTGCATATATTTCATTCATTGTTCTTTATCTCTCCACATCACCGTCTATATCTCTCATTTCCCTGATCCCTGACCAGTCTGAAGAAGGGTCTCGACCCGAAACATCGCCTATCTCCTTCGCTCCTTAGATGCTACTGCACCCGCTGAGTTTCTCCAGCTTTTTGTGTACCAACCATTCTGTACTGTTCTGGTCACTCTTCCCTAAGGAGCCCTTCACATTAAAATAGCCGTCAACCTTTTGTCACTGGAGACCCAAACTAATCTTCTTCCTCAATAGTTCCTCAACATGTTGATCTAAAAACCATCCTATTTAAACAAAGTCATCCTCCTCATCTATTTGCAGTAAAATATCCCCAGAGCTTGACATTTTGAGTTGTTTTATGAATATCATGCAAGTTGAGTGGGAGTACTGCACATCTCTATAACTGCTAATAATGGAGCCTCAGGCAACCTGTTGCATCTTTAGTACTTTTTTCCATCCACCTCCTTTTATTTGGTCATTTATTTTGGGTAGGTGACCTTCTGCTGCTTGTAGATCTGTTCCTTTGCCTTTGAGACAGTCTGTATTTCATTGATTGAATTCTAGTTTAATGCGACATGCAAATTGGCACTTTTGTGGGGAGAGAAAGACTGTAAAGTAGTAATTACTTTACAAATCACAAAGCGATGTAAATGAGCTCACTCACAAAAAATGAGTGTGGATAGAATTTACATAATTGTGTTTGCAGTCCAAGAACTCCTTGTATTAATGATTAATTAGCTCTTGAATCCATTTTCATTTCCATCCAACCAAACTTTGTTTTCCAATAGAGAAGCCAAAAATCTGTTTGCAACTATTAATTATATTGAATTCAGGACATCCATGCACAATTGGCATTTTCCAGCTCCTGTTGGTTGAAAAATATTAGGTTTAAATGGAGATAAAGCTATCCAGGACGGAATAAATGTTTTTTTCTAGACCAACATGGTAAATCTATTTTAAATCTAGAATTGTTTGCTGAGAAAGCATTCATTCAGGGTCTGGTATTTAAGATGTCTTTAGGAACCAGTGAGTTATTAGACTGAAAATGCTTTAGTTCAATCTAAATCCGGACTCTTAAACCATAACAATATAATGTCATAAAAAACTATAATGACATAATAAGTGATTTGACAATGATAAATTGGCCAACCACTGTAAAATATATGGTAGTAAACCAGCAGAGAGTGACTTTTAAAGCATTAATGCATCATATACAAGAAAACTATATCCCTTTAGGGCACAATGGTTAATCCAACAGGAGAAGTAAATGGCGTATTAAATCAACGACAGTCATAAATTTGCTAAAATAGTGTAGTGAGGCTTTTGGAGTGCAAACATTTTACTATTCGATAAATAAGAAGCAAGACAGTGATAAGGAAAGGGAAAGTAGTTCGAGATAGCAAGAAACAGAGTGATACTGAGGTAAAAGGTTAACCTTGATCTAATTAAATGACCACGTACCAGCTAACCAGTCAACCAGTAAACCTATTTCTATTTGTTAAAGCTGAGCATTTGTTGTGAGATTTTTCAGTCTGTTGACAATGGTTTCCTGCATTTCTGTTGAAGTTGCTGCTTTGGGTCAGGCCGTTAGAGATAACAGATTGGATTAGCTTGTTGAATTGGTGATCATCGACACCTGTCATTGTGCACAAGGATGTGGATGCCGCAATGATCTATTGTTCAGATGATGATATAATAAAATAGATGCAACATTTGTATTGAGGAATACCCCATTCATTCTTGTACGTTCCCCTACCAAAGCAGGGTTTTGCAACATATAGAATATAAAACAGTGCAGCACAGGAACTGCAGTGCCGTACATAATTCCAGATTAATCCCTTATTCCAGAATCTGATCCATATCTCTCCATCCCTTGCATATCCACATGCCAATTGAGAAGCCTCTTAAATGCCACCATAGCTTCCACCACCACCACCCCTGGCAGCATGTTCCAGACACCCACCACTCTGTGTGTGTGTAAAAGAGAAACTGGCCTTGCACATCTCCTTTAAGGGTTGGCCCTGTCACCTTAAAGCTATGCCTTCTGGTTTTCCACCCTGGGAATACGGTTCTGACCATCTATCTATACCTCTCATAAATTTATAAACTTCTATCAGGTCTCTCCTCGGCCTCTGACACTCAATAGTAAATAATCTAAGTTTGTCTAATGTATCCACAGAGTGAATGCCCTCCGATCAAGGCAGCATGCTGGTAAACCTCTTCTGCACCATTTTCAAAGCCTCCATGTCCTTCCTTTATTAATACGATGAGAATTGCCCACAATACTCCAATTGCGTCCTAAACAAAGTCCTATTAAAGCTGTAACATGACTTCCTGATTCTTATACTCAATGCCCCGACCATTGAAGAAAAATCAAAGCATTTCATGTGCCTCCTTCACTACAGCACAGTGGCACATCATTTGAGTTGCAGCCTTACAGCACCGGAGAGCTTTGTTTGATCCTGACTATGTCGATGACTATGTCTGCACGGAGTCTGTAAGTTCTCCTTGACTGCGTGGATTTTCTCCGGGTGCTCCAGTTTCCTCTTACTTTCCAAAGACGTGCACCGCTGTAGGTTAATTTGTTTCTGTAAATTGTCATTACTGAAAACAATAGAACTAGATCATGGGTGATCGTGGTTGGTGCATATTTGGTGGTCCAAATGACCTGTTTCTGAGCTGTATAGTTTTAGTTTCAGAGATACAGTGCGAAAACAGGCCCTTCGGCCCACCGGGTCCATGCTGACCAGCGATCCCCGCACATTAACGCTATCCTACACCCACTAGGGACAACTTTTACATTTTCCAAGCCAATCAACCTACAAACCTGTACGTCTTTGTAGTGTGGGAGGAAACCAGAGATGTCGGAGAAACTCACCCAGGACACGGGGAGAACGTACAAACTCCGTACAGACAGCACCCGTAGTCGGGATTGAACCCGGGTCTCTGGCGCTGCATTCACTGTAAGGCAGCAACTCTACCACTGCGCCACCGTGACCGCCCTGAACTAAACTATCTCTAAACTAAACTAAACTAATTTGTGTAACACCTTACACTTGCTCGAATCTGCTATTTTTCAGCCCATTTCTGTAGTTAAACTATCCCGCTGCTTACTTTGACGGCACTCCTCACTTTCGTGCATCTATATAAATTTTGGAGTCATCTGCAAATTTAATAACAAACCAATCTTCATTTAAGATACCACAAACACACAAGGTATTGAAAATACATCCTTTCTCTTGTGCTCTTTCTAGCTACCTCACTTAAATGCTTCTCCTCCAATTCCCCACCTCCCTCAGTTCCCATCCAACTCTGCAATCCACACCTTAAATCACATCACCCACTCATCCACTCTATTCTCTTATTCCCCTGCTCCTCCATGGTTTTCTTTGCTTGCTGACCTCCTGCTTTTCATTCCCCCATTTCCCCCAGTTACACTGCCTAAGGGTGAGTTTGATATTTCCCCAATCTACACCTATTTCCTCAAGGCCACTAATCTCCTTGGTGCATGCTCTTTCCAGCAGAACTGTTTTTCTCCACCCTGTTCCTACACCTGCCTCCAAATCTTAGCAACCACTTCCCATCCAACGATTGTTTTTTCCATCTTGTGGATATGTCTGCTGCCTTTACTTAGCCCAGTCCTGGCAACAGTGAGCCTGAGGCATGAACCTTCTTTGTTCAAGACAATAGCGATAACATGGCACAAGCACAGTCCCCTTGAATTATAGTGAAATTAAAGATCAGAAATCCAGTAATAATTAATTGTCTGAACGTTACAAACTAAATATTCAAGGACAGTTAAACTCTTATGGACAAAACTAAATATCAAACCAAACAAGGGGTGATGTTTTCAAAGAAGATTTTTAAAGAAGCAGAATGTGAGTGCCAAAGGGTTTAAGGTAGGCATTTCTTAATCTGTGACATAGCTTCCAGCTCTATTTGCGGTAAAGATTCAGCAATTAAATCACCAGTATAGTCATCCAGAAAGTGGTGATAATAATCCAAACATCAGATTCCAAATCCCACTTTAACAACTATGGAGATCAAATTCAGGTAATAATCTGGAATTTGTGCAGGTGAAATAAACCTGTCCTTTGTAATGATGACCACAAAGCTACTTATGTCATTAAAATAAAACTTTCTGCTTTACAAAAAACTTCAGGAGTGGTAATCTGCTGTCCTTACCAACTCTGGCTTGTTGTGACTCCAGACCTACCGATGTGCTTGACTCTTAATGTGGTGTTCCAATCACCTGGAGATAGAGAATGGTGGGCATCAAAAGGGAATACTCAAGAAAATATAAATGTAAAGGTGGATTTAAGATTAGAAAGGTTAGAGTGATTCTATAGCGTGATTTAAAGAAATTTTAATGTTGTATCTGGTGGCGATTATAGAGACCAGTTGAGACACCATTTGGAACTCGTGCTGGATATGGACATGAGAAGTGCTAAATAAAGTAGGATTTAGGTGAGAATTGTGGAGTTGGATAGGTGGTTTGTCATGGAGAGGTGATGGAAGTGACAGTCAGTTTGTGATTGAATTGGATGCCAGCGTGGCAGGTAGTCTAATCCAACCTGAGGCACTGGCCAAGAAGCATTTCTAAGCAACAGCAGAGAAAAAACAACACAATGGTCTGGAAGTTCTATTAGATATGTTTGTTTTTTGTGTTACTTTATCTCCAAACAAAAAAAAAAAGTTCATAAAAGAAAATTAGACTGCGTGAAGGCTGTAAATTTGGTAATCTGTGTGTCCAGCCCACTGAGACACAGAGCATCTGGGCATGCATGGCTATGTGGGAGGCAACATAAATGGATGATGCTTCTGTAATTTTGATCCATGTTTTGAGGCCACAGGTAGCATCATCGACTCAAATAGAAGTAACCATTTGTAGCACGTGAGGTCTGCTTCAATTTTATTTAGCAAGATCTAGCTAAACCAGACCCAAGTCATCTGAATAATGGGTTCAATTTTTCCTATCGGAGGAAAATACAAACAATGAAATCTCACTGACTGAATGCAAAGCACTGCCTTAACTGATTTCTACACAAAGCTAATATTGGCTGTGGTGCAAATGAAATGGAGCTTTCTGCTCATGTACATGTGACCACATAATATAAGCACACAATTTTAAAGAGAAAAGCCCAATTATTCTTGAAGCCAAGGTAAACTGGATCTGTAGATTTCCTTGAGACCAATCAGGCAGAGTTTATCTCACAGAAAAAATTAAGCACTTCTCATGCTCATTCTTTTATGAAAAATCGTTTTTTTTTCACAACTTGCTCTTCAGGACTGAAAGTTATTTAAGTTGGTTTTATATTTTATACTTTTAAATGTGCTTTATATTGATACCTATAGGCCACAATGGTAGTGAGTGAAATTATCTTTGAAGCTTTCACTAAATAATGAGCTATAGTCGGCTGTGACAAGCTAATATTGGCATTTACTATTGATTTGGTTTGCCCTTGCATATTTTTTTTTTTTAAAGAAATGTGTGGCATGGCCTGTTGATCATGCTGGGAACACAAGGCAACAGCACACAGGTGAAGCCTATTTAAAGAGGAACTGCTGAAAGGTTCCAATGTTGTTGTGTCAATCACTGGGAATGTCACTCAGTCAGTCTTGAAGTTAGATTTTTACTCTCCTAGTAAAGATTGGTGAATTATGGTTACTTACATATGCTAGGTGGTCTTCCAGCAGAATATTTGCCGGCCAGAAGAATCCAACATGAGCAGGTCTGAAGAAGGGTCTCAACTCGAAATGTCACCTATCCTTGTTCTTCAGAGATGCTGCTTGACCTGCTCAGTTGTGTCCTTTTACGTTCAGGTTGAATATCCTAATTTAGATAGATTACTGATTTTATTGGTTCAAAAATCAGGATTGTACAATAAAATTGACAGGTAACATGTACTGTATAACACAAGTCCGTTCTATTGTTCATTCCTACTTTTTAACAATAATATTACTATTTGCTCTTGAGTACTATACGTTGTCAGACATGCTTGTAAAACAAGCTGGATGTAATGTTTATGTTGAAATTCAACTTAATATCCTTGGGTTAGAACTTTTATGCCAATGAAATATGCTAATTTAATTGAATCTTACTGTTAAATAAAGATAAACATTTTTTCCCCTTGGAACCAATTTTTAAGTCTGAAAAAGCAAAGCATATCAGTCATTAAACCAATCTGCTTTCAAAGTAAAGAAAAATATGAAAGTTCCATGGGACTTTTTTCCCTACCTTTCCCCACCTCCGGTATGGTACTCTCAATTTCAGATCCCTCCAAACCTCGTTACAATGTTAATTCTCTTCTTGCGTTTGAGGCAACAGAAGTCCGCAGCAGGGTGATGCCATCCGGTTCGACATCCATAGGTGCCCGCCCTAAAAAGGGCGCATGCTTCGGGTTGGCGCCAAGCTACGGCGCTGCTGCTGTCTCCGTTTGTTGTCGTTCGCCTGACTGAAGTCAGTTGACAGGGCTCACCACGGGGAGGTCGACAACATGAGCCCCGTTAATTCTCTGATACCAGCTCCCCTGTAAAATCCTTAGCTCCCTCCCTTCAATTTCTGAAACTCCCAAATGTATTTATCTCATACCAATTTCCCTTGATCTTTAAGAATCTATCTCCCATGAATTCTCCAAACCAAATATTCAAAACCCTGCAATCCCACTTTTGTCAGAACGCCAGTCAGAAACCATTGCCTAGCAACAAGGCGAACATTTTATTGGCACTATCTGATCCTGCAACTTAATATTGATTCCTTCATAGGGATGATATAGCATCGGGTCCTATGTAAGAATATTTCAAATAAGGTGATGTTCTACATTCTATCTTAAAGTCTTCAAAGTAATTACCTTTTACTGAATGCTTCATAATGTTATGATCTGTAGAAATATGAGGCTACGACAGGCTGGTTAAAAAGCAAATGGGCTCTAGGAGATGATGTTCAGTCATGGTGGCTAGTATGAAATCACAAACTATTTCCAGTAATAGGCATTTCCTGCCTTTGGCTATCTTGGTTTCTGCTTTGAAAATTTCAACATTGCTTGCCCCAAGAACATGTTTTGCATTGGCACTTCGAGTATCAAAGAGAACTGCCATCAGTTCTATCGACCCGTTACTCTCTAAGCTCAGTTGTGTATTCACATCTCTCTGCTCATTGACTTGTTTAGGAGAGTTGTGTGGTATATTTTGTTTAATTTAGGGGGAATTTAGTCTTCTTGGAATTAATGGATTTCCCAGCAGTATTTCAGCCACTGACAGTGCAGCACAGGCTGTACGGTGTCTCCGCGGTAGAGTTGCTGCCGTGTAGCGCATACAGCGCCAGAGACCCGGGTTTGATCCCGACTATGGGTGCAGTCTGTACTAAGTTTGTATGTTCTCCCGATCACTGCATGGATTTTCTCCGAGATCTTTGGTTTCCTCCCACACTCCAAAAACGTACAGGTTTGTAGGTTAATTGGCTTAGTGTATGTGTAAATTGTCCCTATTGTGTGCAGGATAGTGTTAACGTGCAGGGATCACTGGTCATCGTGGCCTCAATGGGCCGAAAGGTCTGTTTCCGCACTGTATCTCGAAACTAAACTAAACCTGCCAGATACCTGGTGCTCCTGGGTATGTCTTTAATATTTTGAAGAATCGTGAGAAGTCACAGTGTAGTTGATCTGTGAAACGCATTGCCACAGAGGGCTGTGGAGGCCATCAGTGGATCTTTTTAAGGCAGAGTCAGACAAATTCTTGATTAGAACAGGCGTCATGGGTTATTTGGAGAAGGCAGGAAAATGGATTAGGAGGCAGAGATCAGCAATGATTGAATGGCGGAGTAGACTCAATGGGCCGAATTTCCGAATTCTTATGAATTCTTATATCCTAGAACTTGTGAACTTGTGAATGTCAGGGTATGAGTACATTCTGCATATTTTCTGTGAAACTTCATAAGTGGCCAAAGCTGCAGGTGACCAGGTGATTAAAAGCAACGCACAGTTGCTCGCCTTTCACAAAAGTTCCTCCTGGTTGTTGATTTCAGCAGTCACTACTCCTGCAGAAGATTTATGATTGGCATGAGGTTTTTGTATCAGTTCAGTATTCTGATACTTTCAATGCCTTTTTTGTTTTAAAAAAAAGGTTGCTGGTCCTCATACAATGGTTCACACGACGCTACTGGCTGCTGCGCATCAATTTAGTATTTAACTTTTTAGAGGCGCTCGTATGCAATACAGGCATGAACCATAACAAATAAAACACTGCTATCTGTGCTCCTGTTGAAACCAGAATGGAATGGTTTGCCATGTGCTTCCCACCTTTATTTTATATGGCTGAAAATTAAATTGGCGCATCAATTCTACCACGCAGTTGAACATCTATGTGGACTTTGTAGCACATGAAAATTAAAAGGGATTGTTAAGGGTAAGCCAAGACTTGCTGTGTGACTTGCTGGGGGTTTTAAGACCTACAATGGCATCAGAGCTTGCCAGTTTGCTTCTTCCATGATTGTTCATGGGCCGTAGAACCGGGGGGGGGGGGCGGGGGGGGGGGGGCTGCACTGCGCCGCTGCCGTGAGATTCTCTGCGTCAAATTCGCCCTGGTGACCGGCATGGACCAGGCTGCGGCTCAGTGGGCCCTGGAGGACAACCAGTGGTTGCTAGAAGTAGGTACCAAGCACTGGGTAGAAGTGGTGGAAGATCGTGGCCTTCAAATGGGGGTGGTTGGTTAA
Source organism: Okamejei kenojei (assembly GCA_035221665.1). NCBI lineage: Eukaryota > Metazoa > Chordata > Chondrichthyes > Rajiformes > Rajidae > Okamejei > Okamejei kenojei. The sequence continues at coordinate 78,607,150 of CM069138.1, read as the reverse complement.
AGCATCCTGCTTGCCTGCTAGATTTTCACTTACTGTAACTGCAGGTAAAATGTTCCCGATGTTGGGGAAGTTCTGAACCAGGGGTCACAGTTTAAGAATAAGGGGTAGGCCATTTAGGACAGAGATGAGGACAAACTTTCTTTACCCAGCGAGATGTGAATCTGTGGAATTTTCTGCCACGCAATAGGCCAATTCACTGGATGTTTTCAAGAGAGAGTTGCATTTAGCTCTTGGGGCTAGCAAAATCAAGGGATATGGGGAAAATGCAGGAAAGGGGTACTGATTTTAGATGAACAGCCATGATCATATTGAATGGCAGTGCTGGCTCGAAGAGCCAAATTGTCTATTCCTGCACCTATTTTCTATGTTTCTATGCTTGAGTATATGGCAATAAAACTCGACCACTTGATTTTGAAGCATTCATGCATGGTGAAGTATAATGTAGTCATAGAGTGATACAGTGTGAAAACAGGCCCTTCGCCCCAACTTGCCCACACCATCCAACACATCCCAGCTACACTACCTGCTTTTGGTTCATATCCCTCCAAACCTGTCCTATCCATGCATCGGTCTAACTGTTTCTTAAATGTTGGGATAGTCCCTGCCTCAACTACCTCCTCTGGCAGCTTGTTCCATACACCCATCACCCTTTGTGTGACAAAATCACCCCTCAGATTCTTATTAAATCTTTTCCCCTTCGGTTTCCTCCCACACTCCACAGTGTAAATGTTTGTTGGATGATTGGCTTGGTAAATGTACAAATTGTCCCTAGCGTGTGCAGGATAGTGTTAACCTGCAGGGATTGCAGGTAGGCCGAAGAGCCTGTTTCTGCGGCTGTATCTCTAAACTAAACTAAACTAAACTTTTTTAATTCTTACAGTGATCAATCTTAATAGTTTTAGACATCATCATTTTGTTAATGTGCACAAAACATCCAAATACTTGTAGTTTGGCCAGATAGCCTCTAGCTGCGCCCGACATCAAAGCAGCTTTGTAGGTGGAGCTTGCTATTTACAATTGGAAGGCTCAGCATTCTGTACTGCAGAGAGCTGTGGAGGCTCAATCATTGAAGATTCTTAAAGCTAAGTTAAACACATTTTTAACCATTTGAGGATTCAAGGGTTATGTACAGGGCCGGATTTACGTATAAGCTTGATAAGCTTAAGCTTAGGGCCTTGAGACCTGGGGGGGCCTCGCAGAGCCGGATTTACCACCAGATTTCATAGGCTGAAGCCTAGGGCCTCGAAATCTAGGTGGCCTCTGGCCAAGGCAGGACACCTACCATTCAACTCTGGGCGGGCCCCCTCTCTATCTCTCTATCTCTCACTCTCTCTGTCAATCTCCGTCTCCGGCCGCCATCTGTATCCGTATCTGGGCCACCGGTTCTCTGCTCGCTCCTCATCCGCCGGCATGGCTGGTTGCCTTGCACATGCGCACTGCTACGGCCAGCATATCCTCCCCCCTGCGCAAGTGCACAACCACGGCCAGCACATCATCGGCCGCCCTGCGCATGCGCACTGCCATGGCAACCGGTCGGCGCTGGGCACTTCAGATTCAGATTCCGTTTATTGTCATCGTTTTGAATTGCAATGGAGTTCACCAGGCACCTCCTGTGCAAAAGTCAAAGTCACTTGCCCCCTCTGTCTGAGGCAATCCAGGCCTCGATGTCGTCCACTCCCGCGAGCCTCCGAAGCCAGACCGAAAACACCACCACAGCAGTCAATCACCACGGGAACGCTGGAGCCGCGGAGCTCTGAAAATAGAAATAGCCGCTGGAGCCCCGCTTAGATTGCAATGTGTAACCGCCGGAAGAGGGGCCGCTGCAGATACTATCTTATAATTTTGCTGCGTGTCATTGTGGTACATATCATGTCTTGATTGGTGAATATGTTTAGTTTGTAACTTTTGTTTGAAGCAGAAATAATATGTGAATGCTTCATTGAAAATTCCGACTTTAACTACGCACTTCGTCCGAGCACATTATCGCACACATCGTGCAAGCCGCCTTATATGACCACCTAAACTGCCATTTGGCAACTTAAAAAGCTGCCAAGGTTGCCCGGCTGACAACAGAGAAAAATAAAAAAGAGCCCGTCAAGGTGTATCATATTTTTGACATTGTCATAGGCCTTTCTTACATATGCTGTCACAACGCACTGTAGTCTCTAAACAACCCTTCAGTAATTTTCCTTGCCCTCCATTTCAGAATTACGGTGTTTTAAGCCACTAACTCGACACTAGCACTGGCAATAAATAAATAAATAAATAAAAAGCGCATCTTTCCTGCCCCTTAACTCATTGGCCACGCTCTGCTGCAAACCAGTGTCTGTCTGGTTGGTCATCTTTCTCTAGCTGTGGGGGTGGGGGATTGGGAGGGGCCTCACAAGTGGAACAGCTCCTCATCTAAATCCGGCCCTGGTTATGTAGAATGAGCATAAAATGGAGCTGAGGCCAAGAGGAGATCAACCATGATCTTATTGAAGGTTACGTAGTCTACTTCTGTTTCAGTGTCTTCCGTACATATGCTTATTATCTCTGAAATATCTGAGATATGAAGGCGGTGAGCAAAACTGGTGCCCTGCTTCCAGAATATTCAAGACTTCATGTTTATCTTACAATAATTCCTTGATGTATATACATTTTGATAAGAAATGTTTACAATTACACCATTGAATCTAAGGGGCATATTTATTTGAATTTACAAAACAATCTTTGGCTATAATAAATTGCATAATACATATTTCATAAAAATACACTTTTTGGAAATACTAATCATGCATTTTGTCTTGCCGATCAATGCACAGAATATCCCACAAGGATATGATTTCCATCAATGATTTTGGGGGCGGCACGGTGGCGCGGCGATAGTTGCTGCCTTTCCAGTGCTTGCAGCGGCAGAGACCAGGGTTCGATCCCGTCTACGGGAGTCGTACGTTCTCCTTGTGACCTGCGTGGGTTTTCTCAGAGATCTTCGGTTTCCTTCCACACTCCAAAGACGTAATTGGCTTGGTAAATGCAAAAATTGTCCCTCGTGTGTGTAGGATAGTGTTGATGTGCCGGGATCACTGGTCAGTGTGGATCTGGTGGGCCGCAGGTCCTGTTTCTGCACTGTATCTCTAAAATAAACTAAACATTTCCTTTTTATAAATTGAGGAATGACACTGCTTTATTAAAAATGATAGCACATCTTCCTTCACTTTGAAAGGAAAATATAGGAGCACCTGTTCAACATTTTTCCTGTAATATTACTGGCACCGACTGCAGTTGGGATCCATGCAGATCTGCCAGAAGATGAGCTTGTAGCGAGGCTACTCCCAAGTTGAATCTCAAGTGTAGCCTTCTGCTCAACAAAGTGACAGATGCGAGACACCCACACTGCACTGATGGACGCAGCGCACAGTCCAATTGAGCTGAGTAAATGTCAACAGCTTTCCTAGCTCTGAGGTTAACTGGATACAAACGCAGCTGCTACTGAATGAGAGACATCGGCTGCCGGATGTCAATTTCGAACTGTAGGGAAATCTTTTAAGTCTTTTATCAATTGTGCCAATAGTTTTTCAGATCGATTCGTATGTCTATATATGTGATGGATGAGTCTTATTGGATAATGAGAACCTCTGCTCAATGGGGACCCTGCAGTGTTTTATTTGGCAGAAAGGAACAACAATAATATTGTGAGAAATAGGTATTTTGTTTTGAAACAACATAATCTAACATGTAAGGATATCACTTGGGTATTAAAGACAAAACTATGCCATGTGTTTTGGGTGGTTGCTTCATGGGCATCATACCATTGAATTCATTATTCATCATTGAGATGTAGCAATGAATTTGGCAGCCTTTTCATCCTTGTAATTATATTATTGCCAAATGGGCATGGCACATGCAGTTCTCTTTCTCAGCAGTGAAGACAGGCAGAATGTTATATCTGAACAGCATGAGAATGAAACTCACAGGAGTTATAAGTTACCAATAGGACAAAAATTACTGGCACTAATCATTGGAAAATCCAACCCATCATTAACTAGTCTTGTGCTTTTTAGATTTTTTGATTTACTCATGTCAGTTATGGAGTTTTCCAACAGAAGCAGGCCCTTTGATCCAACTTCATCCATGACGACCAAGAATGCCACATCTAAGCTAATTCTAATCCATATATCTGTCCAAGTGCGTTTTAAATGCTTTTATGTAGCCATCTCAACTATCTCCTCTGGCAGCTCTTCCCAGCACCCTCAGAGTGAAAAAATAGTCCAACAGGATTCTATAAGATCTTGCCCATCCCAACTTGACCCTATGTCTTCTGGTTATTTATTCAACTATTCTCAGTAAAATAATCAATGCATTCACCCTATCTGTTCTGCTCATGATTTTGTACAAGTCTAAAAGAATACCCCTCATCCTCCTCTGCTGCATGGAATAAAGCTGGCCCAACCTCTCCCTCTACCTCAGCCTTTCAAGTCCTGGCAAAACCACTCTACACATTTTCCAGTTTAATAACATCCTTCCTATATCAGGGTGACCAAAACTGAACACAATAATCCAAATGCGGCCTCACCAATGTCTTATACAACTATAACATAATGTCACATCTTCGAAGCACAATACTCTGACTGATGAATGCCAATTTACCAAAAGCCTCCTTGACCACTTTATCTACCAGTGATACCACTATCAGGGAACTGTGTACCTGTATTCTAAGACCCCTATGTTCTACAATACTCTCCAGGGCCCTACCATTCACTGTGAAGACCCACTCCACTATGAAAAACAACCCTCCACCACTTCTCTCTGCTTTCTTAGATCAATTTTGTATCCAAGGCAGATGATTTAGCAAATATGTTCTGACTTTGATTTCATAGATAAAATATATAGCTGTAAATTAGCTATTAAATCAAGCAAAATAAAATGTGTTTTAACAATTAAATATTTAATGTTAATAAATAATTTATTCCTAAAAAAACATTTGTGTAATATCCAAATTGTAAACTACTTTATTCCAACATAATGAAGAAGCATTCAGAATGGATTTAAATTGTGCTTCTAAACTGGAAAAACAGTTCATTTTTTCCATCCTTGTGCACGATCCAAGTATTTAAAAAATGTTGAACAGCTTGGATTATGAAGATGTAAGTAGGTTATTCCACTTAAACTGTAATTGAAGAACACAAATAAATGAGAGCAGCATGAACAAGCTTTAAGCAAGGCTAGGGATTAGAAGAATGTAATATTTTCACTCTCACTTGGAACAAACATTCAAAACAGACTTAACTCGGAAGGGTTGATGTAATTTTAATTAATTTTTTTAACAAACTAACCCAATGAGTATTTAATGGTAAGCAGGGACAGTAATGTAAAGAAAAATCATTGGATAATGTTTTTAATATTCTAGTACCATGTTCATTCCAATACTGGATTTTCCAAGAACATATATCAGTGCAGAACATGAACAGGTCCTTCAGCCCACGATATTGAACATGATGCAGAGTAAAATTAATGTCCTGTACCTCACATGATCCATATCCCTCCACCCATTTACCTAAAAGTATCTTAAATGTATCAAATGTTCTGCTTGCACTACCACCCATGGCAGTGTGTTCCAGGCACACACCACTCATGAAAATAAAAACTTGTCCTGCACGGAAAATGTTTTGGCCTGTCTACGCTTCTCAAAACTTTTATACACTTCCATACCTTCATACATCGCTCTGGGGCAGACAGTCATGGAGTGTCCACATCATCGTTACACTCCAGAGGAAACAATCAAAGTTTGTCCAATTATCCCTGACAGCTTATATCCTCCCAGCCAGGCAGTTTTCTGAGAAGTAATTTCTTCATCCTCTCCAATGCTTCCGCATCCTTCCTGTAATGGGACAACCAGAACTGCACACAATACTCCAAATATGGCCAAACCAATTTTGCATAAAATTGTATAATGACTTCCTGATTCTTATATTCAATGTCCTGTTTGATGAAGGCAAACATACAATATGAGTTATTTACCACTCTGACTACTTGTATTGCCACATTCAGGGAACAATGGACTTGCACCCCATGATACAAATATACAACAATATCATTAAAGGTCCCGTCATTAACTCTATATTTTCTCCTTACATTTAACCTTCTAAAGTGCAACACCTCACACCTGCCCAGATTAAACTCCAAGTGCCTTTACCTTACCCATATTTTTTAACTAATCTATATTCTGCTGTACCCTTTCTGACAACCTTCTTCACTATTCTCAGCAGCAGTTTTCATAGTCTTTAATCTTACAAACCAATCCATCTATATTTTCATATGCCAGTTCTGAATCACAATTACCAAAGCTACCACCACATCATAGATCCCATACATCCTGATACGTAGAACAAGAAAACCATATCAGGAACAAGTCATTTGGCCCACAATGTCAATGCCAAACATGATGCCAAGATAAACTAATCTGCCTGCATATAATCCACATGCATATACATGTGCATATATTCCGTGCATATCCTTGTGCCTTTCTAAAAGCTTAAACCACTGTTGTATCTGCATCCACCGCCACCCCTGGCAGCACGTTCCAGGCAGCCACTGTCCTCTTGTGTAAGAAATTTTACCCCAAACATCTCCTTTTAACTCAAGTAGCTTCCCCACCACTGATATGAGGCTCACCAACCTATAATTTCCTGTATTACCCTAATTCCTCTCTTAATCAATGGCTGTTCTCTGGTCCCCCTGGACCTCTCCAGTGGCTATGGAGGATACAGTCATAAAGATAGATATATGTGGTGAAGGTATTTCATTGGGCCTTGCATGATATGTGAACCTAGAAGGCTAAGGCACATGGGAGCCAAGGCCTGCTGGCTAATTGGATGCAAAACTGGCTCATTGATGGGAGGCAGAGGGTGGTGGGAGGATACTTTTCCAAGTGCAATTCTGTGATCTGTGGTGTACTGCAGAGCCCCATTGTTGTGGTGTACATTATTACTTAGATGTGAATATACAAGGTATGATTTGTAAGTTTATTTATTTAATTCTTTATTTCGAACAGAATGAAATAATAAAAAGCAAGTGTGAAACAGCATACAAAAAACAAAATAAGAATATTTATAAAGTGTCATAAACAATATCTATAAATAAATGAAATTGTATGTGTCCGAAAAGGAGCAGGAAGAAGCCAAAGCTTATTAATTCCCACCCCTTATTCAACTGCTTATAATTATCTTATACAAATTTAGCAGCTATATGTACACCATATGTACACCAGCAGCTATATGTACACCAAATTATTTACATTTATACACAAATCAAATATTTACAAAGCCATACAAAAAAAGAGAAAAAAATAAAAAATAAAAGAAAAAACCCTCCTATACTATACAGTATCTCTTAGTCATATATACAACCCATCACCCTATAATCACCCTTCCCAATACAATCAGTATAACAAATATCCCACTCACAATCACCTATCCTCATCCCAATATCCTTTTTTTTTAAATGTGTTTTTGTACATCTTTTTAAACTGAATTATGTTTGTGCTAAGTTTTATCTCCTGTTCCAGACCATTCCATAAATTCACTCCACAGATTGTTATGCACATACTCTTAAGAGTTGCTCTGACATTGAGTTTTTTTAAAATTATGTTCCCCTCTCAAATTATACCCACCCTGGCTTTCCATAAACAGTTTTTGTATATTTCCTGGAAGTAAATTATTTCTTGCTTTATACATGATTTGTGCAGTCTTAAATTTAACCAGATCGGTGAACTTCAGTGTATGTGACTTTAGGAATAATAAAATGGTATGTTCAAAATATCCAAACGTTATTGATAATTCTTATTGCTCTTTTTTGTAATGTGCATAACGGCTGTAGGTTGGTTTTGTAGGTGTTACCCCATATTGCCACACAGTAACTCAAATATGGCAAAATGAGTGTATTATACAGAGTATGTAATGATTTGTGGTCCAGAATGATTTTCCCAATATTGCTATGATTGTGAATGACTGTTATGCTACGTTTGTGGATGATTTGAAAATTGGTGGTGTGGTGAATAGCAAGGAAATTGTCCAAGCCTGCATTTAGGTACAAATCAAACTGAAAATAGGATGAAACTTTAGTGCAGTTGGAGTTTAATCTTTAAAAAAAAATTTGATGTAATGCATATTAAGAGGTCAAATTGGGATAGGACATATACAATGGCAGGATGCGAAGATATATTGATGTGCAGAGGGATATGTCCATAGTTCCTGAAAGTGACAACACTGATAGATAGGGTGGTGAAGAATGTCAGGATGTTATGTTCAATGTTTACAATAATAGTTTCCACCATACTTGGAAGATTGTTCTGAAGTTCTGGTCAACACATAATAGGAAGGACAAGGTTACATTGGAGAGAGTGCAACAGGAAATTCACCAGGGTGTTGCTTGGATTGGATTACTTTAGATTGTAAAGGCTGGGTTTGTTTTTCTTAGAGCGATGGGCGTTGAGATATATATTTTTATTTCTATGGTGGTGGTAACAAAAGGACAGAGAGGAAGGAGTTATAAAGGGATTTGACAGGGAAGTTTTTGCACAGACAGTGGTTGATATCTGAAACCCACAGTGGTGTAGTCAGTTACAATAATTCCAATCCAGTTACAATCAAAACATTCAAATAACAAGGCATTGAAGGAACTAAATTGAGGCAAATAGACTTACTGTAGATGGCCAAAACATCAGCATGAACATAATCGATCAAGCTGACCATTTCTGTGCTGTGTGATTATAATCATAAGGTCATAATTGATAGGGGAAGATTAGGCCATTTGACCCATCTTAGTCTCCTCCGCCATGTAATCATGGCTGATCTATCGCTCCCTCCTACCTTCTCCCAATATCCCCTGACACCTTCTAGAGTTTTGGTGGATTATCATTATCTTTTCTGAAATGGATCATTTTTGGAAATCACAATATTGAATTATGATAAAAGTGGACACATTTGATGTATTTTAGAACTTTTAAAATCTTTTATCTTTAATAGTTTTAACTTTTTATATAATTTCTCACATTGTCTACAATCCTGTTTGTACTCTTTATTTAATATTTAACAATGGTGGGAAAAATAGCACATTATTTTCAGATTTGAGCATTATTAAAGCTATCTGCAAAATTCCTTGTCATGAGAAATCATATCTTGCAGCATTGTTTGGTGAATAGAGAATAGATTGGTTAACAGCTTTTATGCAACCAAACATTATCCAGGAGGAAAAAATCTGGTAGATGCACAGAATCTCTTACCCAGAGTAGTGGAATCGAGGACCAGAGGACATAGGGTCAAGGAGAAGGGGAAAAGATTTAATAGGAATCTGCGGGGTAACTTTTTCACACAAAGGATGGTGGGTGTATGGGTGTATAGGGGGACAATCGAGAGCACATTAACCTACTGCATCACTTCCTGGTTCGGGAGCTGCAAGGCGTACGAACGGCACCAACTGGACAGGATTGTGAAGTCCGCCAGCAGGATTATTGGTGCTTCACTCCCTTTCCTGCTGGACATATACAGGAAGAGATGTATCAGCAGAGCCATCTCCATCATCAAAGACCCCTACCACCCATCGCATCACATATTCTCCATCCTGCCATCTGGGAAGAGGTACAGGAGCATCAGCTGCAAAACCAGCAGGATGCTCCTCAGCTTCTTCCCGCAGGCTATAAGACTGATAAACGGACTTTGCCCCCTGCCAAAGTATCGCGCACCAACCACCAACCTGGACACGCTGAAGCAGAGCCATTGTCGTGCCACTGCCGATTGGAACTCATGATATATGTATTTTTATTTTTATTTCTATTCATTTTTTACCGCATACTGAATGGACACAGGTTGAGCAACGTTTTTTTGTTTCCTCTGGGTATGTAAGTACTCTGGAAAAATGATAATAAAGATATGCAATACAAGCTGCCTGAAGAGGTAGCTGAGGCTGTGACTATTCCAACGTTTAGACAGGTACATGGATAGGACAAGTTTGGCAATATATGGACCAAACTCGGGCAGATGGGACTAGTGCAGTTGGGACATGTTGGCAAGTTGGGCCGAAGGACCAGCTTCCACACTGTATCACTCTAGTAGGAAATCTGATGCCAAAAAATAATTGACATCTCATTGCTGATCTATTTTGCTCCATGTCACTGAGTCCACTTGATTTGTTTTCTAGAAGCTAATGGAAGTTAGATATTCTGGATAAAGACGTTCAAAATGTTGTCAGAACTAAGCACTACAAATATGCAGTTGTCATTGGTCGTGAAGGAGATGAAATGGTTTGTCAATGATTTATACTTCCATGAAAGTTGGAGAGTTTCAATAAAGATATTCATTGTTTATAAATCTGTCCCAACCACTTAACACATGTGTGCAGTTTTAGAAGCTGATATATGTCAGTTCTTCTTCTAAATGTGCCAACACTAATTTGGAGAATAAATATATAATTTTAAATAGATTTTATAACATAATTACGGCCTCATCCTTTGAGATTTTCTTTGTTATGAAAATATCAGAACATTCTGTTCAGACACTAGATGGTTTGGCAACTTATTCTGACTATAGCAAAGTCAAATATTCCAATCCATCTTTTCCACTGTTTGAAATAACAAAATAAGCTTCCTTTTCTCTGTTGAAGCAGATTTACAATCTTCCCTCAGTGTAATTTTTATTTTGCTTTATGTCAACTGATTACAGATTTTGACCCTCATTATTATTATGACACACTGTGAAAAATTATACCATGAAATATCCAAGATGGATCTTGAAATCTGTTGTCTTGAGGGAGCTGAAATAGATAGTTATCCACAAACTCACCGTCTTGTAGGCTGTTGTAGGGTAAATTGATGGAACTCACCATTACATTCATGACAATCCCAAGACATGGTGACAGGATTGGAGAGCAGGTATTTGAATTCAAATCATTAAACATTGGGTAGTTTCTGCCACTCCTGCAGTTGAAGCAGAGACCTTGTAGTTCACCATTCATTATGCACACCTGAAATGGAAGCAGTCACCCTTAATGTGTTGGAAAAACTGCTCTGAGATGCAAGTAAAGTAATGGGCCAGTTTGTAGCTGGACTTCCCTTTGGTCCTTAAATCATGCAGCCTTTTTCTGTGACATCAAGATGCGACATTAAACTAATCATCTAAAAATCTCAGAGCTAGGAATCATCAGTAAACTACCCCTGCATGGAGCTGGTGGGTGCCATGACACCAGCACTTTCCCTTCCCACACCATCTCCTAAACCCCATTGGCTTAGTTGTTGGAGATTCCTGTGTGGTAACCCACCACATATGTTGGATCTCAAAGCGACCCACTATGATCTGTGGAAAACTAGTTGCTAGCTGAGTGTCTGACTAGAATGTCTTCTTTCTCAGCATCCAAACCAACTAGGTGTCTCTGGACAAAGCAGGAGAATGGGGTTCGGAGGGAGAGATAGATCAGCCATGATTGAATGGCATAGTATTGAATGCCGAATGGCTTAATTCTGCCCCTATCACTTATGATCTTATGAGGCCAGTTGAACTGAATTTTGTAAGATGAGTAACATGTACACTTAGCACCTTATTGGCCCTCAAATGCAAACTGTATACGGCATTTCTATTCACTGATGCTTAATCATTATGGATCTGCAACAGGCCTCAGTTCCTTCTCTGTGTCGGTTCCTCATAGCTCTGAATTCCATAAGCTTTCAAAAAAATATTTACTTCCTCTTTAAATGCATTCTCTTTAAATGATAGAGCCTCCACATTTTATATGGCTACAGAATTCTAGATTCACCACCCACTGCAAGAAGAAATTCCTAAAAACTTGTTTTTAAATGACCACTACTTTTTCATGAAATTATAGCCCCACATATGAGATTGTCCTACCAGTGGAAATTACTCACCATCTACCCTGTCTTGTCCTTTGGATGATAAATATGTTATTTGATGGTAACCCTTAAAGTATGCATAATGGTGGAATATTTGTTAGGTAAAACCCAATGAGAAGTTGAAGACATCGCTAAATATCATGAGAATCGCTAGTGGAAATGTATTTATTGCCGACTTTTTGGTGTTATTTAGATTTTTTATAATATACAGAAGTAGTTATTGAAGTTTATTAATAACTTCCTGCCTTAAATACATACTGTCTTATTTGCACAACGCTAGTTGCTTGAGAACTCACAACCTCATGGCTATGATAACAGCTCTCCACAGATATCTGCGGATTGATTGGAAGTATTTGGGGATCACGGGAGACACATCACATGGAAGGTTGCATCCAGACAGATCATACTTAATCCACAACACACAGTGCAAGAGAGAGTAAGCAGAGTGCAGTATAAAGTGTTACAGAGAAATGTGCAGATTAAAAAAAAAAAGGCAGGGATGCAACAATGTCGATTGGAAGATCAGGAATGCATCCTTAGCATATGAGGGGTCTGCTCAAGAGTCTGATAACTGAAATAAGCTGTTCTTGCATATGGTGGAATGTGCTTTCAAGCTTTGTGTCTCCTATACGATGGGAGAGTGGAGAAGAGAAGATGAATGGGTTGTGAGCATTCCTTTATAATATTGGCTGCTTTCTCATGACAGCATGTAATGTGGTTGCAGTCAATGCGGAGATGCTAGACTGCATTGTGTGATGGGACTGACCCGTGTCCATGGCTCGCTGCAGTTTCCTGTAGTCTTGGGCAAATCTGTTGCCATACCAAGTTGTGATACATACTGATGTATCTGCAGAAATTTCCACGATGTTTTCTATGATGCATCTGCAGAAATTGGTATAAGTCATCGGGGATGTGCCAAATTTCCTCAGATACCTAGGATCCTGAAGCTCTCGACGATCTCCACTTCAGCACTATTGTTGCAGACTGGAGTGCGTATATGCATCCTGCTTCCTTAAGTTCGTGACAAACATCTTCATTTTGATGAAATTGACGGAGAGGTTGGTGTTTTGACATTAGGTTACTATGCTCGCTAACTCTTTTCTACTCGGTCTCGATATTGTGTGAGATCTGGCCAAACAGAGTGATGCCATCTGCAAATGTGTAAATGGAATTAGAGCAAACATTGGCTGCACAGTCATAGGTATAATGGGGGCTGAGTAAGGGGTTGAGGATATAGTCTTGTAGGGCACCAGTGTTGAAAATTATCATGGCTGATGTTTTGCAGTCCATCCTTACTGATTGTGGTCTATAGGTCAGAGAGTCAAAGATCCAGATCTATGTTGAGTCATAGGTCCAGGTGTTTGGAGATGTTTGGTACTTCAGGCGAAGTTAAAGTCAATAAATAGGAAACGGTCATAGACTTTCTTGTTATTCAGATTCCCACATTCGTCCTTGAAATACCTGGATGTCAAGGACACTCCTATTTATTGACTGGAACTGCACTGTCAACGCTGTAATAGCTACAAAATCTATGGCTAGTCTGAACTTGCTGTTGCTTCTAACCATTCATAGAAAATTCAATGTCTTAGTTTAAAAAGCAACCAGCAGGATTCCTTGTACCTGAGTCACTGTATTATTCATCAATGTAAAGGATCCCCAATCAGAATAGTATCAATAGTTTGTGAGCATGCAGCAATTATTATGCAGCTAACACTGAACATGGTTGATTTGCTTGCTCTCTAAGGAAACAATGATTAAAAGTTGTTTTAAGAACCATTGATGTGTAACATATATTTGACTTTGGAATCGAAGAACTGTTGTACAACAATGGCTTATGAAAGCAGTGCTACAGCTGAACGTATCAATTGAGGAAATAATTACCTTTGTGCATTCAGTTAATAGTCAGAAGGCTCTATTTTTTCACAATCTGTAATAAAGATTTCTTATTTGGCCTCACCAGAAAGGTTTCACAGAATTGCAGAATCAAAGCCATGATCATTATGATTTCCTTCCATTAATTTTGAGGGCAACCCTTCAAAGATGCTGGCAAATTTTTGGCAAGTCAAATTAAAAAGTCAATTGAAGACAAAGCTGAACATAATAAAATTTGCCAAATGAGCAATTAAACCTGTAGTCATCAGAAAAGATGTAATTGCTCAACCCCTTCATAGAACATAGAACACTGGGACCTCTTTTGGGGAAGGCATGATCTGTACACAAAGGACGGGTTGCACTTGAGCCCGAGGGGGACCAATATCCTGGCAGGGAGATTTGCAAAGGCTACTGGGGAGACTTTAAACTAGAAAGGCTGGGGGGAGGGACTCGGGTAGAGGGGGCTAGGGGTCAGGGTGTGGGGCAAGAGGCAGAGAAGGGAAGCACTCGGATCCAAAATGTAGGCGAGAAAGATGAAAAAAATAATAGACCGAGAATAAGGGATGGTGGGTTTCTAAAATGTGTATTTTTTAATGCTAGGAGCATTGTAAGTAAGGTGGACGAACTTAGAGCCTGGTTTGACACCTGGAAATATGATGTTGTGGCAATCAGTGAAACATGGTTGCAGGAGGGCTGTGATTGGAAACTAAATATTCCAGGATTTCGTTGCTTCAGGTGTGATAGAATTGGAGGGACCAGAGGGGGAGGTGTTGCATTGCTTGTCAGAGAAGATATTACAGCAGTGCTTTGGCAGGATAGATTAGAGGGCTCGTCTAGAGAGGCTATTTGGGTGGAACTGAGAAGTGGGAACGGTGTAGCAACACTTTTAGGGGTGTATTATAGACCGCCAAATGGGGAGCGTGAATTGGAAGAGCAAATATGTAAGGAGATAGCAGATATTAGTAGTAAGCACAAGGTAGTGATTGTGGGAGATTTCAATTTTCCAAACATAGACTGGGAAACACATTCTGTAAATGGGCTGGATGGTTTGGAGTTTGTAAAATGTGTGCAGGATAGTTTTTTGCAGCAGTACATAGAGGTATCGACCAGAGGAGGGGCAGTGCTGGACCTCCTGTTAGGAAATGAGGCAGGTCAGGTGACGGAGGTATGCGTTGGTGAGCACTTCGGGACCAGTGATCACAATACCATTAGTTTCAATATAATTATGGAGAGAGTCAGAACTGGACCTAGGGTAGAGATTTTTGATTGGAGAAAGGCTAACTTTGAGGGAATGCGTAAGGATTTTAAAGGAGTGAATTGGACACTTTGTTTCATGGGAAGGATGTAGAAGAGAAATGGAGGACATTTAAAGGGGAAATTGTAAGAGTACAGAATCTTTATGTCCCTGTTAGGTTGAAAGGAAATAGTAAAAATTGGAAAGAGCCATGGTTTTCAAGGGAAATTGGACACTTGTTTCGAAAAAAAGAGAGATATCTACAATAATTATAGGAGGCATGGAGTAAATTAGGTGCTAGAGGAGTATAAAGAATGCAAAAAGAATCTTAAGAAAGAAATTAGGAAGGCTAAAAGAAGATATGAGGTTGCTTTGGCAAGAAAGGTGAAAGTAAACCCAAAGGGTTTCTACAGCTATATTAATAGCAAAAGGATAACGAGGGATAAAGTTGGACCATTAGAGAACCAGAATGGACAGCTATCTGCAGAGCCAAAAGAGATGGGGGAGATATTGAACAATTTCTTTTCTTCGGTATTCACCAAGGAGAAGGATATTGAACTCGGTGAGTTAAGGGGAAAGAGTAGAGTAGCTATGGAAACTATGAGATTCAAAGAGGAGGAAGTACTGACACTTTTGAAAAATATAAAAGTGGATAAGTCTCCAGGTCCTGACAGGATATTCCCTAGGACATTGAGGGAAGTTAGTGTAGAAATAGCAGGAGCTATGACAGAAATATTTCAAATGTCATTAGAAACGGGAATAGTGCCGGAGGATTGGCGTACTGCGCATGTTGTTCCATTGTTTAAAAAGGGTTCAAAGAATAAACCTAGCAATTATAGACCTATTAGTTTGACGTCAGTGATGGGCAAATTAATGGAAAGGATACTTAGAGATAATATATATAAGCATCTGGATACACAGGGTCTGATCAGGAACAGTCAACATGGATTTGTGCCTGGAAGGTCATGTTTGACAAACATTCTTGAATTTTTTGAAGCGGTAACTAGGGAAATTGATGAGGGTAAAGCAGTGGATGTTGTCTATATGGATTTCAGTAAGGCCTTTGACAAGGTTCCCCATGGAAGGTTGGTTAAGAAGGTTCAATCTTTGGGTGTTAATGGCGGAGTAGCAAGATGGATTCAACAGTGGCTGAATGGGAGATGTCAGAGAGTAATGGTGGATGGCTGTTTGTCAGGTTGGAAGCCGGTGACCAGTGGGGTGCCTCAGGGATCTGTGTTGGGTCCACTGTTGTTTGTCATGTACATCAATGATCTGGATGATGGGGTGGAAAATTGGATAAGTAAGTATGCCGATGATACTAAGATAGGTGGTGTTGTGGATAATGAAGTAGATTTCCAAAGTCTACAGAGAGATTTGGGCCATTTGGAAAAGTGGGCTTAAAGATGGCAGATGGAGTTTAATGCTGATAAGTGTGAAGTGCTACATCTTGGCAGCACAAATCAAAATAGGACGTACATGGTAAATGGTAGGGAATTGAGGAATGCTGTGGAACAGAGGGATCTAGGAATAACTGTGCATAGTTCCCTGAAGGTGGAATCGCATGTATATAGGGTGGTAAAGAAAGCCTTTGGTGTGCTGGCCTTTATAAATCAGAGCATTGAATATAGGAGTAGGGAAGTAATGTTAAAATTGTACAAGGCATTGGTAAGACCAATTCTGGAGTATGGTGTACAATTTTGGTCGCCTAGTTATAGGAAGGATGTCAACAAAATAGAGAGAGTACAGAGTAGATTTACTAGAATGTTGCCAGGGTTCCATCAACTATGTTACAGAGAAAGGTTGAACAAGTTAGGTCTTTATTCTTTGGAGCGCAGAAGGTTAAGGGGGGACTTGATTGAGGTCTTTAAAATGATGAAAGGGATAGACAGAGTTGACGTGGATACGTTTTTCCCATTGAGGGTAGGGAAGATTCAAACAAGAGGGCATGACATGAGAATTAAGGGACAGAGGTTTCGGGGTAACGTGAGGGGGAACTTCTTTACTCAGAGGGTGGTGGCTGTGTGGAATCAGCTTCCAGCAGAAGTGGTGGAGGCAGGATTTTAACATTTAAGAGTAAAGTGGATAGGTATATGGATGTGAAGGGAATGGAGGGGTATGGTCTGAGTGCAGGTAGATGGGACTAGGGGAAAACAAATGGTCGGCACGGACTGGAAGGGCCGAGAGGGCCTGTTTCCGTGCTGTAATTGTTATATGGTTATATGGTTATAGAACAAAGAAAAATACAGCATCAGAACAAGGCCTGCACTTCACCCATAGCCGGAGACCCCTGGCTATGGGTGTTTGTCTGTACAGAGTTTGTACGTTCTCCCCGTGATCGTGTGGGTTTTTGCCAAAATCTTCGATTTCCTCCCACACTCCAAGGACGTACCGGTATGTAGGCTAATTGGCTTCGTGTAAATGTAAATTGTTCCTAGTGTGCATAGGATAGTGTTAATATAGAAACATAGAAAATAGGTGCAGGAGTAGGCCATTCGGCCCTTCGAGCCTGCACCGCCATTCAATATGATCATGGCTGATCATCCAACTCAGTATCCTGTATCTGCCTTCTCTCCATACCCCCGATCCCTTTAGCCACAAGGGCCACATCTAACTCCCTCTTAAATATAGCCAATGAACTGGCCTCAACTACCTTCTGTGGCAGAGAATTCCAGAGACTCACCACTCTCTGTGTGAAAAATGTTTTCCTCATCTCAGTCCTAAAGGAATTCCCTCTTATCCTTAGACTGACCCCTTGTTCTGGACCTCCCCAACATCGGGAACAATCTTCCTGTATCTAGCCTATCCAACCCCTTAAGAATTTTGTAAGTTTCTATAAGATCCCCCCTCAGTTTTCTAAATTCTAGCGAGTACAAGCCAAGTCTATCCAGTCTTTCCTCATATGAAAGTCTTGACATCTCAGGAATCAGTCTGGTGAACCTTCTCTGTACCCCCTCTATGGCAAGAATGTATTTTCTCAGATTTGGAGACCAAAACTGTACGCAATACTCCAGGTGTGGTCTCACCAAAACCCTGTACAACTGCAGTAGAACCTCCTTGCTCCTATACTCAAATCCTTTCGCTATGAATGCTAACATACCATTTGCTTTCTTCACTGCCTGCTGAACCTGCATGCCTACTTTCAATGACTGGTGTACCATGACACCCAGGTCTTGATACATCTTCCCTTTTCCTAATTTGCCACCATTCAGATAATAGTCTACCCTCCTGTTTTTGCCACCAAAGTGGATAACCTCACATTTATCCACATTATACTGCATCTGCCATGCATTTGCCCAATCACCCAGCCTATCCAAGTCACCTTGCAGCCTCCTAGCATCCTCCCACACCTAACACTACCACCCCCCCCCCCCCCCCCCCAGCTTAGTGTCATCCGCAAACTTGGTGATGTTGCATTCAATTCCCTCGTCCAAATCATTAATATATATTGTACATAGCTGGGGCCCCAGCACTGAGCCTTGTGGCACCCCACTAGTCACTGCCTGCCATTCTGAAAAGCACCCATTTACTCCTACCCTGTGCTTCCTGTCTACCAGCCAGTTCTCTACCCGCATCAATACTGAACCCCCAATACCATGTGCTTTAAGTTTGCATACTAATCTCTTATGTGGGACCTTGTTGAAAGCCTTCCGAAAGTCTAGATATAACACATCCACTGGTTCTCCCTTATCCACTCTGCTAGTTACATCCTCGAAAAATTCTATAAGGTTCGTCAGACATGATTTACTTTTCGTAAATCCATGCTGACTTTGTCTAATGATTTCACCACTTTCCAAATGTACTGCTATCCCATCTTTAATAACTGACTCTAGCAGCTTCCCCACTACCGATGTTAGACTAACTGGTCTGTAGTTCCCCATTTTCTCTCTCCCTCCTTTTTTAAAAAGTGGGGTTACATTAGCTACCCTCCAATCCTCAGGAACTACTCCAGAATCTACTTCCTTGAGTACTCGGGGATGCAGTTTATCTGGCCCTGGGGATTTATCACCCTTTAATCCATTCAATTTACCCAACACCACTTCCCGGCTAACCTGGATTTCTCTCAGTTCCTCCGCCTTATTTGACCCCCGGTCCCCTGCTATTTCCGGCAGATTATTTATGTCTTCCTTAGTGAAGACAGAACCAAAATAGTTCAATTGGTCTGCCATGTCCTTGTTCCCCATGATCAATTCACCTGTTTCTGAATGCAAGGGACCAACATTTGTTTTAACTAATCTCTTTCTCTTCACATATCTATAAAAACTTGTGCAGTCAGTTTTTATGTTCCGTACCAGTTTTCTTTCATAATCTAGTTTCCCTTTCCTAATTAAGCCCTTTGTCCTCCTCTGCTGGACTCTGAATTTCTCCCAGTCCTCTGGTTGGCTCCTTTTTCTGGCTAATTTGTATGCTTCATCTTTTGTTTTATACTATCCCTGATTTAACTTGTTATTCATGGATGCACTACCTTCCCTGATTTATTCTTTTGCCAAACTGGGATGAACAATTGTTGTAGTTCATCCATGCAGTCTTTAAATACCTTCCATTGCACATCCACTGTCAACCCTTTAAGAATCATTTGCCAGTCTATCTTGGCCAATTCACGTCTCATACCTTCAAAGTTAACTTTGTTTAAGTTCACAACCCTTGTTTCTGACTTAATTATGTCACTCTCCATATTATGGTCACTCTTGCCCAACGGGCCATGCACAACAAAACTGCTAACTAACCCTTCCTCAGTACCCAGTCTAGAATAGCCTGCTCTCTCGATGGTTCCTCTACATGTTGGTTTAGAAAACTATCCCGCATACATTCCAAGAAATCCTCTTCCTCAGCACCCCTGCCCATTTGATTCACCCAATCTATGTGTAGATTGAAGTCACCCATTATAACCGTTTTACCCTTGTTGCACAAATTTCTAATTTCCTGTTTGATGCCATCCCCAACTCCACTACTACTGTTAGGTGGCCTGGACTCAACTCCCACTAGCGTTTTCTGCCCCTTAGAGTTTTGCAGCTCTACCCATATCGATTCCACATCCTCCAAGCTAATGTCCTTCCTTTCTATTGCATTAATCTCCTCTCTCACCAGTAATGCTACACCACCTCCCTTTCCTTTCTGTCTATCCCTCCTGAATATTGAATATCCCTGGATGTTCGGCTCCCAGCCTTGGTCCCCCTGGAGCCATGTCTCCATGATCCCAACTATAGCATAGTCATTAATAGCTATCTGCACATTCAACTCGTCCACCTTATTACGAATGCTCCTTGCATTGAGACACAAAGCCTTCAGGCTTGTTTTTACAACACTCTTACTCCTTATACAATTATGTCGACAAGTGGCCCCTTTTGATTTTTGCCCTGGAAATCCACCACCTCTTATTCTCTGTTTATTATTTTTTTCTTCTTTCCCCCTACATGTTGGGTCTGAGTGCTTCCCTTCTCTGCCTCCTGCCTTAGACCCTGTCTACTGGCTTTCTCTATTTGAGTCCCTCCCCCCAACCGTTCTAATTTAAAGTCCCCCCTTTGCAAATTTCCCTGCCAGGATACTGGTCCCCCTCGGGTTCAAGTGCAACCTGTCCTTTTTATACAGGTCACTCCTTCCCCAAAAGAGGTTCCATTGATCCAGAAACTTGAATCCCTGCCCTCTGCACCAGTCCTTCAGCCAGGCATTTATCCTCCACCTTACTTCAATCCTACTGTCACTGTCGCGTGGCACGGGAAGTGATCCTGAGATTGTTATGTTTGCGGTTCTTTTCCTTAACTCTCTTCCTAACTTCCTAAATTCTCCTTTCAGGATCTCTTCTCTTTTTTTAACCTATGTCATTGGTACCAATATGTACCACAACCTCAGGCTCCTCTCCCTCCCTTTTCAGGATATCTTGGACACATTCAGACACATCCCGGACCCTGGCACCAGGGAGGCAAGCTACCTTCCGGGTCCCCAGACTGCATCCACAGAATCGCCAATCTGACCCCCTAACTATAGTCCCCTATTACTAATGCCCTCCTCTTCTTTTCCTTACCCTTCTGAGCAACAGGGCCGGTGTCTGTACCGCAGGCCAGGTCACTGTTGCTACCCCCAGGTGCGTGGGTTGCTGGTCGAGTGGACTCGGTGGGTCGAAGGTCTGTTTCCACGATGTGTCTCTAAGCTAAACTGAATATCTGTGCAGGGCATGATGCTAAAATAAACTAAATTAATGTACCTGAAGTGACTCAAATGACTCAATTCCCTGCATTACCAATTGCCTATCTAAAAGCCTCTTAAATGCCATTATCAGATTTGCCTTTACCACTTCCAGCCCACTCATCCCCCAGTCCTTGTGTAAAGAAACGCCCCACATATCTCCTTCAAACAGCCTAGGAAGGAACTGCAGATGTTGGTTTAAACCGAAGATAGACCAGAAGACTGGTCGGAGAACTGGGAAAAGGGAAGGTGAGGAAAAGCAAAGGTTATTTGAAGTTAGAGAGGTCTTCCTCCCTAACCATTGACTTTTCCTCTCTCTCCATCCCTCCCCATTTCCAGTTCTCCAACCAGTCTTACTGTCTCTGACTACATTTTATCTGTTTGCTTTGTTTTTTATCTTCTTCCAGTTAACAATATCTATTCTACATTTTTCTTGATCTCCATTCCCTTTGACCTATTTTCACACCTTCAACTTCATTATCTATGTATCTATCTTGACATCAGTCTGAAGAAGGGTCTTGACCCAAAACATCACCCATTCCTTCTCTCCAGAGATGCTGCTTGTCCTGCTGAGTTATTCCAGCATTTTATGTCCATCTTCTTTTAAACTGCTTCTTTCATCTTACTGTGCCCTCTAGACACAGAAATAGGGCAGAAAAATAGAAAGTGGTTTATGAAAGGTTGCTAGTATTATTTAAATTTGAAAATGCTATCATTTCTTTGTCTGTAGATTACATGTAGAAACACCATAAGTATTCATGAAATAGTTGTCCATCTTCTACTCTTGCAATTCTGCAGTGGATTGGTGAGAGGAATGCCGTAACATGCCTTGGCCTAAGAGATCACTTCACTTTAACTGTGAAGATCTGGGTCATGGCCAGAGAAAATGAAATCAAATAACCAATGATAGGGAAGAAACAAAACCTTTAGTCCAACTAGTATGTCTTGTCTCTTTGAAATAGGTGTACATCACATAATACTCGTTCCCCAGGTCACTTCATTGGAACCGTGTGATGTCTTGAGTTGAATCAAAGTTTCCACAATGCCATCCTGCATGATGATATTTACTTGATGCCAATGGAATCTGTCGCAATACTTTATGATCTGCAAAATTAAATATAACAATTCAACAATATTTACAAATCAAAATTAAATGGCTCATTTCTAGATTTCAAAGACATTGGAAAGGAGGAGGAACCGAGCATTAACAGTAAAATAAAATAGTTGTAGTCTTTTGTTGCCACTATTTATGAAATGAAATTAGATAGTGCAAGAAATAGTTAACAGATCAGGTCAGATGTGATCCATGTTGTTGGTTAACGTTTTAGCTCATTGACCTATCATTAAATCTTTGCGCAAACTGCTTCACTCGTTGCAGCTGATACTTGTTTTTAAATACTTCCCTTGTTTGGTTTTTAGGATCTAATTTGTGTTAGGCACGAGTATAGTATTTTTCATCTTGTCCAGACGGAGCACTATTTTAAATATTGTAAAGCAGCTGAAGAATCTTTACTTGCTGTCCA
The DNA here is from genome assembly GCA_035221665.1 of Okamejei kenojei. Taxonomy (NCBI): domain Eukaryota; kingdom Metazoa; phylum Chordata; class Chondrichthyes; order Rajiformes; family Rajidae; genus Okamejei; species Okamejei kenojei. The sequence continues at coordinate 78,584,463 of CM069138.1, read as the reverse complement.
CAACAATTTCAATAGCACTAAAACAGTTCCAGATTTTCTTCATGTACATACTTTTTTTTTAATCTGCATCCAGTTGAGTAGTTAACATAAACATTTTCAAAAATGATTAAGAATGTGGAAAGTCTCATTACTTTGAACACGTGGATGTGTTTTGGAAAAGAACTCTGACTCTACTCACATCTAGCAACTTGTCATCATGATAATTATCAAGCCGAAGATTTCAGGCAGTTGATGACTGTTATATGATAGCATGAATAGTTAGGACACTTCAAATACATTTGAAACCTTTTGTAGATTCCTTTCAAGTACCACCATTAGCATAAGTTAATCACCCTAGAAAGAATCAATTACTCACCCTGGTAACAGAATTGCTTCACTGGGAACCAGAATATTATTTTTCTTTCTCTCATCGATGTGGGCTTCAGGAAGATATCAAGCAAAGCCAGGTCACAGCTTCTTCTGAAGGACTGATTTGTCTTATTAGAGTAGATAATGTTGTTGCAAAATCTTTGTCAATGGTTAAATGGACAAATGGACACATTTCCAGCATTTGGCATAAAGCCAGGACTAATGTGGACCCTCCTCTTCAACCCATGATATGGATTGAATTGTATCATTTTTTCCAAGTTATTTTGATTGCAGCTGAACACAATTTATTCAGTTCATTCGTGTTTCAAGGTTAATTTTAAGAATTAATCAACATGGAGCTTTTGCTTTATGCTAGTACATCTGTGCTCATTTAAAAATGCATTTTCTGTAAACAGCTTTGGGTTTTCGAATTACTCCATCTATACTGTCAATAAGGATACATATCCCAAAGTTAACTATGTATGTATTTTCCTTTGCCTGTGTATACACAAAAGGTAACAATTGCATTTATTATGACCTAAACAAATGTTGCAGAGCACGTGCGCTTATTAATTAAATGTAAATGTTCTTGTATCGGAGAGTAAAATGAACTGTGAACTTTACTCCAGCTTATTTCTGACTTACGCATTGCGATAAGCAGGCAAAGATCTGAACTTTGTAGCAGCTAGCCAACAGTTCTCTAGCTACTATAATGAGCAGAATGCTCTCACCCGTTGATCTCAATAAGAGGAACAATTGGGACTGATGCCACACAGAGTCTTCACTGTAGATAAAATAACAAAGGGAAATGAAAAACAAAATCATAGATGGGAGAGTGTGGCAGCAAAATGAAAAGTTCCTGTTTTTAGAGAGGATAAAATGACAACCAAGAAACAATTTTCAGCACAGAGATGCCATGGGAGGTGAAATATTTACAATAAATATTTGTTATTTTTTAATCTGGTAACTCTGGCAACTAGAACCTGACTACATATTTTTGGCAGATTAATTATATGATGACACTAAGCTTATTACTTTCAATTTCAGCGAGGAATGTATTGCAGCAAGGAACACTAATAAACAGAAACAATTATGTTCTATACTCTGGGCAAGTCAATCAGTTTGTGGGAGCTTTCATGCTTTTTAAGAATTAAATTTATCAGAGTAGTAGTCTGACCAGCTTGCTTTTATGCTTAGATGCAAGAGATTTCAGATGTTATAATCAGGAGCAAAAAAAAACTCTTTCAAACTCACTTTAGGTATAATTTCCTAATTATACATTACAAAAATTAAGTTGTTAGCAGTATCTAAATACCTATTTAAAATTAGGTTTTGCATATAAATTATGATCTCACTACAATTGATGATACATGAAAATTATTTGAATCACATTTGTTCCTGCTTTTTCCTCTATTGGTAATAATACTACTGTACAATCAAGAAGCACAAACATTCTGCAAATGACATGCACACTGTTAAATTAAACATTGATTTATTTGTCTCTGTTTTTAACAACAATCACTATTTATCACTCCTGATTTATGCAAAACCAAATTATATTCATCTGAGAGGAACAAATTTAATGAGAATAGACTTTTCAACAAACTGTAGCTTCAAAACATCAAATATTATTTGCAAGGCTTTTTTCTGATTACTTGCTTGTCCTCATCAATTTATTTTTAATTTTCAGTTTTATCTGAACATAATTTAACAAAAAGAAAACCTACTGTTTTACAATGAATTTAATTTCTTAGATTTCCTCTAATTTCACAGATTTCCTCATGATTATTCTTTGGTAGCCTTGTAATGGGCTGTATAAAATTTGATCAGCATATCATATGTAGAGGGATGTTTCTACTTAATTATGGTACTGTTAATGCTGGTAGCAAAAATCTTCAGCATTATTTTTAAAAGTAAAGGTGGGTGCTATGCAGTTCCCATATGCCATCTGCCAGTGTCCTTTGAAAGTGGTCAGGAAGTTCTGTTAAGAAGCTTTTGAGATCTGCTGCAATGGTTTTTATAGAAGGTAAACACTGCATATGAGGTTTAGTTACAATTAATATCAATACAAATATATTGAGATTCTCACTAAAGTATGTCATTAATTTTACTTATCATAAATCATAGGAAAGTGCAGCACAGAAATGAACCTTTGTTGCCCATCTTGTCCATGCCAAACATGATACCTATCTACGCAGTCCCGTTTGTCCACAAAAGGTTTGTGTCTCTCTTCGCCATTGCTATCCAGATGTTTTTGACCAGTTGCAATGATACCAGCCTGCGCTACCCCATCTGACAGCTCGGTCCAAATATTCACCATTCTCTGTTTATAAACATTACCTTTCAGATTGCCTTTAATTTTCTTCGCTCTCAGTTAAAATTTAGAATTAGACTCCTCTATTCTGGGAGAAAGGTTCAGACAGTCTAGCCTATTTCTGTGTCTTCTGCTTCTGTAAACCTCTAAAAGGCAGACGAGAGTAAAGAACCCTTGATGCGAAAGAAATTGAGGCTCTGATCAGGAAAAAGAAGGGAGCATGAGCCAGTTATAGGCAGCTAGAATCAAATGTATTTCTGGAGCAGTTGAGTGGGCTGAAGAGCTTCCTTAAGAAGGAAATCTGACAGCAGATTTTTTTTTTTGGTGGGGGGGGGGGGGGGGGGGGGTGTAGGGCAGGAGAAAACTCTGGCAGATAAAATTAAGGAACATTCAATGAGATTACATTAAGGAAAAGAGGGTAACGAGAGCAATCAATACATAACTAAAACTCTGATCTTGTTAACTTCTGGTTTGCACGGTTTTTCTATTTGCGCAAATACGGTTTAATAAATCTTAAAAACCGAGCGTGCACAAATCGATCTCTCTTGCCAGTCAGCGCTGCACGGATTAGTCTCTTCTCCTGTCACTCCGCGGGATGGCCCACCCCTTCCTGCACCATCGCATCTTTACTGGAGCTGAGGGATGCTCTGGTTGGCCGCCGGACATCTCCAACTGGACACAATTTTCGTAAGGACTGGAAACGGCACGGCCTGGCGCAGTCAGAGATGGAGATGTTGCCAATGTCGGAAAACGGAAAGTGGAAACTCTGATCCCAGCAGAGGAGAACGACCAATGACCAGCGCCCTCTGTGCGTCACCGTCGCACCACCAGCGGCAGCCCCATTTCCTCTGGTCCACCTCGCTGGCTCTTACCCCCTCCCCCTTGATACCCCTTTCCTCTGTATTTTCTCCGAGCTCTCTCTCCCCTCCTGCTCACGCACCCCTCTCCCCCCACAACCCCCCTGCACATACCCTCTCCACCCACAATGCCACCTGCCCACACACGTCTCTCCCCCCACAACCCCCACCCAAACAAACTCCCTCCCACATCCCTCCCACACCCCAGGAAGAGTTCTTTTCACAGCATGTGGAGAGTCTGTGCCAGGGGTTAAAAATGCGAGAAGGCAGAAGTGTTGAGAAGGATAGGGTTGAAGATCATATCAGTAACTCACTCACTGCTGCCGCAGTGCTCCGGGCACAAACAGCAGAACCGGCCGCCACTTCCGGGGATAGAAGCAGCTTGGGTTGACACCAGAACCGGCTGCCCTTCAGCGCCTTCTGATCACCTCTGGCAGTGCTCTTCGTCTGAACATCTCTCACCTGCCGCTCGCCGGCTTCGCTCATGTCAACCGCGTCCCGCAAATCCTTAAATTCGCACAGACAAGTAACCTCAACTTGTCCCGTGAACTCGCTGTCGGAATTTAAAGATTTGCGGGAAGCCGGCCGGCAAGCGGCAGGTGAGAGATGTTCAGACGGAGAGCTCTGCCAGCGGTGAGTGGGGACCAGCAGAAGGGGCTGAAGTGGCTGATGTGGCAGGGTCCCGACGGCCGCTCACAGTCACCCGAGCTGCTTCCTTCCTCGGAGGTGGCGACCAGTTCTGCTGTCTGTGCCCGGAGCGCTGCGGCAGCCGCCCAAGCTAATTCACTCCCCGACCACAATAAAACCATATAGCAATTACAGCACGGAAACAGGCCATCTCGGCCCTTTTACTCCGTGCCGAACACTTACTCTTACCTAGTCCCATCTACTTGCACTCAGACCAGAGCGTGGCAAGTGGGTTACTGACCCCAATCCCCTCCTTCACAACGCTTGACTCCCCAAACACTGTGAACGGAGCTCTCCCCCCACCCTGGGAAATACAGTATTTAAAAACATAAAGCACCAAGAAATGCACTTACCACGTTATTGGTACATTAAGTCCATTCTTCATTCTTTGTTTCCTAAGATACTATTAAAATAATGGCAATCCATATTTGAAAATCCCGCCAAGAAACTCGCGCTGGGCATGCGCATCAGGCTGCTGCGCCTGCGCAGTGCTGCAAAGGCAGAATTTCTGCTGCCTTCAGCTCCCCTTGAAACTGTCGGCTCAGGCAGCGCTGACGGCCCGTGGGCTGCACAGACCTTCGCGTGTTACAAGCGCTGCGGATGAAAGGCACGGACAATTATGCCTACTTAGGAGATCGATCTCTTACATAGGCATAATTCTCCCATGCCTTTACTATTTATATTTAATAATTGCCATTTCATAATTTTAGTCAAGGTAGGCACTGCCTACCTTACCTACCCTGACGGCACGTGCCTGGAATCATCATTAGACATGGGTGAGGTCCTGGATGACTGGAGGGTGGCTAATGTTATGCTTCTATTTAAGAAAGGCAGCAAGGAGAAGCCAGGGAACTATTCACCAGTGAGCTTAACATCTATGGTAGGGTAAGGTAATGGAGGGGGTTCTCAGGGATAAGATATTTATGCATTTAGATAGATGGGCTGATTAGAAAATAGTCAACATGGATTTTTCATGGGAGATTGTACCTTATGAATTAGAAGTTACCAAGATGGTTGACGAGGGCAAGGCCATAGTATATCGACTTTGGTAAGACCTTTGATATGCTTCCACAAGGTAGGCAGCTTTGGAAAGTTAAATTGCTTGAGATCCAGGGAGAGCTAGCTAACTGAATATGGAATTGGCTGCATGGAAGGAAGCAGAGGGTGGTGGTGGAAGGTGTCTGTGAGGACTGGGATGCCTCGGGGTTTGTAGCTGGGCCCAGTGGTGTTTGTGGTTTATATCAACGATTTGGATGAGAATGTACAAGGCATGATTAGCAAGTTTGCAAATGACACCAAAGTAGGTGGTATCGTAGACAGTGGATATGGTTGTCAAAAATTTCAGCAGGATTTTGATTAGCTGGGTAAGGGATCAGATAAGTGTGAGGTTTTTTATTTGGGGAAGTCACGCAAGGGCAGGACTTTCACATTGAATGGTTGGGCTTGGGAAGTGTTGTAGAGCAGAGGGATCTCAGAGTGTAGGTATGTTCCTGAAAGGGGCATCACGGGCAGATAAGTGGTAAAGGTGGCTTTAGCTTCATTGGTCTTGACGAGTCAGGGTACTGAGTAGAGAAGGTAGACACAAAATACTGGAGTACCTCAGAGGGTCTGGCAGCATCTCGGAATAGAAGGAATGGGTGACGTTTCAGGTCGAGACACTTCTTCACACCCCAAACTGAGTAGAGAAGTCAGGATGTTATGAATCAGCTGCACAAGACATTGCTGAGGTTTTGGTCACCCTGCTCAGTAAGCTGGAAAGAATGCAGAGAAGTTGTACAAAGATGTTGCCAGGACCTGAGACCCTGAATTATAGGGAAAGTTTGGGCAGGCTAGGACTTTATTCCTCAGAGTGCAGGAAACTGAGGGGTGATCTTATGAAGATGTACAAATCATGAGGAAGAGTCTGTTACCCAGCATAGGGGAGGACAGAGGTGCCAAGTGAGCGTGGCATGATTTAATAGGAACCTGAGGGACAACTTTTTCACTCAGAGGGTGGTTGATATATGGAATGAGCTGTTAAAGCATGTAGTTGAGGCGGGTACGAGAGCATCATTTTAAAAAAAGCATTGGAAAGGCATATGCACAGGAAAGATGTACAGGACTTTCTGGTCAGCATGGATGAGTTGGGCTGAAGGGCCAGTTTCTGTGCTGAATCTATAACTCGAAAGCACGTCAACTGTCTTTGCCCTGGTTAATGACAAATTATGATTTTTTTTTTTTTAAATGCCCAACGTCAGCCAAGAGCCCCAAAGAACTAAGTTCCATTTTCTAAGCTTTACCAAATTCAGATGATATATTTTCAAATGATATATTTTGTGAATGTTACATCCACAGTCTTTTCAAATCTAGACCTAGGTTTTGTTTTCCATTGACGGGGGTCTTGTACGAAAGAGGTGCCTATTTTGGCAAGTCTCACTCCCATTCTCCCCAACACATTATTTGGTGAACAAAAAATACATTTTATTTATTATTAGGTATTTTTGTCCCAGATAATCATAATTTACTGTTTCACATTCTGAATATTTTTAATTTTAATTTCTTGGTCATGCTGTGAGAGAAGATACAACAATGATTTCTTGGTCATTGCCTTCAAAAGGAGGCAACATCACTGACAGGACACTCTGGACAGTGAATTAGATTTATTCATGTTCATGATTGGAACAATGTAATTAAATCTGATTATCTTCTCCAGCTGTGTAACATCACAGCCTTTTTTTGTTTGGCCTGGAGTGGAAATCATTAAACAGCTGCTGGTAAATTCCATTGTTCAACTTGTTTAGAGTAGTTCCAGTGATATAAAAAGCCTAGTTACATGTTCAACAATCAGCAACATTACAGTAACACATAAGTCTTTATCGGGGATGGTTCACTTTCTTAATTTTATTCAGAGTGATAAGGTTATGGGTTCAATCTCTACTCAAGAGATTGATACATAGTTTGATGTTCAGTGCAGTACCGAGGATGTAGTATACAAAAGCAGATTGCCATGCTATTAACATTTTACAGTTTATATTGACGTCTATAGGGGATTATTGTGTATAAATTACCTGCTGTGCTTCCTTCATTTCTGTACTTGAGAATACCTCATTGTCTGTAAAGTGCTTTGGTTTGTCCTGAGTTTGTTCAAGGGTTTCTGTAACTCCAAGTTTATTTTGTTTCTTCGATCTTTCATTATTTCTTTCTTGCAGTTTTAGATCCTTTTGGATAAATAACAATTATGCATTTAAAAATCATACTTTATTACATCTTCAGAATATTTGCAATTTAAAAAAACCCTTAAACACAAAGCAAGAATGAATTATAGAGCAGAGGACAAGAAGGTACGTCAGCGCAGAGGAAGAACTTTGAAAAAATTGTGATTTTCTATTTGTGTCGTCTCATGATTTAATTGATCTTCAGGAAAGGTGTTGCTACTCATTGTCATTCGAGGTCTGAAGAGGAGATGGAGTATTTGGAATGCTGTTACCTAGAAATTCAAAAGCATTGAAATAATGCTCTGGGGTAGTGTCCCAGGGAGGCTGACCCATTTTTGCAAGACTTTGGGCACCATTGAAAGAGGAGTGCAAATTTCCATAATCAAAAATATGCTCTGTTGGATTAAAGCTATGTCTGGGGACTGGGAGAATATAGGATCGGCTTCTGGAGGACATAGTTTGGCAGCTTGTGTTGTAGTAGGATCTGCAAATTCTCTAGATTGTGCGAGTAACGGATTAGATAGCCAGGATGACAGTGGAGATTGAGATATCCATTGGGAACCTTAGCGTTTTGGGAGGATAGTAGGATTGAGCTGTGGACCTGGGGTACTGTCGACCAAGGGGAGAATGATGGAAAGTCTGCAGAAGAAAATGGCAAAGGATTCGGGTTGGTGACCAGGATCGCATAGTTGTGCCAGAATTAACACATTGGTTGCTCCTAGAACAGTTTTATTTTGCTTCATGAGATGTAATTCACCTTTTGATGACTATAACTTTAAAATTCCAAAGCTGAGACATGATTATTGTATTAGCATTTGTTTATTACTGTTACTGTCACAGGCACTAAGATACAATGAAAATATTTTTCATATATGGTGTGAGATACCTTGAAATAAGATTCAAGGTATCTCACACCATACATGAGTATTTCGGGTACTGAGAAAGATAAATTAAACGGTGCAGAATATCATGTTAGAGCTACAGAGAAAGTGGAGATTAAAATAAATGCAAGGGCTGCAACGACAACAGATCTGTAAATCGGGAAGTTAATCCCTAGTAAGTGAGCCGTCAGATAGTAGCCGGAAATTAAGTGTTCTTGAATCAGATGGAACCTGCTTTTAAGCTTCAGTATCTTCTGTCTGACAAGAGTTGGGAGAAGAGAGAATGACATGGGTGTGAGTGATCCTCAATGATGTTGTCTGTTTTCCAATATGGAATAAAGGAGGAGGCCAGTTTGTGCAATCGATTGGGTTGCGTTCACAATTCTCTGCAATTTGTTTCAGTCTTTGGCAGAGCAGTTGCCATCCCAAGTGTGATGCATCTGGATAAGTTGTTTTATATGGTGCATCTGCAGATATTAGTTAGAGTGATTGGGAATTTGCTGAAAGTGCAAGAATAGGAAAGCTTTAGATGGATAAAGTGCTAGAGTCAGTCAAAGGGACCGTATTCTATGGGGGCAAAGATAGACACAAAAAGCTGGAGTGATTCAGCGGGACAGGCAGCATCTCTGGAGAGAAGGAATGGGTGATGTTTTGATTTGTGACCCTTTTTTAGATCTATCGTCGGTTTAAACCAGCATCTGCAGTTCCTTCCTATCTATTCTATGGGGAATCCTGGTCAGCCTGGATGAATTGGGCTGAAGGCTGAGTTTCCAAATTGTATGACACTATTGTTCTATAACTTTTGACTATAAATATTGAAAAATACCAAATTCCTTTTGTGTATTTTTGATGTACAACCAGTTTATGTGGTCTGGGATTTTAATAAGGGCTGCAGAATGAGCTGCTGTGCATGCACACAAGTATTTTTAGCACAGTTTGGGTCAAAGTAGCTAAACCGCAAAAAAAAAAACACCCAGAAAAGCATGCTTAACTTTGTATTTTCCACTGGATTGAGGTTTAATGCGCTAAATCACACGTTGCACACAAAATGTCATGTCTCCAGGTTGATTTTACTAGTTTCTTTGTCAAGAGATTCGAGAAAAAGCTTCCAAGGGCACTAATGGCCTTGGGTTTATTTGCACTGGTACACAGTTTCTTAAGATAAAAAAAATAATTGCTTCAAAAATATTTTTTGAAATGGCATCTGCCATTGAAATATTTAAACAATTCAGGCTCATTTATTTTAAATTATTTTCACTGATTGCGTCAAGTCTGGAAGACTGGAAATTCATTAAAAATTACAATGTAATTAAAAAAAACATATTAATAATATTGTACCAGACTTTGACATTAATACACAGAATGAATTTAATGATTATTTTATCTGATGCTGGCTAATTGAATTTATAATTTTGGAAGTACATAGCATTGCAAATCGACCCGAAACGTCAACCATTCCTTCTCTCCAGAGATGTTGCCTATCCCGCTGAGTTACTCCAGCATGTTGTGTCTACCTTCGATTGCAAATTGAAAGTTGCCTACCCTGCAAATGTTGGACACAGATTATGGATCGTGCCCAAAGAGAATTACCTCAAATTGTCACATTGATCGACCAGTTGGAAATGAGTCTCATTTCTCATAGGAAATGCATTGTCCTACATTTTGAACTATCACTATGTAAGCAATAGTAATTTATTTTTATGTTATATCATTTACAAAACCCTGCATGGTTATTACATTCATATGATGTGTGGTATGCAGTTCGTAAATATTTAATGGCCGCCATGACAACAGGTGCATTGGCTTTTTTTTTCAATGATAGTGTCACAGTATCTTTTGCAGTAAATGTTTAAATGCTCATTGAAAGTTTTAGTATTTAGTGGCTGATCTGTGAGTGGTGGTTCCTGAGGAGAGGAATTAGGGTAGATGTGGCCATTAAAAGGGAAGTTAATAGCTGAGGGTTCACAAAATGCTGGAGAAACTCAGCGGGTGCGATCCTGGTTGATTGCAGGCATGTTTTTAAATTCATAAACAAAATTGGGATCTCATACTGTTAATCTCCTTTTTGTGAAAGCTGAATTTGTTACTCTCTGGATGTCTATCCACTAGTCTTTTAGAAGGAAGATTGGGCAAAATAACCTAAATTATAGTATACATTTCCACTTGTCATATGTCTTTATCTATATTCTCTTTGGAGTGATTTTGTCATGGAAACAATCCCAAGTGAGAAATGCTACCATTTTGACCTGGTCCATGCTTTCAAATTTGATTTTGTTTCTCATAAACTGTCATTATCCGAGCCAAATTAAAAATTCAAGTTAAAATATTTTCTAGGTTTGATTTAAATAATCAAAATGTGAATCTAATTAGTTCCTACATATATTACTGGACTTGTACATTTTATCTCACAGAAGTGGTCAGATAGAATGTTTAACATGCACTTGTTAACAGAAATTATTTTTCAGAAATTAAATTAATATTTAACTGCTATTGAGAGACAATAGATGATTTTACAGAAATAACCCTCCTGTGAAAAGAAAGGCTTGCTTTTAAAACAAACAAATTCCCCAATTACAAGGAAGATGAAATTTATAACTACTTCTCAGAGCTTGGCCTTTGAACAATTTCACATCCGCAGTGTTTGTATCCGTATTGTACTGATCTTCTTAACATCAGTATTATCACAACATTTATTGTAGTCATGTTACAGTTAAAAAACAACTTCCATAATTATAATTGACTGCTCATTATCCTATCAGTGAAATCTAATCTAAACAGCTGTGAAATGCATCTCACCTGATGCAGTTTTTTGACTGGTAATTAACATTGTGCAAACTGGGCTGCATTATATGTATGTACATCCTCCATGTTAAATTAATTTACTGTTTGCCATTTTCGAGTTAAACATGCACTAGCGATTTAATCTTTGTGTGGTAGTGCATTTAAAATTTTGGACACACAATTTTCTTCACAACATTTGTATTTTCTGATGGAAGCACATTGACAATATTGGAGATTTTTAATCAGCTGGGGAATGGAAGACTTGAACATTGCTGTCAGTGTCAGTATGTCTGTTTGGAAGTCGTTTTCTGGGTCAGAGGAAAGTCAAACTCTTGCTGTCAGTCAATACATTTTCTAGGCTCATATGTAGACCATAATATTAAAACACTGGCACCCCCCCCCCAAGCCACCTCAGGAGGGGACAGTCATGATTAAGCCATCAAAGATGAACTTCACAAAGCTGACTGTCCCACTGATTCCCTTCAGAAGCTCTGTGATGCTGGAAACTTTCAAATGAAAGACCTTCGCCTCAGGTACCATAGAATACTGCTGCCAGGGACCTCACACAAACTGCTGCTGCCCTGCTGTGCAATGTGACTTTAATGTGACTTTTCAGTGCGGCAACTCTGTCCACGGTAAGGCTTCTTGCAAGCAACTGTGGTTACCAATCAGACTTGTGAGATAATTGGGATTTTGGACCCTTTGACAGATGAGAGTAATGGCCAACATGCTAGTGTGCTTTGGATTTGATTTAGTTATGGGACCTTGCATATGTTAAAATGCATATAATTAATTTCTGGTCAACTTGAGCTGGCTTGTAAAATATGTGGATCAAGGAGATTAAGTTTTATTAAGTGGTATTATGTTTTCTTCTGTTTACCATTGTTGGCCATAACCTTCGACTGAATTTGTTGATGATGACAGCAAGGTTCAGAGGGTACGGTTTAATGAAGCTATTAACAGTGACATTTGACTATGTGTGTTGATAATCAAGGGAGCGGATTTATGGGGTAGGTGGCAGATGGAGGAAAGGGGAGATATATGGATGAATGATGAATATTGTTACATTTTGAGTAGTTTAGTTTAGAGATACAGTGCGGAAACAGGCCCTTCGGCACACCGAGTCCGCACCAACCTGCGATCCCCGCACATTAACACTATCCCACACAAACTTGGGACAATTTACACTTATACCAAGCCAATTTACCTACACAACTGTACATCTTTGGAGTGTAGGAGGAAACTGAAGATCTTGGAGAAAACCCATGCGGTCACGAGGAGACCGTACAAACTCCATACAGACAGCATCCATAGTCAGGATTGAACCCGGGTCTCCTGCGCTGCAAGCATTGTAAGGCAGCAACTCTACTGCTGCGCCATTGTGCCGTCCTGTAGGTATGAATAATAACATGAATGGAGAGGTTGCATCACAGGCTGTAAGTGTAAGGTTAACAAGGTGAATAATTTACATTTTAAAGCTTCCTTTACATAGTAAAATATCCCATCCCATTCCATTGGATTTTTCCATTATCACCTCTTCCGTAAGATTGAAAACCACCTAGTTTATGTGAAGCACATACTGTATCTCTGGTCCATCGAATATAGAAGGGGTTCTTTGCCTGAGAAAGTGACGTAGAAAATTAGCCAACGTGCCGATTTAAAACAATGTAAATCATGATTTATTTTGTAACATATAAAAAAAATCTGTTTTTATTTTGCATTGTGAGTGCATGGCTTACTCTTGGGGATTGTTCCCATGGGTTGCTTGTGCTAGCTGATTTGACTGCTGGCATTAATTAATAATATTGCTGACTTCACTGGGAACTTTCACATATTTTAGTCCAGTTTGCCAAGCATTTATAGGGAATTAAGTGAGGGTGGAGGTCAGGGTTGGGAAGAGCCAGGATTTATTTTGGTCACTTGAGAAAATTGCCTTCTGGATCTCATTAGTCTAGTTCTCCAAATGTGGTCTTGTCAATCTCTTGTACAATTGTAACATAACGTCCCAACTTGTATACTCAAGACCCTGACTAATGGTCCCCAATGTAACAACACCTTTCTTGACCACCCTATCTACCTGTGGTTCCACTTTCAGTGAACTACAGTGCATTCAGAAAGTATTCAGACCCCTTCACTTTTTCCACATGTTGTTACGTTACAGCCTTATTTTAAAATTGATTATTATTTTATTGTTATCATCAATCTACAGGTGTTTAGAAATTTTTGCAAAGTAATTAAAAAGAAATAACTGAAATATCACATTTACATAAGTATTCAGACCCTTTGCTATGACATTCAAAATTGAGCTTAGGTTCATCCTGTTTCCATTAATGATCCTTGAGATGTTTCTACAACTTGATTGGAGTCCATCAGTGGTAAGTTAAATTGATTGGTCATGATTTGGAAAGGCACACACCTGTCTATATAAGGTCCCACAGTTGACAGTGCATGCCAGAGCAAAAACCAAGCCATGAAGACAAACAAATTGTCCGGAGCCCTCCGAGACAGGATTGTGTCGAGACACAGATCTGGGGAACCTCCATCATTCTTAAATCGAAATACATTGAAACCACTAGGAATCTTCATGGAGCTGGCCGCCCGGCCAAACTGAGCAATCGGGGGAGAAGGGCCTTGGTTAGTGAGGTGACCAAGAAGTCGATGGTTGCTCTGACAGAGCTCCAGAGTTCCTCTGTGGAGATGGGAGAATCTTCCAGAAGGACAACTATATCTGCAGCACTCCACCAATCAGGCCTCCATGGAAGAGTGGCCAGACGGAAGGCACTCCTCAGTAAAATGCCCATGACTGCCCACTTGGAATTTGCCAAAAGGCATGAGAAACAAGATTTTCTGGTGTGATGAAACCAAGATTGAACTCTTTGGCCTAAATGCCAAGCGTCACGTCTGGAGGAAATTAGACACCGCTCAACACTTGCCAATACCATACCTACGGTGAAGCATGGTGGTGGCAGCATCATGCTGTGGGGATGTTTTTCAGCGGCAGGAACTGGGAGACTAGTCAGGATTGAGGGAAAGATGAATGGAGAAAAGTACAGAGAGATCCTTGATGAAAACCTGCTCCAGGGCATTTTGGACCTCAGACTGGGGCGGAGGTTCACCTTCCAACAGGACATCGACCCTAAGCACACAGCCAAGACAACGCTGGAGTGGCTTTGTGACAGCTCTGTGAATGTCCTTGAGTGGCCCATCCAGAGCCAGGACTTGAACCTGATTGAACATCTCTGGAGTGACCTGCAAATAGTTATGTTTCGACGCTCCCCATCCTTGAGAGGATCTGCAGAGAAGATTGGGAGAAATTACCCAAATACAGGTGTGCCAAGCTTGTAGCGTCATACCCAAGATGACTTGAGGCTGTAATCACTGCCAAAGGTGCCTCAACAAAGTACTAAGTAAAGGGTGTGAATACTTATGTAAATGTGATATTTTAGTTATTTCTTTTTAATTACTTGCAAACATTTCTAACCACCTGTTTTTGCCTTTTTTATTATGGAGTATTGATGATAAAAACAAATAATGAACTCCATTTTAGAATAAGGATGTAACGTAACAAAATGTGGAAAAAGTGAAGGGGTCTGAATACTTTCTGAATGTACTGTCTATATCAGTATTCCTAGATTCCTTTCCTCTGCAACAGGCCACAGGGTCCTACCATTCACTGTGAAGTTGCTTACTCTAGTTTGACTTTCCAAAATGCAACACCTCACACTTATCCGCATTAAATATCAGCCATTCCACATCCCACTTACCCAGCTGATCAAGTGCCTGCTGTAATTTCCATCTTCAGCATCCACGATATCAGCTACTTAAGTGTTATCTTCAAACTTACGAATCATGCCTTTGTACACTCTCAACCAAATCATTGAAACCACAGACAGCAATGGGCCCAGCACCAATCCCTGAGACATACCATGTGACACAGAATTCCAGTGCAAAAGAAAAACCCCTTCAACCACCATCCTCTGTTTAGTCAGTTCTCCAGTTGGCCCGCTCTCTCTGGAACCTGTGCAATGTAATCTTTCAGAGCAGTGGTAAATTATCTCAGGCTGCACTGAAGTCCACTTAGACATCATTTACGGTCTTGTTCTTATCAACCTTTTTGGTTGCTTCTTCGAAAAACTCTATCAAATTTGTGAGACGAGATCTCCAACACACACAAAACCATGATGACAATCCCTCATCAGCCCTGTTATCCAAATACATATGTATTTATCTCTTAGAATCCTCTCTAGTAACCTACCTACCACAGATGTTAGGCTCACTGGTCTATAGTTTCCAGGCTTTTCCTTGTAGCCCTTCTTAGATAGAGGCGCAACATTATCCACCTTCCAATCATCCGGCACCTCACCCGTATCTAATGATGACTTGTATTTCTCAGCCAGGACCTCCGCAATTTCCTATCGGGCTTCCCACAGCATCCTTGGATACACCTGATCAGGCTTGGGAGGTTTATCTACCATGATATGCCCCGAGACTGCCAGTGACTCCACGGCCATCAAATGGACTGCCCACAAGACATCTCCATTAACTGTTCCAAGCTGCCTAGGCTTCATGGTTTTTCCTAATGGTAACAACAAAGGAGAAATACTCATTAAAGACTCATTAAAGACCTTTCTGTCCAGGGGCTCCTCCATTGTCAGAGTGAGGCCCAGCGCAAATTGGCAGAACAACACCTCATATTTCACTTGGGTAGTTCACACCCCAGCAGTATGAGCACTCACTGCTCTAACTTCAACTAGCCCTTGCTTTCCCTCTCTATCCCCTCCCCCTTCCCAGTTCTCTCACTAGTCTTACTGTCTCCGACTTTATTCTATCTTTATCCAGCCCCCTCCCCGACATCAGTCTGAAGAAGGGTCTTGACCTGAAATGTCACCCATTCCTTCTCTCCAGAGATGCTGCCTGACCCACTGAGTTAGTCCAGAATTTTGTGTCTACCTTCAGAACTTTAACTTATGGGTCTTCCCTGACCCTATCCATAATTATCAAAGCTAACAGAACTGTGGTCATTGGTACCAAAAGGCTTGCCCGCGTACACTTGTTACTTGCCCTGGCCTAAGAGTAGGCCAAGCTTTGTCCTTTTCATTGCAGGGCCTTCTACATATAGCCTAAGGCATCTTTCCTGAACACGTTTGATAAATTCCTGCCCGTGTATGCACTTGGCATTATGGCAGTCCCAGTCTATATTGGAAATTTAAAATATCCTACTCTGAAAATCCAGTGAGTCAGTAGTATATTATTGTCATTAATCCCAGAGAGAACAATGAAATTCTTAGTTGCAGGAGCTCAACATTATTGCAGTTGCCTGCAATCTCCTGGTTTATTTGAACATCTTATTTCCGTTGCCTATTTGGGGGCCTGTTGTTCACTCCTATCAAAATGATCATCCCCTTTTCATTTGTTGGTTCCGCAAATATAGCCTCACTGGAACCATCAGTAATGTTATCTTGGACTTCTGCTATGATGTTCTCCTTAATTAATAAAGCAACTCCCCATCTTCTTTTATCCACACCTCTATCTTGTCTTACGCACCTGTACCCTGGAACATTAAGCTGCCAGTTTTGTCCCTCCCTTGACCAGGTTTATGTAATGGCTGTAACGTGCTCGTCGCATGTACCTATCCACACACTGAGTTCAACCATGAGCATTTGACGGCACTTAGCTTGTACTCGCTGGAGGGGGGACCTCATTGAAACGTAAAGAATAGTGGAAGGCTTGGATAAAGTGGAAGTGGAGAGGATGTTTCCACTAGCGGGATGGTCTAGGACTTGAGGTCATAGCCTCATAATTAAAGGATGTTCTTATATGAAGGAGATGAGGAGGAATTTCTTTAGTCGGATGGTGGTGAATCTGTGGAATTCTTTGCCACAGAAGGTTGTGGAGACAAAGTCAGTGGATATTTTTTGTCAGAGATAGATGGATTGTTGATTTGTATGGCTGTCAGGGGTTATGGGGAGAAGGTAGGAAAATGGGGTTAGGCGGGAGAAATAGATCAACTATGATTCAATGGTGAAGTAGACTTGATGGGCTGAATGGCCAGATTCTTGTCCTATCACTTATGATCTTACCTATTAGGTCTCTTGCATTGAAATGAATGAAACTTAATCCAACAATCCTGCCTTGCTCACTTCCATGCTCCGACCTACCCTGCCTACTGAACGAGCTTTCATCACCTTCATTGCACCTTGCATTGTCTCCCATCCCCCTGTCTATCTATTTAGACCCTACCGAATAGCACTAACAAACCTGCCCGGCTGGATATTAGTTCCCCTTCATTTGATAATGTTCCGCATAATAGGCTGGTCAAGAAGGTTAGATCTCATGAGATGCAGGGAGGAATAGCCAACTGAATGGAGAATTGGCTTCTAGGAAGGAAGCAGAGAAGACTGCTTTTCTGACTGGAGGTCTGTGACTAGTGGTATACCTCAAGGATCAGTACTGAGCCTGTTGTTTATAGTTTTTATCAACAATTTGGATGAGAATGTAGAAGGCATGAGCTGAAAGATTGCAGATTACACTAATGTGGGTGGTATTAGAGGCAGCAAAGATGGTGAGTTAAAATTAGAACAGGATCTTGATCAGTTGGGCAAATGGGCTGAGGAAGGATTAATGGAGTTTAATGTAGATAAGAGCAAAGTGTTGCATTTTGGAAAGTCAAACCATGGCAGGACCTACACAGTGAATGGCAGGGCCATTGAGAGTGTTGTGGAGCAGAGGGATCTAGGATTGCACATGCCTAATTCCCTATCACAGGTCGATAGAGTGCTCAAGAAGACTTTTGGTACATTTAGAATCATCTGTCAGGGTACTGAGTATAGAAGTTGGGATGTTATGTTACAGTTGTACAAGATGTTGGCGAAGCTGCGTTTGGGGTATTGTGTTCAGTTTGGTCACCCTGATATAGGAAAGATGTTGTTGTTGGAAGGAATTTTATGATACACCAGTACCTTGAATCTGTCTTCCACATTGGGCCTAGTTGCCCTCTCAATTACGGCTCAGATAGGAGCAGACACAAAGAATGGCTTGAAGCACAGTTGTGAGTTCCACAAACCAGTTGCTTTATTTAAGGTGTGTCGGAAGGAACTGCAGATGTTGGTTTAAACCAAAGATAGACACAAACTGCTGGAGTAACTCAGTGGGACAGGCAGCATCTCGGAGAGAAGGAATGGGTGACATTTCGGATCAAGACCCTTCTTCAGACAGGATGAGACCGAAAGGTCGCCTACTCCATTTTCCCCAGGGATGCTGCCTGTGCCGCTGAGTTACTCCAGCATTTTGTGTTGTGTTATTCAAGGCCTTGCACGCATGCTGTGGGAAACACTCTGAGAGAACCCAAGTGATTCACAGCACGCATTGCATTTTTATATTCCCATGACAAAATAGTTACATGTGGATTTTACATTTTTAATATAATTCTTCATTGATCAATGTCTCTGTAGCCTTTCATTTTTGTTTTCCCTAAATTATCTATAACCTTCTATTCTTTATTATTACAAAACAACTCTCCCATTTGTCTAACAAATGGGCACAATAAATGACAATATATCCAGATCAGTTTTATTGCCCTTGGCTTAGTTTACAACTCCCAATGTTTATTTTAACTGAGGCTCGCTATGTTGTGGAATCTAAATACAATGATAAATCTATCATTATCACCTATCGTAAAATCCTTGTTCCTTTCACTGTGTTGGCCTCTTTTTCCATCATGCTTTCCCAGAATGTAAGCTCTTGGATTGAAAACTACTCATCCTTCTGATAATTTTCAGAATATTCTACATCACTTGTTAAGCTAAAAAGAGTGCAGACCATTCTGGAGTATCATTACTGCCACTGAATCTCCTATCTACTCCCTAACTAATAAGCCCCCTATCATTGTGGTTCTGCCTGTTTTCATCCTACGGAGCCAGGCTCAATGGCAGAGACCTGACTGCTGCTGCACTCCCTTCCCCTTCTCTCCCCCACCACCAGTATCCAAAGGGGTATACCTATTTTTGAGATGAATTACCCCAAGGGGTACCCGCACACACACACTGCTTACTCCCTTTCCTGGTAGTCACCCATCTACTTTCTGCCCATACCTTATGTGTGACCACCTCATTGTAATTCCTATCAACGACATCCTTCGAGTCCCGGATGAGCCTGATGTCGCCCAGCTGCTGTTCCAGTTTCCCAACTACAAGGAGCTGCAGATGGACACACCTCCCGCAGGGACACTGGAAATTTCCATGACTTCCCACATCCTGCGGGCGGTGCTACCACTGCCGTGAGAGCCAACATTACTGCACTGCAGCAAGGAAGATACAAGGAAAAAAGGGAAAAAAAGACAGACTGTCCCTTTTCCCGCCACAACTCTCATCGGGAGGATAAGGTTCTCATTACCTTAAGGAGCTCCTTATTCTCCTTAGCCTCTTGAGCCAAAGCCTTGCACTTACCTTCCACAAATCTAGATTTCCTCTTCTGTTCGATGTTGGGGGGGGGGGGGGGGGGGGGGGGGGGGGGCAGGTATGATGGAGATGCCAGAGGGATGGGATAACACCCCAGGAGCCCACATGAGTGCCATTGATGCCGGGTATAATTATGGTTTTTGGGAACCAGTTACAACTCTAAGGAATGTATGTGCAGCTGCGGAGAATGTCGGAGGAATTTCCCACAGTTCTTGTTCTGTACATATTTTTTTTTATCCTGAATAAAGTTTGATTTGTTCTATCTTGTCTCTACCCAAACCCTCACAGTTCCATTCTCCAGGAGATGATTGAGCTAATCCCTTTACATGGCACTTCACCTCAACTCAGCCTCACCCCACACAGCCGCTCCCAATAGGCGGTTCCACTAGTAGTGTCCGCCCTCCTTTTTAGACATCCACTAAAAGTGGCTACTCAAGGATGCCAACTGCTTTTAGCTGTAAAACTGAATCTGTCATGTGTATCAAAATATAGTTCTGCATGCTATCCGAGAAGTGTAAAAATGTTGAAACAAGCTACGTCATAAATTTGGTGCATGGAAACATTTGTGATGGTATGAAAGATGGGTACCTTGAGAGCTTTAATGATGATTAATTTTTAAATTGACACGTTGCTTAACCAGATGCCAATGCTGTGGATTTTTCTTCAATGCTATACCACTCGCTGCTCTCAGTCCCTGCTTACTGCACTGATTTTGGAATGGATGTGGGGTACTAATCTTAAAAGCTCTATGTACCATGCGTCAGGTTGTAAAATCTCAGCAGTACGGTTGCCTTGGTGCTATCATCCAGAATTCCCAACCCAAAAATGACTCTGACCTGCTTTGATAGAAAGCATTTCCTGGAGTGAAGCTTTGGCTGTTAAAGCTGAGATGATTGTTAAAGCTTTTAAATGGATCTAACAGGTGTATTAAAAATTCTTAAAATAAGATAAACAATACAGTTTATTTTAATTGTATTGAAACATTTCCTTAAAAATATTAAACTAATGTTAATTTTTTAGAAATAAATTGCCTTTCCTACTCTGTCCAAAATTTCCATTATCCATTCTTGGACTAATGGATATGCTGTAACATGACTTCATGTATGACTTTTATGTAACATAACATGAAAGACATAACATTTTTAATTGTTGGTATTATTATGACTTGTTGGAAAATGGTTTAAAAATATTTGTGCAAATTTGCATAGTCTGTATTCTAAGTCATGTGTAATGGCTAAGTCATAAGCTATTTATCGGTATGTAATGCCAATTACATTGATAAAGATCAGCTGCCATAAGATTTGCAGACTGGAGAGCAGCAGCCAATAGACCAACTGATAATCAATGGGGAACCTGTGGAAAACGCCACAAGATTTACCTATCTTGGCTTCATGTTCACAACGGATGGAAATGTAGAGGTCGACATCAAGATCCCGAATTGGTAAAGCTGCATCATTCTTCCGACGAGTGCAGCCAATATGGTCTTTAGTGGCGGGATTTCCAAGATGCTAAAAGTCAAGCTCTTCCAGTCCGTAGTCCTCCCTACAGCCCTCTATGCCAGTGAGACATGGAAAATCAATGTAAAGATGAAAAATAAATTGGATGCATTCCAACAATGCTGCTTGAGGAAGATCCGGAAGACTAGCTACAGAGACCACATCACAAACGAGGAGATATACCGGGAAACTGCACAAGCCTCTCAGCCAGGACATAGAGGTACGTTAGGATGAAATTTGCAGGACATGTACTCAAAATGTCACCAGAACGTGCAATGACATGGCAACCTGACGGAAGAAGGAAAAGAGGCTGACCAAAACTCACATGGAGGCGAACATTCCAGCAGGATTTGGAAGCCCGGGACACTGACCTATCGAGGGTGGAAGACGTCGCACATGACCGAACAGAATGGCAAAAGCTTGCTGCCCAATGCACTCAAAAGTGTGGGAGGAACTAAGTCTAAGTTTAATGCCAATTGGTTTGTTGTAATTAACGCAAGTTGTGAAATTTGATTAGTTAACAATTTGGGTTTTCATAAATACTGTATGGTAAAGTTGGCTTTCGTTAAAGTTTACATAGTAGTCAATTAATTCTCGTATTTCTATAAAGTATCATTACTTCAAAATTATTCTAGATTTATTTAGTTCCAAAATGCTGTTTTAGCAAAGCACAGTTCTCTGTCTTATTCCCTTTATGTCCATTGACTTTATTGTTAAATTGCAAATAAAATGAATTAAATGTTAAGTATAGGATGATGGCTCTCGGGTGACTCTCCATAAAGCTGCATTCACATCCTATTTTTGTGACAGGTAACATATACTTCTGTGAGAGGCTGTGGTCTGTAAATGTTGGGAAACAATTAAGCCCTGATTATTGATTAAAAAAATAATAATTTGTCACCAATTTTTCAAATGGGCAGAACTGCACTTGTCTCTGACTGCTCAGAAGATGGATTAATCTTGAAATCTACAACATTCCACCAACAGAGTTTTTTACAGGCCAAATAGATCTTTAGTGAGGAGGTTTGCTTGAGAAGGATGCATTTCACCTAATGAGCAACATCGGAGGTGAACAAAAATATACCAGGCAATGTCAAATGGCTGAGGAGTTCTGGCTGTGAAATTGACATATAGATTCAATTGTTTTCTGGTTGAAGCAACCATTGGGAATCCATGATGTTACATCAGTGCACATTCATCCAGTAATTATCACAACAGAAACATTTGGGAATTGATCTGATTTGGCAATAAAGCAAGGCTCAAACATAATTGGTCAGTTTTATTTCTGTCGAGTTCCCCAAAGTGAGGAGATGAACCCCATGGGCATGATAAATTCCAACTGCTCACTAAAACCAGAAAACAGTGGAAAAACAGAGCAGTTTAGCTCACATCGTCTGTCATATGTTATGATGTCTGATTAACAGTGCGTTCTGACAAATGGCCTCTGATCTGAAACACTTTTTCTCTTCCCACAGAAATGTCCTGACCTGCTAACAATTTCAAGCATTTTCTATTTTTATTTCAGATTTCCAGGATCCCCAGTCACCTGGGCTTCTTGCTACTACATCTTCCTAACAGAATGGATTGCTATCACTCTGTATTTAACTTGTATAATGGAGAATCTTCCATTCTAGTGGAAGATTTTCTGCAAAGTGTGCATCCTCCATGAGTTCGAAAGGAGGATATAGCCATGGTTTATGGGTGGCAATGTACCGTTTAAGCATTTGTTGTCATATCAAGACCAGCTGCAAGGAATCAAAACAAAGTACATACCTCCTGTAGAGTACAGAGAAAAAAAAATCAACGTGTTAAAGAGGTCAACCATAATACTGGTGCCCGAAAAGAGCAAGGTGACGTTACTCAATGACTCCTCACCGACGTCACTCACATGCAATCTGGTGAATGGGCTTTGAGAAGTAGTGGTGATATGTGCAGCAACCAACCTTTGCACTGACCTGGTCCCATTTCAGTTTGCCTGCTGTCACAACAAATCGACAGTGGATGCAATCCCATTGGCTCTCTCCTCTGCACAGGACCACTTGGACAACATGAACATGTTTGTCAGACAATAGAAACATATGCCTATGGCACGGTGGCGTTGTGGTAGAGCTACTGCCTTACCGCGCCAGAGACATGGGTTCCATCCTGACTATGGGTGCTTGTCTGTATAGAGTTTGTAAGTTCCGCGCCAATTAGTTGGTTGGTTTGGTATAAATGTAAATTGTCCCTTGTGTGTGAAATGTAGTGTTAAGGGCTTGTACCACTTGGCCATCATTTGCGCCTCATTTATGCATCATATGTAAAATAGCGGGGTGCGCTTGGGTGAGGCATGCATTGCGCATGGTGAGGCCTGGAATCGCATGCGGAGGCACGCGGTACAGCGAGGTGCTCCAGGATTTCGTAGTGTAATGAAATCCTCGCGCACCACCTGCGTGTCGTATCGCATACGCACGCTGACGCATTGGCGTCGTGCGCTGCCGTTCCGACGTCTCACTTGTATCGCGTGGTGACACATGGCTTCGTCATCGTGCGTCGACGTCCGTAACCATGTGCTGCCGCGCACCGCAGGGTATTCTAATGACATCATGCGCACCAGGCGGCTGTGCTGATTTGCGCGCGTCATCGCTCATAACAACGCGTCGCCCTATTTTACATATGACGCGTAAATGAGGCGCAAATGACGGCCAAGTGGGACAGGCCCTTTAGTGTGCTGGGATCGCTGGTCAGTGCGGACCTGGTGGGCTGAAGGACCTGTTTCTGCACTGTACAGTATCTCTAAACTAAAAGCCTGTTGTACATTGATTACATATCAGTGTTCAGTACTATCATCCCTTCCAAACTCATCATTAAACTTTGGGAACTATGTCACTGCTTCTCCCTGTGCTATTGGATCCTGGATTTCCTCATCGGCAGATTTCAGTCAAATTGGCAACACCTCCTCCCCACTGACTATCGGCACAGGGGCAACTCAAGGCTGTGTGCTCAGCTGCCTGCTGCACTCTTTTCCCACCCATGGCTGTATAGCCAGACATACAGTGCATTCAGAAAGTATTCCAACCCCTTCACTTTTTCCACATTTTGTTATGTTACAGCCTTATTCTAAAATGGACTATATTATATATTTTTTATCATCAATCTACATGCAATACCTCATAATAAAAAAGTGAAAACAGGTGTACAGAAATGTTTGCAAAGTAATTAAAAAGGAAAACTGAAATATCACATTTACAGAAGTGACATTCAAAATTGAGCTTAGGTTCATCCTGTTTCCATTAATTATCCTTGGGATGTGTCTACAACTTGATTGGATTCCACCAGTGGTAAATTAAATTGAATGGAGATGATTTGGAAAAGCACACACCTGTCTATATAAGGTCCCACAGTTGACAGTGCATGCCAGAGAAAAAACCAAGCCATGACGATAAAGGAATTGTCCAACGAACTCCGAGACAGAATTATGTCGAGTCACAGATCTGGGGAAGGGTATAAAACAATTTCTGCAGCATTGCAGGTCCCAGAGTGCACGGTGGCCTCCGTCATTCTAAAATGGAAGAACTTTAGAACCACGAGGACTCTTCATAGAGTTGGCCGCCCGGCCAAACTGAGCAATCGGGGGAGAAGAGCCTTGGTCAGGGAGGTGGCCAAGAACCCAATGGTCACTCTGACAGAGCTCCAGAGATCCTCTGTGGAGATGGGATATTCTTCCAGAAGGACAGCTATATATGCAGCACTCCACCAATCAGGCCTTTATGGTGAAGTGGCCAGTCGGAAGCCACTCCTCAGTAAAAGACACGTGACAGCCGCTTGGGGTTTGCCAAAATGCACCTGAACAAGATTCTCTGGTCTGATGAAACCAAGATTGAACTCTTTGGTGTGAATGCCAAGTGTCACGTCTGGAGGAAACCAGGCACTGCTCATCACCTGGACAATACCATGCTTAAGCTGAAGCATGGTAGTGGCAGCATCATGCTGCGGGGATGTTTTTCAGTGGCAGGAACTGGGAAACTAATCAGTATCGAGGGAAAGATGAACGGAGCAAAGCACAGAGAGATCGTTGATGAAAACCTGCTCCAGAGCGTTCAGGTCCTCATACTGGGGCAGAGGTTCATCTTCCAAATAGACAGCAACCCTAAACACACAGCCAAGACGATGCAAGAGTGGCTTTGTGACAAGTTTGTGAATGTCCTTGAGTGGCCGAGCCCGAACTTGAACCCGATCGAACATCTCTGGAGGGACCTGAAAATAAATGTGCATCGACGCTCCCCATCCAACCTGACAGAGCTTGTGAAGATCTGCAGAGAGGAATGGGAGAAATTACCCAAATACAGGTGTGCCAAGCTTCTAGTGTCATACCCAAGAAGAACTGAGGCTATAATCGTTGCCAAAGGTGCCTCAACAAAGTACTGAGTCAAGGGTCTGAATACTTATGTAAATATGATATTTCAGTTATTTATTTGTAATTACTTTGCAAAATACCTGTTTTCACTTTTTTTATAATGGGGTATTGTGTGTAGATTGATGATAAAAAAAAATGAATTTAGTCAATTTTAGAGTAAGGCTGCAACATAACAAAATGTGGAAAATGTGAAGGGGTCTGAACATTTTCTGAATGCCATGTAGCTCCAATGTCCACTATAGACAACACCACCATGTTTGGATGAATAATGGGCAATCCCAATCGAGAGTAGAGGAGATCTAGTTGAGGACACAAGAGTATTAATCTTGCTCTCTATGTTTACAAAACTAAGGAGCTGTTGACTGCCTTCAGGATAGGTATGGCTGAGGAACCATGCACGTGTTTTCATTGGCTGAACAGCAAAGAAGGCAGGTGCATCTCCCTGTCCTGACCCAGAACATTGATGCAATCACAAACAATGCTCATCAAAGCCTCTCCTTGCCTAGATGTTTCAGGAGATTCAACATGTCACCGAATACTGTATCTAACTTTAACTAATGTACAGTGGGGAATATACTGATCAGGTGGATCTCTGCCTGGTTCATCTGCTGAGATGGTAATTAGACGGCTCACGAATGAAGGCTGTAAAAGTAGTAAACATTGCCTGATCCATCACTCCTGTTAATATCTCCACCTTGGAAGGGATTAACAGGAAGCGCTACGTCAGGTAATATCATCAAACACCCATGTTGCCCTGGCCACCCTTTTATCTCACTGCTACCACCGGGATGAAGGTACATGAGCCTGAAAACCACCATCTCCAGTTCAAGAACTGTTTCTTCCAGGAACCACCCTGCATTATCTTAGCCACAATCCTATCTTATCACTATGTCTTATCACATTGTCGTATCACTCAACAACAATGGATTTTGCCATTTTAAGATTTATACACACAAAACTTATACAGGTATTGAGTATTTTTGGTGGACACAAAATTAATACCTTTTACAACTAATCCCAAATATCATAATAGTATTATTTCCGATCATTCCCCGCTAACCTTCTCCCGAAAACTAGAAGGAATGTTCAATAAAAAATCGTTCTGGAGGTTTAATCCCCAAATACTAATGAACCCAGATCACTGTGAATATTTAAAACAACAGATGGAATTCTTTTTTGAGACCAATGATAGTCCAGGTATTCTGCCCTCGTTATTATGGGAATATTTTAAGGCTTTTATTAGAGGTTCTATCATTTCATATCAAGCATATCAAAACAAAAAGAATAGGATGGAACAACTG
Organism: Okamejei kenojei; assembly: GCA_035221665.1. Classification (NCBI taxonomy): domain Eukaryota; kingdom Metazoa; phylum Chordata; class Chondrichthyes; order Rajiformes; family Rajidae; genus Okamejei; species Okamejei kenojei. Next base: position 78,557,752 of record CM069138.1, on the reverse strand, counting down.
CAATTTGAAGAACAGATCATAGCTGGACTCAGAAAATGCGACAGATCTGTCTATGGATAAACATAATAAGATAGCAGTATTAAAATTCAAGCTAAATTGAATTCTCTCTGCAAGCGTTATCAGGCTATTTCAATTTACTAAACAGGAAAACTTTGAATTCGGCGACAAACCGCATAAACTTCTAGCACGTCAGTTGAGAAAAGTGGAAAAGGATGATACTATTCGAAAAATAAGATCAGATAAAGGTTAATTGTTCAACTTCCAAAAGATATTAACAAAAGATTTGCCCAATTCTACTAACATTTATATACATCCAAAACATCAACAGAAACAAGAAAAATTGCAAACTTCCTTGATAACTGTAATCTTCCGACACTTATCGTGTTGGAACGCGATGAATTAGGAGCACAGTTTCAATTAAAGAAATCAAAGAGAATATCAATTCATTGAAGAATGGCAAAACACCAGGCCCAGATGGGTTTAGTAATGAATTTTATTAAAAAAATTAGTAGGTAATCGCCCACGTTTACATAACCTTTATATACACGCATTTAAAGAATAGACGCTACCACAAACCTTAGCTGAATCAACTATCACACTGATACCCAAAAAAGATAAAGATCTGGAAGACCCGGGATCATACGGAGCATTTGCCCTGTTAAATACACATCAGAAAATATTAGCTAAAACCCTGGCAAGAAGATTAAGTAAATACGTTAATAAATTAATACATTCTGATCAAACTGGGTTTATAGCCAAGAGACACTCGTTTAACAATTTGAGACGCCTGTTTAATATAATGTATTCATATAGAACGATAAAAGACATCAATTATTTCATTAGACACAGAAAAAGCATTTGACCAAGTAGTATGGAAATATCTTTTTACAGTATCGCAAAAATTCTAGTTGGGAGAAAATTCTATTTCATGGATAAAATTGCTATATGACAAGTCGTCTGCCAGAATACTGACTAATCATGTACTCTCACCTAAATTTCAACTATCCAGGGGCAATAGACAGGGATGTGCATTATCACCCTGTTATTTGCCCTCGCGATTGAACCTTTAGCGGAAAGTATAAGAGTACATCCGAATATTCATGGCGATAACACTAAATATTCCAATAATAATATATAATTATATGTAGATGATGTATTACTTTATATCACCAATTCCCAAGTTAGCATTCCAGGTATACTAAATCTTATAGAGGAATTTGGTTCCTTTTTCAGGAAATAGAATAAATTGGAATAAAAGTGAAATTATGTCAATAAAACCTCAAGAGCTGACACACCTCCTAAAATTCCCTTTTAGAATTGCTACGGAATTTTTTTAATATTTTGGACTTCACGTAACTAGAAAATACACTTCTCTATTTCAAAACAAGTGAAGTCAACCCTTAAACTGAGAAATGTATCTCTTCTCTCATCAATTGCCAACTAATCTCGTCGCACAACATGAAGATCAGTGCCGGATGATGTGATAGTCAGTTCTTGGGATGCCACAAGCCAATCCCACAAGGCTGCCCTCCATCTATGCAATTTGATTCTGGCTGCGTATCTGGGGATTCTGCTTGGGGAGCTTGAAACTGCCTCCTATGAGACCGTCAGATGCCTGGCATGTGCAGCTCCCCTGACAACTGCAGGTCAGTTCCATCCTTCAGCATTGTACAGGCTGGTCGAAAAGCAACCTTAACAATTCATCAGCCTGGGAAACAGCAACTTGTATTCTGGTGCACTAGCATAATAGTAGCTGTCCAATCCCGCTCCTGTATCGCTAAGTAGAGAGAGATAGAGCACCTGGATGAGTGGGCCCACAACAACAACCCTTCTCTCAACATCAACAAGACCAAGGAGCTAATTGTTAATTTTGGAAAGGGGAAATCAGGAGACCATGTACCAGTTTTCATTGGTGGATGAACGGTAGAGGGAGTTAGCAGCTCAAATTGCTTGGCATTCATATCTTGGATGACCTATCCTGTGCTTAGCACATAGAAATGATCATGAAGAAAGTGTGCAAGGATCTCTGATTTCTTAGACTTTTGAAGCGATTCAGCATGTTAACAAATACTACAACGAACTGCTGCAGATTTACTGTAGAAAGTAGACTGGCTGACTGTGTTGTGGCCTGGTACGGAGTCATAAAATGCTGCAGAGAATGGTGAACACAGCCTTGTCCATCACGGGCACAGCCCTCCCCATCATAGAAAGCATCAATGTAAGGTACTGCCTGACGAAGGCAGAATCTATTATCAAGGATCCCTGTCACTTGGGCCATCCTTCTCGATTCTACCTTTGGCAGGAGGTACAGAAGCTTGAAGTCGCACACCACCAGCTACTTTATTTGACTCTGATTTTGCTGCAAACAATATTTTTATTGTACCTGTATCTCACTGTACTTGTGCATATCACAATAAATTTGACTTGACTTGACTAACCCGTAATATAATCCCACCACTATGGTTGTATTCTCCCTTGAGGAAGTCTCCCTTGAGAAGGCTTGGCTGTCACATGTGATGCTGGCCATAAGGCAAAGACATTCCAGACTTGTTTTAATGAAGTAGTTCATTCAAAATCACAAATGCTGGTTCATACATAATCCCAAATGCTGAAGGTTGCAAATGGTGCCCGTAATGCGGGGACTTTTATTTACTGCCTCAGTGCAATTTACCATTCTTACACTACTGTGCTCAGGTAAGATTGTGCTTATGTATAATAAGATTTTTGCTCAATTGAATACAAAAACGGTCTTTTACTATACCTAGGTATATGTAACAATAAAGTGAACCACTAACTTCACAGCCTTCATCTAGTTGGAATACTTCTCTTTTTTTGGTGAGCAAGCAAAATAATGAGATGACAATCTGGCCGCATCTTGGACTCACTGGAAGAATGTCACATCCTTAACCTGAATCTGTGAATCATCTAAGTTAGACAAAAAATGCTGGAATAACTCAGCGGGACATGCAGCATCTGTTACTGTAACCTATTTGCCCCACCCACCCTCAGATATTGGTGAGAAAATAAATGACTGGAAAGGCAATGAAAACATTTGGGGACTCGCAATACTTCTGATCTTCAACAACCTTTGCCTCATCAATATTAATCATTGTTTCTCTGGAAAGAAGAGATTTTCATTCTCTACCTCATTTCATGGCCATCATTATTCCAAACAAAGTATTTCTCTGTATCATGATTCTGTACAAAATACCTCAGAGAATATGATTGCAAAATGAATAAACACTGTCGATGTGCGTAGATGGAAAAAGAGATAAATCTTTTACCTATTTACAGTATAGCAGGGATGCCATGGCAACTGCTTGAGTCTGTTGCAATTTTGATTGAGTCCCGAGATCATTGTGCATCCTTGGCGTCTCCTCTGCATGAAAGCAGAGGTCTTAAATATTGTACATGTCGCATCCCAGCCCTATCCCATTTCCTCATCACCTAAATTAATACACGTTGCTCTTAAAACAATATTACATTTTAAAGTTTTGGCTAGAATCTGGATGGTACAGTGGTGCAGCGGTAGAATTGCTGCTTTCACAGCACCAGAGACCCGGGTTCGATCCTGACTACGGGTGCTTGTCTGTACGGAGTTTGTACGTTCTCCGCGTGGGTTTTCTCTGGGTGCTGTGGTTTCCTCCCACACGCCAAAGATGTATGTGTTTATAGGTTAAATGGCTTGGTAAAATTGTAATTTGTCCCTAGTGTGTTAATGTGAGAGGATAGTGTTAATGTGAGAGGATAGTTGGTCGGTGCGGACCCGGTGGGCCGAAGGGCCTGTTTTTGCGCTGTATCTCTAAACTAAACTAAAATCTGGAAGTTACATACCTGGTGATATTTCCATGAAAAAATGGAAGGGAGGATTGGAAGATTTGCCTAAAAGTAAGAATTGCAAAAAAAACAAATTATCTCACTGATTTATCTCATATTTTAGAACATTCATGTGGAGGTTTACTGCTGATTTTTTCAAAATCTGAATTCTCTCAAGAGAGAAAACTAACTAGGTAAACAGCAAGGCCACAGTCAACATGCCTTTGAACTTCATCTGGGAATGCATGGAATTCTTAGGGGAAAATAAACTGGCATTCAGTGTAAATAGAAACAGAAACATACAAAATAGGTGCAGTAGTAGGCCATTCGGCCCTTCGAGCCAGCACCACCATTCAATATGATCATGGCTGATCATTTAAAATCAGTACCCCGTTCCTGCTTTCTCCCCACATCCCTTGATTCTGTTAGCCTTGAGATCTATATCTAACTCCCTCTTGAATAGTTTAAGAAAGAACTGCAGATGCTAGATGCCTCTGCTTTTCAAAGGCGCCAGGCAGGACACTTTTTCTGAGGACCTTTTGAATATCAACCAAAAGATAATGATTCTGTTCCTGTATCTCATCTACAAATAGGTGTCATTTGATCTGGGGTACTATTTATGGCCTTATTCTCACTCCCGCTCCCTTGTACAGCACCTCTGGCTGGATCTCCAATAGAAAAGACGATGAATTGTGGTGGTCAGTAATTCAATCTTACAACATGTTCAATGCCTTTCCATTGGTGCAATCTCGATCACTTCCAAAATTTATTAGCAGGATTTAAGTCTCCCTCCTCCCCTACCCACCCTTCACCCAGTGAACATCTCTGTTTTACATCTCAATTGAAATTCAATTTACCATCTTTGTGGTCAGTAAGTCGAGCAATCTGTGGGTAATGCAGATTTAAAGTGTAACAAGCAGACTCATGCATTTCTAATTCATCAGGGTGTTGAAGTTAATGACGGATTCCTTTTTTAGAGTTGATGTTGCAAAATGGGAAATCATTGCACGGTTGACTATTATTCTTCATATTTTATAATCATTGCTTTTTTCTGCTGTCAGTGTACATGTTTCTTAATCTTTACTCTCATGGTTTATTGATTAGTTTGATTGTTTGAAATTAATTTTTTGATGAATTCATGCATTCATTAACATTGCTATTTCACTTGTAGGTTGTTTATAAAAACAATGATGTCCGTTTGGAATTATCACGACTTGCAAAGCAAGGTGATCGCAAGATGAAGATTCATGGAATGGTGGCATTCAAATGTGAGAATGTTGCAACACTTGACCCAATCACATTTGAAACCCCCGAGTCATTTATATCGTTACCAAAGTGGAATGCTAAAAAGACAGGATCGATCTCGTTTGACTTCCGCACCACTGAGCCAAATGGACTGATCCTTTTTAGCCACGGCAAGCCACGACACCAAAAAGATGCTAAAAATCCACGGATAGTAAAGGTGGACTTTTTTGCCATTGAAATGCTAGATGGACACTTATACCTTCTGCTAGATATGGGATCTGGTGCTATTAAAACAAAAGCCACTCAAAGAAAAGTGAACGATGGGGACTGGTATCACGTGGATTTTCAGAGAGATGGAAGATCAGGTATGACTTTCTGTTATCTGTTATTCTTCTAAGACCACAAAATAAATTGAGCGTCGGGAATAGATACCAATAAACATTGAGGTATTGCACATTGGTTTTGCCATTTTCCAAGTATTTCTCATGTTGAGTTTGTGGATGAAACCTTTGCCCAGCCTATTTAAAAACACCAGCCTAAAGTTCCTGTGAGACAGATGTGTGATACACAACATAGTATCTGCGGGTAAGTCCAAAGGCAGGTGAAGGCATTAATTTAAGAAAAAAAAAAAAAACGTGGATAGAGCTGGCATTTGGAAAAAGGTGCAGAACAGGTGGACATCAAAATTAATTGAAAAGTTGATAATGCCTCTCTTTACATGTGTCTAAAATTTTGCATAGTTACATTCTAAACCTCTGCACTGCACTGGAAAGCCATTGACCAAGGTGAATGTGTTAAATGTAGAGGTCATCATTGTTATGGTTGTGGAATTACTGCTTGGATTGTATCACTGGAATTTTCACACCAAGACCTTCAGTCAAAATTATGGCAGTTATTTCTAGGTTAAGTTACATCTGTCTGAAGTTGACAGGACATTCCTACATGGAAGTGTGTCCATAATTATTGTATTTAAAAAAAAAACAAATATGTTCAGTTTGGTTTGTAATTTATCTGTTTAACAGATGATAGAGCAGGCATTAAAAACAAGTTGAACAGCTAAAACCAGGCAGTGTGGGTGAAGCAACCCTTGAAAAAAAAAAAGAGAAATGATGCAACTTTAATATGTGCATCTTAGTATTTGTGCATTTGTTAACAAAAAATATAAAAGTAGTTGACTTTACCCAAGGATTGTTGTTCATGATTTCTAGTCATAGCAAATGCATGAGTGTACCCAGAAAGACAGAAGAAAGTGATTCTGATTTATTTCGGAATAACAATTGTGTGAATTAGCTTGGAACAATATCATGCTGCATAACATGATGGAAGAAAATTAACCATTTGTTCAAGATTATTCAACGATCCACTTTTTAAGTTGCACCTAAATCTTCAATCTGCTTCACACATGGCAAAGCATCACTAATAAATGAATAGTACGCAAACAGTGAAACTGTAGGCAATCTCATTAGATAGATCAAAGTTTTAATTTGTAAACATTTGGGCTTATTATTAGCTTTATAAACTATTAATGCAAGGCCAGGATAAAAAATACAGTTGTTGGCAGCAATCAGCGATGGAATAAAATGATGTTTTAATAGCCCCACTAAAACCTATGTGAGAAGTTGAAGAAAAAAACATTCTTCATCCCTTTCTACCACATAAGGTGCACCTACACTTGGAGGCATTGAGTCCCAGAGTTATATATCAGGGAAACAAGCCCTTCAGGCCAACTCGTCCATGTTAACCAAGTTGCCTAAACTGAGCTTTGGCAGTATAATTCAAAGAATAATATTTCATGACCTAAACTATTTACTGTAAGTTTGGTTGTATGAATGGGAAAACATTGATGCGTCCCAAATCCCAATTGAACATTTTATCTAGTCACAATTGTGAAGTCTTGCGTGTCATTACTTGATCCTGTGAAAGATTTCAACATAACTTCTTATTGCAGTTTTTCAGTGCAGACGGTATTCTTCCCTGTATTATATTCATGAAGGCTTTTTTTCCACATGTTCACCCTAATCTGTGAATGATACACAATTTTACAACTTCACCTTTTCAAGGGTAATCATAAATCTATCCAAGGTCCAAATTAACAAATGAAATACACAATCAATTTCCTACTAAAGCCACTGTGCCATTCTATAAGGCCATATATTCCAAAACTCTTTCTCTTCATTTTATGAAATCCTGGCATATTTGTACAGAATATTGATAGCTGTCAATTTGCTCTTTAAAAAAATCCAATGGCTTTCTTTTGCAATTTTCTTTTTTGTTGTGTAAATTGTGGCATGAATTATTCCAGTAATAGGCAGATCATCAATGGGATTGTTTGCTGGTAAACAGAAGTGAAAGATATCAGTTGTCTAAGATGCTTTTAACGTTTATTCTGTAACGATAAGCCATAAGATATTAGTTTTGGATGGCATGTTATAAATTTGCATATTAATACCTTATTAATATTTAAGAAATATCTACTTTGATGAAAACTTTAGAGCTTAAAGCTGTTGTATTATTAAGTTTAGCTTCTCCTAATTCCTTTCTATATTTGTTAATGATTATTCTGAATTAAATGTTCTAAACTATGGAGAATCTTTACTCTGGGTTGCACACTGGCACAGCGGTAGAGTTGCTGCCTTATAGCATCAGAGACCCTGGTTCGATCCCGAGTGCTGTTTGTACAGAGTTTGTACGTTCTCCCCATGACTGCATAGGTTTTCTCCGGGAGCTCTGGTTTCCTCCCACATTCCAATAATGCAGAGGTTTGTAGGTTAATTGGATCTGTAAATTGTAAATTGTGTGTAGGATAGTGTTTAGTGTATGGAGTGATTGCTGGTCAGTGCAGACTTGGTGGGCCAAAGGGCCTCTTCGTGCTAAACTCAACTGGTGCTCCAATAAATCAAAATAAATTCACATGCATGATGTCCTTACATTTTTTTCTAATTAATTGGCAGAATAGCTGTTGAAATTTCAACAGACGTGTGTGCTAAACATATTTTGATATTTTCATCTCTAGCCGCAATGCTCAAAAATAATTATGGTCAGACACATTTTTTTCCAGAGGAATAAAATTCCCAGTTTCAAATATTTTACGATAACAATGACATCAAAGAAAAAATGACATCTCAACACAATTGTTGGACAGTGTGTCATTTTTGTGTAAGTGCAGAGTCAGCCATTTTAATCCATCTTGGCTTGGAAAATTATTAATCTCAATAACACAAGGGGTGTGTAGTCAGTCGGCATATGTACGTACACATCTCCCATAGGTCCACTGGTGAAACTATCAAGTCCCAAATGTCACAGCTAATAGATTATTTTTAATCTGGGCAGCGTGTGTGTGTCTGTCAGTACTCTTCTTGCATACGTTATTAGTTGCCATCTTGCTCCAAGCAAGCCACTCCAAGATCTTTTCCATCAGTAAACTAGCTTGACAGTGACATTTCCTTGATTCACGAGATCATCTCATAAAAATAAAAATCATTGAATCTCCTTGTCTCACTGGACTGCTTGCTCATGGATGTTCATGAAACACCATTCTTTCCTTGTCATTTATATTCCTTATTTATTTCCGCCAAGGAGCAAACATAATACAAATTTCCAACAGGAAAACTATTGTGCAGCTTGGCAGTAAGACTGGAACAGGTAGAGAACTTGTCTCAACCATTATTCCTCATAAATAGATCAAATAAATAATATAAATGTTAAGCCATACTAGGTCAGCCAGTTTACATCTGAAATTATCACTCTACCAAAGACCAAATTTTCAGATGATAATACTCTAATCACTACTTTTATTTATATGGATTGGCGATTTGTTGGGTGAGGTTTCTTTGGTTAAAAAAATCAAAAGTCATAAAACACCTGATGTGTATGTATTTGCCATAATTTTTACACTGCCAGATGCATTTCATCCAATTGTGCTGTCTTCCAAACCCTGGATAACTTACGATGATAATGTGTATATTATATTCATGCACATCGCATTTGGATGTCAATTATGGTCTGACAAACAGGATTTATCCTTCGGGACAACCTGTTTGTTGAATTATCAGTTAGTTGTTTTTCAAGAGCAACCTTTGTGTCATCAGTTGTAAGAGTACTCTCCTCAAAACATCAATGAATACGTGCCAATCTCTGTGCCTCCTCAGTAACAGGATTTGGCAACATGTTGTTAAAGAAGGAACTGCAGATGCTGGAGAATCGAGGGTACACAAAAGGCTGGAGGAACTCAGCGGGTGCAGCAGCATCTAAGGAGCGAAGGAGTTAGGCGACGTTTCGGGTCGAGACCCTTCTTCAGACTGATCAGGGAAACGAGAGATCTAGACGGTGATGTGGAGAGATAAAGAACAATGAATGAAAGATATGCAAAAAAGTATCGATGATAAATGGAACAAGCCATTGTAAGCTGTTTGTAGTGTGAAAATGAGAAGCTAGTGCGACTAGGGTGGGGGAGAGAAATAGAGAGAGAGGGAATGCCAGGGCCTGAGGACTGAGGGAGAGGTGGGAAGGGGAGGAGACAGCAAGGGTTAACAGAATTGAGAACATTCAATGTTCAAGTCCAGAGGATGCAGACTCCCCAAGCGGAATATGAGGTGCTGTTCCTCCAACTTGCAGTGTTGCTCACTCTGGCCTTTTTTTTTTTTTGCGGAACTCATTGAGGAACCCACCACGACTTGGAGCTCTTCTACCGTCGCCTCTGCCTCACAGCGTTCTTCCACGGGAAGAAGGCCTCGCCCCCCACTGATGATCCCTTTTCCTGTCTCCCACGTACCGCCTCCACTTGGACCCCCCCTCGTAGCCTTCCGGCTCTAGAACTCTTTATCCAGAACTGCTGTCGGGGGACATCAACCGCCTCGACTTCTCCATTCCCCTGTCTCACTCCAATCTCTCTACCCCCGAACATACTGCCATCGATCACTCCGTAACAACCCAGACTGGGTTATCAAACCCGCCGACAAGGGAGGTGCCATGGTAGTCTGGCGCGTCGTTCTCTACAAAGCGGAGGCCATGCGCCAACTCTCGGACACCTCCTCCTACTTACCCCTGGACCATGACCCCACTGACGACAACCAGGCCACCATCTCGAGCACCATAACTGACTTCATCAGCTCTGGCTCCCTAACCCTCCGAACCTCTAACCTCATCGTTTCCCAGCCCCGCACGGCCCGATTCTACCTTCTCCCCATAATCCACAAACCCGACTGCCCTGGAAGACCCATTGTCTTCTGCCTGTTCATGCCCCACCGAACACATTTCCACATACCTTGACGCCATCCTATCCCCCTTTGTTAAAATCCCTCCCCACCTATTTTCAAGACACCTCAGACATCTCCGTCGGCTCCGCGCATTCCAATCTCCAGGTCCCCATCCTCTCATCTTTTACCATGGACGTCCAGTCATTCTACACCTCCATCCCACACCAGGACGGTCTCAAAGCCCTCCGGTTCTCTCCTCGACCAGAGGAGCAACCCATACCCGTCAACTGACACCCTCCTCCGCCTAGCAGAGTTGGTCCTTACCCTCAATGACTTCTCTTTTGACTCCTCCCATTTCCTCCAAACACAAGGCGTAGCTATGGGCACACGCATGGGCCCAGCTACGCTTGCCTCTTTGTCGGGTACGTCGAACAATCCTTGTTCTCGGCGTACCAGGGCCCATCCCCGACCTCTACCTCCGTTACATCGATGACTGCTTTAGTGTCACCTCCTGCACCCACACACAACTGACTGACTTCATCCATTTCACCACCAACTTCCATCCGGCACTCAAATACACTTGGACTATTTCCGACATTTCCCGACCATTCCTTGACCTCACCATCTCTATTGCAGGTGATACACTCCTGACCGACATCCACTACAAAGCAACTGACTCCCACAGCTACCTGGACTACTCTTCCTCCCACCCTGCTTCCTGTAAGGACTCCATCCCCTATTCCCAATTCCTCCGTCTACGCCGCATCTGCTCCCAGGATGAGGTGTTCCACACCAGGTCATCACAAATGACCTCATTCTTCAGAGAACGGGGATTCCCCTCCCCGACTATATGGAGGCTCGCACCAGGGTCTCCTCCATACCTCACAACGCTGCCCTCTCTCCCCATTCCCCCACTCGCAACAAGGGCAGAGTCCTCCTGGTCCTCACCTTTCACCCCACCAGCCGGCATATACAACACATAGTCCTCCGCCAGTTTCGCCACCTCCAACATGACCCCTCCACTCGCCACATCTTCCCATTTCCCCCCCGTCTGCCTTCCGCAAGAACGCTCCCTCCGCAACTCCCTTGTCAATTCTTCCCTTCCCTCCCGCTCTACCCCTTCCCCGGGCACTTTCCCTTGCAACCGCAAGAAATGCTACACTTGTCCCTTCACCTCCCCCCTCCACTCCTTTCAGGGACCCAAGCAGTCCTTCCAGATCTGACAGAGGTTCACCTGCAACTCCGCCAACCTCATCTACTGCATCCGCTGCTCCAGATGCCAGATGATCTATATTGGTGAGACCAAGCAGAGGCTTGGCGATCGTTTCGCCGAACACCTCCGCTCGGTCCGCAATAAACAACCCGACCTCCCAGTGGCTCAGCACTTCAACTCCCCTCCCATTCCGTATCCGACCTCTCGGTCCTGGGCCTCCTCCACGGCCAGAGTGAGCAACACCGCAAGTTGGAGGAACAGCACCTCATATTCCGCTTGGGCAGTCTGCATCCTCTGGGCATGAACATTGAATTTTCTCAATTCTGTTAACCCTTACTGTCTGCTCCCCTTCCCACCTCTCCCTCAGCCCTCGGGCCCTGGCATTCCCTCTCTCTCTATCTCTCTCCCCCACCCTAGTCGCACTAGCTTCTCATTTTCACACTACAAACAGCTTACAATGGCTTGTTCCCTTTATCATCGATACTTTTTTGCACATCTTTCATTCATTGTTCTTTATCTCTCCACATCACCGCCTATATCTCTCGTTTCCCTGATCCCTGACCAGTCTGAAGAAGGGTTTCGACCCGAAACGTCGCCTATCTCCTTCGCTCCTTAGATGCTGCTGCACCCGCTGAGTTTCTCCAGCCTTTTGAGTACCCAGGATTTGGCAACACTTCTCTATGGCCTCTTGGATTTGCCTGCCTTCTTGTGGCGATTATACTCGGGTTCAATTATTGTGGTCAAATAATTACCCCCTTGCGAATTATTTTCACTTTTTAGATTCACTTTTTCTTCATTTCTCTCAAACTAATCATGTCCAAGTGTTCTATCCCTTGTTTTCGAGCACCCGACTTCCATAAATTGCTATTATGCCCCAGGCTTGAAATTTCTGATCCAACCTCGCCAACGCATGTCCCATTCTCTCCCCAAGGGCTACATTGTTTTCTGCCCAATTGTCTGCTGCAGACCTTTCCACTCAACAGCTAGAGGTCCCATAATTCTATCAGTTTAACCATGTGCTCGTCAAAAAACGGAATAAAAGTAATATTAATAAGTTCTGCTATTAAATTGAGCAAGATCTCAGTCTACTTGGGATTTACGAGATTTCAGACACTTTTGAATCAGCAGGGATGCGATCGTGGTATTATGCAATGTGCTAGCAGCCGACCTGCAGCCAAACAGCACCACAGGTACCATACTGCCAGTAGCTGTTAACTCACAACTATTCATATTTTATATAGCAGGTTCCTTTCAAGCTCACTAGGGACATTGTGAACCAGCAGTGCACAGATGCACAAAGTCGCTCAGATGCATTGTTTGTTCAGTCATCACTGTTCATCTCCTTCTCGTGGACAGTCAATAGCAGCATGAGAATGCATTCAAGGATTTTTAAGTGGCAGCAGCCCTGAGAGTACAAGGATATCCATTACACCCAGGTGGCTTTGCATGTTCCATTACTCATTGCCGCTGGTGACGGCGCATTGCAAACAATTCCACTCTTCTGAAGCACAATTCACTTACAAACATCAGCACCACTTAATGCAAGTAAATAGAACAGTACAGCACAGGAATAGGCCCTTCGGCCCACAAAGAAATAATGGACCGACAGGGCATATTCACTGGAATGTAGAAGGATGAGAGGGGATCTTATAGAAACATATAAAATTCTTAAGGGATTGGTCAGGCTAGATGCAGGAAAAATGTTTCCCATGTTGGGGGAGTCCAGAACCAGGGATTACATTTTAAGAATAAGGGGTAGGCCATTTAGGACTGATATAAAGAAAAACGTTTTCACCCAGACATTTGTGATTCTGTGGAATTCTCTGCCGCAGAAGGCAATGGAGGCCAATTCACTGGATGTTCTCAAGAGAGAGTTAGAAATAGCTCTTGGGGCTAATGGAATCAAGTGATATGGGGAGAAAGATGGAACTGGGTCCTGATTTTGGATGAGCAGCCATGATCGTATTGAATGGTGGTGCTGGCTCGAAGAGCCGAATGGCCTATTCCTGCATCTATTTTCTATGTTTATGTTTCTATGTCCGTGTCACGTCCAACGCCATGCTGAACTAATTTTCCCTGCTTCCTCTGCTTACACATGATCCATATCCCTTCATTCCCGTCATATCCATGTGCCTATCTAAGAGCCTCTTAAATGCCCCTTAAAAGTCTCTTATCAAGGAATTGATCCCAAAAACTGTCACAATATTTTTTTTTAAGGTAGTCTGCCATTCCATTGATTTTGAAAACAAGTCACAGGGTAACTCCTGTGGATGAAGCTGTTTCCTGCAGATGTAGCTGGTGACATTTTGTGAATTCTTGAGATAAATGATTAAGGTCTCACCGAAGATTGTGAGATGAAGAACGTTTTGGCCATAAACATTGATTTCAGGGTGCATTAATGTAGATTCTTACCTTGTCTGAGCTAGAAAGCTCTTCACAGATTTTCTTCTCTGCCTTTACCGTTTTTAAAGAGTTTTGACAGGTGGAAGAATGCTTTGTATTTCCCAAGAGATCTCTTTCAACCATGATAAGGTCAGATATCACAAATCAAGTTTTTAAAAGTTTCTGTTGCCTATTTACATGGCATTGCGGGGTTTCACGTTAGATACAATTCAACTAATATTTCTCAAATGTAAGGAGTGTTCCAGACAAAAACACACTTGAAAATCAATAACATGGTTGAGTCACTCTCTGGTAGTTGTGTAAAGCTATCACCAAATCCTATTGTTAAACTATTCCTTGATACATTCTGTGGGTTCTTGCTGAGTTATGTTAAAGTAACTCTTTAGCTATTTACAAGATAGAAATATAAATATCCTCCATGTTATTAATATTATCAGACTTCAAAATATTCATTTCATCTCTTGCTTTATTACCATAAGTTGCTGTTTGCCTTTGAGTGGCACAACATGTAGTTTATAAAGGGACCTTGCGAAGCCAGACAAAAATTATCTTGGATATTTTTTATCAATACGGCATTGAGGTCAGGCAGAAAATTTACATAGGTATGCATCAGAACATGCCAGCTAGCTGTTCCTCCTCACAAAATGGGTAATCTATTTGTTGCTTACATGTCTGAAGCAGCTTTCAAGCAGTCCCTTAATCTAAACACTGCTCAAGCCTCTTGATACTGATTTTAGATACTTGATATGGACAAGCAGAGATTGTTAGAAGTGTGAAAAGGCAGGATCATTACAATTGGTGTGATATACAAGAGCTAATCTATGTGCATTCACAAGGTTGAAAAATTAGTAATAACAACTTTTTTAATAGCAAGCCTTGTGGAACAGAAGATTTGGCATGCACAGTGAATCATTAGTTTTTTAATTAGTTGTGGTCAGACTTTTTTTTCAGTCTTCAAACTCTAGAGTAGTTTTGTTCATCAGCAACACTTTAATAGTTCATTATCCTCAGAATAAGATTAATTGTGATTGTATCGAAAATATAACAAATGTACCAGGAGACAGGAAATTGTCAATATTCACAGAACAAGTATGTGAAATTATTTTACGCAACCATTATGCCCCACAATTTCTGAATAATTATGACAAGAAGCAACTAAAATACAGATGAACATAATTTGCTGAGTCTGAAGGGATGATTCAAATAGCAATGTTACAACATTTTGAGATTTAAAAAATCAAGTCTGCAATTTATCCCATCAGATAAAGCATAAAAATAAGTTTAATTTGACACCTAATTCACTTTCATATCTTCAGTATTAAAAAAAGTTATGGCCATTTTCATACTCAGAAATTAGAATATTGTTCCCTATTGCTTTTCCATTGACTTAACACAAAAGCTGTGATCTAGGACAGTCAAAAGCCCATAACTTTCTTCAAAATTAAGCGAACTGAATGAAATTTTCAGTTATTATAGATTGAAGCATTCTGAAACAAATATGAAACAATCTTACTTGGTTGACCTGAAATTAAAGCATATAATTAGTTAGTTACCTAATTGTAGCTAATTACAAAATTCAATTACTAGATATAAACATCTATCCATTTCTTAAGAAAAGGTTAACATTTTAAAAATGTCTCAGTGTCCAAATAACATTCACACAAGAATTCACAATATAACATGATTTTTAAATCTCATTGTCATGAATTTATAGGCCAAATTGAAGGAATTTAGTGTTTAATTCCCGTAAATTAATGGCCACTTAAATCAACTTGCGAGTGGGTTTTTGTGGAACGCGATGGATTGGAACATTGCGGTTTGCAGTGAATTTAACCCCCATAACAGCAGGAAAAATACTGCCGATTCATATATTTGTTTAGTCACCTTTTCGCAACATGAAATTTTGATTAAAGGCTTCCTAAGAAGCACGTTTTTAAGTAAAAATAAACGGTGTACCTTCTTTTGTCCCCTAAGTAAGATCCGTCCCGTTGTCGGCATTGACTGCATTAAAAGATGATTTTTAATTTACTCCTGCTTTTAATTTTTCCAGCGCTAATTTTAATAAACTTAATAAAACGGCAGTCAAAGCGATTTTTCTTCAGCAACTAAAAAGCCTGTTCAAAATTGATTTCAATAGTCTGAAGAAAAATCGCATTTTAAACCCGCCCCCCCCCCCCCCCCCTCTCAAAGGCACCAAAGTCGCGCACATGGACAGTGGCAGAACTGCAGTGCCGATAAAGGTAAGTTTTGTAACATACCTACTTCAAAGAAGGAGAGAAATGCAAAGAGAAATTGTGAATAAATCGCAGAATGTAGGGTCAAGACAGTAATTGCAAGCCTGAATTCACTGGCCACCTCTTGTCAGCAAATAAACAACTATGCTCCTGCTTTGGAATGAAGGAGACACACAAAATGCTGGCATAAAGGGCCTGTCCCACTTGGCCGCTATTTGCATGTCACGCAGATGGCGCGCAAAGATTTTGTACATCCCAAAATCCTGAGACGTCGCTCGTGACCGGGCAAAAATGATGCCACGAAAATTATGTCACCACGCACCATGCACGTGTAATGCGCACATCACGTGCGTGTCACGACGCGCGCACATCGTGACGCATAAATGATGCCACGAAAATTATGCGCAAATGCCGGCTATGTGGGACAAGCCCTTAACTCTGCGGGACAGACAACATAACAGGAGACGGGCAGTGTTCAGATTTCTAGTCTCCTATTGCACACCTATGGAAATGAATAGAGTAAACCCTCATTTAAACCCCCTTTGTAACGGATTCTGGTTATAGTGGACTGACCTGCCGACCCACCCCTCGGCTCGCAGGATCTCCCCAGCTGCTTAGTGACCGTGCTTCCAACGCCACCGCCTACTCGCAAGGTGCACCAGTGAACCCTTTCTTCACCAACCACACGGTCCAGTGACACGGTTTCTATTGCAGCTCGTGTTCCTTTGTGTATTACCCACCATCTGCAATTCTTTATTCACCTGCATATAAATAATAATGCCTTATAATGGCAGTTATAATGAACCATCGGCATTAACGGACACCATTTCCCCCCTCCCATGGTTCTTTATAATGCGGGATTCATTTGGTATCCAAATGAACATTTGTTGCAGTTCCAGGATGAATTGAGCCATTTTTGATATCACACAGGAGAAGCATATTCATTGTAGGCAAGAAAACAGTAATGTTCGGTTGTCTCTGCCTGTCCCACTGAACTCAACTCCACACACCTGTATTCAATCCTATCTCCCCCCCCCCCCCTCATCCAATCCCTTCCCACCTACATCTGAGACACCTCATATGGCCTTCACCTCTTCCATAATTTTCAGTTTCCACGCCCCTATCGTTAGCATCGACGTCCAGTCCAACTACATCTCCATCCTTTTATTGAATATCTAAAGGGTCAAAATGGCTCGGTACGAGAGCCTGACTGAAGCCTGAATAATTGAATAGATGAAGAATCACATATAACAAATCATGGATATATCTCCAATGATGGATAACTTTTTTAATACTCCATTAATTTCTTTATTTTTGATTTCCTATTCTTACTTTATTTTTCTCTATCTTTTCTTACCTGTAAAAATAAAGTATAGAAATATATAAGACATAATTGTTAAATATTAATAATATTACGAATGTATGTGAGAAGTATATTCTATTAATATGTACTTACGTCTAATAAAAATATTTAACAACTACATCTCCATCCTGCACGTGGGATGTTTCAAGGCCCTTTGGTTCTTCCTCTAACAGTGCTCCAATCAATTTCCCTTTACTAATACTCTCCTCAGCCTGGCAGAACATCCTAACTCTCAACAACTTCTCTTTTGACTCCTCTCACTTTTTCCAAGTTAAAGGTGTAGACATGGGCACTTGCATGGGCCGCAGCTTTGCCTGCCCTTTTTGTGGTTACATTGAACAGTTCTTATTCCAAACGTCCACTGACATGATCCCTAACTCATTCTGTACTGCATCACCGACTGCATTAACCTCCTGCACCCATTCAGAACTCGTAGATTTCATTAACTTCACCACTAACATCGACCCTGCCTCAAATTCACCAGGACTATCTCTAACACCTCTCCCCCCTTGATCTCTCTGTCTCCATCGCAAGGGACAGACTATCGGCTGCCATCTATAACAAACCTACAAATTCCCATAGTTTCTAGACTACACTTTCTCCAACCCTTACTCTGAGTAGGGAGCTACATCTCAAGGAAGAACCAGATTGCCAAAATCTTTCTGTAACAGAATGGATTTGGAGAGGGACAGGACATTCATGGTAAATATGAGGTAAAGGAGTCCTAGAAATTGATATTCTAGAATGGGCAACCTAATCTTGGGAGATGATGAGGTGGAGACGGAGGAATTCAGAGTAGGGAGTAGGGAGCTACTCCCTCCCACGAGTAGGGAGTAGGAAGCTACCATGGACGTCCTGTTCCTCTCCAAATCCATTCTGTTACAGAAAGATTTCGGCAATCTGGTTCTTCCTTGAGATGTCCTCTATTTTCAGTACACATTGTTTCCCTACTGCTGTCATCGATGAATCCCTCACCCACATATCTTATGTGTCCTGTAGTTCCTCTCTCACTCCCCCTTTCCCCAGATGGAACCACATTAGTTTCCCTGGTCCTCACCTTTCATCCTCCTAGCTTCCGCATCCAAAACATCAGCCTCCAACATTTCCATCATCTCCAATGTGATCCCTCCACCAGTCATATCTTCCCATCTTCACCCCGTTCCACCTTTCACAGAAACAGCTCCCTCCCCAATTCCTTTGTTCACTCATCCCTTTCCAGCTAAACCAGCCCCATATCTAGGGACTTTCTCCTGCAACTGCAAGAGGTGTAATGCCTGTCCCTATACCTCCACCCTTGCATTCATCCAGGGACACTGACAGTCCTCCCTGGTGTTCACATGCACATCCTCTAACCTCATTTACTGCATCTAGTGTTCCCAATGTAGGTCCTGTATAGAGACTGAGCACAGACTCGGCGACAACCACACACTGGACATCATTCCAAAGAAATTGATTTGTTATTGTTAGTGCATTTTTAGTGCATATAAGGTTGATCATTATTTTTAATCTATGTGTGTGATAGTGTTTCGTAGTGTAGAACTGATTGCTGCCCTGCCTACCGCCTGAGGGAGTGCAGCATAGGTTCACCATGTTAATTCCTGGGATGGCAGGACTTACATATGATGAACGAATGGATCAACTGGGCTATATTCACTGGAATTTTAAAGGATGCGAGGAGTCCTTATAGAAACACAAAAATTCTCAAGGGATTGGACAGGCTAGATACAGGAATTCTCTGCCACAGAAGGCAGTGGAGGCCAATTCACTGGAAGTATTCAAGAGAAAGTTAGATATAGCTCTTGTGGCTAATGGATAAGGGATATGGGGAGAAAGCAGGAACGGGTACTGATCTGCATGATCAGATGTGATCATATTGAATGGTGGTGCTGTCTTGAAGGGCCGAATGGCCTAATGCACCTATTACTATGTTTATATGTACCCATGGTTACAATGGGAAAGTAATTTACTGCTGGTTTTAAGAAGTCTATTCCTTGATTTTTTGATAAATGACAAAGAAAATTGAATTATTTGTACTATGGTGAGTGATGTTAGTAATCTTAATGTAGAAACTGCAGATGCTGGTTAATGCACAAAATCACAAAATGACACAAAGTGCTGAAATAACTCACCAGGTCAGGTGAAATCTCTGCAAAAATGTATAGGTGACGTTTCTGGTGGGGATCCTTCTCCATACTGGGTTGTTTCGGGCCTGAAACGTCACCTAACCATGTTCTTCAGAGATACTTCCTGAGCTGTTGAGTTACTGTCCAGCACGTTGTGTCCTATTGTAATCCTAATATTGTAGTTGACTATAGGACACTCTTCCCTTTGTCTCTTCTCTTTTCTATGAATTGCACATTATGCGGCTTTGGTCTCAATCCCATGGTGATCCACTGAGGAACAACTTCTGGTGGATGACGAGTTGAGCCCTTCCCCAGAGGTCAACATCTTAGTACCTTGCCTTTAAAGTAAAACCCCACTGTTATAAACAATAGATATTTCAGCTTCTACTTAAATTAAAATGTTTGTACAAACCCTCTTCCAAACATTATTTCATCAACACCTCATAAAATTTAGGATAGCCTCACAATTTTATATTCAGCAATAATGATAACATTCTAATCAAATTTCATAATTACCATAATATATTTATGCTTACTGGCCTTTTATTAATCAAACACTCGTAGATGCTGATTTCTCAGCAGTCTTTCAACATTCAGATGGTGTGCTACTTTTTAATTGCAGTTCTGCCAAAATGGCCAATTACATATTCCCAATGTCAAACTCCATTTCCCGACTCATTTGACCGTTTCTATATCCCTTTGTCGCCTCCTATCTTTTGACAATAATGATAACATTATTATCTTTATGTCATCAGCAAATTTAGCAACCATTCCTCCAGTTTCCCGCAAACAAGTCATTGATATAAATAGGAAAATCCCTAGACCCCCACACTGATCCCTGTGGCTCACCAATAATTGGTCAATCTAGCCAATATGATAGACCCTGTGCAGTCTTTTCTTCCTGTTAACGTCAATCTTCTTTCCATTAAATATATACCTCATGCTCTAGGAGTTTTTACTTGCATAGGTTTTGGAAATGTGTGTTACCTAGGCTTAAACAAGGATTCTCTGCTCATTGAGCATCTATTTAGTCATTGAGCATCTATTTTACAGTGGTACTGTGAAAACTATCAAAGTATGGACGGTCAAAAACTGCAGAGGATTACATTTTCTCTCTCTCCGTCCCTGTCATATTGTTTCAAAATGTGTACATTCCTTTGAGGCACATTGGAATGCAAAACTTCTGACCAATTGTTGGGATTGTGGAGCACAAACTGTTTCTTATTGTTCAGCTATTTAGGTTCACCAGACTGATTCCTGGGATGTCAGGACTGTCTTATGAAGAAAGACTGGATAGACTCGGTTTATACTCTCTAGAATTTAGGAGATTGAGAGGGGATCTTATAGAAATTTACAACATTCTTAAGGGGTTGGACAGGCTAGATGCAGGAAGATTGTTCCCGATGTTGGGGAAGTCCAGGACAAGGGGTCACAGCTTAAGGATAAGGGGGAAATCCTTTAAGACCAAGATGAAAAATACTTTTTTCACACAGAGAGTGGTGAGTCTCTGGAACTCTCTGCCACAGAGGGTAGTTGAGGCCAGTTCATTGGCTATATTTAAGAGGGAGTTAGATGTGGCCCTTGTGGTTAGGGGGATCAGAGGGTATGGAGAGAAGGCAGGTTATGGGATACTGAGTTGGATGATCAGCCATGATCATATTGAATGGCGGTGCAGGCTCGAAGGGCCGAATGGCCTACTCCTGCACCTAATTTCTATGTTTCTATGTTTCTAAGCTATCTGCAGAGCCACCCAACCCTAATAATTTGAGCAACAGTCACAATTCCTGCAAAAAGTACAGTTGTCATCTGTTGATTGCCATTTTGATTAAAATGTCACCTCTTGACTGATACTTTGTCCAGTGATCATTAGGACAAAACCGAACTTGCACATTTGGGAAAGAAAAATCTCAAATTTTCAGGCACATGAAAATGGTTGACCAAATATTTAAATATCAGGAATGCTGCTGAGCAGTCTATTGTAGTGAAAGATTGTAAGTAACAGATTTAATTGGAGTCAGAAAACATGACCTTCGGAGAATCACGATGATATTATAATGTATTATTGATCTAGTTAGTTGAGAATTCCATATTGAAGTTTCTCTCCAAAGTGGTGTAGAATGAATAAAATAATCTTTATCAAATAAATAGAATTGTGAAAAGAACATTTTGCAGTTTGTACATGAATCTCTAGAACTGTTTAATTGCCTTATGGTGTCATGGAGAGCATTGTGCAGACAAACCCATGGACCTCAGAGATTTACCCACATTTCAAATCACGAACAAAGCAGAATATCCTTGGCTCAAAAATAAATATCTAAGTGAAATACACATTTTGAACAGTCATATAATTTATTTGAAAAGGCTAAGTTCTTCATCTAGGTCATGACTGGCCAGATGCTGCCTGCTGGATACAATCAGGCTCTTTCCATTAGCAACAAACATATTTTATTGATTTTTTTAAAGAAGGAACTGCAGATGCTGGGAGAATCGAGGGTACACAAAAAGCTGGAGAAACTCAGCGGGTGCAGCAGCATCTAAGGAGCGAAGGAGATAGGCGACGTTTCGGGTCGAGACCCTTCTTCCTTTTTTTATTTTCTGTGTGAGGATGTGGTCGTAGAGTTGGAGGGAAGGGGGTATCACAGAGGGGGAGCAGTTAGAGAGGAGGTTGTGAAACTGTCTCCGTAGGGAGGAGGAGAACTTCTTCAAAGTAGGCATACCTTGAGGAGATATCGCAGTGGAGTAGACAAAGTTTTAAAGAAGGAACTGCAGATGCTGGAGAATCGAGGGTACACAAAAAAGCTGGAGAAACTCAGCGGGTGCAGCAGCATCTAAGGAGCGAAGGAGATAGGCGACGTTTCGGGTCGAGACCCTTCTTCTGTTGTGAAACTGTCTCCGTAGGGAGGAGGAGAACTTCTTCAAAGTAGGCATACCTTGAGGAGATATCGCAGTGGAGTAGACAAAGTTTTAAAGAAGGAACTGCAGATGCTGGGAGAATCGAGGGTACACAAAAAAAAGCTGGAGAAACTCAGCGGGTGCAGAGAAGAAGGGTCTCGACCCGAAACGTCGCCTATCTCCTTCGCTCCTTAGATGCTGCTGCACCCGCTGAGTTTTCTCCAGCTTTTTTTGTGTACAAACATATTTTATTGATATCTGTCACAGTAGTAGCAGACAAGTATTCACACATGGTACATGATGCAATCATAAATCTCGACCAATTATACTCATCTGTCAATATCTCTTCGGAGCGCAATTAGTCACCACAATCATAACAATAATCGCATCTTTATTTGAAAGCCCACTTTATTCAAAAATATCAAAGTAAAAATACATTGTTTATTAAAGCAGTACCAACATTATCTAAAATACAACAACAGAGAATGTGTGAGAGTGTATAAATGCAAATAAAATATTTAGTCTCAAGTAAAATAAAATCCAGTCATGTCTGCAATGTCAAGTGCATTTACCAATTTAGTAATGTAATTATAATTTACATTTTAATTTCATAATATAACTATTGAAACATATGCTACAGAAAAAAAATGTACTCCAATGTACTTTAGCTGGCTCTTTGAAAGAGTTCTGGTGCTTTGAGCCAAATCTGTGCTTTTTATTTGAAATTTGAAAAATCTTCGGGTTAACAGTGCCCTCTATAATGTTTGGGACAAAGACCCATCATTTATTTATTTGCCTTTGTACTCCACAATTTGAGATTTGTAATATAAAAAAAATCACACTTGGTTAAAGTGCACATTGTCAGATTCTATTAAAGGCTATGTTTATACATTTTGGTTTCACCATGTAGAAATTACAGCTATGTTTATACAGTCCCCTCATTTTAGGGCACCATAATATTTGGGAAACATGGCTTCACAGGCATTTGTAATTGCTCAGGTGTGTTTAATTGTCTCTTTCATGCATGTATAAGAGAGCTCTCAGCTCCTCATTCCATCAAAATTCATGTCATCCTGAAAACCTGTATTAAATCATCTCCTAACCTTCATTTTTCCAAGGAGAGCAGCTTTTACAATTTGCTTTTTTACTGATGACCTTCGTTCCTTGATAAACTCTTTGCATCTTACCAAGGTATTTTAAGTTAAATTAATGGTCTAGTTTAGAGATACAGTGGGGAAACGGGCTCTTCCGCCCCCCAAGTACATGCCAACCAACGATCATTCATACACGAGTTCTATATTATTCCACTTTTGCATGCTACACACTCAGGGCGATTAATAGAAGGCAGTAGAAGGCAATGAACCTATTAACCTTTGGAATGTGGGAGGAAACCAGAGCTCCCAGAGAAAATCCACAGTCACAGGAAGAATGTACAAACTCTGTACACAGCACTTCAAGATCAAAGCCGGGTCTCTGGTGCTGTATTGTAAGGCAACAACTCTATTGTGACATCACTATGATGCCCTGATGTTCTAGTATGATGTCCCAAAGTTTAGTTATATTTTAGTATTTGTGAACTGACAATATTATAAAGTCACCTTATTATGTTAACAATTATGTAAAAGGAACAAAAGAGCATCTATGCTCATCTCCTCTCTTTGTGATCATGCTTTTAACAGTAATGGGCCTGTCACACTTAGGCATTTTTTTTTAGGCGATTGCAGGCGACTAGGCTGTCGCCACATGGTCGCCGGGGTGTCACCAATATGGTCGTGAGTTGTCTCCTCAGTCGCCCAAAAAGTCGTAGCATCTTTCTGGTCGCCGCTGGATTTTCAACATGTTGAGACATTTTCGGAGACAGTCGGCGTGGGTTTTGACACCAATGAGCGTAGCTTGACTTCTCCTGATGTAGGTGCTGTCATAGTTGTCGCCAGGTTAACGTGGGTTGTCTCCAGGTGACGTAGGTTGTTGCCAGGTGATGTAGGTTGCCGCCGGTGCTGACTTCATTTTTTTTTTTGCTGTTAAAAGTACTGATACTATTTCAAATTTTATGTCGAAGGGTGTTCCAGTCGCCGGCTGTTGCCTAAAAATAGCCTAAGTGGGACAGGCCCATAAGTTACCTTTCCATGCCAGGATTCCAAAATTGCAATATTTCACATTTTGTTGCAATAGCTAATACATTACTGCTTTTCTTATGGGCTCTTGACACACGTCTTGCTTTTGGAAATGTTACAATTATCTTTTAAGTGTTAATTGGTAATGTACAAGGAGGTAATTACGTTTCATTCACAAAGTAGAATGTTGTAGTTTTTCTCCTATACTTGAAACACTCAACACCATATTATTCCCCGCTGCCCTTTATCCAGCAATCTACCTATCCCTTTTCAACAAAATAAAAAATGGAGCCTTAACAGCACTTTTGAGTTGAGAAATACAAAGATTTAAAGATTCACCACCCATTCAGAAGGGCAAATATCTCTTAAAATATGTATTTCTTTAATTTTATCCTGCCTTTCTTGATCCAATTCCTGATCTTTCTTTGCTGAAGTCAACAGTGTTCTCCACCCTCCAGCCAAGAAACACATAAATCTCTTGACAGAATACATTCTTTGATTTTCCTGTCAGCCAAGTGAGGATCTCTTAAGCACTTAGTGGATACATCCTGTTGAGATCTAGAATTATTTCCAACTGATATCCTGTATACACTCTGGAGAGGTTCATAAACATTCATTGTGCTCTACCCAATAGATCAGTTAAGCTGCAATGGTAATTGTGGTTGAATTTACCAGTGAAGTAAGAATACTACACACTAAACATATTATAAAGTCATCTTTTCAAGGCTTCTTTGCAAATCAGTTCCTTCAATCCATCATTAATGTGGCAGTAGCTGATAATCCACTGGACAAAACTGAAAATAGGCAGTGAAAATAGGCAGGAGATGTGGCATATCCAGTATTTTAGATTTAATTAACTTTGATTATGAGCAAAAATGCATAATGACTGAACTAAATAGTTGCATTATTCCAGTCCCCAAGAAAAATAAAGTGGGCTACTTCAATGACTACTTTCCAGTAGTTCTAACATTGACCAATTTCAAAAGATTGTTAATGGTTCACATCTGCGTTCATCTTCTGGACAATTTAGATTGCAATTGCAATATGAAAAATAGAGCTATAAGGACAACATCTTGTTTGCATTACATTCGGCCCAGAATTGCCTTAACAACAAGAACACCAATGTCAGGATGATACTCATTGACAAACAGCTCAGCCTTCAACATCATAATAACAAATTCTCATCTGTTGCTCATCCCTAAACTTCTGGACCTTGGCCTTGAGGCTTTCATCTGCAACTAGCTTCTGAACTTACTGAACAGCAGACATTGGTGATACCATTTCCTCCACCTCGACCCTCAATAAAAAGATTGAGACCTTGTGTCATGGTGTTTACTTTTTTTTTTAAGCCTATTTACTTTATTGGGTTTCTCGGATGATTTAGCACATCCTAGAGGATTGCCTCAAACTTCTACAGATGCGAAATAGAAAGTAATCTGAGGGGATTCATCTTAATGCGCAGAGAGTGGTAAACACAGCCCAGTCTGTCGTAGGCTCGTTACTTCCTCCAATCTAATCCATCTTCACAGTGCACCACAACAGGAAGGCTAGAAGATTCTTCAAGAATGCCTACTCCCCTGGCCATCCCCTTTTCACCCTTCTATCTTCTGGGAGATGATACAGAAGTTTGAAATCCTGAATGTCTAGACTTAAGGATAGCTTTTTCCCTTCTACTAACACACTCCTCAAGTTCAAGTGAGTTTATTGTCATGTGTCCCTGACAATGAAATTCTTGCTTTGCTTCAGCACAACAGAACATAGTAGGCATTGACTACAAAACAGATCAGTGTGTCCATATACCATTATATAAATATATACACACATTAATAAATAAACTGATAAAGTGCAAATAACAGATAATGGGTTATTAATGTTCAGAGTTTAGTCCGAGCCAGGTTTAATTGCCTGATGGCTGTGGGGAAGTAGCTATTCCTGAACCTGGTTGTTGCAGTCTTCAGGCTCCTTGGCCTTCTACCCGAAGGTAGCAGGGAGATGAGTGTGTGGCCAGGATGGTGTGGGTCCTTGATGATGCTGCCAGCCTTTTTGAGGCAGCGACTGCGATAAATCCCCTCGATGGAAGGAAGGTCAGAGCGATGATGGACTGGGCAGTGCTTACAACATTTTGTAGTCTTTTCCTCTCCAGGGAGCTCAAGTTGCTGAACCAAACCACGATGCAACCGGTCAGCATGTTCTCTACTGTGCACCTGTAGAAGTTAGAGAGAGTCCTCCTTGACAACCCGACTATCCGTAATCTTTTCAGGAAGTAGAGGCGTGATGTGCTTTTTTAATAATTGCATCAGTGTTCTCGGACCAGGAAAGATCTTCAGACATGTGCACGCCCAGGAATTTGAAGCTCTTGACCCTTTCAACCATTAACCCGTTGATATAAACGGGACTGTGGGTCCCCATCCTACTCCTTCCAAAGTCCACAATCAGTTCCTTGGTTTTGCTGGTGTTGAGGGCCAGGTTATTGTGCTGGCAGCATATGGACAGTCGCTCGATCTCTCTTCTATACTCTGACTCATCCCCATCGGTGATACATCTCACAACAGTGGTGTCGTCAGCGAACTTGATGATGGAGTTTGCACTATGACTGGAACCAATCACCTCTTTCACACCCCCTTCTTGGAGGTGCTGCCAAGTACATTTAATCTTAAATCTACCTCATTTAGTTATACACAACCTTAGGTTTGTTTTTTTTTGCACTTCTTTAGATTGCACAACAATGTTAACGCCTTTTCTGCTGTTTTGCACTCATCGTTGTATTTCCTGTTATATCTATCATTGCTGCTTGTATACCTTGTACGACGTGAGCTTCGTATCAGCAGGGAATTTCATTGCTTCTTGGGGTACATGACAAAGAGATGTGCTGAAACTGAAATTATGATATATATTTTCATAAATAAGCAGTTATAAAAACATATTTTTTGACAATGTTACATTTTCTTTTCAGGAACGATATCCATAAACAGCAAACGTTCACCATACATGGCACATGGGGAGAGTGAGATTTTGGACCTGGATGATGACCTATATTTGGGTGGACTTCCTGAGAACAAAGCAGCCCTCATTTTTCCAACAGAAGTGTGGACGGCTCTTCTTAACTATGGCTATGTTGGATGTATTAGAGACTTGTTCATTGACGGTCAAAGTAAAGACGTACGAAGGATGGCTGAAGTCCAAAATGTGGCTGGAGTGAAACCTTCATGTGCCAAGGAGGTTCCAAAGCAGTGCCTTAGTGATCCATGTCGAAATAATGGTATTTGTAGAGAAGGCTGGAACCGATATATTTGTGACTGTTCTGGAACTGGATTTCTGGGCAGGTCCTGTGAGAGAGGTAAGCAGTATTTCTAATCACAATATTACATTTTGTGTGCAATATTTGTTTGTTTATCTGAACTTCATAACATTTATAATATAAACTAGACCAAGTGCAGATCCGTTGGGTCTATTCCCCCGAAGTGCGGTTGCAGGGGGGGGGCGCCATGCGTCGTCACACACACCAACTACCCCCGCACATGCGCTAACTACCCCCCTTGATATATTAATATTATTAATTTGCTCCTATTTACCCCATAACCGCCCTATCTACTGACGCATAGTCCCCAACTCGCAGGCATGTCTAGAGAGGGAGGGAGGGGGGTTGAGAGTGAGGGCAGAGAGAGAATGGGGAGAGACGCAGAGACAGAAGGGCAAGAGACAGAGGAAGAGGGGGGAGGAGGAGAGGGAGGGTGGGTGAGGGGGTGGGTGGGGGAGGAGGGGTGAGAGAGATGGGAGGACAGAGAGGGGAGGAGAGAGAGATGGGGGGAGGGAAGGGGGGAGAGGGAGGGGGAGAGGTGGGGGGAAGTTAGGGGAGGGATGGTGGGGTGGGGATGTGGTGGAGGGAAGGGGGTAGGGGAAGGGGTGGAGGGGAGGGGGGAAGGGGGTTTAGGGGAGGGTGGGTGGGGAGAGGAAAGTTCTGTAGAACATTTTGGCTTGAGGCAGCGTGATAGAGCAGGGGCAAGGGGAAGTGCAGGAAGTAAAATCGCCAGCGAAATAAGGAAAATGTCGGAGCCCGGGGTGGGGGGGGGGGGGGGGAGCCGGGCGGGAGCAGCAAAAAATGCCAGCGAAAGAAGACAAATGGCGCCGTTTTTGGAGGAGAGCAGCAGCAGCTGTTATGGTGGCTGGCCAGAAGGAGGCCACAAAATGAGTGAGTGGGGGGGGGGGGGGGGATTTTATTTTAAAATGTGTACATAAAAATGTCTAAATGTAATGAGGAGTGCATTAGTGAATGTAAAAGTGTAATGTCTAGCAAAATGGAAAACATCTCGGAGTTTGAGCTTGTGGTTTTGACGGACCATGGAATCAAAGGCCAAAAATCTCACTCACACACACACACACACACACACACACACACACACACACACACACACACACACACACACACACACACACACACACACACACACACACACACACACTTTTAAAAGTATATAGATAATAGATATAATATAATACAATATAATATATAATATAATACATTTTGTCTATCTTATCAAAACTTTAATGTTTGTTCTGTATTAAATCATACGTTAATTTAAATTTCAGTGGGTGGGCTGACAATTGGTGGGTGATTTTGTGTCAAACTGCAAATGGTACTTTTCACTGGAAAAATAATGTTGGTTGTGTCGAAATACCTCTTGTTGGTCAGTCATTGGATAGACATAATGCCATTCACAGTGATACTCAGCTCTTTCTTTCAATCCAGGTTAGTTAATAAAATGTGAAATTGAACAATATAAAGGAGAAAACTAGGAAAAACCTGGAGGGAAGGATACAAAGAAATTTGCAACATTATGTAATTGATTGCATTGTTATAATCATTAGAATAATTCAGAATATGGATTAGGTATGATGGACTGAATCACTCCAAGGCGTTATTGACAGTGGGCAGAACATCTATCCCAGTGGAAAATAAAAATATTGTAAAATAACATTAAATGTTTTAAGGAAAATGATCAGAGTCATGATTTACTGATGAAACAAGATTACTATAAAATATGCAATGGTTTGTACTGAAACAACTAATACGTAATTGAATTACTCCTGAAGAATAATACAACTTAATTTTTCAGATTTTTATGATTATTCTAAGTTCTTACCAACTGAAATACATCACTACCAACAATAATTATTGTTATTGTAATAGTTGAAAGCAATCTTTTTTTTTAATTAATGTAGAAAATACTGGAAATGTTCAGCAGGTCATGGAGAGAAAAAGTTAACCTTTAAGATGATATGGACGAAAAGGAATTAACTTGAATTGTTAATGATTCTGTACAAATACTGCTTGACCTTCTGAGGATCACTGGAAT
Organism: Okamejei kenojei; assembly: GCA_035221665.1. Taxonomy (NCBI): domain Eukaryota; kingdom Metazoa; phylum Chordata; class Chondrichthyes; order Rajiformes; family Rajidae; genus Okamejei; species Okamejei kenojei. The sequence goes on along the minus strand of CM069138.1, from coordinate 78,527,800 downwards.
TTCTAATTTATTTTATTTTAGATTTCCCATATTTGTCATTTTGTTATCCCCCAATGATAAAAATTGTAACATGTTAAAAATAACCACATAATTTATTCACGAGCTCTTGGAGAATGCCTCGTATTTTAAATGGGTGCGTTCTGCAACAATCTGTAAAATAATTTATTAAATTTAAATGGAGCAAGCATTCGTAGAGTTTAGCTGTGGAGCGATTTGTTATAATTTTCATGTATTTGAGTTTCTCGGTAAACAAATCAGTACTGTTAATATTAACTTTCTATCAGGATTTTTTGAAGCACAGAAGGCAGAGTGCCAACATGCTTGAGGTTAAACCATCTTTGCCAAAGATCCTATAGCAAGCAAGATAGTGCAGTCCTGCTAAAACCAGTGGGCTGATGTGTAGTACGCTACGGAGTGGAACATCAGCCTTTTCGTCAGCCATTTCAGTAAACCCGACCCGACCCGACTTTGTAAATCCCTCTCGCAGTGTAATCAGCATTACGGGGCAACAGTTTGTGTGTGTGATATAGCGTTATACCCATTATTCATAATTCTGTTAATTCATAATTCTGCTATTTTTTTGTTAATGATGAATATGTCAATAAATTATAATTCTGTTAATTTTTTTCATAGTTTTTTTTTAAATCTCTTTTTAAATGGCTCATGTGCTGTGTTTGAGTTGATGTTTGTATTAAACTTACACTCTGTAATTCATTTGATCACACTGTTCACAACTGCAGTATTTGGTAAAATAATAGCAATATGGAGATACCAGTTGATCTACTCTTGGAATATTCCTTAATGTGTCTATGGAATTGTTTTTCAACAACACAATGGGTTGGTCTTCCCAATAGCCAGAGAGTGGATGAGATCTGTCAGTAATGGTTGGGTTATCTCAATGAAGTATTTAACAAAATAAAATTTGTTTTGAGCAAGATTAACAAATGATGTATAACTTAAGGATGATTTTATTCAGCGACCTTACAACAGATTTGATTGTGTAGGAAAGAACACTTTATTTCAGACTCAAAGCATAGACAAGGGACAACATTACATGGGTGGGAGGCGGATGGGCAGCTGATGGGTGGTGAGCGCTGGCGGAGGCTGGGCCGGGTAGGGTTGGGGCTGGGGTGAGGAGCGGTGCTAGGCCACAGCCTTACCACCGATGCCGCTGCCTCAGCGCCGTCGCTCCATAGATCTTGATGCTATTTACAGCAGAGCAGTATGGAACATGAGTAGATGTGGACGCCATGGCCAAAGCAAAGATAGGAGTGCGGAAACGGAATCCGGTTACGGAAATGGGGCAGAAGATTACCAATGAATCTGCCCATGACCCTACTACGTCTTTTTCGTCGAGTGCGCTATCTTGCTTTTTATAGGATATTTGGTCTTTGCTGCAGACTCATGTATCTATCACACTGTGGGAATGTATCTAGAAAAAGGATTATAATCACTAAAACATAAAAGCAATGCATTAATGTTATGAAATTCCTACTAATGCATTGTGTGGAACTGCTGTCATCTGTTTCTACTCTGAACAATTGACACACAGAACATTCCTGCACCATTACCTCTGGTGTTTTTACATGATTTGTCATTAGTCCCATATTGTTTCTCATCAGAATGCTCCCTTATGTGTCATCTACAACCACAAAATCAGGTTCATTTGAACACATAGCATCTAGATCTACCAAACTATCACCAATCTTGACCACTACATTGCTTGTGTTTTTAGAATGCTTGTCCTGGATGAGGGGAAACTTCCTACATTAAGCACTATGAATCTCCCCTCCTTGGCTATGTATTCCAGTTTTCTTTAACATCAGCAGGTTTTTTTTTTAAACTGAGTTGAATGTCTGATTTCCTATTTGTTCCATCACATCCTGAAATGCACTTTTCCATAATTTTTCTGGCAATAAATTTTTATTCATGGTTTTGTTGTCTCCAGACTCCCCTATCCCACTACTCTCATAATATGCCAACATAAACTCGAATTCTTTCAAAATCCTGCCATTCAGGCCTTGTCTAAATTATTTACAATCATTTATCTCTGATGGGCTTCCAATGGACCATTGCCTTGAGGTTCAAATGTCCCCCTCTCGTTCAATTGGCCTTTTCCTTCTTGTAAGCTTGTATGTCTTCTTCCACCTTTGACAAATGTTCAGACATTAGCTCTTCTACAACAAGGTTTCATTGTATAATGTTGTCTCATGACAAAACTTTGATCTTTGATCAAACTTTTAGTCAACTGCTTGATACACGCTTTCTATCTATTCTTTCCCAGTAATTGTCCATTGTTGCAATGAAACAAACAGTAAAAGAGTTGAATGGGAAATTAGGGTTAAGGGGTTAACTGGAGTTTAAGTGAACTGATTAGGCCCATTGGAAAGCTTCTATGTTTTTAAATGTGGTCAGAAAATGAACAGAATATAAAGAAGCAATTTCACTGTTTGATCATCAATAACTTTTCAGGTTAATTTTCAAGTCAGATATTCATTTTTACAATGTGAGAATTGGAAGTGACTTTTCAAAGTTAAATGTCTGAAGGGTCTGTCTGACTTAGGCAATTTTTTAGGCGACTGCCGGCGACTCATTGTCATAGCAGGTCACCGAAAAACCAACGACTGGACCCCACTACGACAATGACAAGCTACAACAACCTACCACCTAGTCCACGTCAAGGTGCGGCAAGCTACCGACAACTGACGACCCATTAGGACATCCACCTGAGATTACACCTACGACAACCTATGACCATGCAGGCGACAGCCTACGACATGTCGCGAGGTAAAGCCTGTATGGTCGTGAATAGTCGCCCAAAGAGTCGTACCTTTTTCTGGTCGCCGCTGGATTTTCAACATGTTGAAAATTTTCAGCCACCTGCAGCAACGGACAGGTGCCGGCATGTCGCCGAAAAAATCGCGTAAGTGTGACAGGCCCTTCATGTAATATTTTGAAAAAATATCCCACTTTGTGAAAGTTACATCACTTCAATACTGGTCACAAATATATTGCTCAGAGACATTCTCAGATCAGTTCTTATATATCTTAAATAGTCATTTTTTAATTATTTAACAATCACTTGGGTGTAGGGCTTGCACAGTTCATCTGCATATCTCGACAAATTTTTAAGCAGATTGAAATCATTTTACACAAAAGCTGGAGAATCTGCAGCAGCATCTAAGGAGCGAAGGAGATAGGCACGTTTCGGGTCTGAAGAAGGGTCTCGACCCGAAACGTCAAGTTTCTCCAGCTTTTGCATTCTCCAGCATCTGCAGTTCCTTCTTTAAGAAGATTGAAATACATTAAATCAATTTCAACACTGCTGCATAATTTTTGAGTTCAAATCAGAGTTGAAATCTATTCCATCTTCTATTTTCTGTATGTACTTCTACGGTTATTGTTTGAAATCATTTGTAGATTACCATTTTCAGTCACATGATACTGTATGTATTTGAGGCCTAGAGTTACTAAGTCCCCTTTTCCTTTCTACAAGCTGTATTTTTGTTTGGCTTTGTTTCTCTTTCGGAGATATCTGAAGAGGTAATTGAATTAGACATTTCTCATTTAAAAAATAAAAACCTCAATTTCAACGAGAAAATGTTTGCAGGCAGAATTGCTCACGTTTTTTTAAATAGCCACGTTGTGGCTTTGTGCCAATTGTTTTGATGCACACAGATTGTTCAATCAAGTACAGAACGAATCTGGCATGGATCACACACAAGCTGTCAGAAGGATTACAAAAACGCTGAGTTGAATGTGCATTCTATACCACCCTGTGGCACATTGTAGGAATTGCAAATTCCAAAGTCCAGTTCAAATGGCAGTTGACTGAAATTTCAACAGCACATTTTATGCATGTGATTCCATTGTCATTAGCTTAGAATACCAAAAAATTATATATCCCAATAATGTCTGCCTTGTTTTGATGAATAGAGTTGGAGATAATCAGGATGGAATAGTTTTAAATACATACAGCTTTATAAATGATAGCACAAATTGTTTCATGAAATGCAATATATATATCTAATAAATAATAAAATTCTATTGGGAAATTATTTTCAGAGTAATCGGACACTTAACAAATTCTTTCGAAATCTATGACTTTCCTTCCTTAGTTTGATGTATCCCTGATGCACAAAGGTGTCCGAACCTGTCTGCGGTAACCAACAGATTGCCTCGTAAACCTGGGAGCTTCTTCTATAACTATTCATGCAGGCTTGAGTGGCCCGCAGATGGTACACGACCCACCTGCAGAAACAGGCCTTCACAATATCTGAGGTCTACTCTGCCATAAATTAAAGGAGACTTGCCTGAACAGTTCCCATGTCAACTCTGTCAACATCAATTTTAAGTTTAAATCTGCACCTTGAGAAAGCTCTCTCTTATTGTTCCAGTTTGCAACCACCACCCTCCTTTCCCAAATCCCTCAATATGATCATGACCAACATTCTTGTTAACTTTTAGTTTAGTTTAACTTGGAGATACAGAATGATAGTGAAACAGGCCCTTCGGCCCACTGAGTCCGTGCAGACCATCGATCATTAACACTGTGCATTAACACTGTCTGACACACCAGGAACAATTGACAATTTTACCAAGCCAATTAACCTACAGATTTTTGCTTCTTTAGAGTGTAGTAAGGAACTGGAACTATTGGAGATAACCCTCGCAGGTCATGGGGAGAACATACAAACTCCATGCAGACAGCACCCAGAGTCAAGATCGAGCCCGGGTCCCTGGCGCTGTAAGGCAATGACTTTACTGCTGTGCCACTGTACCACCCTAAGGGGTGGAAGATTGCAACCTTGAAGTGGTCCTCCCTGTTTCAACTAATGCCATTAACTCAACGTGCACTAACGGACGATCAAATAGAACAAGTTGTCCTACAACTTTAGGCTGTGCACGCCACACGAAAGAAGAAGAAGTACCACCCTAAAATCACTCTTGTGACTACTGCACCACCACTGATATTTAACCATTGAAGTCCTTGGCCCCTAAACCAACACTCCATTGCCAGACCCCATTATATTGTAACCGTTCCCTACTATTCAGAAGCACCAAGTTTCCTCTGCACATTCATTGGATGAAATTGCTTTGAGTGCTATTAATTCAGTTGGATAGCATTGGGCTGTGGAATATTCCATGCTTCTGACCAATAAATAATTTCGGTATCAATTTCAGCTTCAAAGCAATCCCACCACTGGTCGACCCCTATTCTGTTTTTCCTCAGCGCCTATGGCTCCTAGCTGCATTGATCGCTCGCCACCCAAACGCTCCTTCATCTCAGGTATTGACCCCTGCAACCCCAGGAAATGAAACGTCTGTCTCTACACCTCCTACGTACGGGTGATTGTCAGCACGGACTCGGTGGGCCGAAGGGCCTCTTTCCACACTTTAACTCTACACTAAACCAAACCTCCTTTCTCACCTTCATTCAGGGACCCCACATACATTCCAGGTGAGACAGAGGTTCACAGGCACCTCCTCCAATCTTGTTCATTGTGTTTGGTGCTCTTGGTGTTAGCCCCCTCTACATCGGTGTGACCACACGTAGACTAGATGACCACGTTGCTGGAAACTTGGGTTCCTTCCAACAGGGACAGCCGGAGCTCCCGATTGTTGGCCATTTTAACTCCCCTTCCCATTCCCATACCAACCTTTCTGTCAGTGGTGTTCACTGTGAGTGTAGAAGAACAGCAGTTTATATTCTGCTTGGGCAGCTGAAAACCCAATAGCATTTACATTAAATTATCTATTTACAACAAACTGCCCACCGCCCATTCTCATCTACCCAGCTTACCCCCCCCCCCCCCCCCCCCCCCCCCCCCCCCCCTCACTGCCATGCACACCTTTCTGTCTTTCCGTTCCCTTTATCCACATCAAACAGTTCCTTTCCCCTCCTCCACTTCATCCATTCACTCATCTCCCACCCCTTCCTCCAACAGACACCCCATATTTTACCCCACCTCCTTGTCCCAACTGCCCACCATCCCTCAGACAGGTTCTACCCTTAACTCCATTTGTCTTCCTTATCAGTTTCCACCACCTGCACCCTTTTGTGTCCTCCACATTTCCTCCACTTGTGGTTACTATCTCCATCCATCTCTCCCCCTGCTGACCCCAACCCCCAAACCATACGTCCTCACTTAGATCCACCTATCTGTTTCTAGTTTTTGCACCACCCCCTCCCTTCACTTCTTTGACCAGTTGTCTCCCCTCTACTCCATTGGTTCAAAGAAAGGTCCCAACCCAAAACATTGTCCTCTATTTCTCTCCACAGATGCTGCCTGACCTGCTGAGTTCTTACAGTAGACAAAAGTGCTGGAGAAACTCAGCGGGTGCAGCAGCATCTATGGAGCAAAGGAAATAGCCAATGTTTCAGGCCAAAACCCTTCTTCAGACTGATTGAGGAGTGGGGTGGGGTGGGGGGGGGGGGGGGGGCGGGCTTAGGAAAATAGCTAGAAACAAGGAACGAGGAAGGCAGAACAAAGCAAGTAATAGGTGAACATAGGCGGGGATATTTGGACAAAGAAAGGATTGTGTTTATTTTACTGCTTCCACATTTTGTATGTAATTTTTGTTGTGTGCTTCAAGGTATTTTTGAAGACATTGCTTTTATTTTATCAGAAAATGTTATTAAGATAATTGCAATATGTTCTTTTGATACTCAGCAGAGCATGTTGAAATCAGCAAAGGATTGTACTTTCACTTCAAAGAATTAGGCTCCATTCACTGTCACTGAAAATCCAAGCACAGTAAAGATTAAAGCTCAAAACTTCTAGCACAGGATAGGTTGTAATAAGATGGCACAATTATAATTAGGAAGTAGCTGTTTTGATTCTAGTGTAAAGATCCTATCCAGAAATTCTTACTAAAATAAATTTATATTAGTTTATGGCCATTAAAACTGATTGGCACCATGTTGAGATGTACACACAGAAAATGATTGCCACATCAAATAATCCATATTATTTGAGAGAGCAACCAGATACTTCATTTCCAATTAGCCAATGTTATTCATAAGGTGGTAACCAATGGAGTGTCCCTTGTTACCTGCTTTTAGCTGAATAATATCCATGCAATATCCTCTGCTTCTGAAATTTATCTCCACTGAAATATATGGAACTGAATTTTGGAAGAAAAGTACACCATTCTTAGACTGCTGTCTTGCATGTCAAAACCAATGGGAGACACTTTTCTACCACAGTCACAACTCCCTTGTGCCAACGTTTTTGTAATCATCATAAACATGAACATTTGCACCTTAGACTAGTTTTTTCAATTTTGCAAGTTGGTTTACTGGCAACAAGACCCAAAACGTCACCTATTCCTTTTCTCCAGAGATGCTGCCTGACCTGCCGAGCTACTCCAGCTTTTTTGCTTCTATCTAAGATAGGTTACAAATCGAGTTTAAAAAACCCCCAATGTGGATCTGATGGAGAGTCACCTCTATTTTCTATCTACAAAATAGTACATGTTGTCATGCCAAGTTTGTGACTTTTAATTGTGAACTTGTTGCTGTGCAAGTAAAGACATTGAATATGCATGAGGTTTTTAAATCTTTTACAGGATGTTAAAATAAAGCCAACATGATCAAATATTGTGGCAAAGTGATAATATGGTAGCCACTTGCAAGAGCTTTTATTGTTGGGATTATTGCTACTGATACCACAGTTTCTATCGTGATTTGCTCTAATATTAGATGAGTGCAGATCGTGCTCACAGGGCACAATTATTTAAAAAAAGGATCTAAGAGAAAGTTCACTAAGAGTGTAAACTGGGATTTCTAAAGTATTGTGTCAGTTTTATTACTATGATTTAAAGGTTATATTCCAGTCTGCATATGAGCCCTAATTTTTATTTTTAGTAAGATTATTAATCCTATGAATTATTATTGAAAGACAGTACAGCAAGAATACAAATTAAGACTGATAGGTACAGTATAATTAATGTCTGCCTAGTGTTTCCAGTGAGATATTAATAGCAATACCTACCTGCACTCTTGTACATAATCGGGAGCATTGTGATTTATTGTTTAGTAGATGTGTTTTGCAGTTTCCATTTCTGAATTATAGAATGAGATTTGAAGCCTGAATGATTTTAGGAGGGTTATGTCGTAATGAAAAGTTGATATTTCATTATTAAAGTGTCTATTATTTATTGATGTTTGGTTATTGATGTGCTATTTTTAATAGTAAAAAGAATGTTTGAGCATTCAAGATGTAAAAAGTAACGATGATATATTATGATATGAATTTGTTGACTGAGAAAGTGTGACAAATAGTTCTCCATCTTCAAGATAATGTGCATCTTTGACAAAGTTGTGATTGGGTGACGAGACACACATCATGGATAAGTATCCATTATTCTCCAAATTACTTTTTTGTTTAGTAGGAATGACATTTCCACTATCTCATTTTCTTAAACACATCAGTGCTTTTCAGGGAAATAAATTTCAGGTTGATGTGAAATAGCAGGGGCTGATTAAAAAAATAAGGACAAACATAGGTATGATAGAACCGATTGGATCCCAGTGCTGCATCCTTCTGATTGGAGACAAGGGCAAATAATGGTTGTGTCACCCATCATTGGGTCATAACCCATTCTTCTGACTCATGGAAGGGAATGGTGAGGGGAAGGGCAGTTTAATGAGGGATTCCCAAAATAGTCCAGGAGTTTCAGCAGACATTGACCTTGTAAGAGGGATATCTATTCTTAACATCTGTGGGCTTAATCCCAGCATTTGTTGGCAAAGATCACTGATTCAGATTTGATATGAATGGCCATTTACTTGCTGAAGAACAATTCCCAAATTCGCTGTTTTAAATTATCATGCGAATGCCAGAGTGGTACTTTTTTTTTTTTAAACACTGTTACCGTAGTATGTAAATAGGTCTGACCGAATATTAGGGCAAGAGTCTGAGTCATGATCCTAGTGCTGCATTTCCCTTTGATTTCAGATCCATGGTTTAGTTTAGAGATATAGCATGAAAACAGGCCCTTCAGCCACTGAGACCGCACCGACCAGTGATCCCCAAACACTAACACTATCCCACACACACACTAGGGGCAATTTTACGTTGATACCAAGCCAATTAACCTACAAACCTGTACATCTTTGGAGTGTGGAAGGAAACCAAAGATCTGATAGAAAACCCATGCAGCTCATGTGGAAAAAGCACGAGCTCTCTGCAGATAGCACTCGTTGTCAGGGTCCCTGGCACTGTAAGGCAGCAACTCTACTGCGGTGCCACCCTTCACAAACAAAGCAAAACATGCAAGTGTAAAGTTGTTATTTAGTTTGAGAATGTTTATATTTATATTATTCCCTTTGATATAATAAAAAGGATCAAAGGCCAGTAACAAAGTAATTTTAGTTGCATCTGTCATACCTCTATGGGTTTCTCTTGTGGCAGAGGTAAACGAGTGAATGACTCATTGTCATTGTTTTCATATCTTGCAGTTACTTACTGCTTCACTGAACTGAAATAGATGTGGATGATTATGAGAGATTATGAATTTTAGCAGCCCCAGTTCGTTCATGAGTCAATTTAATGTGCTGATTTAAATTTATTTAAATCCATTTGAGATTTTAAACTGTAAAAAAAAATCATAATGCACTAATTCTGCTTCACTACACTGCTGAGCTTGTTGTTCCTTATTTACCTCCTCTGCTGTCAACCTGTTTTGTCATCTGCTGTACCATCTGGTCCCTCATTCTCCATATTTGACCTTGGCCAACACAATCAGGCTCCACATTAATTATTTCATTTGTCACACTTTATTTTTCAGAATCTACTTTCTCTGTTTGCTGAGTATCTCAGACTACACCTATTTGATTTTCTAAGTTGTCTGTCTTCACTTTGATACATTTTCTGCTGTGTAGGTTATGTGAGAAAAGGGTTCAGATGAGAAGAGAAGAGAAGTGAAACATAAAGCAGGATAGTGGGATTTAAGCAGATGTGCACAGGGGAGAGTAGGGAGAAGGGGAAAGAAGGGCACAAGAGTTGGAAAATGGGTGCGCACCAGAATGTGGAGGGGGTCACAGGTTAGAGAAGGGGAAGGAGGATAGAAATTAAAATTGAAGAATTCAATGTTCATACCGTTGGGTTGTAAGCTAACCTAGCAGAATGTGAGGTGATATTCCTTCATTTGGGGTGTGAACTCACTCTGACAATGGATAAGGCCCAGGTTGGTTTGCAACTGGGAGATCCAGGAGATCTTGGCGGACATAGTGTTCAGCAGAACGATTGCATATCTTAACTTTGTCTCACCAAGTGAAGCGATCCAGATGGGAAGCACAAATTCAAAAGGTGAGGTTTGAAGAAGTGCATGTGAACCTCTGTCCCACTTAGGTAGGACTACTAAGGTCCTTGGATGGAATGGACAGAGGAGATGCAGGGATAGGTGCTACTGTACATCGCCTGCTGGTGCAGGGAAAAGTACCTGGGAAGGGGACAATTTGGGTTATTGCTACAAAGCCACATTTCCTTACATGCTTTTCCAGGTATACAAAATGTTTTTACATCAGCAGGTTTTAGCATTCTGTGGCAAAATGTTGGTCTGAGCTGAAACCAGCAGATGGGAAGACAGATGTTGCAACATTGGATCCCGTTTCTTCATTTTTCACTGTTAAACATGAGAATGTCACTGCTTACAGATGGTTTTGTTGTAGGTGTTGTTAACAGATATATTTTTGTAATTGTGTTGATTAATTTACAATGATGCTTATATTTTGGTCATTTTCTCAGGGACTTGGGAATTAAGATTAAAAGTATTCAGATAAACCTGCGTTAAAGCTCAGTATATTGGTTCAGGATTTTATTAGCTTGAAATTTATGACTATTGTCTTTAAATTTGGATGATGCAAATTATTTGTTATCTTCCTGCATCCTCTGAAAGTACAACACTTATTATACTTCCTATATCCAGTAGCACCTCTTGATTAGTACAGGTATCAGAGGTTATGGGGAGAAGGCAGGAGAGTGGGGTTAGGAGGGAGGATAGATCACCCATGATTGAATGGAAGAATATACATGATGGGCCAAATGGTCTAATTCTACTCCTATTCCTTGTGACCTTTTGTAACGCTGCCTCTTTGGAGAACAAAATGGGAGTATAATTTACTTACTCTGTTCGTGATGTTGGCTTTGCCTCTTTGGCACCTGTGAGTAATACTAATAGTTCATGATCTGTTTCGTCAAGTCGTGAACTAAATCGCCTACAACCAGCTTTACAGTTAATCACAATACACTCAAATAATCATGATAATCAAATACGATCAGCTGAGGATGAAGGATGCACTTAGTGCTATTGGATACAACTAGTTGTTTAAGAATGAACTGCAGTTGCTGGAAAATCGAAGGTAGACAAAAATGCTGGAGAAACTCAGCGGATGAGGCAGCATATATGGAACAAAGGAAATAGGAAACATTGCCTATTTCCTTTGCTCCATAGATGCTGCCTCACCCGCTGAATTTCTCCAGCATTTTTGCATACCTTGGATACAACTAGGATCATTTGTTGAGTACGATTGAACATCTGTGTGAATTTGTCAGAAGAAACATCAATTCCTATTGTGAGCAGAGGATAAGTTATGTTTTTGAGTTCAATTGCTTCAATTTTACAGCCTGTGTTGCTTTCCCAACTTTAATCACACATCATAATTATCAGATAACACTGCATGCTTTTCTCTCTGATACAAAATGTCCTCTGTTTTGATCATGGTGCATACAATTGATCTTGAATGCGAGGAATAACACTCTTGTGTTATATATTGTTGCATGTCCACCAATATGTAATGATAAAAATACACTAGCAAGGCCAGGTCTCCATTCATCTTGATCATCCTTATCATTGGATCAAGCCCCTGGCTTTATTAATTCTTCTTTGCTGCCCCACTTGGAAAGAAAGCACGCATTTTCCGCTTCCGCCCCCAAATATGAAGTGTGAGACTTGGCATGTCTGGGTCCTAATGTATAACCCCAACCAAGGTGGACCTAAACTCTGACCTGCTACCATTGCTTGGGAAAGAAATAGATTTGATATTGATCTACTGAACGTTGGGGTTTACAGAAGAGATGTCATCTTTAAGATATACATTGGCTGCATAGATTGGAAATACATCTTCATTTTTTCATATGAATAAAACCTTAGGCAGCTTTCCCTCAGGACACGTGCAGGATCTCCACCCACGATTAAACAAAATACATTGCCTGGAAATTCTATTGCATTCTAATGGATGTGCTAAATGGGTGTACCTTCTTCGGCAATCCATCAGGATTGAGAATGAATTGTTTTTACTTTAGTTTTGTGGATTTTGCGGTGACTGATCAGGCCAATGTAGCAACCATAAACTGTTCCAGAGAAGGGACAGGAGTTGCTTGATGGGATGGGCAATTAAGTAGATTGTGAGGTGGTACATTCCTTCTTCTGCTTACATATGGCTTGGAATAGGGCATTATTTTGGGAAACTGAATTCAGATACGTAAATAATATGACCTATCCCATGGAATTGACCGAGGATATTTAGGGCCTCAGTGCTGGGGATGTTGGGTTGGTAACAGACACTGTTCGGTCTGAAGAAAGGTCTCCTATCCATGTTCTCCAGAGATGTTGGCTGAACCGCTTAGTTACTCCAGCACTTTGTGTCCTTTTGGAGACTGTGGTTGGTTCACTTATCCTTCATTTGGATGTTCTTCCACTGCCTTGCGATGTCTGCTGTTGGTAGTCCAGGTCTCAGAAGCACAAAGGAGGTTAGGACTTGCTGCTTTCTTGTAGAGTGTGGGTTTAATGTCAGGTTTGAGGTCTTCATCTTCAAATACCCTTTTCCTCAATTGACCAAAGTCTGTGCTGAAACTCTGAAGGCAATGGTGAATTTCATCACTGATGTCTGTCTATGCTAATAAGTTGGACTGATGATATGAAAAGAGATTCTAATATCTTGCGATGAACATTTATTGTTGTAAAGGGAACCTTTTGTCCTGCTTATTAAAGGACAGAAATGGCTGCAGTAACTCAGCGGATTAAGCAGCATCTCTGGAGAATATGGATAGGTGATGTTTCTTATCGGACCCTCCTTCAGACAGATGCTTTGTCTTGCTGATGCTGAATATGTCTATCATCTCCTATGCTTTATTAGTTGAGTTGATGATGATAGAAATTTCCATAGCATGTCTGCATCTGCATAGTGCAGCTCAATTACTGAGTTTCTTGGTTCTTGAGCTTATTTTTTCTTGATTTAACAGTTCCCCATCAGTTTTGAAGATTTGCTCCAGAACTGTGGTTTTGTTAAAGGTGAGCTGCAACATTGTGGCAAGGAATATTGAAAAATTCAGGCCAATAAGATACAGCCTTATTTGGTGCTGTTTTTTTTCCCGCAATGGGTGTTGAGGTTGACGTGTTAATTAGAATGATGGCTGTCATGCCATTACGAAGCTCTTGTACGATGTAGATTAATATTTTATGGTGTAGATGTACCCAATTGTTTAGGTCATTGACCCCACTGTGTCGGCATTTGGGCGCAATTGGTTGCAGATACATGGTATTCAGTTTGGAGGCCAATTTAGCATTGCCACAAGCCCATACAAGCTTGTTCTATGACTAGCATGGGGGAAATTAGGTTATGGGGCATCAGAATCCAGCATGCACGTATGATAGGAGGAGCCAGCAGTTTAGATATCAGTACTGATCGTAAGATGGTGTGGGCAGGTGGGGATCATAAGGTAGATCAAGGAGTCAATACTTTGGGCATACGTGAGAGGGAGGTAAAGGGAGACGGATAATTGTGGTTAGTTCAGTACAGAGGTGGGACCCTAAGGTTTGAAAGTAAGCTATTGATTTAATCACGCAGACACCCATTCTAATAAAGTGCTGAGAAAATTATGTTGTCTCGGATGTAAAAAAACATTAAATGCATCAGGGTGACTCATGCCCATAAGTATTTGGTGACATTTTCTGATTGACATACAGAAACTCAGGAATGCACATCAATATGTTTTTGTCTGAGCAATAATTCATTTGCAAATGCATAACATGGTTAAACGTTCATATTCCTCAACACATGTTCCTCAAGGGTTTGTCAAGGAATCAAGAAGTGTTTAAAAAACATTATTTTGGATTGAAAAGATTAATGTTTTTGCATGGAAAGCAGTTGCAGCATTATTTGGACTGCTTTTGCAAAGTGAGAAACAATAAAGACCCAGAGTGCTGGATTAACTCAGCACATCAGGCAGTATCTCTGGAGAACATGGACTCATTCTGAAGTAGAATCCCGACCCGAAACATCGCCTTCCCATGTTCTCTACGAATGCAACCTGTTACGCTGAGATACTCCTCCTTACCTTGTCTTTTTTTTTGTAAACCAGCATTTGCAGTTCCTTGTTTATAATACTTCAGATCACTGCCTTTCATTAGAATAAATTAATAAAACAAATGGGTACTTTTAAGCATGTGCTTAAAAGTAGGGAGAGGGTGCATGGGAAGTTTGAGGAGATAAGATTGAATTAAAGGGCAAAATGTGATCATTTTTCACACAAAGGATAAATCAATATATAAATCAATATATAAATCAAAGGTTGGAGCTGGGGAGGTGCAGGTGGGGTTGCAACAGAAAAATCGAGAAAGGAAGAAGTATGGAAAATCTGATAAAAAGGAACAAGATCGTTTGGACCAGTAATGTGGTGGACCAGAAACAGGAAAAAAATGTGCACCTTGATCAAATCTGTAGAAGGATCTAAAAAAAACACTATGCTGCAATATTGTAACACCTATAAAGCGGACTTTTCTCCCCACAGAATCTTCCATGGTTGCAGAGTAGATGTAACACTTACCTCATTATGATGCCTCTTCCAAACCAGAGTCCAAAATACCTCTCCAGTGCAATGCAACAATTTACTTTGTGTTTTGTTCTGTATGGTATATTGTACTGTTGAATGCAACATACTCAAATCTGCACTCAGAAAATAAAAAACAGATTTAATGTTTGGTGATCAATTCTAAAAAAACACCAGAGTTTTCAAACCACTCTGATCCTGTTTTGCCTTATACTGTCATTGCTTTTACTTTTCTCAAATGCTCCCTCCACCCTATAATAAATAGACTGTTCCATTTGTTCTATGGTTTCCTCTGCACTCCTCGCTTCTTTACTTGCATGAAAGCTGTTGATCTTTAACAGTTTTATGAACATCACTGACCTGAAACATGAATAATGTTACTCTCTCAAAAGATGCTGCCTGCGGTGCTTAGTGTTACCAGCATATTTCACATTTTATAGTATTTTGATTTTGTCAGTGTTATTTGCAATGCTTTGCAGAGAATAAATAGAAACATTGCCTCTACTTGCATTAATTCATGGTTCCCTTTAGCACCAACCTTTCATGGATCATTTTATAAAGCTATATCCATAAAGTTTTGAAGTGCATGAAATTGATATCATCTCATAGTAAAACAAAGTATAAAGGATGTTATTGCCACAAGGGGGAGATGTAAAAGTGAATTCTGAAGCCTGTGTGTCTTTTTTTTGTAACAGAGCATAGTTATTAAATAACAATACATTCTTGATAGAGTTGTCCATTGAGCTCAAAAATGCAGCATTAAAAAGAAAAATAGCATGTATTCATATGCCATTTGATGAGCAGGGATTTTGGGGATCATCATGGAGCATGTCCATGAATTGTTTCCTTGCAGTATATTGTAACACACTCCCATGTTTACAAGGAAGCAGGACACAAAAACCCGGAGTAACTTAGCGGGTCATTCAGCATCTCTGGAGAAAAGGAATAGGTGACAGTTTGCGTCGAGACCCTTCGTCAGACTTCTTCAGAGTCATATACAGTTACATTCATTCTAGCACGTGGAGCCACGTTTAATGACAATCATACGTGAATAATTAAATAGAGTTGAACAGCACAGAAAGAGGCCATTTGACCCAACTCGTCCATGCTAACTGTGAAGCCTACCTATGCTAGTCCCATTTCCAGTATTAAGCAAAAAGCGCTCCACTGTTTTCCTCTCCAAGTACCTGTCCAAATCCCTTTTAAACACTGCAATTGTGTGGTGGGTGATGAAAAAAGTGACAGTTTGTGGAAAGGTGGCAAGCAAGAAAGATGTAATGGAGAAAATGATCGTGAAAGCAAATGAATAAATACAGTTATGTCTGGAATGGTATACCTAGACAATGAGAACAATGTGAACAATTTGAGATCGAAGGGATGGCTGATCATTTCAAACTGTTCAATTTAATGTCAAGGCTGTATTTTGTCAGTTGGATGATCAAGTGTTCAAATTTACATTGGGTTTTGTTAGAAAAATATGAGAGGCAGATCAGAGTGCCGTAGGATTGGGAATTAAAGGGATGGGCAACTGGAAATTCAGGGTTATGTTTACAGATTGAGAAGTGGTAACAATTTTCAGCACAAACCCGCGCAAAATCCGATTTTCATTGACAGAGTGAAAGCTCATTAGCTTGAAATGTTAAAGGGGCTGGACCACTTGGGCGACCTAATCCGCAAATTCTGGTGAGTTTGCCCTCAACCTATACTCGCAGCATGGTCGACACAAGGTCGTAGGAGGTTTTCGTAACTCTCCTTGATGCTCGAGAGTGGTCTCCGCATACTCGAGGCCTCAGCTAGGTAGCAGCATTGTTTTCAACTATGAGATTCAAAGAGGAGGAAGTACTGACACTTTTGAAAAATATAAAAGTGGATAAGTCTCCAGGTCCTGACAGGATATTCCCTAGGACATTGAGGGAAGTTAGTGTAGAAATAGCAGGAGCTATGACAGAAATATTTCAAATGTCATTAGAAACGGGAATAGTGCCGGAGGATTGGCGTACTGCGCATGTTGTTCCATTGTTTAAAAAGGGTTCAAAGAATAAACCTAGCAATTATAGACCTATTGGTTTGACGTCAGTGGTGGGCAAATTAATGGAAAGGATACTTAGAGATAATATATATATAAGCATCTGGATAAACAGGGTCTGATCAGGAACAGTCAACATGGATTTGTGCCTGGAAGGTCATGTTTGACAAACCTTCTTGAATTTTTTGAAGCGGTAACTAGGGAAATTGATCAGGGTAAAGCAGTGGATGTTGTCTATATGGATTTCAGTAAGGCCTTTGACAAGGTTCCCCATGGAAGGTTGGTTAAGAAGGTTCAATCTTTGGGTGTTAATGGCGGAGTAGCAAGATGGATTCAACAGTGGCTGAATGGGAGATGTCAGAGAGTAATGGTGGATGGCTGTTTGTCAGGTTGGAAGCCGGTGACCAGGGGTGCCTCAGGGATCTGTGTTGGGTCCACTGTTGTTTGTCATGTACATCAATGATCTGGATGATGGGGTGGAAAATTGGATAAATAAGTATGCAGATGATACTAAGATAGGTGGTGTTGTGGATAATGAAGTAGATTTTCAAAGTCTACAGAGAGATTTGGGCCATTTGGAAAAGTGGGCTGAAAGATGGCAGATGAAGTTTAATGCTGTTAAGTGTGAAGTGCTACATCTTGGCAGGACAAATCAAAATAGGACGTAAATTGAGGAATGCTGTGGAACAGAGGGCTCTAGGAATAACTGTGCATAGTTCCCTGAAGGTGGAATCGCATGTAGATAGGGTGTTAAAGAAAGCCTTTGGTGTGCTGGCCTTTATAAATCAGAGCATTGAATATAGGAGTAGGGAAGTAATGTTAAAATTGTACAAGGCATTGGTAAGACCAATTCTGGAGTATGGTGTACAATTTTGGTCGCCTAATTATAGGAAGGATGTCAACAAAATAGAGAGAGTACAGAGGAGATTTACTAGAATGTTGCCAGGGTTCCAGCAACTATGTTACAGAGAAAGGTTGAACAAGTTAGGTCTTTATTCTTTGGAGCGCAGAAGGTTAAGGGGGGACTTGATTGAGGTCTTTAAAATGATGAAAGGGATAGACAGAGTTGACGTGGATAAGCTTTTCCCATTGAGGGTAGGGAAGATTCAAACAAGAGGGCATGACATGAGAATTAAGGGACATAAGTTTAGGGGTAACGTGAGAGGGAACTTCTTTACTCAGAGGGTGGTGTCTGTGTGGAATGAGCTTCCAGCAGAAGTGGTGGAGGCAGGATCGATTTTAACATTTAAAAGTAAAGTGGATAGGTATATGGACGTGAAGGGAATGGAGGGGTATGGTCTGAGTGCAGGTAGATGGGACTAGGGGAAAACAAATGGTCGGCACGGACTGGAAGGGCCGAGAGGGCCTGTTTCCGTGCTGTAATTGTTATATGGTTAATATGTTAAAAAATGTCCGCGAGTAAAAAAAGGTCATCATGGAAAAAATAGATACTTTTTTTACTCGTAGGTTTAGTCATAGTAGGTTGGCATGTTAGTCATAGGTAATCGAGGGTAGTCGAAGGTAGTCGTAGATAGTCTTCATCATGGTCGAAGGGAGATCAAAGGAGATTGAAGGAGGTCGGCTTCATTCTCCACTATTCGGTGTCCAATTTTCCCGAAGTTAATCGTAGCTAGTGTTCAACATAGTCGAAGGAGGTCTTCTACATAGTCAAAGGAGGTCTTCAACATGTTATTTTTTCAAACTTTTCTAAACTCGCCTATTAGGTCGCCCAAGTGGGACAGCCCCTTAACTAATTTTCTCTCTCTTCACAAGCTGCTTATTCAGTTGAGTATACCCAGCATGTTCTGGAACTGTAGAAGTGTTCAGGGGGTTATCGCTCAGGCTCACTTGCTCTTCCAGTTGCAAAAGAGGCCACTTCATTATCACCAAATATTGTGCATAATTTTTTTTTAAATGCTAAGTTTATGGAGACGGGTTCAATCATGGTAATCAAAAAGGAGCTAAATAAATATCAAAAAGAAAAGAAAATGTAGGGCTGTTGGAGAGATGGTGGAAGAGGTGGGCATGGAACTAGCAACGATTCAGTGAGCAAATCACCTTGTTCCATTTTCTAATCATTCTCTGAATCCAGATTTTAAATAATAAAAACTGAATGCAATGTAAAAGGCTGGTAAAAACCCTAAACTTGGATACCAAGAGTTAGGTAAAGATGCCGTTACTTAATGACATTTTACTTTTTAAAATATTTGTATACTTTAATCATTATACAGAGAATGGCTTCAATTGTTTTGTTCTTGTTTTTTTTAACAGAAGCAACAATACTGAGCTATGACGGAAGCAAGTTTATGAAAATCCAGCTGCCTGTGGTAATGCATACAGAAGCGGAAGATGTATCACTGAGATTCATGTCCCAACGAGCCTACGGGATCTTAATGGCCACAACGTCCAGAGATTCAGCCGATACTCTGAGATTGGAACTTGACGGTGGCCGTGTCAAACTTACAGTCAACTTAGGTAACATTCATTAGTGCTTTGCTTCATCACGTCTTTATACATTTATACAGATCTTTTATTTGGTTAATGGTGTTGTTTTCAAAATTAGCTTGACAATTTCAAAAAGTGACTTAACAAGAAGATGTAAATAATTTTGTTGTTACATTGTTATAAACCCATCTTTTGAAACATTACTAAAGCCATAATTAGCATTATTTGCATATGCTTTTTTTAGACTATAAAGTGTACATTTCTTCCTCAGAAACATTTATTTTATTATTTCATGTTTTACATCTTTCTGTACTTTATGCTCAAGAAGCTCATCTGTTTAAAATGTTGTAAGTTTTTTTTAATCTCCCTCACAACACCAACTGTTCTTTGTCGTCACAATTGACTGAACACATGGTGGAAATCTAACTTAACAATACAGAACGTTAGAAGTACTCAGCAAGTCTGGCAGCATCTGTGAAGTGAGCAAACAGTTCATGTTTCAGATCGATGACTTTAACTCGAACTCTCACTGATTTGCTTTGTATGTCATAACTGTGTGAGTGTGCCTTTGTGGGGAGCACTTCATAAGTTCATAAGTGATAGGAGCAGAATTACGCTATTCAGTCCATCAAGTCTACTCCCCCATTCAATCATGGCTGATCTATATTTCCCTCTCAACCCCATTCTCCATCCTTCTCTCCAAAACCCCTGACACCCTTACAAATCAAGAACCTGTCAATCTCCACCTTAAAATTACCCATTGACTTGGCCTTCACAGACTTATGTGGTAGTGAATTCCACAGATTCACTACACTCTGACTAAATAAATTCCTCCCTGTCTCCTTTCTGAAGTTATGTCCTTTTATTCTGCGGCTGTGGCCTCTGGTTCTAGACTCTCCCACTCGGGGAAATATCCTCTCCATTATCCAGGTTTATTCATTATTAAACATTATTCATACCACTGTAGTTTAAAAAAGACACATTTCAACACTGTAAGTTCCAGAAGGAACTGCAGATGGTGGAAGACCGAAGGTAGACAAAAATGCAGAAGAAAGTCAGCGGGTGAGGCAACATCTATGCAGCAAAGGAAATAGGCAACTTCACACTGTAATCTTGCTGCTGGGTCCAGATTACGAACTACCGTCAATGCCAAGTCCTTTCAACTTCAAAGATATTTTATTGCAAATGCAAAGCAGTATTTAAGATGATGGTAGATTAGAGGGAAAGCTCGCAATTTCCAACTCCAGACAAAACATTAAAATATCATGCTTCAACTAAAATTGTATTTATAATTCATGAGAAGTGAGCAGCATATAACTTCTCTAAATTTGTAAGCAATACATAGCTGAGAAACTTGGAATGATGTTATATATATATATATATGTATATGTATATATATATATATATATATATATATATATATATATATATATATATATAGAGAGAGAGAGAGAGAGAGAGAGAGAGAGAGAGAGAGTAAATAGACATTTCTAATTGAACAAGTTTAGTAGAATAGTTATTTTTCCAACATGTGAATAATCATATGGGCTTCAGCTTTCATTATTTTATTTTTAACATATACAGCTTTCACCATGGTTTATACGATCATATTTATCTTTCACAAGTTCATTTTTATTATATTGCCGTGATGATTATGCACTTACGTTTGGATCAAAAGATGGGACACGACCCTTCAAAGGCCAAGGTCTGCGGCCCTTAGCAAGCAGCCATGTGAACAAAAGTGTGCAGCCTCTTTTACAGTGAAAATGCTTGCTTTAGTCTCAGGTGTCACTTTTTTTTAGAAAGATGGGACAAAGAAGGAATAAAGGTAGTCCCTTGGTTACAGAAGACCTGATTAGTGGAGATGAGACTTTACTCATAGCCTCCCAAAAATAAGTATGGCTGCTCTTCATCCTTTTAAAAAGAATCACTGCAACCTTAAAAGACACAACTTTTTTTTCCCCAAAACTAAAATTAACTCACTTCTTCCCGGTTATTGCGTGTAAACAATTTGGAGGATGCTGTTGGTCCATTACTCTTATTAGACAACGTAATGAAAGGAAATGGAAATACTGCCATCCCACTAGAAAATAATTTGATAATTCTTCCTCGGATCAACCAACAATCAAAACATCCCCAATGATCTTATTTCAAACATCAGTTAAGCCTTGGTTTAGAACTGATGGAATGTCTAAATTCAGCAAATCAATTACAGTAACATTTTAAAATTTAAATTCATTTAATATTATACTTTAAACAACATCTGTCAGCCTGTTGGCTGGATATCTTGTCTTTTCAAGTCCATGTATCAGATTGTAAAATCTACACATACCTTGGTTTTTGGTGAAATTGTGGTTTCCATCTGATAGAAAATTAAGTTTATGGGCAGTTCTCAGGAACAGAACCCTTGTGTAACCTGAGAACTGTCTGTATAAACATAAAAGAGTATATTGGATTGCTTAATTCGTGTGATACATGCGTTTGCATTTCTATACCCTATACATTCACAATAGGATTGATGAAAATGAAATTGCAATGCTGATGAAATCTGACATGTTTCCATTTTACTTATATTGACTACACATATATTTACTTATATGTGTAGACCACCTAAATTAATAACTAATTTCTCGCATCTATTGATTGCAAAAACAATTTCTCTGGTAATATGCTGCACAGCAATGGCCCTTTTGCTTACTTGTATCCCATTCTGCAAGCAGATATAATAGATTCACAGAAAATAAATTATACCCTGGCATTGACATACAATGCCAGGGTATAATTTATCTCACTGGAAAGTTTTCCCATTAGTGGATTTTAAAGATCCCTTCAAAATGGCTGGATGTGTGACAAACCAATGGAGAATGATATATGAAATTCTCTCTTTTCCTTGAGATCACTCTGGATCGTAACCATATTCTCGACAGTGATTTGAATTCAGGCTTTTCAGTCAGAATCATAGTGCTTGCATATTAACATAGAAACATAGAAACATAGAAATTAGGTGCAGGAGTAGGCCATTCGGCCCTTCGGGCCTGCACCGCCATTCAATATGATCACGGCTGATCATCCAACTCAGTATCCTGTATCCTGTACCTGCCTTCTCTCCAAAACCCCCTGATCCCTTCAGCCACAAGGGCCACATCCAACTCCCTCTTAAATATGGCCAACGAACTGGCCTCAACTACCTTCTGTGGCAGAGAATTCCACAGATTCACCACTATGTGTGAAAACGATTTTCCCATCTCGGTCCTAAAAGACCTTATCCTTATCCTAAACTACAAGCTATCAAGAGAGGATTCTCTTTTAAATCTAAGAACACATTTCAAACATTATTAAACTACCATATATTTGTGTTGGAAGATTTTAATAGCCTTTAGTTCAGATGGTTTAAATAAACAATTTGACCCCAGCTGAATCTTTCCTTCATTATAGTTTACTCAAAATCATTTCAAGAGAAAAACAATTATCTGTGTATCATTGTTCTTCCTTACCAAACAATTGTTGCTATTCCCACCAGGTATACTGTCAGAATTCATCAGTATTAAAAGTTAATTCCATTTGAAGATTGTATGGAAATAATTCACTCCCACTTGAATCAAAGTCACGCAGCACTGAGGAAAATAGATTTCCCTTGCGCCAATATCCTTTTCTGAAACTGTAAAGAAAAATTCTTCTTTTCTTTAAAAGAAATACAAATCCAAGGGGTCTGTCGATCAAATAATACCAATGTCATGCCAAAAGAGCACTGAAATGAATTAACTCAAACAAAAGTGAAAGATCTTGAATATGACTCTTTAGCCCCAAAAAACCAAGAGTTCAGTGAAACTACTTTTTGTCCAATATTTTAGTCCTGAAGTAGTCACAGATATTTACTCATTGCAGATCTCCAGTTGAATCATATTTTCATGTTTTTTTTTTAATTCTTCTACATTAGGAGATTTTTCTTCATTGTGATAGACACACAGGTTTGATATCATAACATCCAATAAAGGACTGCCTATTTGTAGCACTGCATTAATGAGCTCCAACTGAAATAGGCAATCAGCATGCAATAAAACACTTAAATGACAAAGTACACATTTAACTTGTGCACTGGTAGCCATACTGTTAAAAAAAATGGCTAATGCACTCTGTACCCTTAGGTTCGATAACAAGATTTCCACACGCATTTCCTTTTGGATTTGTGTGTTATCATTGTTGTCTTAGTCCAAACATACAGATTTCCTTCAGTATGTTTTAACATAATTGTTGAGGTATTCAAAAGCAAAGCATTTCTTGCAAGGAGGTGTGCACACTTTGGCCTTTGGCTGTTTGCAACCACTTTTCTGTTGCGGTTGACGACACATGACAAACTCAGCTACATGAAAATGAACCTGGAATTTATACGATTGAAATTCTTCAAGGGCATTTGAAATAATGTTAATCAATTGCTGCACATGCACAGTAATATTGTGCTGTCAAAGGTATGAAACTCATAAACATTTTATCTCCCTTGTAGTTGACAAGAAGTTTTTGTTAATATTTCTCTTGCATGCAAATGGAGAATATGTTGAGCCTTTTAATGGCTGCAACATGGAACATGAATATAGATTTAAATGTTAGTGTTATTAAACATTAGGTAAATTTTGCTTCAGAGCTTTTGTTCCCAAAATATAACATTTATTATTTTAAGTTCCTTCTCACAAATGCACGATGAATGTGCATTTTTTCAATTATAATAAGTTGATGATGAAAGTTAAGGTTTAATTTCTAAAGAAAATGTAGTCCCTATTTTAAGCCTTTGAAGAATCTAACAGTGGTCAAAGACATTTGATCTTGCCAAATTACTACTTGCACCCCAGTATGACGGAGCACTGCTCATTTTCTAAGTGGACAGCTGTGTTCTTTCACACATGAGGAAAGATTTGTGGCTTGTCTGGGTCAAGTATCTTTGACATGACAAAAATAATATTTCATCTAGGTTTAAAAATCATGTAGCTGTTGTTTGCAGATGGCCATCTTATGTTTTATTTAATGAAAGACATAAAGTAGGCCAAATAATAAGACTGTATGGTTCAAAAGCCATTCTGTTATTAAGATTTTTTGATAATAAATAGGAAAGTCCAGAGTAAAATGGCCACATTTGCGTGTGTCTGTCCCCGGAAGGGTGGAATGTAATTTTTTTGGATGTCTGCAGCTAATACCTTGAAGGATATAATTTCATTTTTCATCTATTCTTCCCTATCTAGACTGTATCAGGATTAACTGTAATAACAGTAAGTTGCTGTTCAAAGCTTTTTCACTCTTCCTGTTCTACTTTTAAACCAATTTGTCAAAGTAGAAGTACCTCTTCATAGATTCAATTGTGTTGTAAGAAATTTAGAATGTCTACATCTGTTTAGGCTTAGAAAAGTATTGGATAATTGCCAGGGTGTTAAAAAATGTTATGACACATTTTCATCAAGAAAAAGACTTTCACAGATTTGATAATATTTTGCAAACAGGTTTAGATATTTTCAGTGAAATGTGTATGTAATTGCAAATATAAGTGCAGAGCTTCAATTAAATATGCAGGTCTTTGTTGCTTAGGACTAAATTCCAGCAAAGTAAGATAGCATCATGAATATTTGGAAAGTTGAATGTGATTGGTCTTTTCTAGATGTGGATATTCTCAATATCCATTTAAATAAATATTTTTTTACACCCTGTTTTCTACATATCAATGGTGGGATGGAGAAACTAACAGAGCTAGATTAACACAACATGCATGACCCCACTTTAAATGCATTTCAGATAATGCATGGACAAAGTAACTTCTTTGCATGATATTTTAAGGATTCTGAAATGTAGAAAGAGAAAGGATTGTGACTTTTCTAATAATTACACTTGTTGATTGGACTCCTAGCAAACAATTTTATAGGTTTAAAGATTGCCATGAGTATTCTGAGAATCAAATCACCTAATGGCTTCACTTAATCATGTTTAGTTAAGGATGTATTTTAACATGAATGCTGTGAACTAACATATTTCTCGAACTAAAAACATCACATTAGTCCTCTATTGTTAACATCATTTTCTGATTGCATAAACTTGATACTTGTTTAAGCAGACTGAACAGTTCTGAAAACCGAAGAGCCAAAATACAACAGCTTACCAATAGTTATTAATTAATCCTATTTACAATACTGTCTGTTAGCAATTCTCTTGAAATAGTTCTTGTGATCACCTGCATGTTACTTAATGCACAAGAGTACAAACTAACTGAAGATAAAGTTGAAGAGAATCGGTCACTCTTTTTAAGTGGTAATGAAGTGCATATGCATTTGAAATTTGTTGGAAGAAAAAACTAAATGAGAATTAGGTGTCATATCCCACCGGTTTCATTTTTAAAGGAGAGGAAATACTTTACCGTAATGGATTTTTCAGGTACATTTATTTCACAGGGCAAACTGTGAATTTGAAATGCATTGTTAGTTATCTCAATGGCCGTGCACTATGGTGAGCATTTTAAAATTTCAATATCTGCTGACAGTGTTATGGTTTTGTATTTTGGGGTCTTGCAAGTTATTTCCAGGAGATCATTTGGAAATACTAATTCCTTTAAGTATTTTTTTAACCACTGGGAATAATATTGGCACCTGGAGGACAGATAATAAGGACAAATTAGACAACTTGGTAACAGTTGTAAAAATTGATGTTCAGATTACCTTCAATATTCCGTCTTAACATATAAACCTACTGTGATTCTGTGGGTCTATACCACAATATAATGATCTAAAATTAATGCATTAAGCATTTATTAATGCAGTATTGCGATGACTTGTAAACCTGTAACTGAACATACCTAATGAATCGCATGATTCTGTGCACGTGATGTACCTCGGCAGGTAGGTCAGTCAATAAGTAACAGTGAAATCAATTATCATGCATCATATTCACATGCCGCTGCTGCAACACTGCAGCATGTATCTGCGAGATTAACATGATCTCAATTTTGGCTAGGCACGCAGACTGGGAAGAAGGCCCGCCTGCACTATTTAATGGGGCAGATCTTTAATGCATGTTTGTTAGGGAGGCAGTAATGGAAGTATCAGTTGATTTGCAGAGTCAAACAGTGTGGAAGCAGATCTTTGGCTCACCATGCCTGTATACTACACCTGTTGTCAGGACTTCTTCTTGCGTATGGCGTGCACAGCCTAAAGTTGCAGGAAAACATTGTTCTATTTGATCTTATTTGATTGTGCACGCTGGGTTGATTGCATTCGTCGAAACAGGGCGGACCACGTGAAGGTTGCAATCTTCCACCCCTTGTCAGGACTTGACCATAGGTTTCAATGGCATCTCCAGTTTTCACACAGGCTGCCTATTCTCCGATATTCCAATGGTGGAAAACAATGCTTTTTGCAGGTGAGCCCTACAATTTTATTTGAGGCTGAGTGACGAGTGGGGAGAGTGGACAACAACTACTCCACTTCTCCCCCACGTTATCCAACATGATGTCCAGTTGAACAAACAAGGGAGACTTAGTGTTGCTCCAATCCCACTCCTCCATTATCAATGTTCAGTGTTCTAATGATGACGGCAGCAATTCCCAACAAAAGGAACACTGCTTTAAGAACAAATGCTGGGGGTTCACACAGGCTGATATGTGCTTTGACATTGTGCAAGGACACTTTATCTCTCCATTCTCTACCTCGTACGTCATGAACATGCAAAATTCATTCCTTGTTATCCATTAATTTGTTTCTCTGGGGCATGCAATCTTCAGCCCAATGTTTCACTATCTGAGATGACTTTTTGGAAAAAATAATCTTTAACGTAACTTCATTATTTTACTCCTTGGATTTTACCTCCTTTTAACACAGGAGTGTATCAAATATGAATTATATTTAAGAAAGCAGTTTGACCTAAAAATTCAGTTTTGATCTGGCCGACAGTTGTAAGCTTTGTACGGGTCTCCGAACTAATTTTAAGTGTTCAGCTCCATTCGCCTGTAATGTTGTCTATTTTCAAATGCAACTTTCTGTGAAGAAGCATGATCAAGGATCATGATGTAGTCTGAGACCAAAGTAGCCCTTGAACTACATATCATCTTGGTGCACACACTTTTAACTATGCAACATTCTGCAGTGGTCAAAAAAGAGAGGTCAGTCCATAGACAAAGGTAGGTGAAATTTCAAAGATGATTTCATGTGAACCTAATTATAATAATCAGTATGTCGTAGATTATAGGCTACTGTGAGTTTCAAATGAACAATTATTCCTCCCTGTGGGATGACCCAGGCACTGTTTGTATACATTGAAGCTAAGGTTAATTATATGAAGTTACTCATTCCATTACACAGACAATGATTAAATGTCACAGCATAGCTTGCTTTTTGGCATCAGTATCGCTTCATTTCAAGTGACCGGTTTTCAAGCATACAACTTTGGATATTAGATACTGAAAAATAAATACTGGGCTTCAACTGCCACTTATAGTGATATTCACACTCTCAGTAGAAAATTTCCATCTTGGACTGAAATATTTTCCTTTTACCTTATGCAAAATCAAACCTGGAATCTATTGTTGCACTCATGAAGCTGAATCATAGCATTATTAAAGTTCTGCCTCCTAGTTTAATTTTCACAATTGGCTCTGATCCTATAAATCAAGAAACTCATTTTTCTTTTCAGAGGAAATCATATCAGCGTTCTGATTGCCAATTGTTAGTGTTACTTTGGAAATATTCAAGGGAAAATAAAGCTGTGATTATCTAGACATTAGGCACAATGAAGATGCAAATTGCCCAGTTTCTGATTGTGTGTATTTTACATTTTGTTAGATAAAAATTTAACAAAAAATAAATAAAACATCATATAATTAGTGGCATGGTGGGCAGTGCAGAAGGTTGTCCAAGATTACAATAGGATCTAGGTCAACTGAGAAAGTGTCCAAGGAAATAGCTGATGGAATTTAGTGTCTCATAAAATGCAAAGTCATGCATTTTGGGAAATTTAACCAGGCCAGGATACGTGAGGTGAATAGCGGGGCACTAGGGAGTGTTATTGAACAGCAAGATATCAGGGTACAAGTTCATAGTTCCATGAAAGTTCTCTGAAAGATTAAGAAGGCATATGGCATGCTAGCCTTCATTAGACAGGGCACTGAATATGGGAGCTGGGGCATCATGTTAAAATTATACAAATAGTAGGCTAGACTTGGCTTCAAGTTTTCTGTTTAGTTCTCCATGATATTGGTAGAGTATGATTAAGCTTGAGAAGGCTCAGAAAAGATTCACAGAAATATCACTTACTCTGGGGGGTTTAAGTTATAAGGAGAGATTAGATAGGCTGAGACTGTTTTCCCTGGAATGAAAGAAAATGAGGGATGATCTGATAAAGGTTGCTAAAATTAGGAGAGGCATGGATATGTTGCATAATTACAGTCTATTTTTCCCATGGTAGAGAAATCTAAAACAAGAAGTATAGATTTAAGGTGGCAGGGGTAAGATTTAAATGGAATCTGAGGGACATGTTTTCATACAGAGGGTGGTGGGAATGTGGAACAAACTTCCAGAGAGGTGGTAGATGCCGATTCAAATGTAACATTTAAAAAATAATTTGGACAGGTATTTGGATTAAAAATGGTCAGAGTGATGATAGCCAAGCACAGGCAAATGGGATTACCATAGAAATGCATCTTGTTTCGCATGAAAATGATGGACCAAAAGACCTGCATAATGGTACAAATCAAAACCCTTTCTGAAGCCTTTGATAATGATTAAAGCCAAATTTATATTAAATATGTCTTTATAATTGATACATGTTAACAAGTGGTCAATAGGTTTCTGGATACAGCGCAAGTTATTGGATGAAATATTCAACTGAGGTCATTTTGAATATATTTAATATCCAGTGACATTTTCAAAATGAGGAGAGTTCTTGATACTTCTATTTAAACTGCAAACCTATAATTTAGTACCACTGAGCAAAAAGATTAACGGATCAATCGACAAATGAAAATCAAAAGTTTACAAAATTCTGCACATCAAGTTCAGAATGGAGTAGGTTAGAGATGAGAAAGTGACAAAAGAGTATCAGATAAGAAGAGTGAAATGTAAAGCCAGGGGGAGGGATATAGGCAAATGGGGAAGGGGGGGGGGGGGGATAGAAGGGAATTAAAGGATTTCAGAATGAGAGATGAGTGTGCAAATGAAAGGAGCAAGGTGACTGAGGTGGGATAGTGAAAGAGTGTGCATTTGAGTGTGTACTTAAAATTGGAGTGAAATAATCTGTGCTTAAAATTGGAGAATTCAATGTGTATACCCTTAGATACCCAATGCTACCCAAGTGGAATATGAGGTGCTGTGCTTTCAGTGTGCATATGGGCTCACTTTGGCAATGGAGGAAGCCAAGGACAAATATATTGACTTTTAGCTGTGACAATATATTTTGTACAGTTTAGTTCATTGTCACGTGTGCCAAGGTACAGCAAAAAGCTTTTTGATGTGTACTATCCAATCAGTATGAAGACTGTACAGGATTACAATCGAGCTGACCACAGTGTACAGATACAGGGTAAAGGGAATTATGTTTAGTGCAAGGGAAAGTCCAATTAAACATAGTCCGAGGGTCTCCAATGAGGCAGAAGGTAGCTCAAGGCCACTCTCTAGCTGGTGATAGGATGGTTCAGTTGCCTGACAACAACTGGGGAGAAACTGTCTCTGAATCTGGATCTATGCGTTTCCACACTTCTGTACCTCTTGCCTGATGCGAGAGAGGAGAAGAGGGGGTGGCCAGGGTGAGACATATGCTTGACTATGCTGGTGGCCTTGCCGAGGCAGCGTGAAGTGTAAATGGAGTGAATGGAAGGGAGGTTGGTGTGTGTGATTGTATGGGCTGCGCCCACAATTCTCTGCAATTTCTTGCGGCCTTGGATGGAGCTGTTCCCAAACCATGCTGTGATGCATTCCAATAAATTGCTTTCTACGCCACATCTGTAGAAGTTGATGAGAGTTGTTGGGGACAAGACAAACCTCCTAAGCCTTCTATGGAGATAAAGGCTTTATTTGGCATTGCACCTATATGGCTAGTCCAGGGTAAGTTTGGAACAAATGCTTGGAAAGTTTATACACCTCCTTTGACTTTTAGCTGTGTCACTATATTTTGTGTGGTTTAGTTTAGTTTATTGTTACAAATAATGTTTAGTGCAAAATAAAGTCCAGTAAAGTCCAACTAAATATTGTCCAAGGGTCTCCAATGAGGTAGAAGGTAGCTCAGGACCGCTCTCTAGCTGGTGTTAGGATGGTTTAGTTGCCTGATAACAGCTGAGAAGAAACTGTCTCTGAATCTTTACAAGTTGCTGGCAATATTTACTCTTAGGAATTTGAAGCTTTCAGCCATCTCTGCTTTGGCACCATCAATGTATACTCGGGTATGTGTACCGCTTCACCTCCTGAGCTTGATCACTACCTCCTTTGTCTGCTGACATTGAGAGAAAGGTTATTGGCTTGACATGAGATTATGAGGTTCTCATTCACCTTCCTGCACTCCATCTCGTCATTATTTGATATCCAGCCCACAATGTGGTAATTAGCGAATTTGTAAATGTAGTCGGATTTGTACTTGACTGCACAGTCGTGGGTGTATAAAGAAAGGGGCTGAGAACTCATTCTTGCACCAGTATTGAGGATTATCATAGAGGATGATTTGTCCCTTATTCTCACTGATTATGGTCTGTTGGTCAGGAAGTCAAGGATCCAGTTGCAAAGATAAATCATATAAAATCATATGATCATTTTATCGTTATGAGAGTATTGCAAAGGATTTTCTGCAGGTTGAACTTGTTAGGTCATTTGAACCTTTGGAAATATGTTGTAGCTGTCTCAAGAAAACAGTGTTGGTTTCTGAAAAATAATTCCGGCACAGTAGATAGGACATTTCTGCTGTTGATGTTTAAGGAGAATCTTTTCAGAAAGCAAATCCCTTTACAATGTGAAAGATCTACCAACCTCACCTTAAAGTATTTGGTGTTGAACAGAAGTGTTTTCTTATTTAGCAGTGCATGATTGATTAGAAGTTACAATTTAACAAAGTTGGCAAGTTTGGAATGGTCATAAATCAAATTCTAAAAGACATTAGTCTGATATCTATCATTGAATCGTAAAGATATATTGTACAAAATACAACTATTTGGCCCCTTATTTCCATTCCAGTCAAAACAACCTGCATTAATCCCATCTCCCATTTCTTGGTTCAAACAACAAACCTCTATGTCTACAGAGCGTGGGAGGAAACCAAAGATCTCGGAGAAAACCCCCGCAGGTCATGGGGAGAATGTACAAACTCCGTACCGAGCAGCATTCCTAGTCAGGATCGAACCCGGGTCTATGGTGCTGTAAGGCAGTAGCTTTACTGATATGCCACCGTGCCATCCTAACATTAATCAGTAAATTTCAGAGCTCCATCACTCTTTGGATGAAAATAAATCCTTATCTACCTTTAATCCTTCTATTGTTTACCTTGCATCAATGCTTATACTGTAGTTTGTTGACTTTTAAAAAAAAAGAAAATTGGTTATTTTTGCATAATGAACTATTGTATTTAATATGTCTCCATTTTTTTTTTAAAGTTTCACTTTCAGGATCTGAGCATCACAGCAAAGCCAGGATTTATTGTCCATCTTTAATTATGTTTGAAATGCTGGTGGTGAATCACCTACTCAAACTGCTGCAGCCTTGTTGAATCTACACCCATTGTGCTATTAGGTTGGCAGTTTCAGGATTTAGACCCAAATATGATGAAGGACAAGCAATACATCTCAAATTTACAGTTTACTGTATAGTCACGTGTGCCGAGGTACTTCCGTGCTATCCAGTCAACGGAAAGGGCCTGTCCCACTTGGTGATTTTTTTCGGTGACTGCCAGCATCGTTGACTGACATATCAGGTCACCGAAAAAGTTGCGGCGTGACACGGCATAACGTGGCGGTGTTTAAGTGTCGCAACATTTTTCGTCGCCGCTGGATTTTGAAATGTTCAAAAATTTTCGGTGACCCTGATACGTCAGTCAATGACGCCGGCGTGAAAAATTCGCCAAGTGGGACAGGCCAATGAGCCATTGGTGAAGCCAGCAAAGTCTGATCAAGGATAGTCTGAGGGTCAAAAATGAGGTCGATAGTAGTTCAGAGCTGCTCTCTGGTGGTGGTAGGATGCTTCAGTTGCCTGATACCCAGCTTTGAAGATGTCCTTTAATCTGGACGTGTGTATTTTCAGCTATACCTTTTGCCTAATGAGAGAGGGGAGAAGATGGAAATGGCCAGGATCAAAGACAAGTTGATGGAGAGAGACCTGTAGACAGTGATGTTCCCATGCAATTTCTGCCCCTGTCCATTTTAATGGTAATTTGCACAGGTTTAGAGTGTGCTGTCAGAATAACACATGCAAGTAAACGTAGTGTATTTTTAGAGCACACACTGTTGGTGGTGGAGATAATACATGCTAAGAGTGGTTGATCACATGCTAATTAAGTGGGCTGCCTTGTGCTGGATAACACTGAGGTTCTCACGGTAGTTGGTGCTGCACTCATCCAGATAGGTTTTTTAGTTTAGTTTTGAGATACAGTGTGGAAAACAGGCACTTCGGCCCATAGAGTCTGCGTCGACCAGCGTTCCCCGTTCACCAACAGTATCCTAAGCTCTAGTGCCAATTTTTAAAATTTTACCAAGCTTAGAAACTTACACACCTGAGGTAGGCACAAAATGCTGGAGTAACCTCAGAAGAAGGGTCTCGATCCGAAACGTTACCCATTCCTTCTCTCGCCTGTCCTGCTGAGTTGCTCCAGCATTTTGAGTCTGCCTTCGGTTTAAACCAGCATCTGCAGTTCTTTCCTGCATAACTTACAAACCTGTACGTATTTTCACCACTATGTTGTAATCTAAGAGAAGATTGTGGTGGAGGGGGGAGGGAGTGCACAATAGTTTATAAAACCCAACTAAATTATGATGGACTTGGGTGGGATTCCTGTTTACAAGATTTTTGCTCACGTAGAAGTGAATATAATCCCCTTGAATATCAAAGCCATAGTTGGTACTCGCTGCATTTGGAATTGCATTTAGAATGATAAACTTGAACAAGGTACAAGAGCTCATAATAACCAGCAAATGCCTAATTTAAGATACACATGAAACTATCATGTGGGGAGAAGATCAGATGAGCTGGGCATGAGAAAATTGATCATAAACAGGGACAAATATACCTTTTTGAGTTCTGTCAAAATTAAAAAATCTTCAATACAAAAAGGTCGACAATGGGGATTATTATTTTTTAAATCCGCTGCTGTTCAGTGCAGATGACATTTAGCAACGTTTCAGTGTTTATGCCCATATCTGGCAGATATACTGCCCTTTCAAAAATTGGACAGGCACTTACTGTCTATATTTCACACATTTGATGATACCAGCAACGTGCATTTTGTGCATTTCCAAATCAGTAATGGAAGTTAAATCAAAAGGTTGCATTCTATGACCTTGATTGTCCACTCATCTTAAGCAAGATTTATATCATGCAGGGCAGGTACTATACATGAATTGATAGGTATCCTTTGGGACATAATTTTCATTTTCACTGATTCCCCCAGTGTTGATTAAAATGTGCTGCCCTTTTGCAGCTGAGCAGCATTGGCAAAGGTCGTGGTGTCTCTGCACGAGATGCTGTGATTTATGGGTTCCATGGCACCGCCTTAATGGGGATGCTCTATATCGCAGGGACCAATTACCCAATGCTGCCTCTCTTTCTGTTATTTTTTAATCTCCGTCTATTATGCTTCCTAATCTACATATTTGTGTGTATTGTTTACCATCACTTTTTTAAATCTCGTCCGTTATCTTTCCCACCCTTCATATCAGTTTGTATGGTTTACCATCACACACTAACTTAGACAATAGACAATAGGTGCAGGAGTAGGCTATTCGGCCCTTCGAGCCAGCACCATATCCCCTGACTCCGCTATCTTTAAGAGCCCTATCTAGATCTCTCTTGAAAGTATCCAGAGAACCGGCAGAGAATTTCACAGACTCACAACTGTGTGAAAAAGCATTTCCTCATCTCCGTTCTAAATGGCTTAACCCTTATTCTTAAACTATGGTCCCTGGTTTTGGACTCCCCCAACATCGAGAACATGTTTCCTGCCTCTAGTGTGTCCAAACCCTTAATAATCTTATATGTTTCAAAAGATCCCCTCTCATCCTTCTAACTTCTCAGTGAAGAAACTGTAAATGGCATGGCTACTGTGAGCTGAGACAGAAGATTCAACCTGTGAATTAACAAGTTTATTTCCAATGGTTAGAAATAGTATAAAATCATAATGGGAATATCTTAAAGCAATAATGCCTAACTAAGCGAATTTTACCTTTGGACCAAAACAGACACAATATACTGGAGCAACTCATGAGGGGGGTCCAAGTTGGAGATGGGAGAAGGGGTCATCAATAGGGGATGAGGACTCTTTCCCATGGAAAAACGCTTGGATGCAAAGGTGACGGAATAAGAGCTCCTCATCATGACGGACGCGGAACTCATTGAGATGGGGACGTGACTTCTGTTTTCCGACATCTCCCTACCATTTCTAGACTCACTATCTCCATCGCAGGTAACAGACTACTGACCGACATCTACTTCAAACCGACTGACTCCCATGGCTATCTGGACCACACTTCTTCCCACCTTGCTCCCTGTAAGGACGCTGTCACCTACTCCCAATTCCTCCATTTAAGCTGCATCTGCACCCAGGATGAGGTGTCCCACACCAGGGCATCGGTGATGTCCTCATTCTTTAGGGAACGGGGGTTCTCCTCTTCGACTGTAGATGAGGGTCTCACCAGGGTGTCCTCTATATCCCATAGCTCCACTCTCACTCCCCATCCCCCCACGTGTAACAAGGACAGAGTCCCCCTTGTCCTCGCCTTCCACCCTACCAGCCGTCACATACAACAGATAATCCATCGACATTTTTGCCACCCCCAACGGAATTCCACCACTGGCCACATCTTTCCAACTCCTCCCCTGTCGGCTTTCCACAGAGACCGTCTGTAACTCCATGGTCAATTTGTCCCTTCCCACCAAAACCACCCCCTCCCCTGTTACTTTCCCTTGCAACCGTAGGAAATGCTACACTTGTCGCTTTACCTCCCCCCTCGACTCCATCCAAGGACCCAAGCAGTCTTTCCAGGTGAAGCAGAGGTTCATCTGCACCTCCTCCAACCTCATCTATTGCATCTGCTGTTCTAGGTGCCAACTGCCCCACATCGGTGAGACCAAGCGCAGGCTTGGCGATCGCTTCGCCCATCATCCCCGCTCAGTTCGCGTTAACCAACCTGATCTCCCGGGGGCTCAGCACTGCAACTCCCCCTCCCATTCCGAATCCAACCTGTCCTAGGCCTCCAACATGGTCAGATTGAGTCTCAACACAAATTGGAGGTGCAGCAGCACCTCATATTTCACTTGGGTAGTTTACACCCCATCGGTATGAACACTGACTTCTCCAATTTCAGGTAGTCCTTGCTTTCTCCCTCCTTTCCCACCCCTTCCCAGCTCTCCCACAGTCCACTGTCTCCATCTCTTCCTTTCTTCTTCCTGCCCCCCTCCCACCCCCACATCAGTCCGAAGAAGGGTCTCGACCCAAAACATCACCTATTCCTTCGCTCCATTGATGCTGCCTCACCCACTGAGATTCTCCAGCATTTCTGTCTACCTATGGTGTCTGAGATTGAGGTCTGTGTGGAGACTGAACTGTGAAGTGCATGGCAGGATTGCAAAGCTATTTTAAGCCCTGCCTGTTTGACTCGTACAAAATTCATGCTGCTGGCTCATTATCTTGACTTCAGTTTCTAAACAGCTAACAACACTTCATTACCAGAATGCATAGCTACGGGGCTCAATTTTGTTAAATGCCTGAAGGGCCTGTCCCATGGCGATTTTTTCGGCGACTGCCGGCATCATTGTCTGACGTATCAGTTCACCGTGAAATTTGCGGCATGACCCGGCGAGATGCGGCGGTGACACGGCGTGAAGACGTATTGACGCGCGGTGTCTCCTCAAGTGTTGCCGATTTTTTTTTTTTTGTCGCCGCTAGATTTTGAAATGTTCAAAATCTTTCGGTGACCCTGATACATCAGTCAATTGGGACAGGCCCTTAACACAAGTTGCAGTGACCTGCTGCTGATTAAATGTGTGGGAAGGAACTACAAATACTGGGTTATGCTGAGGTACTACATCCACACCAGTAGACACAAAATGCTGGAGTAAGTCAGCGGGTCAGGCAGCATCTCTATAGAATAGGAATAAGTGCTGTTTCGGGTCAAGACCCATCTTCAGACTGAGAATCTGGAGAAAGGGAAACTGGAGGTATGAAAATGCACAAAACAAATCAGAGCCAGCACTGATGACCAAGGAAAGGTGGAGCCCACAATGCTCCATTGTTGGCTGTGGAAGAGGTGACAATGATATGGATGCAAACAGTGGAACTAGCAGGACTGTTTGGGGCGAGATGGAGAGAGAAGGAATGCATGGGTCACCTAAAATGAGATAAATCAATATTCATGCTGTGGGTTATAAGCTGCCCAAGCGAGATATGAGGTACTGTTCCTCGAATTTGCATGTGTCCTCACTCTGATAGTGAAGGAGGCCCAGGACAGGATGATCAGTATTGGAAGGGAAGTCCTCAACCCGAAACGTAACCTATTCCTTTTATCCAGAGATGCTGCCTAACCGGTTGAGTTACTCCAGCATTTTGTTTCTATCTGCTGCTGATTAATGTCATGCTTGCAGCTATTAAGGGAAAGCTGTGCATCATCCACTACCCTGTCATGGAACATGGAGGCCACCCAAAACCTGAGGTGCTGCACCAAATGCTTCCATAAATTAAAAGGCGAGGAACTGACATTTAATATCCCACAGGGACACTGGTCTTGTTAATGGTTATGGCAGTGGGAGGAGGTTGCATTGAACAAAATGCAGTTTGTGACAGTAATCACCAGTATGGTGCACCAGCACCTCTAAAAAGTTAAATATTGTTATTGTGTCCGACCATATGACACTATGTTCATTAATTGTGCCCACCTGCACATTTTTGTCCACAAAAGTAAAGCACTGGCCACTGGTGTGGATGTAGTACTTCAAGAAATTAAATGACTCTGGTCATTTTTATCTTATCTTCACCAACTGCGACATTAGTCAGCTACATTGTTTAATGCCATGCCCTCCATCATACAACTAACAACTGTATTCAGCAGGACTCTTTACGCTTGGGTGCTTATTGCTACTCCCCACTTCCCTACACAATCTCACGGCTTCCAGAGCTGGAAATTCACAATTAGGCTGACATTTCTCCTGGACACTGTGCCAGTTGGTACCCAACATAATTCCCATTCTCTTGCAGGTGAAGACAGCACAATAGTGGTGCCAGTGCAACAAACCTGTTGGGAACAAACGCATGCTCATTGGCGCACTGCCCTGAAGGAGAGAGTGCTGATTATTATTGGTCATAGTTATGGTGCAGGGATAATTGAAGATGATGGTACGCCTAATTCCTCTTGACCCATCCCACATCCCCTCCATCCCAGATCCGTTTCTGAATTGCAAGGTACAAATGATGTAACCATCTTTTATTTTCCTTCGTCCAATTCACTCTAATTTTCACCTGTCGGGAAGAAAACACCCTTTCAATCAATCTGATAACTGCAGGCCCACTAAGATATGGGGATATCTATGCATGTTTGCATGGTAGCTGAGGGAACGGGGTTTGCATGTGATTAGTCGATGGCTGCGTAAACTATAGCCAGGAAAGAACAAAAGGGAAGCATGATTACCAGCCTCACTGTGGCCATCCAATGTACTCTGATCTGGTCTTCAATGAAATGGCCTGACACAGATAATTAAAAATAAGCAAAACATTATACTTAGTGGATATCAATGCATAAACAATCAAGGAACTTGGGGGATTCCAGCACTAACCTTTACATAGAGTCTGAGCTGATCATTTTCAACATGGAAGTGGTAAACCCCATTATTGGGCCTATCACCGTACCAGTATGTAGAATCCAATGGCCAAGATCTCAGTTTTCCCTTCTGCACTATCAGAAATATTGAGTGTTTACCAGAAGCCAAGAACTAAAATACAACTGTAGACTGTGTAAAATGACTGCAGATTACTAACACTGTAGCGATGCTATCCTCGGGGCAGACGGTGTGGAGAACGTTTTTCCTGCCTCGGAAGGTGTGTATTTACAATGGTACCAATTGCTTGAGTGCCAGCTGATCCAGTTGCTTGAGTGAGTGCCAGCTAATCCAGACAGCAGCTGTTTATGGCACAACAGCACAAGTTAAAGCTGGGCTACCAAGGTCAGAGCTGCTTGAGGTGGTCCTTCAGGAGCATCTGAAGCCACTTCCACTGCTGGTTGGCGGTGGTTTACCGAAGAAGCAGAAGGAAAGGCAGAGATACACAAAAGACATTCACTGAGAGAATCCAAAAGGCAATTGATTCATCTTATGTATCCAGGCTTGGGTTTATTATTGCCACATATACTCAGGTACACTGATTTGTCCTGCATGCTATCCAACCTGATCAGATATATTATACATAAATACAATTGTCAAACTCAAATACAATAGGTAGAGCAAAGGGGAAGATATAGCTCTCAGCTTTTTAGCACATTAATTCAATTTGCAAAGCACAATGTCTGCAAACGGATAGAGGTAAATCAGCCAGTACTGTAGCTTATGGAAGGACTGTTTAGAAGCCTGAATGCAGGGGGAAGAAGTTCTGGACACCCTATAACAGGTAGAATGTGGATGCTTTGGAAAGGGTGCAGAGGAGGTTTTGCAGAATTATGTTTAATTTGGGGTTATTAGCTACAGGGAGAGGTTGGATATACTAGGTTAGTGTTCTTTCGTTCTGGGGAGAGCTGATAGAAGTGTATACAATTATGAGCGAGTAGACGGTCAGAATCTTTTGTTCCAGGATGTAAAACTCAAATACTAAAGGGCATTTAGTAACTTGTCAATTTCTTTGTTGAACTAAATTAAGGCGCATGTTGCAATCAAAAGCACTTGAACAATGGGTTGGGAAGAAAGCCAAACTGTAAGAAAGAGGGCGGGTGATGGGATATAGTTTAAAGGAGATGTGTTGGGCAAGTTTTTTTGCACAAACAGTGGTGAGTGCCTGGGGTGGTGATTGAGGCAGATACAATAGTGCCATTTAAGAAAATATTGGATAGGCCAATGCATGTGCATAGAATGGAAAGACATGAATAATGTGTAGGCAAATAAGAGTTGGTCATGGCATTTTATTCAGCACAGACATTGTGGGTTGAAAAGCCGGCTCTTGTGCGTAGAGGTATTTGTGGCCTTTTGGCTGGCTCATCAATGTGGTTAATTCATGACAGATCATTGGTAATATTAATGGCAAGTAACTTGAAGCTTGATTTGATTCATAATTATGATAGACCGCAGGGCACGGACACTTCATCCATTTCACCACTAACTTCCATCCGGCACTCAAATTCACCTGGACCATTTGCGACATCTTCCTACCGTTTCTTGACCTCACTATATCCATCGCAGGTAACAGACTACTGACCGACATCTATTATAAACACACTGACTCCCATGGCTACCTGGACACACTTCTTCCTACCCTGTTTCCGGTAATGACTCTATCCCCTACTCCGAATTCCTCTATTTGTGCTGCATCTGCACCCAGAATGAGGTGTTCCAAACCAGGGTATCGGCGATGTCCTCATTCTTTAGGGAACAGGGGTTTCCCCTTTCTTCTGTTGTTGAGGCTCTCACCAGGATCTCTTCTATACCCCGTAACTCTGCTCTCACTCCCCATCCCCCCCTCTCGTAACTAGGACAGAGTCCCCCTTGTCCTCACCTTCCACTCCACTGGCCGGCACATACAACAGATAATCCTCCAACATTTTCACCACCTCCAACGGGATCTCACCACTGGCCACATCTTCTCAGCTCCACCTCTATCAGTTTTCCGCAGAGACCACTCCCTCCATAACTCTCTGGTCAATTTGTCCCTTCCCACCCAAACCTCCCCCTCCCCTGGCACTTTCCCTTGCAACCGCAGAAAATGCTACACTTGTCGCTTTACCTCCCCCCTTGACTCCATCCAAGGACCCAAGCAGTCTTTCCAGGTGGTTCACCTGCATCTCCTCCAACCTCATCTATTGCTTCCGCTGCTCTTGGCGTCAACTGTTCCACATCGGTGAGACCAAGCGCAGGCTCGGTGATCGCTTCGCCCAACACCTCTGCACAGTTCACATTAACCAACCTGATCTCCCAGTGCCTCAGCACCAATTCCCCCTCCCATTCTGAATCTGACCATTCTGTCCTGGGCCTCCTCCAAGGCCAGAGTGAGTCCCACCGCAAATTGGAGGAGCAGCAGCACCTCATATTTCACTTGGGCAGTTTACACCCCAGCGGTATGAACATTGACTTCTCCAATTTCAGGTAGTTCTTGCTTTCTCCATCCTCCCCTCCCCATTCCCAACTCTCCCACAGCCCACTGTCTCCACCTCTTCCTTTCTTCTTCCAACCCCCCCCCCCACATCAGTCTGAAGAAAGGTCGTGACCCGAAACATCACCTATTCCTTTGCTCCATAGATGCTGCCTCACCCACTGAGTTTCTCCAGCATTTTTGTTTACCATAAATATGATAGAGCCTAATATTTAGTAATAATAATTCAGCATACACTGAATGATCAAGTAGAGGACATGCGACCTTCTCTGAAGCCTACAGTAATAGTCCATGTGTACCATGTATATATAATGGTCCAGGCTTTGGAACCATTTGGTTCAGCTTTTGGAATATTAATAGTTGTATGCATGTTTCAGGACCACACAGGGATGAGGAGCTAAATTTAGAAATGTATTCCAAAATGCCATTATTCTGCCATGTGCCTGGAATATGGTGGGCAGAACACGATGAAAGCATTTTGTTAATGCCCTGGTATTTGGTAGTTACCATGAAAATCTTTGGGGTGTAGTTGAATATTCAAAGAGAGAAATTGTAGCAGTTATTGTTTGGTTGCACATTCAGAGGTGGAGCATTCAATGGATATGTTTCAGCCAAGAGAAAGCTGACAATATCAGCAAACCTCCAAAGACACGTTGCCGTCTATACGTTACTCAAGGAATAGGGAAGATCTGCAAAGTTTACTATTGCAGTAGTGAGCTGTATAATAGGATACATTGTTGATGACTCCAGCCAAGAGTAGCCCTGAGTTGTAATATTTGAGCACAATCTTTAGAGACTGCAGAATGCTCTGAGCACTAACATGTAGCAAATTTATAGTTCATTTCGGGAAGAAGCAAGAACCCTGGCAAGACCAGCATTTGTTGCCTTTTGCAAATTGACCCTGAGAAGGTGGCAGCAAACTACTGTTTTGAACTGCTATAATCCTAGTGATGGTGCTGTCTTGGTGATAGAGGTTATGGGGGTTGGCATTGCCATTGCCATAGTCTGTGCAAATAACTGAATTGCATTAGTAAATCGCCTGCACTATAACCATGGTCCACAAAAAACTGCAGCTTTTCCTCTTTGCTACCATCTTGGTGGTCAAGAGGAATGGGAACCAGTGCATCATTTGACCAGTAAACTGAAATGGCGAATGAATCAATTTGAATCATAGTCGTACAGTACAGTAAAGGACCTTTTGGCCACCACATCTGTGCCACCCTATTTGCCCTTAATCTCCCTATTGCCCTGCAAACTCAAGTGATTGTCTAAATATCTCCTAAATGTTGTAATAATATCTGATTCTACCACCTCTTCTGGTAGTGAGTTCTTGATCTCAACCACTATTTGTGTAAAAACAGCGTGTAATCTCGTCACTCAGATGTGTCCATTTTCTTGATCATGATTGTGGCATTCCAAGAGATTCCTTCTTTCTACTCTTTTTCCAAGATATGGATATTGAGATTTTAGATTTCTGACTGAATTTGC
Organism: Okamejei kenojei; assembly: GCA_035221665.1. Classification (NCBI taxonomy): domain Eukaryota; kingdom Metazoa; phylum Chordata; class Chondrichthyes; order Rajiformes; family Rajidae; genus Okamejei; species Okamejei kenojei. The sequence continues at coordinate 78,485,515 of CM069138.1, read as the reverse complement.
AGTCACCTGCATTTTAATATTCCAGCAAACTAACTTTGCCAGGGCCATGTTATTTTTGAGATTGGATATTGCCTTCTCGATTTGTAATTGGTTGTGAATGGGAGCAAATGTGATGTGTGTGTGATGGAGTCCAGAGGAAAAGATGACTGGAAACCAGGCTCTGGTGCTTAAGGAATGATTGCAAGCATACAGGTAGATAACGCAGAAGGATCTTGATTAGCTGGCATGTGGGCTGAAGGAAAGCTAATGGAGTTTAATACAGATAAGTGCAAGGTAGTGCATTTTGGTAAAGTCAAACCAGGCCATAACCTTACCAATGAATGTTTGGGCCCTGGGGAGTGTTGTAGAGCAGAGGGATCTAGGAGTACATATTGTAGTTCCTGAAAGTGGTATCACTGGTGGTAATAAAGGCTTTTGATATATTGGCCTTCATCATGCAGAGCATTGTGTATTGACGTTTGGTCAGTGGTACAAGACATTGGTGGGTCTACATTTGAGTCCTGTGTTTAGTTTAGGTCACCCTGCTAAAAGAAGGGATGTCATTAAGCTGGAAAGAGCACAGAGAAGATTCACGAGGATGTTGCCAAGGCTAGGGTCTTAGTTATAGTGAGAGATTGGACAGGCTAAGACTTCATTCATTGGAGGGCAGATGGCTGCGGGATGATCTCATAGAGGTGTTTAAAATCATGAGGGGAATAGATAGAGTGATTCCACAGTGTCTTTTAGCCAGGATAGAGAAATCAAGAACCAAAGCTTCAAGGCTAGAGGGACAAGATTTAATAGCAACCAGAGGGGCAAATTTTTCACTCAGAGGGTGGTGGGTGTATAGAACAAATTGCCAAAAGAGGTAGTTAAGGCATGTACTATAATAGCATTTAAAATAATGCATGGACAGGTACATAGCTAGAAAATGTTTCAAGATAAATTGGCCAAACATGAGGAAAGGCGACTTGCTTAGATGGGACATTTTGGGGGTGATGGAGCCTGTTCCCATGATATATATATATATATATATATATATATATATATATATGTGCAGGCACAGGCACAGGCACACTCCCCACGACCTCGCATCTTCCTCATTCGGTTACCAATTCCTGAGCACTATCTCAACCCATTCCTGAAATTATTCCTGTTGTTGACTCCAGCCACAAATCCACCAATATTCGAACCTCCCATTTTTGTTGCAGACTTGTCCCGTTCCCACCCTTAATTATGGAATAGGACAGCACAGGACTTTCAACTCACATTGCCTGCGCCAAACATGATGCCAATACCTTCTTATTTGCCTGCACATAATCTATTCCCTGCACATCCATGTGCCTATCCAAATATCTCTTAGATGTCACTATTGTTTCTGCTTCAACCATCACCCATGATAGTGCATTCCAGGTGCCCACTATCCTCTGTGTAAAATAAAAGAACCCACACATTTATCTACATAGTTTTAAAATGGACTCCTCTCTAAATTTGATCAATTATTTCCTCAGATTTTTAATAAAATTGTTCACAAAACAGACTGTTTAAAAAAAAATCAAACCGTTACGGCGGCAGCTGCGGATGTCACAATGCCCTTGCTCGTTGCATCTCTCCCCCCCCTCTCTACATACTTTTAAAACGTGTGTGTGTGTGTGTGTGTGTGAGAGAGAGAGAGATTCGGAAATGGACTCCTCCCTAAATTTGATCAATTATTTCCTCAGATTTTTAGTAAAATTGTTCACAAAACAGACTGTTTAAAAAAAAATCAAACCGTTACGGCGGCAGCTGCGGACGCCACAATGCCCTTGCTCGTTGCATCTCTCCCCCCTCTCTCTCTCCCCCCTCTCTCTCCCCTCCCCTTTCTTTCCTCCCCTCTCTTTCCTCCCCTTCCTCTCTCTCTTCCCCTCCATTTCTCTCTTCACCCTCCCTCCCTGTCCCCCCCTCCCTCCCTCTCTTCCCCCTCCCTCCCTCTCTTCCCCCTCCCTCCCTCTCTTCCCCCTCCCTCCCTCTTCCCCTCCATCTCTCTCTCTCCCCTCCCCCTCTCTCTCTCTCTCTCTCTCTCTCTCCACTCCCTCTCTCTCTCTCTCTCTCCCCTCCCTCTCTCTCTCCCCTGTCTCTCCCCACCCCCCCCAAAACTAACCCCCCCTCTCCTAAACCCCCTCCCCTTCACCCCCTCCCCTTCACCCCATCCCCTCCCCCTCCCTCCCCCCCCCACCTCTCCCCCTGCGCCTGCGAGTTGGGGGCTATGCGTCAGTGGATAGGGCGGTTATGGGGTAAAAGGAGAAAATTAATAATATTAATATAATATCAAGGGGGGTAGTTAGTGTGTGTGTGTGGGTGGTTAGTGTGTGTGATGCCACATGCTACACCCCCCTCCCCCCCCCCCCCCCGCAAACACGCGTTGGGGAATAGACCCAACGGATCTGCACTTGGTCTAGTCTTCTTTAAACTTTGCCCCATCACCTCTTAAAACCACACACTCTAATATTTGATATTTCCATCCTGTGGAAAAGGTTTCAGTCTGTTTACCCTGTCTATGCCTACTTCTATCTTCATCTATCAGGCCTCCCCACAACTGGCATTCCAGAGAGGTCTACCCAACCTCTCCTTGTCGGTAATACCATGTAATCCAAGCATCATTCTGGTATACCTCCTCTGCACCCATTCCAATGACTCCACACCCTTCCTCTGTAGGGGCCATCAAAACTGCACACAACGTTCCAAGTGTTGTTCGGCCCGCGTGTCCGCTTCAACCAGCTATCACCTGGCATACACTAGCTCTATCCTCCACGTTTTGGACAATTTACAAATTTCACCAAAGCCAGTTAACCTACAAACCTGCACGTCTTTGGAATGTGGGTGGAAACCGGAGCACCTGGAAAAAAAACGCAGTCGCAGGGAGAACCTACAAACTCTGCACACATAGCACCCATAGTCATGCTCGGACCTGGGTCTCTGGTGCTGTAAGGTAGCAACTGGAACTTGGAAAGGTGTTAGTTTATGGCTGATCACTGGTCGACGCAGACTCAGTGGGCAGAAGGCCTGCTTACACGCTGTATCTCTGAAGTCTAAAGTAAAGGTGGAGTTAGTGGTCAGATGCACCAGCAACTAGCAAATTCCCAAGTCCCATGCAGCACTGCATAGGCAAGAATTTCAGAAAGCACCTCAGCGAGTCAGCAATTCTTTATGAAGCCAGTGGTTACCAACCAACTCATTCTTGCCCATTATCAATAAATATATTTTATTTTGAATTTTGCTACTTCTTTCGAGAAGATTAAGTCTACTGGTAAAGCAACGATGTTTGTTACCCTGCAATGTTTCACAGAAGAGAAATTACTATTTTCTGTATACGCCCACAGAAAGCTTTTAATTAGTTAGTTCTTATGATCATGTTTATGCATGTGTTACATAATTACAGACAACTGTAGGATTTTTGCCTAAAAATACTTAGTGGTTGTTGCAGAACTTTCAAGGCACCTGTCCAAGTGTTGTTTGCTTCACAATTACTACATTGCTTGATGTAACATAACCTCTAGAGGTCACCAAGATTACAATTATTGTATTAGGATTCAGCCTGGAAGATAATTCTATACTTACTCAAGTTGACCAAGTTTAGGGGTGGAATTGTGAGGAAAAAACTATTTTTCTCACAACCTCACTTAACCATTACAATGTTATTGCTGATAATGAATAATGTTTGTGAAAGAAGGAAAATTAACTGATTTTGTTGCAAAAGACACTGCAGGTAGTTTAGTCCGAAAAGATACATTTTACTTTCCTGATTTAGTGGTAGATTAATTGTATAATCTGCAGGAGGTGGAAGCTGTAAATTGTAGAATGCACATAGTCTGCAAACTGATTTGGCTCAGTGCTTTTACATCTTAGGTAGGGATCCACTCCAGTACCAATGAGAGATTACAATTCACAATCCAAAGTAGGAAATCCTTCACATTGAAGGACGGCTGCATAGATTAGTAGGCCATATTTCAGATGCAATGAAACTTTGGCGATTCTTTCACAAAGATTCTCGGAAATCTCAGAGGATTTTCAGAGGAATCTCATAGGACTCTAGGGGGGCACAGTGGTAGAGTTGCTGCTTTACAACGCCAGAGGCATGGGTTCAATCCTGACTGCAGGTGCTCCCTGTACAGAGTTTGGATGCTCTCCCTGTGACTACATTGTTTTTCTCCGGATGCTCCGGTTTCCACATTCCAAAGATGTACATGTTTGTGGGTTAATTGTCTTCTGTAAATTGTCCCAGGTGTAGAGGATAATTCCTAGTGTGTACGGCTTGATCACTGGTTGGTGCAGACTCGGTGGGCCGAAGGGCCTCTTTCCACACTGCAGTCTTAAAGTCTAAAGAAAAGTCTAAAGAATACTTGTTGTCAGTTGTTGTTAGTTTATCCCAACCAACATCTGATGTCAGTCTCTGACACACCAATCGCAACATCACCCACCACATGCCAACCTACCGCTTGTGTCTGTCCTCCCAGCCTGCCTCAGATATTTAGTGACTATTGATGACTGAAACACGCACACCAATTTTCATTCCTTTCCACAACTTCTCTCCAGCCAAGGCATTTCTCCCACAAACTGGCCTGATCTTGCCCCGAACCCGATCTTAACTGTGACACAGTCTATATTTGGTGCATGGTTGAATGCCACTGGATTTATTGTGCGTTGGCAGATATTTATCCCTCAAGTCAAGATTATTCAGGCTGGAGATAGATACAAAAAGCTGGAGTAACTCAGCGGGTCAGACAACATCTCTGGAGAGAAGGAACCGGTGATGTTTCGGATCAAGACCCTTCTTCAGATGGTCTGAACCAAAACAGTTGGTGGCGCTGCGAGCCGGCTGCCCTGCCAGCAGCATGTTAGTTTTTTCCACTTCTTTTGGTTTTTTTTGTGTGTCCCAATGTGTGTTTTTAATGTTTCTCAGTGTGTCTTGTGTGGAGATCCCTGGAGAAGAGCTGCGACCGCCGGCCCTGCGGGGCTTCTGGCTGCGGCGCAGTGGGGACTTTAGATCTGCAACCGCTGGCCTGCGGCCTACACCATCTTGAAGCCACGGTGTCTGGTGAGGAAGCACCGATTCAGGACTTACCTTGTCTGCTCATCTGGCCGTCCGCAGCGGCAACTGCGGAGGGTTGTTGTCCCGACCACGGGGGGAAATGGAGGAGGACTGACAAAACGGTGATGCATGCTGTGGTGGATGTTTGTGTTAAATTTTTATTGTGTATTGTGTGTTCTTTTTTTAATTGTATCGCTGCTGGCAAGTTCATTTCACTGCACTTTATGTGCAAGTGACGAATACATCTGACTTGACTTGACTTGAACATCACCTATTCCTTTTATCAAGAGATGCTGTCTGACCCGCTGAGTTACTCCATCTTTTTGTGTCTCTTCGGTGTAAACCATCATCTGCAGTTCCTTCCTATACATTATTCAGGCTGGCGCAGGAGTGCATTCATCCCCCTGTGGCTTGATCATCAGTAATTTCCTAACATGTCAAGTACTGTTTTGGTAGTGAGTCCTCCACTAGCAAATTTAGCATCGCAGCACGTCCTAGATGTTGGGTGACATTAAATCAGTTTGCACACTAGGGTAAGGCCTTTCCTTTTTCCAGGCACCAAAGTAACTGTGTGAAGGAAGACCATCAAAATTAAGGCAACATTAAGATCTGGCCAGTTTGTGGGGGAAATAGACTGGACTGGAAAGAGGTTGCAGATAGGAATTAAGTTTGGAGTGCTGGTTTCTCTGATTATCAGTCACGGAGGATCTGTAGTGGGCCGGGAGGAGTGGCTGGTTGCGCAGAGACAGATTGTAAGTTGGGATGAGGTGACATGAGGTTCTCAATGGCATGTCAGAGACCTGCAAACCGATGTTGGATGGATAAACCAACTCAACTAATTTGGTTTGGATGATCGGGCTCTGGGGATTGGGTGAACATCATAAGCTCGAGTGGAGAGGTGTTCCAAGGAAAGGATAAACGTATGAAAAGATCTTTCCTACAGCAGGTTCCCAGTTCCAGGCTGGGAATCAGATAGGATTCTGCAGAGCAAGAACAAGCAAAACCTTTTAAAGCTGAGAGTATCCAACGACAGACATGCTTCAGAACAGTGAACTGATTTATTCCAGCAGCGTCCTATAGAAGTGATGAATAGATAAAGATGTAATGACATGTGTTGCTGGTGCAGAAACAGATTGATACATGTAAGCGTGATGTCTGATAGAAAGTGCCTGCCCCAATTTCCATGGTCGCTTAACTGATCTGGAAGTCTTTGCAATTGTATTCCTTGACATGCGTATTTGCATCACTGATATAAACAAAGGCATCGGATGATTGAATTTCTGCAATTTTATGTATTTAGTGCCACTCTGCTGAAGATAGTTGCGTGGAAAATGATGCATTTTAAAGTAATTATTTGCCTCAAGGTTGCTTTGGAACATCTTGAAAGGCTTTCCCTTTCTTCAGCTTAACCATGAACCAACTGCATCTCTCTTGTTGAAACCTTGACTGGTGCAGCATATGTTGTCAAAAAAATGCCTTCTGCTCTTCATAACTCAAGAAAGATTATAAACTGTATTGAATTAAATGTTTTGAGATTTTAACAATTGTGAAAGCACGGGTCATATGAGAAGAAACTACAGAAACACACCACAAGGGAACACAAGCTTCACATGGCCTTGGACAGGAGACAGCCCCTGAGCCACATCTGCCAATCAATCAAATACAGTCCAATCCTGTACCTCAATCTAATTTTCCTATCTGCTGAGGTTACAACATAGATTTACCAGAATTATAACTACATCAATTTACAAGTATAGTTTAATCAAAAACGGATTTCCTCAAATTTAGATAAAAGCATGATTTGAAATGTTTCAGATGTTCAGGAGAACTAATAGAGTAGCTAGAAAACCAATTTCCATTTGAGGTGTCCACAACCTGGCACTGTATGTTAAAGGTGGAGGAAGGTACTGTGGATGCTGGTTTACACCGAAGATAGAGACAAAATCAAAGATTTTCGACCTGTCACCCAATCCTTCTCTCCGGAGATGCTGCCTGTCTCACTGAGTTACTACAGCGTTTTGTGTCCATCTACTGGATGTAAAACATTATAGTCAAGTTTTTAAAGAGTTCAGAGATATTTGTGCACACAGTGGGTTGTAGATGTTTATCATGTAGTAATTGATATCAAACATTTTTAATTTTAAATGTGAGATTGACAGGTTTTCTTTTAATAATCAAGGTTTAAGAGGTGGTTTAAAGGTTAAAAAAGAAAGGTAAATGTGAAGTTGAGTACTCAGAGTTAAGTCACAGATCAACACGATGTATTGAATGTCAGAGCAACTGCAAGCAGATACAGTAGATTACTATTCCTCACTATAATGCCCACATTGAGTCACATATTTTTCAGTTTTATGACTTTCAGTTGAAACCTGCACTGTCATCCTCTGATAATTGCCTTCAGTGAGCATTAGATCTTTGCTAAGAAATAGCTTTCAAACGTCTGGATTTCAGTAGATTCCAAGACAATGCTTTAACACTGGTTAGCTGTATACGACTCGGATGCTATGCCACCAATCTGTGTTTAGTGCATTTAAGCTTAAAGTACCTTCAAGCAGCTTGTGTTCTGCTTTCAACACTGCTTTTATATGTGATGCCTGTGGATGGCCCGTGAGCTTTTCAGTTTCAGTCTGATTCCTCTTTAGAAGTTTGCTTTCCTGAGCCAAGGTAAATTTCTCCACCATTTCTAGATCTTACGAGGACTCCCAGCACTGCCATAATTTTCTTGTGTCCTCTAAGTTTTTAAATCCCAGAATGTGAATTCCCTGAAATGAATTCATTCTTCAATGCCTTTGCTTCAAATACTTTGGAATTCACTTTTCTACAATAGCTACAGTATCTCTACACTTGGACAACAGTTTGCAAAGGCTTCATACTGACTTCAGGTATGTTTTTTACCTTATTGTGAGGCTTGTGAGTAACTATGAACTCCATCCTATTGTCTCCTGCCTATTGCCTCTTTTGCATTCCTCGTTTGCCACCTGGACACATGGTACATCAGGAAACGATACCGTGGCTTTTTCATTGTTCCATTTGTACTGTAAGCGTGTTTTGATTGTTACTCTAGACCTGAGCCTACTTTTTCCAAATCTTCTCCATTTATCTTCCTCCTTTCTTCATTATTCATCATAACTTAACTTTTACCTTTCCCTTTTCAGATACTTGTCTTTCAGCCTTCAACAAACGTTATTCTTTTATCCCATTCTTGGCTAGTCTTCCTCTGAAAAATTCCTATATCTGACCTTTAAGCTGCTTGGTGCCATGTGAAGGGACCCTTGGAGTAACCATCACTGCTCCTACATCCTATTTTATCCCTATCTTTTTTGGCCCAAAGTACTGTGAAGGGTAATATTACCAGTCACCTTCTCATCAGCTTCCCTCTCCTATTACTGATGATGAGGAACATCCCTCTCTGCCATCTGTTCGCTCATAGGACAACAGAGAGAAACAAAACAGGCAATACGGGCTATAAAGATGAAGTACGAATGGAAGCTGGCCAGGAATATAAAGAAGGACAGTAAAAGCTTCTTTAGATATGTTAAGGGAAAAAGAGTAGCAAAGTCAAATGTGCGTCCCTTGAAGGCAGACACGGGTGAAATTATTATGGGTAACAAGGAAATGGCAGAAGAGTTGAACAGGTACTTCGGATCTGTCTTCACTAAGGAAGACACAAACAATCGCCCAGATGTATTGGAGGACAGAGGATCTAAGGGGGTAGAGGAAATGAAAGAAATGTTCATTAGGTGAGAAATAGTATTGGGTAGGCTAATGGGACTAAAGGGTGATAAATCCCCTGGGCTTGATGGTCTGCATCCCAGGGTCCTCAGGGAGGTGGCTCTAGAAATAGTGGATGCAATGGTGATCATTTTCCAATGTTCGATCGATTCAGGATCAGTTCCTGGATTCAAAGTCAAAGTCAAAAGTCAAAAGAGTTTATTGTCATGTGTCCCTGACAGGACAATGAAATTCTTTCTTTGCATAGCACAACAGAACATAGTAGGCATTGACTACAGTTATATACTTAAATACACACATTAATTAATAAATCAATAAAGTGCAAATAACAGATGGAGGGGTATTAATGTTCAGAGTTTTGTCCAAGCCAGGTTTAATAGCCTGATTGGAGGATAGCTAACGTTATCCCACTTTTCAAGAAAGGAGCAAGAGAGAAAACGGGGAATTACAGACCAGTTAGCCTGACTTTGGTGGGGGGAAAGATGCTGGAGTCAATTATTAAAGAGGTAATAATGGGACATTTGGATAGCAGTAAAAGGATTAGCCAAGTCAACATGGATTTATGAAAGGGAAATTATGCTTGACTAATCTTCTGGATTTTTTGTGGATGTGACAAGTAAAATGGATGAAGGGGTGCCAGTGGATGTAGTGTATCTAGACTTACAGAAAGCCTTTGATAAGGTCCCGCACGGGAGACTGGTGACTAAAATTAGAGCACATGGTATTGGGAGTAGGGTGTTGACATGGAAAGAAAATTGGTTGGCAGACCGGAAGCAAAGAGTAGGAGTGAACGGGTCCTTTTCAGAATGGCAGGCAGTGGCGAGTGGAGTGCCGCAAGGCTCGGTGTTGGGGCCGCAACTGTTTACCATATATATTAATTTGGAAGAGGGAATTAGGAGCAACACTACCTAGTTTGCGGATGACACAAAGCTGGGTGGCAGTGTGAACTGTGAAGAGGATGTTAGGAGGTTGCAGGGTGACCTGGACAGGTTGCGTGAGTGGGCAGATGCATGGAAGATGCAGTATACTGTAGGTAAATGTGAGGTTATCCACTTTGGCCGTAAAAACAAGGGGGCAGATTATTATCTCAATGGGGTTAGGTTAGGTAAGGGGGGAGTGCAGCGAGACCTGGGTGTCCTTGTACACCGTTCACTGAAAGTTGGCGTGCAGGTACAGCAGGCAGTGAAGAAAGCTAATCGAATGTTGGCCTTCATAACAAGAGGATTTCAGTATAGGAATAAAGAGGTTCTTCTGCAGTTGTATAGTCAAGTCAAGTCACATTTATTTATATAGCACATTTAAAAAAACAACTCTCGTTGACCAAAGTGCTTTACATTTGTTATAAGAGTAGCATACACAAGCAGGCTACATACGTATATACAAATAGCCCTCGCTCAGAGAACGTCAGGAAAGGCTTGGGAGAACAGATACGTTTTTAGACTAGACTTAAAGGAGTCGATGGAGTGGGCAGTTCTAATGGGGAGGGGGATGCTGTTCCACAGTGTAGGAGCTGCGAGCGCAAAGGTGCGGTCGCCCCCGAGCTTATGCCTAGACTGCGGGACATTCAGCAACCCCAAGTCGGTCGATCTGAGGGACCTGGAGGTGGTGTAGTGGGTGAGAAGACTTTTAATGTAGGTGGGTGCAAGCCCATTGAGGGCTTTGTAGACAAAGAGGAGGGTCTTGAAATTTATTCGGAACAGCACAGGGAGCCCGTGAAGAGAGGCCAGGATCGGGGTGATGTGGTCCCTTTTTCGGGTGCCCGTCAGGTGTCTTGCTGCGGCGTTTTGGACCAGTTGCAGGCGGGACAGGGAAGATTGGCTGATGCCAGTGTAAAGGGAGTTGCAGTAATCCAGGCGGGAGGAGATAAATGTATGGATGGATTTTCGAGGTCATCAAACTGGAGGAATTGTTTTATTTTAGCTATCGTCCGAAGCTGAAAGAAGCTAGCTTTTACCACGGCATTGTATAGGGCTCTGGTGAGACCACATCTGGAGTATTGTGTCCAGTTTTGGTCTCCTAATTTTTGGAAGGACATCCTTGTGATTGAGGCAGTGCAGCGTAGGTTCATGAGACTGATCCCTGGGATGGTGGGACTGATTATGAGGAAAGATTAAAAAGACCAGTCTTGTATTCAATGGAGTTTAGAAGGATGAGGGGGGATCTTATAGAAACATATACAATTATAAAAGGCAAGAAAAATGTTCCCAATGTTGGGTGAGTCCAGAACCAGGGGCCACAGTCTTAGAATAAAGGGGAAGCCATTGAAGACTGAGATAAGAAAAAACATTTTCACCCAGAGAGTTGTGAATTTATGGAATTCCTTGCCACAGAGGGCAGTGGAGGCCAAGTCACTGGTTAGATTTAAGAGAGAGTTAGATAGAGCTCTAGGGCTAGTGGAATCAAGGGATATGGGGAGAAAGCACGCACGGGTTATTGATTTGGGACGATCAGCCATGATCACAATGAATGGCGGTGGTGGCTCAATGGGCCAAATGGCCTCCTCCTGCTCCTATTTTATATGTTTCTAAGAATAGGCTTAGGGATGGCAAAGATCTTATTATAGATGATTCTATCAACACTGCAGTCTAAATTGAGGCAGTGGTACATTTTCTATCTCACCTTGTTCTCTGCATGTCATCCAAATATCATAAACGTCCTAATGTGCGTTTTATTTCTGTATCCAATGCAGCTAGCAACCTCTCGCCTTCAGTGACTTCAAAGCCCAGTGCAGTTCACCATGTTCTCTGTAATTTAAGTTCATGAGAACATTTTCCTCACCCCCCCCCCCCCCCACCCCTGTGCTTTAAAGTATTGATATTAATTCATCTGTTATGATCCACAGATAAAAACACAGGCATTTCCAACACAGTTATTGTGTTACAAATCAGTGCAGCAGTTAAAGAGGCCCCTTGGCCCCTCTTGTCCATGACAATCAAGTTGGCATACTGGGCTAGTCCTATTTGCCCATATTTGGCCAACAGCTCTAAATCTTTCTTATATCTGTTAAGTTGTCCTTTAAAAGTTGGACGTTTATCCACTACTGTAGCTTCCTTTGGTAGCTCGTTCCAGATACGGATTAACCTATGAATGAAAAAGCTGCCCCAAGGTCCCTCTTCAATCTCTCCCTTTTCAACTTATGCCTATGCCCTCCAGTTTTTAGATTTCTCTATCTTGGTAAAATGTTTGTGAACGTTTACTTGATCCATATCCCTCATGATCTTGTGCATCACTATAAGGTCACCCCTCAGATTTCTATGCTCCAAAGAAAAAAAGCCCCAGCCTATCTAACCTCTCCCTATAATTTAAACCAACAAGTCCAGGTAACATCACAGTAAATCTCTTCTGCACCCTTTCTAATTTAACGGCATCCTTTCTATGAACTGCACACTGTACTTCAAGTGTGATCTCATTAGGGTACCACAACATTTCATTTACATAAACCAATGAATATTTATTCAAATGCATAAAATACTACATTGTTTTTTCACATGAAAAATCTCACATGCTACTTCCAAACATGACGATATAAATTTGGCATACTTCCAAGAAAGACAATTTATGCTGTTATACTATTGACTTACCGGGAATGCTCGGGGTAATATCAGGTTGAAATTACAATGTTTTTTCAGTATATACATTGTCATATTAACATTGTAATTATACATTTTAATTGACTAAATGACTAAATTAACATAAATTATTCTTAACAATTATTTTTTTAACTAAATATATTATGAATGATTTTGATCATTATTAACATTTAAAGGTTTTACATTATAATGCAGAGTAGATTTGCTGAATGCATGGTCAGTGTTCTGTTATAATTAATGATACATCAGGTGGCCGGTTAAATGATATACTCCAAAAAGAACACGCATGAAAATGTGGTTTTATACTCAAACGTGTTTAGTATCAGCAAGGAAACATTTGTACTTGTTGCTATCAGCACATATTAGTTGATGGATATTAAAATGAAATGATCAGTACTCAGAAAAATAAGCAAATAAATTATTCCAAATTCTCATGCAGAAAAAACTCCCTCGCTCGCTTACTCACTCACTCTGACTGTCACTGTCTGTCACTCCTCACATTGCCACTCACACTCACTCACTCACTATCACTCACACTGTCACTCTTCACACTGTCACTCACACTCACTCACATGCTGTCACTCACACTCACTCACTCACACTGTCACTCTTCACTGCCACTCACACTCACTCACTTGCTGTCGCTCACTCACTGCCACTCACTGTCATTCACTGTCACTCACCCACAGTCACCCACTCACTCTCAGTCACTCACTCATTGTCACTCACTCACAGTCACTCACTCACTCTCAGTCACTCACACTGTCACTCTTCGCACTGCCACTCACACTCACTCACACGCTGTCGCTCACTCACTGTCACTCACTCACTGTCATTCACTCACTCACTTACTCGCACTGCCTCTCACTCACACTGTCCCTCACTCACACTGTCACACACTGTCACTCACTCACACTGTCACACACTGTCACACACTGTCACTTACTCACTCGCTCACTAACACACTCACTCACACTCACTCACACTCACTCACACAGACACACACCATTAAACTTTGGAAATGCCTGCAGGACTGTTGCTGTAAGAATAACAATTTATCTGGAGCACGTGATTTCATGATTTTACTTGCAAATTGAAACTGGATAATTTGATAGTTTTGTGACAAACATTGTGTAAGAATCTGTGATGTTTCAGAAATTACACAAAATGTTGGTTGTTCAGCAACTACTTGGTAGAAAAAGACTGAAGGTCATTCGCTTAAGAAGAAAGTTGTAGTTATGCAGTAGAAACAAATCTTGCAAGCTGCAGTATGTGCCCTAATTCAGTGAAGCTGCAAGATCCAATGTGTTCTGTGATAAATCAGGCAGAACGTTTACAAATAGCAATGATGAAGTAGGTAAATCAATGAAGCAGTAAATAAGTCACTATTTAATGACTATTGCAGTTATCATGTTGCCCCCTTATATTCAGGCAATGGGGTGATTTTCACAAGTTAAGTGTGAAAATAGAATAGATATCAGGAGGGTCCAAAATTGGATGGCCAATCTGCTCTGTTATCAAAGCAACTGGTGACCTCGTAGTTGCACATCTTAGATATACAATATATCTTCCTAAATCAATACCATGCCACAATCTACAAATTCCCTCTCACAAATACCTCTATGCAGACTTTCCATTTACCCCAGTTGTGAACTGCTGATCTTTTAAAATTATGGATGTTTGTTCAGCATTGGTGTTTTGAATCTGCTGAGTACACAATGATTCCTGTTCCTTCAGTTTGTTCCCTGATCTTGATGACAGTTTCACTCTGACCTTGTTTGTTCTTTTTCTATTTAATGTTTCTGAGCTGCATGATCTTTTCATTTTCTTTCTCACATCCCTCTTCCATTCTTAACTCTGGATCTTGATAAGAAAATAGGAATCTATATACCATTGCTGTGGACCAACTGCATCCAACTTCATTTTGAATAATAAACTACTTTTAAATAATTGTATTAGGTGAACAAATTGTATTGAACGATTTTCTCTTGTCTTTGCTTATCTTCCTTTTGCACAAAATTTGGAAATGTACTTTTTGTGACAGGTTTGCTTTATGAAGAACAATGTTTAATATGATTTAATGCGTGCCAATTACAATGGCAGACATATTATCATGTTAAATTTGCTACTCTCACACATTTGTAGTTGCAAAAGCTGTAATGTACAATTCTAAACAACTGAAACATTTGTCGTGAAGCACCTATTTTAAGGGTATTGTTTTGAAAGAAAAACAAAATCAAGAAAATACTGCCTTTCATGTTGTCACCTTCATGATTCTCAAGATATTCACAATTTATAACTGATGAAGGCTTTCTGGCCTATAGTCCCTGTTGCAATGCTCAAAAGTAGCAAAGCCATGGATGTAAAATTGTGCTCAGAGGGTCATGCAAAATAGGCAAAGTCAATGAGTGAGAAAAGCAGGCAACCAAGTATGAAAAGGACTGTTCATTCTCTGAAACAAATTTTACATCAACAATGAAAAACAATTTCATAATTTCAAACATCTCCAATTTATCTGTGTTGGCCCTACCTAAAATAAGGTCGTTTATAAGCTTATTATCAGTTGCAGAAAAATATCACTTAAAAAAATAATCAGAAGGAAAATAATATAGGAACTAAATAATCCATCATTGATGAGGCCCTCACATGTGTCTCCTTGTTACCCCGCAGCTCTGCCCTTGCTCCCCACAGTCGCAATAGAGACAGTCATCCTCGTCCTCATTTTCACCCAATCAGCTGATCAGATAGCACATAATTCTCAAACATAATTCTCATGATCAAATCAGAACATGCAGCACATAATTCTCCCACATTTTCACCACCTCCAACAAGATCCCACCACGAGCCTCATCTTCCCATCTCCACCACTTTCTGCAGTGACCGTTCCCTTTGCAACTCCCTGGTTACCATCCCCTCTCACCCAAACCACCCACTCTCCAGGTACCTTCCCCAGCAACTGCAAGAGATGGAACACCTGTCTTCATATCTCCTCCCTCGACTCAGTCCAGGACCCTGACAGTCCTTTCAGGTGAGGCAGAGGTTCACTTGCACCTCCTCCAACCTTATCCTCTGTCCAGATGTGGACTCCAATATTTCGGCAAGACCAAGCGCAAACTCGACGATCATTTCGCTGAACACCTTTGCTCAGTTCACCTCGGCCTACTTGATCTGCCAATGGCAAAACACTTTAACTCCCCTTCCCATTCCCTCATTGACCTTTCTGTCCTGGGCCTCCTCCATTGACAGAGTGAGTCTTGGTTCTTGGTTCTTGGTTACTTGGTCCTCCAAAATATTCCAACTAGAATTTAAACTGGAGGTGGTGTAGGGAGGGGTTTAGCCAGAGAGGGTTATTGGGAAGAAAGTGCCACTTTAAATTTAGTTGCATCTGGCTGGGCAACCGTGGTTTGGTGGAGGTTATTCTATGCTTTAATAGTGCGTGGGAAGAACAAATTGCTGTGCACATCTGGCTTTGTGGCTGGGACCACAAATTGGATCGAATGCCCTCGTCTGCTCCTAATTGGTTTGGGGTTGGTGCAGGTCTTGTGATCTATGTCTAACTGACCATTTAACATTTTGTAAAAACAGGTCAAACGGTGAGCTTCACGTCTGTCTTGGAGAGGGTTCCACCCCAGAGAATTCAGAAGTTTGGTGACACTCGCTTCTCTCTCATAGGTGTTAGTAACAAATCGAGCGGCCTGTCTTTGGACACGTTCGATGGATGAAATGTTTTTATCTGTGTATGGGTCCCAAGCTGCAACTGCGTAGTCCAGATGAGGTCTAACGAGGGTGAAATACAGAGTCTCCTTGACAGAAGCTGAACAATGATGGAATTTGTGCCTCAGGAAGTTTAGGACACCTGTTGCTTTCACTGTTGCATGATGAGTCTGACCGTTCCAACGTAGATCATTCTGTAATTTGATGCCAAGATACTTGGCATCAAATGTTTGGTCCAAATGTTTGGGCAGCTTACAACCCAGCGGTATTGATTTTGATTTATCTAACTTCATCGAACCCTTGCATCCCCTCTCTCTTCCTCTCTCCCCCACCTTAGTCATCATACTAGTTTTACGGTCATCCTGTTGAGTCCCACTATCTGTATTAACTCTTTATCACTTATCCCACAGCCATCAATGGTGGCTCCACATTTCCTTGATTATCATTGCTTTCTGCATATCTTCCATTCATTTGCCCTAAGTACCTTCTATGTCTCTCTTTCCCCATTCTCCTGACTCTCAGTCTGAAGAAGGGTCTCGACCTGAAATGTTACCCATTCCTTTTTTCCAAAGATGTTCCCTGACCTGCTGAGTTACTCCAGCTTTTTGTGTCTGTCTTCAGCTAAACAATTAACTTTTGACGCTACCTATCCCACAGAGTTACTACAGCTTTTTGTGTCTATCTTCGGTTTCAATCAGCATCTGCAGTTCTTTCTCGCACAAACTATGTTTTACTATTCCTTTTCATGATATCACAATTATGAATAGCAGCACCATTATTTACATTTTTTTCCAGCAGTTATAAAATATTGTGCCTTAAGTAACATTAATAAAACTACAAATGAAAAGTAATAGAAAATCTAATTTGTAACTGAAAAGTGCAAGGTAATATTGTAGAGGAAATTATAATAGGGAGAGTATGTTTTAATCGTCAGCATCAATGCATAGACTCATGTGTGATTCTTTCAGAGGACTGTCCACATGATTTCATAAATGTTGTGGTGACGTTGTTTTTGTTGGAGATCATGACACTGAGTTGGGTGGCATGAAGGTGCATCGGTAGAGTTGCTGCCTTATGGAGTCTGGGACCCAGGTTCGATCCTGACTACGGGTGCTCTCTGTACAGAGTTTGTACGTTCTCCCCGTGACCTTTGTGGGTTTTCTCTGGATGCTCTGGTTTCCTCCCACACTCCAAAGGCGTACGTGTTCGTCGGTTCATTGGCTTCGTAAAGTTGTAAATTGTCATTCGTGTGTGTAGGATAGTGCTCGCGTTCAGGGATTGTTGGTTAGAGTGCGCTCGGTGAGCCGAAGGGCCTGTTTCCGCGCTGTATCACTAAACTAATCTAAACTAATCATCTAAAGGGTGTAGATTCCAGTTATTGCAAAAAATAACATTGCCAGTTAAAGTTCACATTTATTGTCACATGTGCCAATTGGTACAGTGAAATTTGAACTACCATACAGCCATACGAATAAAAAAAACACAATACACAACTGAATTTAACATAAACATCCACCACAGCGGAATCAACGTTCCTCACTATGATGGAAGGCAATACAGTTCAGTCATCTTCCTCCTTGTTCTCCCATGGTCGGGGCCTAGAACCCTCCACAGTCGCCGCTATGGACGGCCCGATGTACAGGCCCTCTCGCCGTGATGATCAAAACTCCAGCGTCTGAATGGATCGGACACACTCCTGGTTTGGAGTTTCTGGATCGGCCGCTTCGGAACCGGAGACTGTGGCTTCCAAAGTCCACAGGCCGAGCTGGGTGGAACTCCAACACTGGCGATCCTCGGTAAAAGATTCCAAGCCTCCGCGATGTTAAAGTCAGTGCTGCTCCCGTGGCTAGAAGCTCCATAGACCACAGCTCCACGATGTTAAGGTCAGCAGGCCCCACTGGACGGGGCTCCAACACTGGTGATCCTTGACAGGATCCCAGGTACCGCGATGGTAGTTCCTGCTGCTGAAACTCTTGACCGTCTCCAGTAGGAATCCAGTTGGTAGGCTGCGAGGGTGGGGGGGGGGGGGGGAACGAAGATGTGACACGGAGAAAAGACGCATCTCCATCCAGGTAAGTGACTGAAAAACGGTTTCCCCCTATTCCCCCATCACCGCGACCCACATACGACACACAGAAGAACATTAAAACATACATTTAGACGCACTAAAAATAACAAAAAAGGCGAAAGGACTGACGAACTGCTAGCGAGGCAGCCACTACGGTGGCGCCACCCGATGGAGTTCTTGATAATGAATGATTATTAATCTCGAACAGATGAAGAAAATCTTTTTTTAAAACCACAGGAAATACGCTAGATACTCCAGATTATACAGCATTTGCAGTTGGAAAAAGAAAAGTTATTATTTCAGGACAATGGCTTTCATCAGAACTGAAACATCAACCCTCTGCTATTTTATTTTAATCAAATATTCATCAATAATATGTATTTATTCCATCAAATTTTATTTTATAAATATTAAATAAAATATGCTTTTTCAATTATTAAAATACAATGAACATTATGAAAATTTGGAAATGCATCAGAAAATGCAGGATGCTTGTGGTCGGTAAGGTGATGTCTATAATGAAAATTGACAAATAATTGGCTTATCTCCTGCCACGATCTGCTGTACATATTGTTAATGGGCTATTCCTGAACATGAGATCTCTACTAATCTGCTCCTTCGCAGAAAACACTACAGAATATCTGCTAGAGACAAGAAAATTTGCCCACTGAACCCCAGTTTGACTTGATAATGGTACCTGGGTCCTTTGAAATGAATGGAGACAGTGGCA
This sequence comes from Okamejei kenojei, assembly GCA_035221665.1. Classification (NCBI taxonomy): domain Eukaryota; kingdom Metazoa; phylum Chordata; class Chondrichthyes; order Rajiformes; family Rajidae; genus Okamejei; species Okamejei kenojei. Next base: position 78,466,634 of record CM069138.1, on the reverse strand, counting down.
GCTGGGAAAATCAAATTAAGTAGGAATATGTGTTTTGTTGAAGAGTCTTTTGTTCATTCATTCATCATCGTTGAAAACATTAGCGACGCATTAGTGCTGGTTTGCGACGGTGACGGACACACCACACATCTCTCTCCTCCATGCAGCTGGCAAGCTCCTCTTTTGTCTCTACACATTCATCTTCCATCAACGTCCCGGGTCAGGTCTTCCATGGGTGGGTTCCCACCCTGTTTGCTGGCATTTCTGGTTGACGGTGGCAGTAACCAGCGAGCCTCATCCTTCTTAGAGGTGGAATCTCCCCATAGAGCAGGGCGTTGGTGATGCGGTCCCTCCAACTGACATTTTTAACTTTTCTGAGCTTTCGAGCATTCGAGTGACGGACAGTGCTCGAATGAGAGTCCATGGCTCACACCCGTACAATAATATGGTCTCTACAGTTGCATGGAAGAATCTCAGTTTGAGACCCTTAGACATCCGAGTCATCAAGAATTTCCCCATGTTATGGAGAGCTTTCCATGCAAGCGCTTTCCTGATCTTGATTTCATTCTCCGAGCTCTGCATCCTCGCTCCCAGGTACTTGGTCCTCCACTTTGTTGAGAGATGCACCACTGCTAGCCTTGAGAGGCTCATGGTCACCAACGTTGTACGCCATGTACTCCGTCTTCTTGGCATTGAGGTGGAGGCCCACTTTCTCGCACTCCGTCTCGACCCTGCCGAGCGGCTCCTGTGCTTCCCTAATCTGGCCTTAAAGCAGGACAAAGTCATTAGCGAAGTCGAGGTCTGACAGGTTGACTGGCCCGATTCTTCTCGAATGCCTTGGGGTGATTGTAAAGCCGAGGTCCTTGTGTTCCTCGAGCGCCTGCCTCATGGCATAATCAAGGACAATTACGAAGAAAGGGTGCCAGCGTGTCTCCCTGTAAGACCCCCGCGAGGATCTCGATCACTTTGCTCTCGCCATCTGGGGTGATAACCTTGGCCGTGGCGCCCAAGTACATATCCTCAATTGCTCTAAAGAGACGAGGAGGGATACCATAAGCCTTCAAAATCCTCATTATTTTGCATCGATGAATCGAGTCAAACGCCTTCTTGAAGTCTATGAAGGTTAGGAGGGCCAGCAGGTTGTTATTCTTCACCTCCTCAAAGATTCTTCGGAGGGCAAGGATCTGTGTGACCGTGTTCCTCTTCTCTCAGAAGCCGTTCTGATTGTAACGTAGCTTCGGGTCGATAGCGACCCTAATCCGGTTGAGAATCAAGCGGTTGCAGACCGGGACCAAGACACATGTCAGGCTGATGCCATGATAGTTGTCAGTCTTGTTCAGGCTCCCAGATTTAGGGACGGGTATGATGATGGATTGTGACCACTGTGTTGGCTTGTCATTCGTCCTTAGCGCTGTGTTGCAAAACTTGTTCATGATGTTGTCGAGCTCACAGTTTTTCAACACCTCTGGAGGGATGTTATCAGGGCCTGACCTCTTCCCTTGCTTCATGGAGGTCTTCACTTTTCACAGCTCCTCCATGGTGAATGGGGTGTTGTGAATCTGTACATCCATGAGGACAGTCTCGATCTCCTCATCTTCCTAAGTCTTTTGTCAGTAACTTTATCTATTTCACATTCTGCAGCTGCTGTTTCAGCTGCTGAACTGTTTTAAGGGGCGGTCCCATTTGGGCGACCCCATGCTATGTCAAGGTTGTTTAGGAAACATAGAAACATAGAAAATAGGTGCAGGAGTAGGCCATTCGGCCCTTCGAGCCTGCACCGCCATTCAATATGATCATGGCTGATCATCCAACTCAGTCTCCTGTACCTGCCTTCTCCCCATACCTCCTGATCCCTTTAGCCACAAGGGCCGCATCTAACTCCCTCTTAAATATAGCCAATGAACTGGCCTCAACTACTTTCTGTGGCAGAGAATTCCACAGGTTCACGACTCTCTGTGTGAAAAATGTTTTTTTCTCTTCTCAGTTCTAAAAGACTTCCCCCTTATCCTTAATCTGTGACCCCTTGTTCTGGACTTCCCCAACATCGGGAACAATCTTCTTGCATCTAGTCTTCCCAACCCCTTAAGAAATTTGTAAGTTTCTATAAGATCCCCCCTTAATTTTCTAAATTCTAGCGAGTACAAGCCGAGCCTATCCAGTCTTTCTTCATATGAAAGTCCCGCCATCCCAGGAATCATCTGGTGAACCTTCTCTGCACTCCCTCTATGGCAAGAATGTATTTCCTCAGATTAGGGGACCAAAACTGTATGCAATACTCCAGATGTTGTCTCACCAACCCCCTGCAGTAGAACCTCCCTGCTCCTATACTCAAATCCTTTTGCTATGAATGCTAACATACCATTCGCTTTCTTCACTGGGAAGGAACTGCAGCTACTGGTTTATACCGAACATAGAGACAAAATGCTGGAGTAACTCAACGGGAGCATCTCTGGAGAGAGGAAATGGGAGACATTTTGTGTTTGTTCGCTCGTGTGTCAGATGACGTATAGCTTGCTGTTGGCTTCTGTCGTCATCCAACATGTTGACAGAATTGGTCGCACGACGCATCACAGATTGCATCGTGTCGTCATTTCTGTGGATCACCACAAAGAGGCTTCTGTCATTATCCCCATGTTTTGGGTTGAGACCCTTCTTATTTTTTTTGGCTTTGATCCACAGCAATGTACTGGAAGCATGCCTTATGGCAGAAAGTCGCTCCATGAACCATGCTGGGAGAAAAAGGATGGTACACCATACCTGTGGTGGAGGGAATTTTGTGTTTAACGTACCATGAATCTGGCTTCTACGTGGGCCTAGTTGTCCTCTTACGGCTCAGATAGGAACAGTCACAAAGAACATTTCATGGAGCTGTAGTTTTTAGTTGTTTCAAAATCATTGGTTTTTTCAAGGCCTTAACAGTACACACTGGGAAACACTCTCAGAGAACCCAAACTGTTTCTAAAATTCTCCGCACCTGAGGAATGTTTATATTCTCACGACCCAATGATAACATGTGGATTTTACACCTTTGAAACTATTCACCATCGATCAATATCTTTGTAGCCTTTCATCCCCAAAGTTATCTTGTGTGTGTTACTGGAAAATATTATTTAATTTACTTAAAAAATAGGTGCAATATAGGACAGGACATCTCTATTTCCTGTTACTTGTGGATTTCTACCTTCAAAACAATTCACCATTGATTAACATTTAACCTGCTGTTTCCTTGTTAATAGAAAACAATTCCTCCATTTACCTAACAAATTGTTGCAATTAAGGATACCTCTATGACCTGATAAATCTATTTATCACTTCTCCTAACATCCTTATGTTTCTTCACTATATGACATATTTTCCCATCATGCTTCCCCATCATAAGCTCTCGGGTTAAACATGTTACAAACTACTCGCCTTTCTTATAATTTTCAGACTTTCCTACATCACATGCAACGGGTGCACTGAAAATAGCAGAAACTCAGTCCCATTGCAATGATAACATTTTATTTGCTTCATGCCAAAATGTTAACTTTTACCTTCTCTGCACGTAAAAATTATTCGATGGATTCAATATTTAATTTGCAGAGTGGCTGTCTTGTCATTACTGCTCACATCCCATTTCATGTTTTTTTTCTCTATCCTAAAAAATATGAAACTTCTGCTGCTTCAAGGAAGATGAAAAATTTCTACTGTCTTGCTCCATGCACTTTACCACATGATTATTTTTTTCTTATCTCAGCAGATGGGAAGTGCTGGTAAGAATTAACTTTTATGTACGTTCTTTATTATCCAGAAAAAGTAGCATAAACTTGTCTTTCCTGAATCCATAAAAGCCTTTGCCTAAATATTGTTTGTCTGTGAAATTGAGGTACACAAGCATTCCAGGAATTTTACCCAGCATGACAGAGACAGAAGATGCTGGTTCAAACTGAAGACAGACACAAAAAGCTGGAGTAACTAAACAAGTTAGGCAGCATCTCTGGAGAAAAGGAATAGGTGACGTTTTGAGTCGAGACCCTTCTTAAGACTGTCTGTCTTCAATCTAAATAATGACTTTGTGTTTCTTGGTTCAAACTGCTTTAGTTATTTTTGGCATTAAGAAGTGATAAACTTTAGATTTATCTAAGATTTATCGAATAGTTGTTGTTTAGATTGCTGGATGGCTATGGTGTATTCTGTATATTAGGTCATAAGGTAAATAGGTGATAGGAGTAGAATTTTGTCCATCAGGTCTGCTCCGCCATTCAACCATGACTGATCTATCTCTTCCTCCTAACCCCATTCTTCTGCCTCCATATAACCTCTGGCACCTGTCCTAATCAAGAATCTATCTATCTCTGCCTTAAAAATATCCACGGACTTGGCCTCCACAGCCTTCTGTTGCAAAGAATTCCACAGATTCACCAACCTCTGACTAAATAAATGTCTCCTCATCTCCTTCCTAAATGACCGTCCTCTAATTCTGAGTATATTACCTCTAGTCCTAGACTCTCCCACTAGTGGAAACATCCTCTCCACATCCACTTTATCCAAGCCTTTCACTATTCTGTATATTTCAATGAGGTCCCCCCCTCATTCTCCTAAGCTCCAGTGAGTACAGACCCAGTGCTGACAGATGCTCATCATGGGTTAACCTACTCATTCCTGGACATCTATTGAACAGACAGACGTATATTTTTCTTGGCACCTGGAATGGAGTGTTAATTCACCATTGTGCGCTGGATCACCAAGCATTGTTTCTGTCTGGTGCTGCAAAATCCGTACACAGCTTGATTGGGCCTTGAACACTGTGCTCTGAAAGGCATTCCCTTCACACATTCAGAAGTAGGGGAGGAACACAACAGATGAAATGGAGCTTTAATGATCATATGTTGTGATTGGGAGGTGAAGTGGAAAATAAAGTTTAAGATTTATTGTTGTCACCATTGAGCAGGCAAGCACGAATGTGGATGTGCAGAGTAATAGGAAGTTATCATTCTTAGATCATATCATTTATGAGGTACCAGCAAAGTTCACGAATGTTAAATGTCATTACACATTCTGCTTTACAGAAGGTGGTTGCATCTGTTTGCTTATTTCCCATTTGCTTAGTTCAAATTTTGTGTGCAGACCTTGGTGTTCTTGAAATTTATCTTCCAGTGCTCATTGTGGACCAAGGGCCCGATCCTGTGCCATACTGTTCTAAATTTGATCTTTTGAGTGATGTGGCTTCTTCAGATTTTGAGATGTCACTTATTTAAAAAAAAGATGGATTCCTTTTCACCACTGTCACTGATTGAGTTTACCGATTAAATATATGAAGTATTTTGGAACCCTCAAGGGACCATATAAATGCACTTTGTTCTTTTGTTAATAGCAATAATAATAATAATAATAATAATAATAAAAGTAGTATTTTGACATTTCCGTTTCCTCAGCTCTGTTTATGCATCGTTGCACATATCTGAATCCCTGAGCCATTAGTATCTGATTCACGATTCAGCACTTTACTCTTTCTTTTCTTCCGCATTCATGATCACCTTGAATGCAGCTGTTAACCTTTGTTTTCTTTGACCTGATTAATTTACATTCATTTATGTGCCTCTGTCAAAGATACATTCTCTCAACATTCCATCTCTATCCAATGGCTACAGTGTTAGTGACATTGATCCTTTACACCCTTCATGATTCACAGGCAGTGGCACAGGCAAATATACAAATATTTGGTGTATTCTGAAAAAGAGAGATAATAGATATTAATCAATTATGTTTTGGATCCTTTTAATTTATAATATATTGTACTCATCAGTGTTTGACTTTTCTTAACTGTAAATTAATTACCTACAAAATATCACTGCATTCATAAATTTTAATGGCTTCTTTTAATTAATGAATTAAATAACATAAGAATTATGACCATTAGTACAATGTAAGCTAAATAGGAAAATAAGTTAACACTGAGAGAATGGAAGACGTGTGAATGTGAGCTGTATTTAAATATACTATTGAACTGGGAATTTTGTTCAATTTTATAATACTTGCAGACTCAGTGCCAAAGGGTAAAGAACAAACAAAGAAGTGATTTAAAATGTCTGGGGTGGCAAAAATAGAATAGTGAGCTGTTTATTTTGTGGACTGGGAAGACATTGTTGACATGCCCAATGACTCTCCATGGTGCCTCCCAAAAGATCACTTCGCTGGGTATAACTGAATCTGTCTGGCACAACCCTCGCCCGATTTGTAAACTACTTTGAATTATGGTACCCAAAAATGCTGGGGTAACTCAGCGGGACAGGCAGCATCTATGGAGAGACGGAATAGGCGACGTTTCGGGTCAAGACCCTCCTTCAGACTGATGTTGGGGAGGGGGGTAGCGTGAAAAAGAAAGGAAGAGGCGGAGACAGTAGGCTTTGTGGGAGAGCTGGGGAGGGGAAGGAAGGAGAAAGCAAGGGCTATCTAAAATTAGAGAAGTAATGCACATAGCGTTGGGGTATAAACTACCTATGTGAAATATGAGGTGCTGTTCCTCCAATTTGTGTTGGGCCTCACTCTGGCAATGGAGGAGGCCCAGGGCAGAGAGGTCTGATTGGGAATGGGAGGGGGAGTTGGAGTGCTGAGCAACCGGGAGATCAGGTTGGTTAGTACGAACTGAGCGGAGATGTTGGGCGAAGCAATCGAAGCTTGGTCTCGCCGATGTAGAGAAGTTGACACCGGAAGCAGCAGAGACAGTAGATGAGGTTGGAGGAGGTGCAGGTGAACCTCTGCCTCACCTGGAAAGACTGATTGGATCCTTGGATGGAGTCGAGGATGAGGTAAAGCGACAAATGTAGCATTACCTGTGGTTGCAAGGGAAGTCCTTTCTTGTCCATTTGCTATCCAATGGAAGAGAATTAATCACGACATGCATTATAGTTTCCTCCATTGTTAATTTCTTATATTATCATAAAATTCCATGCACTTGGTTAGGACTTGTTGCCTTCTCTCTTACCAACGAGTGATCAAGGTCCCTTGAAAATGAAGATGAGCAAATGCCCTTTTATTTCATCGTAACATTTTGAAGGAATTTTCAATGTGCATTATGATTTATTTTTTTAAGACACAAAGTGCTGTAGTAACCCAGCAGTTCAGACAGCATCTCTGGAGAACATGCATAGGTGACATTTCTAGTTGGGAACTTTCAGCAGACTGAGCACCCATTTGGGCATTTTTAATTGAAAGGTTTAGTTGAGAATGACATTATGAAATAGTCAGATTAAAAACTCAGATTAAAAACTTCACAAAAGAAGCGTCTCTCAAAGCATTTCAGCTTTGAAGAGAAAGTAAACGGAAAGAAGTTGAATTTGTTGGAACACTGTTCAGTAAATAGACTAAAACATCTGGAGTAACTCAGTGGGACAGGCAGCATCTCTGGAGAGAAGGAATGGGTGAAGAAGTCTGAAGAAGGGTCTCGACCTGAAACGTCACTCATTCCTTCTCTCCAGAGATGCTGCCTGTCCCGCTTAGTTACTCCAGCTTTATGTGACTATCTTTGATTTAAACCAACATCTGCAGTTCCATCTTTCACTGTTCAGTAAATCACTAGTTTGAGACTGCATTTAATAACCCACAATAGTTGTTATGATGTACCAGAGAATTAGATTTTAAATGTATATTGATCTAAAACAGTATGACTCTGATGATGAACTAGAGGAACATCATGATAACAATTCTGATTAATGAAGGTAATCTGCTTGCCTTTGTATGTTTGTGCGAGTTTAACACTTGGCAGCTGGAAGGGTTTGATTTTTAATTTGATAATAAGGTAAATAAAGGTCATTCAACAAGTTTATGTATGTGTTTATGTATGCTAGAGTCAGTTATTAAAGATGGGATAGCAGCACATTTGGAAAGTGGTGAAATCATTGGACAAAGTCATCTTGGATTTATGAAAGGTAAATCATGTCTGACGAATCTTATACAATTTTTTGAGGATGTAACTAGTAGAGTGGATAAAGGAGAACCAGTGGATGTGTTATATCTGGACTTTCAGAAGGCTTTCGACAAGGTCCCACATAAGAGATTAGAATGCAAAATGAAAGCACACAGTATTGGCGGTTCAATATTGATGTGGATAGAGAACTGGCTGGCAGACAGGGAGCAAAGAGTAGGAGAAAACGGGTCCTTTTCAGAATGGCAGGCAGTGACTAGTGGGGTACCGCAAGGCTCAGTGCTGGGACCCCAACTATTTACAATATATATTAATGATCTGGATGAGGGAATTGAATTCAACATCTTCAAGTTTGCAGATGACACAAAGCTGGGGGGCAGTGTTAGCTGTGGGGAGGATGCTAGCAGGCTGCAAGGTGAATTGGATAGGTTGGGTGAGTGGGCAAATGCATGGCAGATGCAGTATAATGCGGATAAATGTGAGGTTATCCACTTTGGTGGAAAAAACAGGAAAGTAGACTATTATCTGAATGGTGGCCGATTAGGAAAAGGGGAGATGCAACGAGACCTGGGTTTCATGGTACACCAGTCATTGAAAGTAGGCATGCAGGTGCAGCAGGCAGTGAAGAAAGCGAATGGTATGTTAGCATTCATAACAAAGCGATTTGAGTATAGGAGCAGGGAGGTTCTACTGCAGTTGTACAGGGTCTTGGTGAGACCACACCTGGAATATTGCGTCCAGTTTTGGTCTCATCATCTGAGGAAAGACATTCTTACCATAGAGGCAGTACAGAGAATGTTCACCAGACTGATTACTGGCATGGCAGAGCTTTCATATGAAGAAAGACTGGATAGACTTGGCTTGTACTGGCTAGAATTTAGAAGATTGAGGGGGGATCTTATAGAAACTTACAAAATTCTTAAGGGGTTGGATAGGCTAGATGCAGGAAGATTGTTCCCGATGTTGGGAAAGTCCAGAACAAGGGGTCACAGTTTAAGGATAAGGGGGAAGTCTTTTAGGACCGAGATGAGAAAAAAAAAATTCACACAGAGAGTGGTGAATCTGTGGAATTCTCTGCCACAGAAGGTAGTTGAGGCCAATTCATTGGCTATACTTAAGAGGGAGTTAGATGTGGCCCTTGCGGCTAAAGGCATCAGGAGGTATGGAGAGAAGGCAGGTACATGATACTGAGTTGGATGATCAGCCATGATCATATTGAATGGCGGTGCAGGCTCGAAGGGCCGAAATGGCCTACTCCTGCACCTATTTTCTATGTTTCTATGTGATCTGTCAATCTTCACCAGAGTTTGAAGCCATCTGTTTCCCTAGATTATTCCTTGGTCTAATGGTGCTCTGCCGAATATACATGCAATCTGACAGATATATTTTCTGTGGGAATGGATGGGATTAAGTGAGAGCGACTTGAGTTTTGATGTTATTTGCTAAACCTATTTCTCTCGCACTATAGAAAATTCTGCCTTATCTATCCTCTTGCATGATTGTAATTATTTTCTGATTAGTGGATTCTTAATAGGAAATTAATAGGTGTTTAATGATTTAATAAAGAAAGACATTGAAATACGAACACTGGAAATAGAATTAGAAGACCAATAATAATAATAAAATAGAAAATTACGAACATGAGTATGGCACTCAACCCTTCACGCCTGCTGAGTCATTCAGTATGATTATGACTGATGCTTGATTCCCATACTTGCGTGTAGAAATGTATCTACCTCCATCTGAAATATGAGCAAGGAATTGTTCTGCACAGGATAGAGGGTTACACAGGTTCACCATCCTCTGAATGAAATATTTCTCCTTATCTTTGTCCAATACATCGCACTCTATCTTTTGTGAGTGTAATTCTAGATTTGCCAGCCAGGAAACAAAATCCACCCTACATTCAGCCTTAATGTTTCATTGAAATGTCCTCTCATTCTTCTCACCGTGAGTCTATACCTAATCTTTCCTCATACAAATATCCAACTATCTTAGGAATCGGTTTGGTGATCTTCAATACACTCTCTATGTTGCAAATAATTACTTTCTAAGATAAGTACACACAATAATCCAGGTAAGTTCTCACCAAAGCTGAATATAGTTGCAAGTCAACCTTGCTAATGTTTTCAGAGCTTTTGGAAATGAAAGACAACACACTGCTTTGTTTTTAAATTTGCTTGCTGCACATGCAGGTTTGCTTTTGGTGACTGATGTTCATGAATACCCTGAAAGAAATTTTAAAAAAAAACTATTCCTACTTCCTATTCCCTATCTGTTAACGATTCCAATACCTGTCCATGTATTTTTGTAATTTTCATGTGTTTTGATTCCGCACACTACCTCTCACCTCGGACATAATACAAAGCCTTCTGAACATTATCAGACACATGAACCATCCTACTATAACTGGAGAGCAGTCCTGCACTACTATCCACCTCAATTTGGAGTCCCTCGGACTATATTTAATTGGACCTTCGTGGCTTTCTCTTGCACTATTGGTGAGGTTGGTGAACTCTGTTGGTGAGGAATGAAACTCAGTCCCTTGCAAGGGGTAACATTGAAACACGAGATGTGGAGTCAGAATGGATAGGACTAAGTAATTGTAAGGGTAAAAAGACCCTAATGGGACTTATCCACAGGCCCCCAAACAGTAGCCTGGATATAGGGTGCAAGTTGAATCAAGAGTTAAAATTGGCATGTCGTAAAGCTAATGCTACGGTTGTCACGGGAGATTTCAACATGTATGTAGACTGGGAAAATCAGGTTGGTACTGAACCCCAAGAAAGGGAGTTTATGGAGTGCCTCCGTGGTGGATTCTTAGAGCAGCATGTATTGGAACCTACCAGGGAGAAGGCAATTCTGGATTTAGTGTTATGTAATGAACCGTATTTGATAAGGGAACTTGAGGTTAAGAAGCCATTAGGAGGTAGTGACCATAATATGGTAAGTTTTAATCTACAATTGGAGGGAGAATGAAAAATCAGAGGTGTCAGTTTTACAGTTGAACAAGGGGGAATATGGAGCCATGGGGGAGCAGCTGGCCAAAGTTGACTGGAAAGATACCCTAGCAGGGATGATAGTGGAACAACAATGGCAGGTATTTCTGGGAATAATACAAAAGGTTCTATAGATTCAGGATCAGTTCCTGTGGATTGGAGGGTAGCTAATGTTATTCCACTTTTTAGGAAAGGCAGGAGAGAGAAAACAGAATTGTAGACCAGTTAGCCTGACGTCGGTGGCGGGGATGATGCTAGAGTCAATCATAAAAGATGAAATAGCCGCACATTTGGACAGCAGTAACAGGATCGGTCCATTCAGCATGGATTTACGAAGGGGAAATCATGCTTGACTAATCTTCTGGAATTTTTTCAGGATGTAACTAGGAAAATGGACAAGGGAGAGCCAATGGATGTAGTGCACCAGAACTTTCAGAAAACATTTTATAAGGTCCCACATAGGAGATTAGTGGGCAAAGTTAGGGCACATGATATTGGGGGTAGAGTGCTGACATAGATAGGAAATTGGTTGGCAGACAGGAAACAAAAGGACACGGGTCCCTTTCAGAATGGCAGGCAGTGACTAGTGGGGAACCACTAGGCTCGGTGCTGGGACCACAGCTATTTACTATATACATCAATGATTTAGATGAGGGGATTCAAAGTAACATTAGGAAATTTGCAGATGATACAAAGCTGGGTGGCAGTGTGAACTGTGAGGAGGATGCTATGAGAATGCAGGGTGACTTGGACAGATTGGGTGAGTGGGCAGATGCAGCTTAATGTGGATAAATATGAGGTTATCGACTTAGGTAGCAAAAACAGGAAGGCAGATTATTATCTAAATGGTGTCGTTGGGAAAAGGAGAAGTACAAGGGGATCTGGGGGTCCTTGTTCATCGGTCAATGAAAGTAAGCATGCAGGTACAGCAGGCAGTGAAGAAAGTGAATGGCATGTTGCCCTTCATAACAAGAGGCGTTGAATACAGGAGCAAAGAGGTCCTTCTGCAGTTGTACAGGACCATAGTGAGACCAAAATTGTGTGCAGTTTTGGTCCCCTAATTTGAGGAAGGACGTTCTTGCTATTGAGGAAGTGCAGCGAAGGTTTACAAGATTAATTCCCGGGATGGCGGGACTGTCATATGCTGAGAGAATGGAGTGGCTGGGCTGTGCACTCTGGAGTTTAGAAGGATGAGAGGGGATCTTATTGAAACATATAAGATTAGTAAGGGTTTGGACATGTTAGAGGCAGGAAACATGTTCCCGATGTTGGGGGAGTCCAGAACCAGGGGCCACAGTTTAAGATTAAGGATAAGCCGTTTAGAACGGAGATGAGGAAACACTTTTTCACACAGAGAGTTGTGAGTCTGTGGAATTCTCTGCGGTGGAGGCCTGTTCTCTGGATACTTTCAAGAGACAGCTAGATGGGGCTCTTAAAGATAGCGGAGTCAGGGGATATTGGGAGAAGGCAAGAATGGGGTACTGATTGTGGACGATCAGCCATGATCACATTGAATGGCGGTACTGGCTCGAAGGGCCAAATGGCCTACACCTGCACCTATTGTCTATTGTCTATTGTATAAACGCTATTCCCTTATCATGTATCTGTACACTGTGAATGGCTCAATTGTAATCACATATTGACTTTCTGCTGACTGGTTAGCACGAAACAAAAGCTTTTCACTGTACCTCGGTACACATGACGATAAACTAAACTAAACATTGACATGTGCATTAGTTCCAATTGAATAAGTGCAAATTGCTGTTTTAGAAATATGCACATCCAGAAATAAGGCCAGCCCAGAATTCGAATATGACCATCTGTGTGCAATTTATTTAAAGCAGATTAAATATTACCTTTTCACTCCTGGAAACAATGTTAAATCATGCCATTTTGCACCAATTTCTGATTTTGATCTCTTATTAAGGACAGTTTCTTGGGGAGGAGAAATTATGTGGGAAATGTCATTATGTGAGAAGTATATTGAATGTTTTTTTGTGAAGGAAAATGTAGGTGAGATATGTTGAAATAATATCTGATAATTGTCCTTAATCATATCAATTTTAACCCAGAAAGCAAGCATTTGGCTCTTCTGTTTACAGGCATTGGTCAATTATCATAATTGCATAGTGCAAGAAAATAAACTGCTTTGAAATATTAAACTGGGAAAACACTCAGCAGAAAATGCTGAAAACACTCGGCAGCATCTGTGGGGAGAGAAACAGAGAAAATGGCTAAAATTAAACAGTCTCTCAATTTTCCTATGAAATGGAATATATAAGATTGAATCCATCACTTGAAGTCCGTGACATACTTAGACTGTGTTATACTGCACTAAAACAGATCAGTGAGTTGCATGAGGCAAATGTAGAAAAAGCAAATGCTAATCACCATATTCTTACTGGCAAGTTGCAGATTTAAATCAGTTGTGCCATAGCAAGAAAACTGAAATATTGAAGATCATTTTGTAACTGAAACATTTTACTTTATGATATATTTTATATTCAGGTTAATTAATATTCAGATTTCTTTATTTACTTTAAAGTTAATGTAAGTGTGACCGTTTAATCAGTTATAGGCCAAGGAGTATAATCGCCTGGTTCTATTTATTCCAGCACCAGACTGGAAAAAATATACATTTCCTGGTCTGCACCTCACTTTAAGGTCATGTCAGGTTACTCTAGAAATACAACCAGGCTCTTTTAGTCATGAATTGTGAAAGCATTTCCGATGCATTTACAGCAACAGACATTCATCAAGTGCTATTGTTCATTTGGCAGTTCTTAGAGGAATGATTTAGAAGGCTCATTGTATCCTTCGAGGCAGTACAGTTGGAGTCAGATGTGGTAACATATTCAATTTTGATCTGCTATATTCTGGACAGTTGATTTTGGTCCCTTTGTGGTTTGCAGCAGGATATCTGCAGTGGATCAGAAGAAATTAAACAAAAAGATGCAGTGACTCAAAGCACCCATGAAGTGCCATGAGGCAGAATTCAAAGGCACCATAATTTATAACCTCTAGATTTAGGTCCTCACTGCTACATCACTAACAAATCAGAGGATCGATTTTGGTTATCTGTGGCGTGCTTAGAACAAAATTATACTTGTCTTAAAAATAAGGTGATGATGCTACAAAACAATGAGGTGAGTAATGCAAGGCTTAGAGGGGATCTGAGAAAGAATGTATTCATCCTGTAGGTGGCTATAGTCTGGAACATACTGCATGAGAAAGTGGTGACGGCACTTTCAAGAATCATTTGGCAGACATTTGAGTTGCCAAAGCATAGTCGGCTCTGAGCAAAGTGCTAATAAATGAGATTAGTATAGATGAGTACTGGATGAACAAGACATGGTTGGTCAAAAGGCCTGTTTTTGTGTTGCTACATGACTATGACTCTACGTGAGGTCAAAGTGACTGACCATTGAGATCATTTCAGTATTTGACAAGGTGATGTTGCAGAAGACTGACGGGTGGCTAATGTACCATAAGCAGTGATCTATATGCTGGTAAACTTTACATGAGTAGTGGGAAAGTTGTTGGAGGGGATTCAGAGGGACAGGATATATACCAGCATTTGGATAGTCAGCGTAGCTTTGTGTGTGGGAATTCATTTCTCATGAATCTGATAGATTTATTTTGAGAAAGTCACCCAGAGGATTGGCTAGGGCAGTAGACATTATCTATATGTACTTTAGCTAGGCCTTTGGCTTGCATGGTAGGTTGGTTTTGAAGATTAGATCACATGGAATACAAGATGAAATAGCCAATTAGATTCAAAATTGACTTGGAGGAAGGAGTCAAAGGTTAGTTGTGGAGAGTTGTTTTTCTGATTGGAGGCCATGATAGTAGAGTGCCTTAGGGATCAGTGCTGTGTTCACTGTTGTTTGTCATCCAAATTGTTAATGTCTTTGTCACTGCAGATTACACCAAAAGTGGTGGTATATTGGATAGTGAGAAAATATATCTACATTTACAACAGGATCTACATCAATTGGGTAGATGGACCAAGAATGGCAAATTGAATTTAACTGTGACAAACAAGAGATCTTGGACTTTTGTAGGTCAAACCAGGGGCAGTGAATGGTAGAGCCCTGGAAAGTATTAGAGAAAAGAGAGATCTGGGAACACAGGTGAATGGACACCTGAGAGTGGTGAGTCAGATGGACAATGTAGTGAAGAAGGCGTTTGGCATACTTGCCTTCATTGAGAAGGATATTGAGTAGAAAGGTTGTGACATCATGATGCAGCTGTACAAATCATTGGTGACAACACACTTGAGCACTGTGTGCAGTTCTGGTTGCCCAGTTAAAGGAAGGAATGTCATTAAACTGAAAAGGTGCAGAATAGGATATTACCTGGACTAGTGTAACTTGAGTTATAAGGAGAGGCTAGATAGACTAGGATTCTATTTTCTTTAGAACATAGGACACTGATGTGTGATCTTACTGAAGTATACAAAATACACAAGATAGGTATGGATAAAGTGAACTTTCACAGTCTTTTTTCTCGGTGTAGTGGATTCTACAACTTGGGGGCATTGACTTAAGGTGGAAGGGGAGAGATTTAATTGGAACTACATGGGCAACTTTTTCACTCGGGGTAGACCATATCTGGAATGAGCTGCCAGAGGAAGTAAAAGGAGTGGATAGAATTACGACTTTCAAAAGACATTTTGATAGATGTATAGATAAGAATAGTTTAATGGGATACAAGCCATATGTTGGCTAGTGGGACTAGCCCAGAATGGCAACTTAGTCAGCATGGATTGGATTGAAGGACCAGTTTCTGTGCTCTATAGCTGTATAACTCTATAAGTGTTGTATAAAGAAACAAGAAAAATAAAATTGTCAGTGAGAAAACATTCCATTATTAGGCCACATCCAATGCAAAGCGAGATGTGTGTGTTTTTGTTGAAACAAATTATTCTTCACCAAGATGTGGCAACATGGTGGAAAGTTCAACATTTAGGTTTGGGCCAGTTAGTAGAAAATAATATTTTGCCATCAATATCAGTCAACAAAAAAGAGTCCAATCATCTTCCCCTTGCATTTCAATGGGATTATTGCCTCAAAATTTACCACTGTCAACATTCTGGGATTGGTTTAAAGAGTTACTTTAGAGACTCTTTCTATAGTGTAAAAAACATGTCCTTAATCTGCTCCACCATTATTTGGTCACAGTGGCACAGGTCGCATAGTTTCTGCCTTACAACAACGGAGAGCCAGGCTCAAACCTGACTCGGGGGCACTATCTGTATGGAGTTTGCATGTTCTCCCTGTTACCAGCCCAGCCACTACATTCTCTCAGCATATTTTTTTCAGATCTGTTCGCAATCTACATTGAGTTTGATATTTAACTGTTGTGACTGAAAGATTTTTTAAAGGAAATTTACTCACCAATATGGTTTGCTATCAAACCTTTGGGAAATCCCAGTGAATAAACAGGGGGTGTGTTGTTTTGGTAAAGCAGATGAGTCAGTTTGTGTCCTTCCAATTTTGGTAAATGACTGGCTGTGAAGGAAGATCACTGCTGTTGCCAAACACATCACTATGTTGAGCTAAATACATTCCCTTGCTCTCTCCCAATTTCACACTGTTTCAAATATTTATTCAGTTTTCTCTTAAAAGTTAAAATGTCTTTTCTGCTCCAACCACTCTGTAGATTCTCTACTGCAATGGAAGTAGCTCTTTGTTTTGCATTACCATATTTTTCATAAATACAGCAACATTCTGTTTAATCAATGCTGTTCTCCCTCTTACTGGCCTCTGTGTTTCAGTAGAAATTTAATATTTCTTCATTATTCCATGCCTTAATTATAAAAGCATTATAGCCAGCAACATTTTCAATTAAATATGCAGTATTATCAACACATATTTTCAGCTCACATCTGTTACTGTTTTCTTTTTAAATACTTGATGAATTATTTAACATTTATGAGATTCTTGCAATCGGATGAAATTAATAGTAAGATTAAACGAGAACTTACCAGTGTGAAGTTTGATCTTGATTTTATGAGGAATTACGTTGGTGATAACGTGAAGAACCCCGTCTAGGCCGCATTCGCATCAATCTTCAAAGCAGCAGTATTAAATCACAAATAACAATCACCGAAGTGACATAGTAAGATGCGTGACTCGAGAACTACCAGATGATCTTTATGAGAGAGGGTTAGGCGTGGCGGGCACGTAATCACCAATGTAACTCCTCATAAAATCAAGATCAAACTTCAAACTGATAGGTTCTCGTTTAATCTTACTATTTTACTTCGGAGTCACGTGAGTGATTCCGTGAAGACTTCGAAGCTTTGTGATTTCATGCCGCAGATCGAAATCTTGGCGTCTCACTACATCGATTGACTCAGGATGAGTGAATAATCAAAATGCATTAGCATGATATTGATTCACATGTATTCATGGTTTATGTTAATAAAGAAATCAGTAGCAACCCCTGTAACTCAGGGGAGGCTAAAGTGGATGCAAACAGAATCGGCAAAACCCCGGATCAGTAACCGGCCTATGGAAAAAAATTTAAAAACAATTTAGTTGACCATCGTGCGGTCGCGAGTATATGGTCGATGGGCATGTCCATTGCCCTGGCCGCTGATGTTGATGCTGACCTGGTGGAATGAGATATACAATCGTCAGTGTTAATACCTGCTTAACCCAGAACGTGCTGCAGCCACCTTGAAATAGTCTGAACTGACCTTCCTTTGTGTAGTGATTCTGGTGGCCTTGATAAACACAGACGTGAGACCATGGGGTATCAAAAAAATGATCTTAAATCATGCCAACCCTGGTCTACTCTGCTTGTGTAGACCAGAATGTAAAATGTAATGGCAGCCAATTCCATCCTATCTAGCCACAGTGTTTGCAATGTTTGCCGTCGTTGTGCTGATATTAGTGTCATAACTAAGGATGTAGCTGGGACCCCTTGGTGAAGTAATGTTCACACATTTTCAATAACCAACTGCATAATCTTGTAGTGGGAGAACTTGTGTCAAGATCTTTTTAACAACTCGATATCCGCGTTGAACCCGACAGAGTAGTTCCCTTTTGTTGCAGCTGTAGTGTCTCTATAACTGAATTATTGTCAAATACCATTTAAGAATGAACTGGAAAATGTCAGTAATCTGTACCGTATTAAATGTAACATTAACATTTAAACAATATCACTTCTGATCCTCCTCTATAGGAATGTACTGCTTTTTTGGGTGCTATCCCTGCACTCTGCAGTGAGCACATTCATGGCTTGATGTGACAAGCTGAGGCATAAGTCAATCCATTCAAAATGTGTAAGTCAATAATTGTTTTATTGTGCAAAGGCCGGCCTCCTGAACCACAGTTTGAACCAGCAAGTTTTTGTTTTTTGGAATAACCGTATACCGTTGTGCCATTATGCCTGATGAAGCAGGCAACATGGCTGCTTAGCCAGTCCGACAGTACAAACCCAAGCGAGGTCTTGCTGACTGTTTTAAGACCCGGCTAATGAGGCAAAAAATGGAGGAAAACATAAAAGAACATTTCTCCTTTTGTAGCGAGAATGTATTTCTCCGCACTGTTGTGCCACATATTTTTGCAATCAGTGAATAAACATGTACCAACATGTCGATATTCAATGTAGTATTGAACCATACTTACATAATACTTTGAGATCCAATACCTATTCTGTGTTGTCATCGATCTGAACTGGATGATACACCAGTGGCAAAGGAGATTAGGTAATTATTACAGGATACCTTTACTTGATTGACATGTGACTAATACATGTCACCATCGTAGAGCAGCAACTTGAAATTGAGCATGTAGAATATGTATATTTGCTCAATAGCCCCTTACCCATGGGGTGCATCTAGTGTATATATTTAGTTGATACCAACAATTGAAGAATTGGTAACACATGCAAATCTCCAATACCTCCAACTAGAGATGGTATTCGGAACTTCTCACCTTAGAGTCCTTAGCATCAGTTTGTAATATCTGAATTTGACCGACCACACTACTATAGCGAGTTTCAAGTTCAAATGAGTTTATTGTCATGTTCAGCAATACTGCTTTTTCATCATTGTGACTGAGGTAGCTTCAGCTGACAATAGCATAAGGTTGTTAACAATGGTCTAATTGTCCTTTGAGAGATTGCTACTTACACAATATCAGTTCCTTGATTTCCTGAGCTGAAGCACAGCTGCTATATTGGCTATTACTCTTGATGAAAATAAAAGTCAGTTTTTATAACAGGTTGCTATTAACTCCAACCTCTTGCCACAGGGCAGAGTCAAGGCTAAAAATAATTAAAGGTAAATCCCAATGACCAACAAACAGTTTATCCCATTCCACAAAGCTTTACTGTTATTAGTACAGTTATATTGTCTGTAATGGGATTTGCATAGCATGGATCTTTGACCCTTATGAATCTGTTGTTAGTCAGGAAAAATAAGTTTTCGTATTCGGGAAGTTCATATGCCCGACACTCTCCATTCATCATAATAACATGCCACTCCTGCCTTATTCCATGGGTGGTTTGCATGAGAACTTTTGCCCAATTTCCGAACCTTAACTTTAAAAAATAACCCTGGCCATAATCCAAATGTGTTGTACAAAACAAATGTAAATATTACAACTTGTGAATGGTGCACTACCCATATTTTGGAATTACTAGACCCATTTTGTTGAGTATGGTTGGTAAGGAGCATTGCATTTCTGAGCTATCATGCTGCCCCCAGCTCCAGTGAACCGCATACTGCTGATGAGCGCCTGGGGTGCGAACTGAACGATGACTTTTGCCCGCCATTGGCCTAATTGATTTGTCTGCGTACCTGAATAACAGATTCAGCGGTTGGCTCTCACATCCCCCTGTTGGCGCTGTTCACTGCCGGCACATATGTGCTTTAGTATGTTCTATTGACTTCTTTAGAGCCTGGAGTCTGTGATATCTTGACCTTTTGCTCTTCCCTCCTCAGAGAGGGCGATTCGTAGGCAGCCCTAAACAGGCATTGCCTCAGACCACAGGATACCTGTACTGATAAGAACCCATTGGACCTATACCCAAATAGAATATTCTGCTGGGATGGCAACTTTGTTGTCAGGAAAAAGATACCTCTGACACGTGCCCTTCATCCCTTGGGGTATGCCCCACTGCCACACCCTGAGACTCAGCGTCAGCAGGATACTGACCCTTCTTGGTCTCTGCCTCCAAGAGGGAGACCTGTAGTAGCTCTGTAACTGGAGCTGCTGGTGTGGCCTGCGGAGGTGGAACTTCTGTCTCACCCTACCATCAGAGTCGGTGTCCGAACTAATCCTCATCTATGAAGGTACTATCAAACAGTTCTCTACTAGATACTGCTGGCGCCTTTTTTGTTCAGGATGGCGCTGACACTCCTCCTGTTGGCGTGTGCCCTGCTGTAATTCCTTGCCATTCTACAGCATCCCCGCAGGCTGGGAGCCGCTGACTGCACTGACTGCGACTCTGGCTTTAATTCCTTGCCGTTGCACGGCATCCCTGCAGGCTGGGAGCCGCTGACTGCCTTGTTAGTGACTCCTTATCTCGCAACCCGATCTTTTTGACGGTTATCCGCTTCCGCGGGACTGGGTTTCCCCACAGTGCATAACCGGTACACTCGTGGGGCTGCGAAACTGACAGGAAAACCTCTGTGAAGAGAGGCTCCTGCCTGAAAAAACCCCAGGTAAGTAAAAACGAACTTACCTCTAGTTTAACTTACCGCTGGCAGGACCTCTGTCCTGCCAGTCTGGTGCTTGCGCCAGTGCGGCTGACGTACTGACGCGCATGCGGCCTAGACGGGGTTCTTCACGGAATCACTCACGTGACTACGAAGTAAAATGCATAATTTAATCTTCAAAGTTCTTTTTGGTTGTACATTAACAATGTTAAAGAAAAAGCATATTTTATTAAGCATTATTGTATGTACAGCCATAAGGAGCTTAGTAATGAAAGATGTGTAATGGTATGTAAGGTGGAGTCACCAGTAGATATTGATTCATTGATTCCTGAACTTAAGTACAGTATATCCACTGCAATTAGGTCTATCTTGCTTCATGTATTATTCAAGAAAGATTCAATATTGAAGATAATAACTGTTTCCAATGGTTGTATGTAATGAAGGGATAATGCACATATTGATCTGTTTATTCAGTTCAATAATTCAGAGCTGTGGGTTGGTAATGAACAGACAATATCTGCAGTTGACTGTGTTAAATTGCCATGGGAAAAGTCATGGAAAAATGTCACACCATTCCTGTGCAGTTTCTCAATATTATCCTGTTTGGCATAAAGTAATGTGGCAGCTACCCTTCATCTTCTGAACCTTACGGGTAAACATGTTTGTCACAGACTCAGTTTCCAAAAAATCATCATCAACATAATTATGTTGTTTTTTTTTTAAATTTAACTATAATAGAAACATAGAAACATAGAAATTAGGTGCAGGAGTAGGCCATTCGACCCTTTGAGCCTGCACCGCCATTCAATATGATCATGGCTGATCATCCAACTCAGTATCCCGTACCTGCCTTCTCTCCATATCCTCTGATCCCCTTAGCCACAAGGGCCACATCGAACTCCCTCTTAAATATAGCCAATGAACTGTCCTCCACTACCCTCTGTGGCAGAGAGTTCCAGAGACCCACCACTCTCTGTGTGAAAAAGTCCTTCTCATCTCGGTCCTAAAGAATTTCCCCCTTATCCTTAAGCTGTGACCCCTTGCCCTGGACCTCCCCAACATCGGGAACAATCTTCCTGCATCTAGCCAGTCCAACCCCTTAAGAATTTTGTAAGTTTCTATAAGATCCTCTCTCAATCTCCTAAATTCTAGAGTATAAACCGAGTCTATCCAGTCTTTCTTCATAAGACAGTCCCGACATCCCAGGAATCAGTCTGGTGAACCTTCTCTGCAGTCCCTCTATGGCAATAATGTCCTTCTGCAGATTTGGAGACCAGAACTGTACGCAATACTCCAGGTGTGGTCTCACCAAGACCCTATACAACTGAAGTAGAACCTCCCTGCTCCTATACTCAAATCCTTTTGCTTTGAAAGCTAACATACCATTCACTCTCTTCACTGCCTGCTGCACCTGCATGCCTACTTTCAATGACTGGCGTACCATGACACCCAGGTCGCACTGCATCTCCCCTTTTCTTAATCAGCCACCATTTAGATAATAGTCTGCTTTCCTGTTTTTTCCACCAAAGTGGATAACCTCACATTTATCCACATTATACTGCATCTGCCAAACATTTGCCCACTCACCCAGCCTATCCAAGTCACCTTGCAGTCTCCTACCATCCCCCTCACAGCTAACACTTCCCCCCAGCTTAGTGTCATCCGCAAACTTGGAGATATTGCCTTCAATTCCCTCATCCAGATCATTAATGTATATTGTAAATAGCTGGGGTCCCAGCACTGAGCCTTGCGGTACCCCACTAGTCATCCCAGTAATCATAGGGATGCTATTGACAATTTCATGTTAAGCAAAGCAGATAGATATATCACAGATCAATCTAACATAATTCCATCAAGCGATGCAGATCTTATCATGTTACGAGAAAAAAAAATTGTCTACCTTATAAATATCACAACCTCAAAAGTGATATAACTGATCTTAATTCAAATAAAATGCTTAATGCGATGTTTGAAGTACAATGATTTTTTTTTTCCGTTTTATTTCTTTCCATTGAGTAGAAGCTGCTACGTGTTATCCCTCAAAGAAAGATTGAATGAAATTATCTCAACAGTTTGAAAGCAGTGCACAGCGTCTTCATAAGTGTACTTCCAGGAAAGTGTTTTTAAATTAACATCCTAGTACAGATCTTAGAAAATTGATTACGTTTTGAGTTAACATATTATTTGGGGGATGAAAATGAAGTGTTGGTTCAGGTCAATTCATTCTGAGCTAATATTCTGGGGAGCATGTGGGCCTCACAATATTTGTAAAGATAGCCTTGTATGCAACATCATTAGAGAAGGTTGGGTTATTGGGTTGAGGAGAAGCAAGAAAAAAAAAAATCAAATTTGAATAGATCTTTGGAAGCCAAACTTGAGCAGCTGAAGCCCCTGTGATAAATTTAAAATTGGTTATGACACTGCCTTTGTACCACACATTTTCATTGAATATTCTAAACGTTGCTGGACAACACTAGTTACTATTATGGGAGGCAGTCTTTCCTGAATTCCTAAGGCATCGGTGCATAGCTGACTAAAAATAATCTGGGAACACATCTTAAAGGGGCCTTGAGGTATTTTGTAATAGTGTTTTGGAGATGTATTTTCACGATGTATTTTTACTAAACCAGATTTTACAGCCAATGAGATGTTTTTGAAATGTAGATACAATTATACTTCAGAAAGAATATGACCGGTTGGTAGATGGCTAGCTCCGTCGAAAGCAATATGATGATGATCAAATCATTTGCCGGCATGCTGTTGATTCAGGAATACATATTGTCCATGAAAACATGTTAATACCTTTAAAAATAATGCTAGGAGTTATTTTATATATCCATCTCAGGGAGCAGATGAAGCTTTGGTTGTGTTATTCTCCCTGCCAAACATCAGCAACCTTCCATCCACACCAAACCTCAGTGCACCAATTAGTCTAGCAAGTGTTTTGCTGAAGTCTCCAGAGTTTAGCCTTGAACCATGGTCCCTTTGAGGGCATCACAGTGGCACAGCAGCGGTAGAGCTGCTGCCTTACAGCACCAGAGACCCAGGTTCAATCCTGACTACGGGTGCTGTCTGTACTGAGTATGTACTTTCTCCCTGTGACCGCTTGGGTTTTCTCCAGGTAATCTGGTCTCATCTCACACTCCAAAGATGTACAAGTTTGTAAGCTAATTGGCTTTGTTAAAACTTGTAAATTGTCCCTAGTGTGTAGGATACTGCTAGTGTACGGGGTGATCGCTAGTAGGCACGGATTCGGTGGGCCAAAGGGCCTGTTTCTGCACTGTGTCTCTAAAGTCTAAAGTGGTATGAAAGTGCCCTGAGTTGACACCAGAACAACTTATAGACACAAATAGCTGGAACAACTCAGTAGGTCAGATGGCATCCCTGGAGAAAAGGAATAGGCGATGTTTCTCTAGAGATTCAGATTTTTTTCAGATTCAAACTTTATTGTCATTGTGCAGTGTACAAGTGCAGAGACAACGAAATGCAGTTAGCATCTCACCCAGAAGAGTGAACACAGAATAATCGAGCAGTAATATATATATATATATATATATATATATATATATATATATGTATGTATTTACAGTGGCATTAGTGCCATTTTTTTGGGGGGGGGGGAGATCAGTCTGGTGTGTCCGGGGGGGGTGGTGACTGGCAATCATCAAGGTGCAGAGTTAAGTAGGGTAATAACCGCAGGGAAGAAGCTGTTCGTGAACCTGCTGGTCCGGGAACGGAGAGACCTGTAGCGCGTCCCAGATGGGAGGATGGTAAACAGTCTGTGGTTGGGGTGAGAGCAGCCCTTGACGATGCTGCGCGCCCTTCGCAGACATCGCTTGCTCTGAACAGACTCAATGGAGGGGAGTGAGGAACCGGTGATGCGTTGGGCAGTTTTCACCACCCTCTGCAGTGCTTTCCGGTTAGAGACAGAGCAGCTGCCATACCATACTGTGATACAGTTAGTAAGGAAGGTCTCGATGGCGCAGTGGTAGAAGTTCATCAGAATCTGAGGAAACAGATGGACCTTCTTTAGTCTCCTCAGGAAGAAGAGACGCTGGTGAGCGTTCTTGATCATTGTTGAAGTATTGTGGATACAAGACAGGTCATCAGAGATGTTGACCCCCAGAAACCTGAAGCTGGAAACACACTCCACCTCCGTCCCGTTAATATGTGGGGGTGTGCGTGCCACCCCTAGACCTTCTATAGTCCACAATGAGCTCTATCTTCCAAGTAACCATTGCATCCCCTTTCTCTCCATCCCTTGTTGTGCTAGTGTCATTGTCGTCCCGGTGAGTTGCTTTGTCTGTATAACTTGTTCTCACATGGTCCACAACAAACAATGGACAATTTCCTTTATCATCGTTACTTTTTGCATATCTTTCATTCATTTGTTCTATATTTCTCAATATCACCGTCTGTATCTTGCATTTCTCTTTCCCCTGACTCTCGACCCGAAATGTCACCTATTCCTTTTTTCCAGAGATGCTGGATGACCTACTGGCTTACTTCAACTTTTTGTGTCTATGTTTGGTTTAAACCAGCATTTTCACCTTCCTACACACCAGAACAACCTATGTTATTTTTGGTGTGGGAACTTGTAGATATTGGAATGAAAGTTCTGTGCTACATTCTGGCCTCTAAATATAGAAAATAGGTGCAGGAGGAGGCCATTTGGCCCGTGGAGAAACACTAAGATTTTTCTTGGTTTATTAAAGTGTAAAATGCCTTATTTTTTTCATGGATACACTACAAAAAAACACGTCCTTCTTTTAATTTAGTTTAGTTTAGAGATGCAGCGCGGAAACAGGCCTTTTGGCCCACCGATTCTGCACTGACCAGCGATCCCTGCACAATAACACAAGCCTACAAACACTAGGGACAATTTACACATACCAAGTATACAAACCCAAGCCAATTAACCTACAAACATGTACGTCTTTGGAGTGTGGGAGGAAACCGAAGATCTTGGGGAAAACCCACACAGTCACGAGTAGAACGTACAAACTCCATACAGACAGCAACCATTGTCGGGATCAAACCTGGGTCTCCGGAACTGCAAGTGCTTTAAGGCAGCAACCCTACCACTGTGCCGCCCTTATAACCCACATGCTCCCCTCGAGTATTAGCTCAGAATGAAGTGATGTGAATCTCATCCAAACAACCCCACTTCTAGATTCAATCCTGCAAAATGCAAGCAATCTAACATCAATTCAGTCATACCTGCTTCTGAAATATGCAGCAAATTACCTCTGCTCCCTTTTGGTGGTATAGGGGAATTGCACACTTAGATGGAGAGATGTCTGTACATAGGTAGACAAAAATGCTGGAGAAACTCAGCGGGTGAGGCAGCATCTATGGAGCGAATGAATAGTTGACATTTCGGGTCGAGACCCTTCTTCAGACTGATGTGGAAGTGTGGTTGGGGGGGGCAGAAAGAAGAAAGGAGAGGCGGAGACAGTAGGCTATGGCGGAGCTGGGAAGGAGAGGGGAAGTAGGGAGAAAGCAAGCAACTGAAATTTGAGAAGTCATTGTTCACACCGCTGGGGTGTAAACGGCCCAAGCGAAATATGAGGTGCTGCTCCTCCAATTTGGAGTGGAACTCTCTCTGGCCATGGAAGAGGCCCAGGACAGAATGGTTGGATTTGGAATGGGAGGGGGAGTTGAAGTGCTGTGCCACCAGGAGATCTGGTTGATTAGTGCGAACCGAGCGGAGGTGTTGGGCGAAGCGATCGCCAAGCCTACACTTGGTCTCAGCGTTGTAGAGCAGCTGACACCCAGAGCGGCAGATGCAATAGATGACATTGGAGGAGGTGCAGGTGAACCTCTACCTCACCTGGAAATACTGCTTGGGTCCTTGGATGGAGTCACGGGGGGAGGAAAAGCGACAAATGTAGCATTTCCTGTGGTGTCAATGGAAAGTACCAGGGGAGGGGGTGGTTTGGGTGGGAAGGGACGTATTGACCAGGGAGTCACAGAGGGAGCGGTCTCTGCAGAAAGCCGAAAGGGGAGGAGATGGGAAGATGTGGCCAGTGGTGGGATCCCGTTGGAGGTGGCGAAAATGTCGGATTATCTGTTGTATGTGACGGCTCGGGGACTCTGTCCTTGTTATGAGTAGGGGGGGATGGGAAGTGAGAGCGGAGCTACGGGTCATAGAGGTGACCCTGGTGAGAGCTTCATCTATAGTTGAAAAATAGAAGGGAAATAGATGTCACTTTCTAAGTAATACTATCTTTAAAAATGTGCGCACTTGCTCATAATCCAAGATGGTATTTTGACAACAAAAAAATCCTTGCACAGTTACTTTCCATCTTTGTGTTTTTTAGTTTTCTTTAGTTGGACAAAAAAAAGACAGGTTGCAAAGATTGGCACCTTGTACTTTTCCTTTTGTCAGTGTGAGGTGAGTGGTAAATTGCTCTGTGATTTGCTATTCAGTCACAGGTTAAACAATGAAAACAAATACTGTAATGGCAGCAGTTCTAGGGTGCACCATGGTATGCTGCTGAGTCCTGAAATAAAGAACATGCAATAATTCTGTCACGTTCAGTGCTCATCTCACAGCGGTTGTCAGAGTGCTGCTGGGAATCACAAGGAAGATCCACAAAAGCGGCCTGGGTCACAAATAGAGTACCTCAAAGCATTGAATTAGAAAGGAGGATTAGCAAAGCTAGAGAGTTAATCACATGGTTTCTGATATACTTCACTAACCACAGGGAAAAGAAAATTCAGATGTGGAAAAAAGATTTATAAAGTTTTGTTTATTGGAAGGTGTATTACAGTGTAATATTTTGAGAGGTTAGAACATGTTTCTACTTTGTCTGTAGCCAACAGCTCTGTCCTCTGATGCTCTTAGTGTCACAACAACTCTTGAGACCATAAGAAATCATTAAATGACTTATCTCACTGCATAATCTCTTTACAGGAGTTATGGGAACAGAGAAATTGATAGAGTTTGAAAATAATGGATTAATTTAGAAGGCAAATTAAAATATCTTTTTGAGCCTTTTTTTATCAGCATGAAACATAAAAGCAAAAATTCTGTGGTGAGCTTTTATAAAGCACTGGTTAGGTTTATTGGGCATTTCACAACGGTAAGAGCCAAAACGTACGTATAAATGTTGTTTTAGACACTGAGTAAGCTATCTTGGTTTAATTCAAGGAAAGATGTTTCCTAGGAATTTTGATAGAGGCATTCAAAATCATGAATTGGGAAAGCAATGGTAATCCAAGGATGTGACCATAGATTAATGGAAGTGGTTATTGGATAAAGGGAACAAAGGTCATTTGCTGCATAATTTGGAAGCAAGTACCACTGCATTGGTGTTGGATGTTAGGTTATTTGCCCTTTGCAGGATTGGATCCCAGAAGCAGGGTTGTTTGGATGAGAAACCTTTAAAATCAAGATGGGATAGGCATGAGCAGGAATTGATTATTCAATTCACTGGAGATCGGTGCCCTATAGCAAGAAATAGAGAAGCGAGGCGATTAATTTCTCCACTGGTAAATGTCCACTGGAGACTGAAGGAGGTGAGGGTGAGTGGGGGATGATCAGGAAACTCAAGGTTGGCAATTGAGGAAGTGGTGATGGTCAGGAAACTCAAGGTTATCTATTGAGGAACTGGGAATTAGGCCCAAGGTGATCTATGGAGTTTGGGGTGGGGTGGTGTGCGTGTTTAGGGTGTTGCTGCGTGAGATGATCGAACATCAGAAATTGGGCTGGAAATAAGTCATGTGACACCTTGTGCTTCAGCAATGATAAATACTGTGCTAAACATCACTATCTTTTCCTATCTCCATGACCCTTAATTCCCCTGCCTTAAATATGTCCGCCAGATGCTTTATGAGTCTGCCTCTGCCGTTTTCTGATGATTAAACTTCCAAAGATCTATGACCATCTGGCAGAAGAAATGTCTGCTCATTTTCTACGTTAAATGGAAAGCTCATTATTCTGGAACCATGCCTCCTAATTCTAGATTCCCTCTACGAGAGGAAAAATTATCTCAGCATTTATTATGTCAAACTCCATTACGATCGTCCTTGTTTCAGAGGCTGGGACCAATCAGGCCTAGTAGCCATTAGGAGTTTACAGGTTCAGGAACAATCAGAAGAGTGGGTAATCGGGGACCATATTGTGAAATTGAAAGAAGACCATATGGAAATTCTAGGTTCAATACACTGACATCTCCCTGACAATGTCATTTTGAAGAGTCAAAACCTAAAGAACATTTGTATTACCAGATTCACGATGGAGGCTGATAACTATAAAGAACTGATGGTTGTATATTGAAATCTATTTTGCACTTTAAACATATTTTAATGTAATGTATACAAGCCAAAAGAACTAGTCATGGCGACTATAATGAGGCCACGACTTGTTCCCAGAAAAATATGAAGCAAAGCATGGCCAAAGGGCTCATCACCTCCAATTTTCTAGAATTGTTTTCATGTATTGGAGAGAAGTGAAAACTTGTCAACATGTATGTACTAAGTGTTATGCTTCATCACTAAATATCAAGAGAATTGATCTGACAAAAATGGTGCCCAGAACAAGAAGGTATTTAGCACAAAGATAGCCTTTTGTGATAAGTCTGACTCTGTAAAAGTCTATCCCATCAATACATGAAATAACCACAACAAAAAATGATGGAGTGAGAAAGACAAGGGAAACTCAGAGAAAATAGGCTAGTTTTACATGCAGCACTGTTTCAAATAATGTAATAATGTAAATGTAAATAAAGTAATTGAAGAAAGGTTTAAGATGCAGAAATGAGAAACTGCAGATACTGGTTCACAAAAACAGACACAAAGTGGCTCCGGCAGCATATCTGGAGAACATGGATAGGTAATATTTTGCGTCAAGAATCTTCTTCGGAGTTTGAAGAAATCTGAAGTCTGAAGAATTTCCCAACACTATTTATCACCTATTGATGTGCAGGAAGGATCCGAAGATGCTGGTTTGTACTGAACATAAGACACAAAATATAGCTTAAATCTTCGAGTCCTGGCAACATCTTTGTAAATCGTCAATGCATTCTTTCCAGCCTAATAACATCCTTCCTATTGAGGGGTGAGCAAAACTGAACGCAGATTTCCAAATGCAGCCTCACCAATATTTTGAGTGTTCCTAGATACTTGTTTCATCCATCATTATCATGCATACTATTTACTCTATGACCTTCATGTGAATAAGGAATATCATTACACTCTGATGCATGTGATAGCAAAACTAATTGATGACCTATTTTTATTTAATATACTCTCCTTCAAAAGCATGTTATATTAAGAATAAGAATGGCTGCACAGTCTTGTATGTTGACTCAAAAGTAGCTCTGAGAAGATCTGAATATTTGTGATATCGTTATTTTCTCAATTAACTTGACCAGATATGCTTACATTTTAATTTTCTTTGTCTTTTAACAAGCTGTATCTTCATGCCCAGCGTTTATAATTCTTGAGACTTCAATATTTTGTGCCTTGTGCTGTTTTAGAATTGTGGTGAACTCTGGGCAGAAACAGTGGTGCATCGGTAGAGTTGCTGCCAAACAGCGGTAGAGACCCAAGTTTGATCCTGACTACAGGTGCTGTCTGTACGGAGTTTGTACATTCTCACCTTGACCTGTGCGGATATTCTCTGGGAACTCCGGTTTCCTCCCACACTCCAAAGACGTACAGGTTTGTAGGCTAAATTGACTTTGTCAAATTGTAAATTGCCCCTAATGTGTGTAGGATAGTGTCAGTGTATGGGGTGATCACTGGTCGGCGTGGACTCGATGGGCTGAAGGGCCTGTTTCCATGCTGTATCACTAATTTCTGAATCTCTAATCTCTGGGTGTGGTAGTGAGGTGCCAGTGACTGTACTTATAATTAGTTTCCTGCTGCAAATGAGGTTGAAAATGTTTTGTTGGTACTCTGTTGAGTATATGGGGTCTAGATGGCCAGTAGCAACAGTTTGATCAGGTCAAGTCAAGTCAGGTCAAGAGAGTTTATTGTCATGTGTCCCAGATAGGACAATGAAATTATTGCTTGCTGCAGCACAACAGAATATTGTTGGCATAATACAGAACAGATCAGTGTGTTTATATACCACAGACCGTATTCATACAGATAAATAAACAGATAACGTTCAATAGACTGTTATGGTTCAGAGTTTGTATGATGTTAGAAACATAGAAAATAGGTGCAGTAGGAGGGCATTCGGCCCTTCGAGCCAGCACTGTCATTCATTGTGATCATGGCTGATCGCCCCCTATCAATAACCTGTGCCTGCCTTCTCCCCATATCCCTTGACTCCACTATCCCCTAGAGCTCTATCTAACTCTCTCTTCAATCCATCCAGCGACTTGGCCTCCACTGCCCTCTGTGGCAGGGAATTCCATAAATTCACAACTCTCTGGGTGAAAAAGTTTTTTTCTCACCTCAGTCTTAAATGACCTCCCCTTTATTCTGATGGTGTTTAATAGCCTGATGGCTTTTATGAAGAAGCTGTCCCAGAACCTGGATGTACCAGATTTCAGGCTCCTGTACCTTCTACCTGATGGCAACGGAGAGATGAGTGTGTGGTCAGGATGGTGTGGGTCTTTGATGATGTTGGCAGCCTTTTTGAGGCAGAAACTGCGATAGATCCCTTCGATGGCGGGGAGGTCAGAGCCGATGATGGACTGGGCAGTGGTCACAACTTTCTGCATTCTTTTCCACTCCTGGACGTTCAAGTTGCTGATCCAAGCCATGATGCAACCAGCAGTATGCTATGGATGAGTATCAATTGCTTTTTTAAGCATTCTACTGTTGAATAGTTCATCTGGGGGAAAAGGTAGGGATGGCTTCAGATCTTGACAGCACTGATGATTTGTCAGAGAGAAATGTTGGTCTGGATTAATGGATCGTGGCACGATTGAGTGGGTGTGTATTTGGAGAGGCACAGTGCTTGCAAAATGGATGATTCATTTGGGAAGTAAAGGGCCTGTCCCACTTGGGCGGCCTAATCTGCGAGTTTAGAAGAGTGCCTTCAACCTTCAAACTCGCAGCATGGTCGACACAAAGTCCTAGGAGGTCCTATCCCCCCCCCCCCCCCCCCACGCTCATTAAAGGACTTACCGTTACTGTGCAGCCGTTTTACCTTCATCTTCATCGCGCAGAGAGCGCTCCTCCGCTTTCCCTGGCCCCCGCCTTCGCGATGTGTTTGTGCGTGTGCGGTCGGTCAATGCAGCTCGCAGTTTCAACGCGGACGTGTCGATCCAGCTCGCGGTTTCAACGCGGACGGTCGATCCAGCTCGAGGCTTTCCAGGCGAGTGCCCTCGAGCTTGAAGGTCGAAGACACTCTTTTTAACTCGCCGATTAGGTCGCCCAAGTGGGATGACTGGTTGGTTGCATGTGAATTAGGAGCAGAATTAGATCACTCATGCCCACACAATACACTATGATAAGTACTAATCAGATTGCATCCTCAACTCCACCTTCCCGTTTACTTATTTCACCTTCCTGTTTGCCAAGAATCAAGGTCAAGGATGTGGGGAGATCAGGAGGTGGGGGATATCATTTCACTGCCAGAACGAGTCCAGAACCAGAAGGATGAATGTGGTATATCTGTGACAGTGTCACTGTACTGGGAGGACTGAGGTCCCGCATCAATCCCTGAAGGGCCTATTCCAAGTTGTGTTTTCATTGCTCCAGATGGGATATGATTGGGGAAATGACATTATCCTGCTTTATCTGTCCTGACAGATGTTTCAGGACATGGTTTTCCCAATAATGTTAGTGCATTCCAATTTGGGGGATCCTCTGATTCAAAATGCTGAGTAAGATATCCAAGAATTATTTCTTGAAGTACTTCAAAACATAAAATCCTGCAGCATAGTCAATAGGTCCTTTTGCCTGCTGTGTCCACAGTGATAATCAGACACATTTCCTGTATCACTACGTGAACCCCTTTGTTCTATTCACCCCTCATTATCATCAACCCCTCCAGATTCTACCCCTCACCTGCAAACGTTATTGTGGTCGTTTATCCTACCTAGACACAGGACAATGGGATGAAAACTGGAGAAACCAGCAGAAACGTGTTCACATGAAAAACATGCAAAGTACACATTGAGAGCTCTGGAGGTCAGGGAAGATATGAGACTAGAGTTCTACTAGCTGCAAAACTGTGCCGCCCTAGTCTGTGAGCCTGCAAGTTGCATTCAGTTCTCGTAAAAGTTTTATTAATGCTTTTAATCTGTTAAAGTAAAAACTATTTTAAACCATCAACCATTTGCATATAATGTACTGATTCTTTCCTGGTAATATTTTGAAGTTAATCTTCAATGCATTTATTTATCTATAAACAATTCTGAATAATATTTTCACTCGTATATGCATGGGCTTTCATTGTTAGTATGAACTATGGCATGGAATAAATATACAGAATTCAGTTAAAAAAATATTTACGTTAATGTTATGACTTGGGAGATATAATGTGCCCTGTACAGAATATGATCAATTGAAATTCATCAGAAAAATCATGTATTGCACACAATGAACTTATGCTACAGATTGATAGTAAGCAATATGCATTGGACATGAAGTTAGAAGATTAGTTGTTGGCCTACTCAGAAACTGTAATTGACCAGAAGATTGGAATTCTCTTCCCCAGTGAGAGCTAAGAGATTTAGCCAGTGATTACATTCGAAACAGGGATCGACATTTTTGTGCCAATTGGAGAAATAATGAAAATGGAGCACAAAATTGTGATGGAGATTGAAACTCACCTCTGATTTTTGTCTACTTCTGCTTCAATTATGTTATCAGTCGACATGGGAAATATTTCGGGATAAAGCAAGTGTTGCCAGGGTTTTATTGCAGCTGAAAGCTCTGCTGAGATGGTTGTCTTGTTATTCATATAACATAATAGGTCCAGGCTTCACTCTTACAATTTATGTTCTTGTCAGTTATTTGTTATTGAAAACAGTACACCAGAGGAAAGTACACCTGCACTTCTTAAGTATATTTGTTCGAAATTAAGCTGCAGCAAAAATTATATTTAGATTTGTTAGAACAATAAAACGACATACAATTTGAAAGCAAAGTTTGCAATATTACCATCTGAGAGTTTTCTTTTGAAATAGGTGGAGTAGAATACCACAAGCTGGTGGAACATGTGACTGCTATTTTACACCCAGTTAGCTTATATTACATAGGATTACCTGGACATCAATTTCTCTTTTAATGCTTCAGAACCTCTGGACTATAAAATGTTTTTATATTTTTTGTGAGGCTTTTGGCAGAGAGGATCACTGAGCTGTAAGTAGAACATTTCAAGATCTTACGCCTATGTATTCACTGCTGTTTCTTAAATGATGGTCTTAATGATTAAAAATATATTTTATTTAGCTTTTTATGTGCATGGTGGAGATTAAGCAAGCATTTTTTCCACTATTTGATGGTCCTTGAGGAGGTGGTGGTGAGCCATCATCTTGAAAATTTGCAGTCTTTCAATGAAAGTAATATTTCAGAGCTACTTGTAAGAGCTTTCCAGGGTTTGGGTCCAGCAATGATGAAGGAATGGAAAACAATTTCCCAGTCATGATGTTGTGTAAATGGAGATAAACCTGCAGGTGATTGTGTTTCTATGCGTCTACTGCCAGGTGGTGATGTTGGAGTAGCTTGTGTCAGGTGCTACATTTTATAGATTGGTCATAATTACATAAGTGTTGGGAGTTGAATTGGGCCATTCGGCCCATCAAGTCTACTCCACCATTCAATCATGGCTGATCTAACTCTCCCTCCTAACCCCATTCTCCTGCCTTCTCCCCTTAACCTCTGACAATTGTACTAATTAAGAATCTATCTATCTCTGTCTTTAAAAATATCCAAAAGGAATAAAGATTCTAAGAGGAGTAAGAGGTGACTGTGGTTGACAAGGGAAGTCAAGGGTAGTATGAAAATAAAAGAGAAGAAGTATAACATAGCAAAGATGAGCGGGAAGCCAGAGGATTGGGAAACTTTTAAAAAGCAACAGAGATAACTAAAAAGGCAATACGGGGGGAAAAGATGAGGTACAAATGTAAGCTAGCCAAGAATATAAAGGAGGATAGCAAAAGCTTATTTAGGTATGTGAAGAGGAAACAAATAGTTAAGACCAAAGTTGGACCCTTGAAGACAGAAACAGGTGAATTTATTATGGAGAACAATGGCAGATGAGTTGAACAGGTAATTTGGATCTGCCTTCATGAAGGAAGACACAAACAATCTCCCAGGTGTACTAGTGGCCAGAGGACCTAGTGTAACAGAGGAACTGTAGGAAATTCACATTGGCAGGAAATGGTGGTGGGTAGACTGATGGGACTGAAGGCTGATAAAGCCCCAGGGCCTGATGGTCTGCATCCCAGGGTATTTAATGGCCCTGTCTCACGGTGCGAGTTGACCCACGAGGTACCCCGAGTGAAAGACTCGTGGTTGTGTACGAGACTTCGAGTTTATGTTCAAGTGTTTATCCGAGTTCCCACGGGTATGTCATTTCTGCGATGTTCCTCCTCCGAGTTACCAAGTTCCTCTCCCGTTACTCTTGAGCCAACCGTGAATTAAGGTATGTTTTAATAAAGCAACAATGTTAAAAGACATCTCCATCCTGTGGCTTTGAGTTATTTCAGCGCGGCCGCATCTATTGATACGACCTACAAAGGGAAAATGCGCATCCACCAGCAACCAATAACGTGGTAAGTGCATTTCTTGGTGCTTTATGTTTTTAAATACTGTATTTCCCGGAGTGGGGGGAGAGCTCAGTTCATAGTATTTGGGGAGTCTAGCGTTGTGAAGGAGGGGATTGGGGTCAGTAACACACTTGCCACGCTCCAGTCTGAGTGCAGGTAGAAGGGACTAGGTGACAGTAAACGGCACGGAGTAAAAGGGCAGAGATGGCCTGTTTCCGTGCTGTCATTGCTATATGGTTTTATTGTGGCCAGGGAGTGAATTAGATTGGGTGGCTGCCGCAGGGCTCTGGGCACGGACAGCAGAACTGGCCGCCACTTCCGAGGATGGAAGCAGCTCGGGTGACTGACTTTGAGCGGCCGCCGGGACCCGAGAGCAGACACATACACACACACAGATACAGACAGACAGACAGACAGACACACACACACACACACACACAAACACACACACACACAACAAATACACACAGATACACACAGACAGCAGAACTGGCCGCCACTTCCGAGGAAGGAAGCAGCTCGGGTGACTGACTTTGAGCAGCCGCCGGGACCCGACAGCAGACACATACACACACACAGATACAGACAGACAGACACACACACACACACACACACACACACACACACACACACACACACACACACACACACACACACACACACACACACACACACACACACACACACACACATAGACACACACACACACACACATAGACACACACACACACACACACACACACACATATATAATATATATATATATATATGGACATGTGTGTGTGTGTGTGTATATATATATATATATATATATATGTGTGTGTATATATATATATTTATATGCATATACATGTCCATGTGCTGTATATATACTTTGCGTGGTTCCTGGGTTGCCTACTGCTATAATATATATATTTAATATTATATATATATTTAATATTATATATATATGTATAAATATATGTGTGTGTGTGTATATGTGTGTATTTGTGTGTGTCTCACTCTCTCTCTCTCTCTCTCTCTCTCTCTCTCTCTCTCTCTCTCTCTCTCTCTCTCTCTCTCTCTCTCTCTCTCTATATATATATATATTATATATATATATATATATATATGAGGACACGGAAGTTTAGTAGGGAATCTTATTGGTTATTATGTGGGAAGGAAGTCCAGATGCTGGTTTAAAGATAGACAAAATGCTGGAGTAACTCAGCGGGACAGGCAGCATCTCTGGGTAGTGGTCTAAGGAAGGGTCTCGACCCGATACATCATCATTCCTTCCCTCCGGAAATGCTGCCTGTCCCGCTGAGTTACTCCAGAATTGTGTGTGTGCGAGAGTTACTCCAGCATTGTTTGTGTGTGTGTGTGAGTTACTCCAGCATTGTGTGTGTGTGTGAGTTACTCCAGCATTGTGTGCGTGTGTGTGAGTTACCCCAGCATTGTGTGTGTGTGTGTGTGTGTGTGTGTGTGTGTGTGTGTGAGTTACCCCAGCATTGTGTGTGTGTGAATCATGAATTTCCAAGACACAAGGCACTGTAGATACAAATAATGACATACACAAGAAAGGGCAGATGCTAGTTGAAAAAAGTGAACACATGGGGCTGGAGAAATTTGGAAATGTCATCCCGTCACCCATTCCTTCTCTCCAGAGATGCTGCCTGCCCGCTGAGTTAAAAGAGTTCCCACGGTAGACTCACAAATCACTAAGGTAAACGCACGGGCCACCACGTTATAAACGAGTTTAAAATGTTTCAATTTTTAACTTGAACTGTAAATTTGACTCGTGGAAAAAATCAAACATGTTTGATTTTTTTCACGAGTTACCAAGTTTCACGGGTACCTGCCGTTAGCACCACGAGTCGCTAAGTTGCTCGCAAGAGTTCCGATGTTCCCGCTACGTTTAGTGTACGTGATTACCGCGAGTGACAACTCTGGGTCACTCGTGGGTCAACTCACACCGTGAGACAGGGGTTTAAGGAAGTGGCTCTGGAAATCGTGGATACATTGTTGATAATTTTCCAATGTTCTATAGACTCAGGATCAGTTCCTGTGGATTGGAGGGCAGCTAATGTTATCCCACTTTTTAAGAAAGGCGGGAGAGAACTTAATACAAACGGACTTGAAAACAAACCTTTTGAATTAAAGTACTTTTAAAATGTTAACTCTACACTAACATAGAAACTAATTAATTAACATAGTAACAGCAATTGAATCTAATGGGAACTGTTAAAATGGTTGAATGTAATAATGTATTATAACGATTGACTTCCCCCCCGGGGGGGGGGAAGGGGGGGGGGGCTAAATATAAGGAAATAGATTAATAACATACTAAAAAACTAACTCATAATATATGGCTTCAGCTCTAATTATGTTTGGGAAGAGGTGAGAAGATGCAGGTTCTTGGTAAACAGCCAGGAGTCTGACTCTGGTTAACCCCTTCCAACCAGCAGTTTGTTAATACTGACTATGAAGCAAATGTAAAAACTGTTAACATAAGTAAATGGTAGATAATTCGAAGACTTAATTAGATAAGACTTAATTAGATATATATAATTCGGATTTGATTTGGCCCCATCTCCCTTTTGCAAGATTTCTCAAGGGAGCGGAGCTAATGTGTATTAACAACGGAAGTCAACAAATTTGTAATTACCACCTAGTTTATTTGTTACAGTGTCGCTATTTTTAGACACTGTAATATCACTTAAAAAAAAAACAATTGTCACAATAATTCACACTTTTTTGTCTTTTCATTTAAGGACAATTTTAAAAGGGATGTATCAACAAAAGTTAATAGCGGTAAATGCTCCCCCAACACCCAGAGATCTGAAGTATCTGTTGCACCGTATGACAAAGGTATCAAAGTAATTTAAAATGCAGGACAATAAACAAAATAAACTAGGAGTAATCACATTTTGTAGTTGGAATATAAGGGGTATTAACGAACCAATTCAAAGGGGTAAGATTTTCACACAATTCAGATATAATTTTTTTGCAAGAAACACATCTGAAAATGCAAGCTCAAATTAGATTGAAGGCAAACTTGATAGGTCAAACATATCAGTCTTCATATATCTCTAAATCTAGAGGCACGGCAATTATAATTTGTAACGGTATACCATTAAATCAAAGAATATTATAACTAACAAGGAAGGGAGATATCTTATAGTTACCGGAGAGATTCATGCTACCCCAATTACCATGGTAAATATTTACGCACCTAATTTTGACAACCCCCAATTTTTTATTAAAATCCTGAATATAATTTCGGAGTTTAATTATCAAAATGTGATAATGGGGGAGATTTGAATTGCGTTTTAGATTCATACCTGGATAAATCCACACAACAAAAGAGGGGTAATACAAAATCTAAAACTAGTGAACTCCTATATACATACATAAAAAGCAGAAATATAACAGATGTTTGGAGGATCGCTAACCCAGCTGGAAGGGAATACTCATTCTATTCAAAGGTACACAAAACTTACTCATGTATTGACTATTTTCTAGTGGACACAAAACTAATTCCCTACACAATGAACCCAAAATATCATAACAGCATAATTTCCGACCACTCCCCATTAACTTTTTTTTAAACTGGAAGGAATGCCTAATAAAAAATAATTTTGGAAGTTTAATCCTCAAATCCTAAATGACCCACAAGGTGGTATATACTTAAAACAACAGATGGAGCTTTTTTTCTAGACCAATGGCATCCCAGGTATTTCATCTGTTTTACTATGGGAATCTTTTAAAGCATTTATCAGAGGATCTATAATTTCATATCAAGCTTTTCAAAATAAAAAGAATAAGAATGAACAAATGCAGTTAGAAGAACAAATTAGACAATTGGATCTAGATAATGCTAAAGAGCCAACTATAGATAAACATAATAAAATAACAATAGTAACATTTAAATAAAGTAAAATATTATCAGCAAAAGTTATAAGATTATTTCAAATTACAAAACAGGAAAACTTTGAATTCGGTGATAACCATATAAACTTTTGGCACATCAGCTGAAAAAACGGGGAAAAGATTATACGATTTTAAAGATTAAATCAGATAAAGGGGAATTGTTAACACTACCTGATGATATTAAATAAAAAATTGCACAATTTTATCAAAATTTATACACATCTAAAACGTTAGCAGATAGTACTAAAGTTATAGAGTTCTTGGATAACTGTAATCTCCCAAATCTCAACCTGATTGAACAAGAGGAATTAGGAGCACAGATCTCAATTAAGGAAATAGAAGAAACAATAAACTAATTGAAAAATGGAAAAACACCAGGACCAGATGGGTTTAATAATGAATTTTATAAAAGATTTTATGAGATCATTTCACCATGCTTACAGAAAATGTACACATATGCTTTCAAAGAACAAATAGTACCAGAAACATTAGTGGAATCAATGATTACACTTATACCTAAAAAAATAAAGATTTAGAAGACCCTGGTTCATACAGAGCCATTGCACTGTTAAATACAAATAAAAAATATGTTAGTAAATTAATAAATGCGGATCAAACGGGGTTTATACCCAAGAGATACTAATGCAATAATCAGAGACGTCTATTTAATATAATGCATTCATATAAAACTGAAGAACAAGAATGATCAATTATCTCATTGGACAAAGAAAAAGCTTTTGATCAAGTGGTTTGGGACTACATGGTTAAGGTATTGCAAACATTTCAAATGTGAGACAATTTTATTTCATGGGTAAAACTATTATATGACAGGCCCACTGCTAGAATATTAACTAATAACATGTTGTCTCAGAAATGTCAATTATCTAGGGGCAATAGACATGGATGCTCACTATCACCCCTGCTATTTGCTCTTGTAATAGAACCACTATCTGAAAGCATTAGAACACATCCAACCATCCATGGTTATAATACAAAATGCTCAAATAACAAAAT
Source organism: Okamejei kenojei (assembly GCA_035221665.1). Taxonomy (NCBI): domain Eukaryota; kingdom Metazoa; phylum Chordata; class Chondrichthyes; order Rajiformes; family Rajidae; genus Okamejei; species Okamejei kenojei. Next base: position 78,426,467 of record CM069138.1, on the reverse strand, counting down.
ATCATTATACGCAGATGATGTACTTCTATACATCACAAAATCACAAATTAGCATACCAACTATATTAAATCTAATAGAGGAATTTGGATCCTTTTCAGGATATAGAATAAAAATGAAATTATGATGATAAAACCTCAAGACTCAACACATCTGCTAAAATTCCCTTTTAAAATTGCTACAGAAAAATATAAATACTTGGGAATAGAAATTACCAGAAAATATAAATATTTATTTAATGCAAACTATATGCCCTTACTTAACAAATTAAACACCCTGATTAAGTTTTGGAAAACTCTTCTGATGTCTTTAATAGAATGAATAAATGCTATAAAAATGATCTTTTTACCACATATTTTATATCTATTCCAATCAATACCAATATACTTACCTAAATTTTAAAAACAACTGGATTCAGATATTACAAATTTCATATGGGACTATAAATCACATAGAATTCAAAGAAGACATTTGTGCATACCGAAAGAATTTGGTGGATTAACACTCCCTAATTTTTTGTATTATTATTGGGCAGCAAACGTTAAAAATGTGATTCACCTGTTGGACAACTCTGCCCAGATTGGATAGTAATGGAGAGAGAGGATTGCACCCCTTTTAATATAGGAGCGATCCTTCTCTCACGAACAAAATTGAATAATACAATATATAGTAAAAATCCAATTATTCATAGTACTATTAGAATTTGGAAAAAAATAAAATTAACCCTTAATTTACAAAATTTATCACTTCTCACTGTCGTTAATTATCCGTCGTTTAAACCTTCTAGTATTGATAAATCATTTACATGTTGGGAAAGAATAGGAATTAAAACATGTATGAAAATGTTTTTTTTTTAACATTCCAACAACTACAACTTAAATACATCCTGAGAAGTAATCAATATTTTAAATATTTTCAATTTCGTGATTATTTGAAAAAGTATACACAAGAATATAAAATTTCTCTCCAGACATTAGACGAAGCAATTAATATAAAGGCACATTCAACTAATTTAATATCACATTTGTATAATATTATCCTAAATATAGAAATACCATCATCTGATAGAATTAGAAGAGATTGGGAACAAGAATTAGCTATAAAAATCTCGATAAACACTTGCTGTAAGTGCACAAATGCTCGATCAATGTAAGACATATTTTAATCCAATTTAAAACTTTACATAGACTATATTATTCAAAAACTAAAATAAGTACATTTTTTCCAAATGTCTCACCAATTTGTGATAAATGTCTATCCCACGAAGCAACCATAGCACATTCCTTTGTTTTTTGCATAAAAATTCAAAAATTCTGGAATTAAATCTTTGCAATTTTTACAAAATTATTCAAAATAAAATTGAAACCAAATGCAGAATTGATTATTTTTTGGAACAATGGAAGCCAGCTTTGATTCCTCATTGCAGGCAAATCAGACCATTTCCAAAAGATTTGGTCTCCATTTATCGACTTATTACAAGCATAGGGTGCAACACAACTCTGAAAATAAATGATATCAGGACCTGGTGAGGGGTGTGTAAAGATATGAAGGAGGTGCATCCTTTTTATCTTATCTTAGCTTATTTTACTTTCTCATAATTTCTGTCTTCTATTTTTTTTAAATCTTTTTTTTCCTTTGTTTTACTTTTTTAGTCTTTCTTGTGTTTTACGCTTCTACGGGCTCTTCTGGACTTACTATCCTATCTAACTCTCTCTATTATTCTTATTATTTTTCTTCTTCTTAAAGTATAAAATAAGAAGGGGTACAGGAAATGTACTACATTATTTTTGGCTTATATCATTGTAATGTACATTATTTCTAATAAAGAAAATTAAAAACATTAAAAGAAGAAAGGCGGGAGAGAGAAAACAGGGAATTATTGACCAGTTAGCCGGGCATTGGTGGTGGGGAAGATGCTGAAGTCAATTATAAAAGATGAAATAGCCGCACATTTGGATAGCAGTAACAGGATCAGTCCGACTCAGCATGGATTTACGAATGAGAAATTTTGTTGACTAATATTCTGGAATTTTTTTAGGGTGTAACTAGGAACATGGACAAGGGAGAGCCAGTGGATGTAGTGTACCTGGACATTCAGAAAGCCTTTGATAAGGTCCCTCATGGGAAATTATTGGGGAAAATTAGGGCATATGGTATTGGGGGTAGGGTAAAGACATGGATAGAAAATTGGTTGGCAGACAGGAAAAGAGTACGGGTTAACAGGTCAGTTTCAGGATAACAGGCAGTGACAAGTGGGGTACCGCGAGGCTTGGTGCTGGGACCGCTGCTGTTTACAATATGCATTAATGATTTAGATGAAGTGATTAAAAGTGACATTAGCAAATTTGCAAGTGACACAAAGCTGGGTGGCAGTGTGATCTGTGAGGAGAATGCCATGTAGGGTGACTTGGACAGGTTGGGTGAGTAGGCAGATTCATGGCAGATGCAGTTTAATGTGGATAAATGTGAGATTATCCACTTTGGTGGCAAGAACAGGAAGGCAGATTTGTTATCTGAATGGTGTCGTTTGGAAAAGGGGAAGTACAATGAGATCTGGGTGTCCTTGATCGTCATTCACTGAAAGTAAGCATGTAGGTACAGTCCGCAGTGCAGAAAGCTAATGGCATGTCGGCCTTCCTAACAAGAGGAGTTGAGTATAGGAACGTAGAAGTCCTTCTGCAGTTTTACAGGGCCCTAGTGAGACCACACCTGGAGTATTGTGTGCAATTTTGGTCTCCAAATTTGAGGAAGTACATTCTTGCTATTGAGGAAGTGCAGCGTAGGTTCACAAGGTTAATTCCTGGGATGGCAGGACTGCCATTTGTAGAAAGAATGGAGCGACTGGGCTTGTATACACTGGAATTGAAAAGGATGAAAGGGAATCTTATTGAAACATATAAGATTATTAAGGGATTGGACACGCTAGAGGCCGGAAACATGTTCCCAGGCAACTTTTAAGAAGCTAGACAACCTTTAATAAAGTTTAGCGGGCATTTAACATCACCGGTCGGCTTACTAACCATTTTGTTCTCAATGAGCTTTACTAAATTCAATTAGCTTTGATTGCCTTTGATTACTAACGATAGCATTACGACCTGCTATGATCTACCTTGGCTAAACCTACGAGTAAAAAGACGTAGATTTTATTCCATGGTGACCTTTTTTTACTCGCTGGCATTTTTCAGCATGTTGAAAAATACGCCGCGACCTAGCTGAGGCCTCGACTATGCGGGGACTACGATCGAGTATGAAGGAGAGTTACAAAATCCTCCTAGGACCTCGTGTCGACCATGCTGAGAGTTTGAGTCGAGGGCAAACTCTTCTAAACTCGCTAATTAGGTCGCTGCAGTGGGACAGGCTCTTTAGATAGAACTCTTAATGATAGCAGAGTCAATAGATATGGGGAGAAGACAGGAATGGGGTACTGATTGGGGATGATCATCCATGATCACAGTGAATGGCTGATCACAGTGAATGGCTCGAAGGGCCGAATGGCCTACTCCTGTTCCCATTGTCTATTGGCCTCCAAAGCCTTCTGTGGAAAAGAATTCCACAGATTCACCACCCTCTGATTAAAGAAATTTCACCTCATCTCGTTCCTAAATGAACGTCCTTTAATTCTGAGGCTATGACCTCTAGTCCTCAACTCTCCTAGTGGAAACATCTTCTACACATTCACTCTAACCAAGCTTTTCACTATTCTGTAGGTTTCAATGAGGTCCTCCCTCATTCTTCTAAACTCCAGCAAATTTAGGCCCTGTGCCAACAAATGCTCGTAATAGGTTAACCTACTCATTCCTAGGATCATTCTTGTAAACCTTCTCTGGACCCTCTCCAGAGCCAGCACATCCTTCCACAGGTATGGTGCCCAAAATTACTCACAAATATTCCAAATGCTGCCTTACCAGAGCCTTATAGCGCCTCAGCATTACATCCCTGTTTTTGTATGCGAGCCCAATTGAAATAAATGCAAGCATTGAGTTTGCACACATTTTAGACATGAAGTGCTGATGGAGGAAATGGATGTTCAAGTGCCAACCTAGTGGGGTGGTGTTGAGCTTTGAGTGTTGTAACAGGTGTGCTCATTCAGGCAATTGAAGAGTACGGTATGCCTGATTTGTGTCTTGGAAAGGCTCTGGAATATCAGGATGTGATCACTCACTGTAGAATGCCCAGCCTCTAACTGGTTCTTGGACTCTCTCTTGGTTAGGACGGTCATTCGCTGGCATTTAGTGTTGCTTGACCTTTATCTGCTTTTGCCTGAATGTTGATCTTAATACATCACCGCATGGACTATTTTATTTGCTGAGAAATTAAGAATGGACTTGCACATTATGAAATCACCTGTGATCTTCCCATTAACAATGCTACTGCAAATCATTGATAAGGCAGCAGATGTTGACACTATGGCATAGTGAACAATACCTGAGGAACTCGTGGTGATATTCTGGGCCTGAGATAATTGAACTCCAACATTTTCCTTTATACAGGATATGACTCCATGTATGGATTTGACTCCTTGCATTTACTTCTTTTCCATTGACTTCAGTTTCATCAGGTTTTCTTATTGCCACTCTATATCAAATCCCACATTGACGTCAGGTATAGTCATTCTAATCTCAACTTTGTAATTCGGCTCTCTGATCTATTTCAACATGTTTTTGATGATGGTTAGAGTCAAGTGATTCTGGTGCAACACAAACTAGGCATTGGCAAACCAACTACGAGAGAATGGTTGAAAGGTAAATTCTGAAAAAAATGAAATAAAATGACACAATGCTGGAGGTACAAGATCAGGCAGCATCTTTGGAGTGAGAAATTGATTTATCATTTCATATTGATGATTATCGGCCATTAGAGAAATGCGAAAGCAAGCATGTTATGAGCTGCAGGAAAGTGAGGGGGAGGTGGTGAGAACATGGGAAATATCTGATGGAGTGGAATACAGGAGAATCCAGGTGAGCCCAAATGCATGTAATGTTGTCTGTAGCAATTGGATACAGTTTGTGAGGTTTATATATATATATTACACCATTACCATTTCATAATTATGTATAATATTGCTTATCTCTGTTTTCTTTTAAATCAAGCACAACCAGTATTCCTTGTTGTTCCTTAATATTAAGGTGTAAGATACCTAAACAGCCTTTATCTGAATGTTTGTCAATCTTAACTGATCTGTTTGATGGAGGGAGACAAAGAGTGTAGAATAGATAATATTCTGTTGAATCTGTAAGATGCAGATCACAACAGTTTCTGAAAATATTAAGTGGAGTTTTTTCACACCATATTATCTATATATTGCTGTATTTATATTTAAACATGTTCCTGTTAAATTCAGAGAATCATAATTGGTGTCATTCTGCCAAGCACTCACATACAGTAAGCAGGTGATTTGTTTATAGAATCAAATTATCTTTATGTTAACACAAACAACACTCCCTGTCAAGAATCATAGTAGTGGAAAGTTGACATTTTACCCAAAAAATTCCATCACATCATAGATGATATCTTATTTTTTTTACTATCTTGTGATGTATTTCTGAATATTGTATATGTTGTATTAAACATGGTTAATGATGATAAAAGGTGAATAATAAAACTTATTAATCTACAATAGATTTATGACAATAATTGCTATCAATACTGAAATAAGTTAATACATAGTCTGAAATTCTACAATAAATGCAGCCTAAAATTTCTAAAATATTTAGCTGAAATGTTGATAATAAAGTCACAGTCCATTCTTACTTTCTATGTTTACATCCAATACATAACACCACGAACACTGGCATGTTCAAAGATTTTTATCTATGAAATAAAAGCTTTTTGACGTAATGTGAATATATTGTTGATCAAAGTTAGTGGTAAGTAGGACTTTTTTCTCTGTCTTATGCCCCTGTCCCACTTAGGAAACCTGAACGGAAACCTCTAGAGACTTTGCGCCCCACCCAAGGTTTCCGTGCGGTTTCCGAGGTTCCTGGAGGTTTTTGTCAGTCTCCCTAATGGTCAAAAGTGGTTTCCGCTTCTTCTATGTTCTGGCGATTATTTCAAAAAATTCAAGACCGGCCGCGACTAAAAATAGGTTGCCGTTTTAAAAATAGGTAATTTTTTAGTCGAAGCCGGTTGCAAAGCTAGTTGAAGGTGGTTGCTGGAGTTTGCAGGTAGTGGGAGGTAAGACCTTTTTTTCACCCAGTTTTATTCCACCAGGGAGGTCTTACCTTCCACTACCTGCAACCTCCGGCAACCACCTTCAACTAGCATCGCAACCGGCTTTGTCAAAAAAAATTACCGATTTTTAAAATAGCAACCTATTTTTAGTCGCGACCGGTTTTGAATTTTTTAAATAGTCGCCGGAACATAGAAGAAGCGGAAACCACTTTCGGCCATTAGGGAGACTGACAAAAACCTCTGTGAACCTCCGGGAACCGCATGGAAACCTTGGCTGGGGCGCAAAGTCTCCAGAGGTTTCCGTTCAGGTTTTCTAAGTGGGACGGGCATTATTGAATATTAAATCTCATCAATGTGCAAAATAGTTTGTGTGTTGTAATTGCTTTGTAGACTGTTTCTACTTTCTTTAAAGATTGCGAGGCACTCAGGTAAGTCATGAATGGGCACAAACATGGAGAAAATATCTGAAATTGTGTTAGTAATAAAATGAAATGACAACTAAAAATAAATTGAGAGGCATCTACAGTTAATCTTTATCCATTTCACAAATCATTTTAAGCAGGATTACTAGGAAAAGCAAAGTTTTTTATGGATCATTGAAGGAGTGGGATACATGGTCAGTAGGGAAGTCAAAAAGGAGGAGGTGGGCTAAGAGATCAGCAAACAACTTGATAAATGCAGATCTGGAGTATTGTGGTGGGTCAGGACTAGGACCAGGCAGGAGATTGGTCGTGCTGTTGAGATTGATCATAGGATGAGAATGGAAGGTGTGATCAGGTGTGATGGAAATAAAAAACAAAAGGAAGTAGATAAGTGCACTTTATTGAAGTATTTGATGATGTGGCACAGGTCGCCATACCTGGGATTCCCTGTGATTAATTCTGAAACAGGTTTCTTAAATGTCGTGAAGGTAAAGGAGGTTAATTCCATCAATCACCTAGACACATCGGATTCCACTATTTGTTAGCAATTAAATTAAGGAAGATCGAGAAGGAAATTACTTTCTGATGATATGTATAATATAAAGGCATGTATTAAACAACATTCAGCTAAACAATACATTAAAGTTAAGTATGCCATTTCTCCAGCCATTTAGCACCTCATTTAATTGTGAATGTGCATCTAAAGGTAATATCATAAGTGTTTGCCAATTATCCAGAGGCAGTATTTACGTACCCAGTTTTAGAAACTGAGTTCTTATAAATTTGTACCAATAACTTATCAAATAGATATAAAAGATAGGAGGGGCAATCAAATGTTTTTTTTCACCCAGGGTTTTAAATAATACATGAAAAGATGGTGGCAACGAAAACTCTTGTAACATGGAATGTCTCTTCTGTGATCTCAGAAAGTCATAGCTAGTCATAGAGTCAAACAGCATGAAAACATGTCCTTCGGCCAAAATTGCCCATGCCAACCATATTCCCCATCTGCACTAGTGCCCGTATAAACATTTCCTGTCCATGCATCGATTCAAATGTTGTCATTGTACTTCCCTCAACTACCTCCTCTGGCAGCTCGTTCCATGTACTCACTAGCCCCTGGTTCTTATTAAATCTTTCCCCTCCAATCTTAAACCTATTCAACACTGGTTTCTTGATTCTCCAATGCTGGATAAAATACTCTGTACATTTATCCTATTCATTTCCGTCATGGTTTTACACACCTCTGCAAGATTACCCCTCAGCCTCCAGAATTCTAAGGAATAAAGTCCTAGCCTGCCCAACCTGTGCTTGTGGCTTAGACTTTCAATCTCTGGAAACATATTTGTAGATCTTCTCTCCAGCTTAACATCATCCTTCCTATAGCAGGGTGACCAAAACGGAATACGATACTTCAAATGCAGCCTTGTATTGGAGGGTGTGAAGAAAGGGTAGATCACAAAGATAGAATGGGCCAATGACTTCCACGTCTATCATATCCTTCTTTGAATCTGCATTGTTATTTTCCTCTTGATGTTTGTCCTTCGGGCTGATGATGATTAATTGGGTAGGGCATGGCATAGGAACTGCACCTTACAATGAATAAACTGAGCATTGTTTGGCTTTTTATTTGTTTTATTTTAAAGTTTGTCAAAATGAAATGATGTAGAAAATTTATGGTTCAAATCATTCCACACAATTTGGTAAGTTTAAATCACCATAAAAATCAAAATGCTACAAACAATTAATATAAAATATTTTTAAAAGATTATGAAGCGCATTATTATATTGATCCAACTGACTTATTCAGAGGCATAGAAGCAGGTTATTTGGCCCACCATGTCCAAACCAATCATGAATGACCTCTACTAGTCTCACCCACATTTGGCTAGAAGCCTTGTATGCCTTGAAAATCCAAGTGCTTGGCCACATACTTTTTAATGTTATGAGAATCTCTGCCTCCAGAAGTCCCTCAGACAGTGCATTCCAGATTCCAGCCATCATTCCAGCATAGGAACTTCCTTCTTTCATCTATTCTGAACCTTTTGCTAAACCTATGGCCTACAGTGTTAGACATCAGCTACAGGAAAAGGTTTCCCATTATCTGCCCTCTTGGTATTGCACAGAGAAAGAAGAACAGTACATTTTAATTGCTCTGGCTTATTTGTGAATCCAATCACTGAAAACTACTCTTTGAAATGCAATCTACTCAGTTGAATCAGTGATCTGGGTACATGGTCCATTGTCGTTGACTTAGAACCATTATAGTTGAGTAAAAATGGTAGTTGCAAAAGTGCCACATATTATCATTAAATTATCATTGGTCAGAATTAATAATCCAGAGTCATCATTTCAATTCCAGATGTGGCACGTGCTTCTTATAATGTGGTAACGACAAATGTGCACAATACTCCATGTGCAGCAGTTCTTTATACGTTTTTGAGGTTGTTTTGTAAAGTAGCATGATAATGATAAATGCTTAGGTGGAGTTTTAGTGTGAATGTAGCAATATAGTAATTCCTTTTTTGTTCGGCTCAGTTATTATATGCATGTAGCAAGCATTGTGGAAAAATAACTTTCCAGAAAGAATGCAGCTGATCAAGACCTGGGTGATAGAAAATAAAAGCAAAAGGTCTTGGCTTGTCAGGATATCCGTGGACCCAAGTAAAAAGAGATATCTGTATCAGAGTAAATAATTGCTTTCTTCAAATGACCTGTGTAAACTGACATTGCATGAAAATGCATTTTTAACTTTTATCCTGAATTTTCAGACCTTTTGCTTCATTGTAGGCCCCTTAACATTCAATAAAAAACTTTTGTCTGGCTCTGCAAAAGGAGATTGAAAATTGAGCAGAGTTGGGAGAAGTCACTAATGAATGGGACAAGCTAGGAAAAAAAACATGATTTGTGGAGAGTGCTTTTGAAGGTTTTGAAGGATGGCATGAGGAGAAAGGATTTAAGCGAAGAATTGGATCTTGGTTGGTCGCTTCACTGAGACCCTTGAAAAACACAGGTGGGGTAGCCACGGTGAAGGGCTGCATAATTCAACGAAATGGTTGGTAAGCATGGGGATTTAGCATGGAAACCCTTGGATGTTGATGTTGTAGTGGAGGGAAGTAAAAACACTGGCAAAATGCTCATTGAGGTTAAGATAAATCTTCTGGCATTATTTGAACAACAGAATTCTGTCTGTATATCAGCTTGTGTTGCTTTTAATTAAACTGGGTTAGAATTAAATCATTGGCAGAGCAAATATTAACTGACTTCTTGTAATAAAAGGAAACACGTGTGCCTGTTTCATGACACAAACAAGTGTACGTATTTCAATTAAAATTTGAGTTTTATGTATAACCCATAATATGTTTGTAGGATTTTGTAAGATATGATAATATAAACATAAGAACCTCCTTTATCATAGTTTATGATGTAATCTTTGGTTGTGAAATACAATGAAATGTATTGTTTAAACTAAATTCACAAACCTAATAATCCAATTGCATTATTTTTATGGAGGCAAAGGTAGAAAGGCTTTATGCGGACAAATCCTCAATGATAATGCGGGCACACTGTCGTGTAAGTCGTCGAGGGAAGTATCTGAAGCTGATAGTGGATGAATTACAACCCGTTGAAGGTAATAAAACCTTTTGTGGATTTGTGACTTTCAGATGGAATCTCACGTTTCAGAATAATTAGTAGCTGTTGAACATGTTTGCTTTCCAGGAACACCATTCTTTGCACTTGAAAATGTGTTTAGTGCTTTGTAATGTGATGAGCAGACATTTAATGTGCCATTGGTTCTCCTCCAAATTCTTCATGGCTGAAATGGTTATTTGGCATATTAGATGAAGATGCAAACCAGCCAAAGACAATGTCACAACAAGAGGAATACATTATCATGTGGAAATTATAAAATCAAAGATGCCATGAATTGTTTAGCGTTTGATCTAATTACAATATCCATATATATGAAGCTTTTTATCCTATATTT